>OY293414.1:75596262-76796262 GCA_958502065.1 Chrysolina americana
TTCTAAACATACCGGAAGTATGATACTTATTTATGAAAAAGGAGATACTTTGGACTGGAAGTTAAACAAAGGGATATAATGTTTTTTTGAAGCCATAATTGACTTATTCAACTAACGCCATTACATCTGAACGAATAACCTCCAACAAGCATTAGGATTTTCCTGTTTCCCAAGATTCCACAATAAATGAAATGTAAAGACCTCAAGATATTTATAATTTTCTTTGCGTAAATTGGATTGGATTGTATTAATTAAAAAATTCAATTAAAGCACAAACTTCAAAGAATAAAAACTTCAAGTGTACAGTAATGAAATTCCCTTCTAGTTTCAAGTGGAATTAAATAAGTTTTGTTGTTGTTTTCTTATATCGTCTTTTCTGAAATCGCTTGGATTACTTCCATAATTGAAATGCATCCCACTACCGTCGTTCGATAAAGTTATTGATACGAACTTGAAGTCGGGAGTATAAAGTGCGTATATAGCAAAAATGCTTTCTATTACCATTGACGAACTGTACTCCACGAAATTTTTCCACAACCCAGCAACAGATTTAAGACAATTCCGTAATAATTATATCTATCTGCTTCTGCGATCAAAAAAATTTCGATTGAAAATCTGAGGTGATTTGAAACGCGTACTTGATTTTCCAAAATTTCATAGAAATCGTATGGTTTGAATGTGATAAAATAGCGATGAAGAGGAGAAACTGATTTCGAAATTCATGATATATCAAAGAACATAAGATCATAATGAAGAAAAACCCATTCTCTCTGAATAATTGGACAATGTTTAGGGCCTCTTGGAGATCCTCGCCAAAGAATTATATTTTTAAACCTAGAGAAGTTCACAATCAGTTATTGAAGGTGTTCTCTATGGTGGAGAGTTACATTTTCCACTGCAAGCTCTGCAATGATTGAAAAATATCATGATAACGATACTGAATAAATAAAAATAATAGAAAAGATTTGTGAGAAATGCAAAACAAAATTCCAATCCGAATATAGAAACTATTGAAAAAAATTTGCAGAAATATAAAAATATTCTAAATTAATTATCACACCGAAAAATTATGCACAAGCAAAAATGATGATGATGAAACTTGGAAAATTACATCTGCTGACTAATACACATAAAGTTTTTGACTACACATATGCCTGAATACCTTACCAATAAACTCGTCATTTTCTCAGAAGTCAACACATTCTCAACACGTAATAAATTCATCATAGTTATCCCTAAACAAAAAACTTTTATATTTGCTCACAGCTTTTCTTATTCTGCTCCCAAACTTTACAGTAATCTTTCCATCGAATTCAGATCGTATTCAACAATGAATTTCAAAAAAAGGCTGAAGTGGCAGCTTCTTCATGAAAAATAATTATATTCCTTCATTATCATTACCCGGCTATTATATAGGTCAACTCTTTACGGCCATGTAATATAGACTTTTCATCAGCATTTGGTTTCATTGAGAAAATATTAAACTATAATTCATTGAAATACTATACTCATGAGTATCACCGGACTTCTGGGTCTACTTTTATGGTCATAGCTAGAATGTAAATTATTTGTTTTTTTTTATGTATTTCTGTATGGTATTACTAGGTTTGTTTAAAAGCTAAAATTTCATTTGAATCATCATTCAGGTTAACTCATCATAATACACTCAGAACATTTTATGTACTTATTTCGGAAACTACATTTATGTATTATATTTCATTATCATTTTTTACTTTCTTTTTATTTTTATTTTTGAGGATGAGTTGAAAAACATCTATTAGCTGATACTCTGCCATTTCACCCCAAGTCTATTACTTTCTTATGATTTTTTCTGTTATGTTATTATGTTGGTGAATAAAGACGCTTTATTATTATTATCATTTTGGTTTTTTGTCTAGTATAGTCTGGAGCCACTACTTGCTGCTTCTTTTATTACACATAGGTCGGAAGGTTCAGCATTGCCTTTAGAGCTGCAGTAGGGCACGTAAATATTGCTCTTGTGATTCCCAGGTTAGCCGCTGCACTTTCTGCAGCTTGACTTGTGCTGATAACTGTTGCATTTTTCGGCCATCAAACTAGTGAGGTGTAGGTGAAGGTTTGATGATCTTTTGGTATGATCAATAAATCATTTTTGGTTTCAGACCACATGTCTTACCGAAGACTCTGCGGCATGTGCAGCTTGCCGCTATAGCCCTAGAAAGGCTGATTTGGCTATTCCATGCCAGTTTTTGGTTGATTTTGATGCCCAGATATTTTAATTCTTTGGAAAATGTTACATGGGCCCCATGCAGGGTTGGAGCTTCAAGTTCGTACTTCCACCTCCTGGTAAATGGGACCAGTGCTGTTTTGCTAGGATTGGCATTGAGTTCGTTCTTCATACACCAATTTCTGATTGTATTTATGGCTACTTGCATGTGGTCGGAGATTACTCCATCATGTCTGCCCTTAATGGCGATGAACAGGTCAACGGCATAACCTTGAGTCGTCAACCCAGGTTCTTGTAGCTTCACTAGTAGGTCGTCGCCAACCAGTGACCACAGTAAAGGTGATAAAACTTCCCCTTGGGTGCAACCTTCTTCCGCTGTCATCCTGACTGTCTCTCCTTCAGGGTCGCTACAATAATTCTGCTTTTCAGCATTGCTTGTATCCATCTGATCGATGAGGCCAATGAGGCATTGATATTTATTTTCTCTAGTGATCTGGTTATGGAGGCATGTGAGATATTATCGATTGCATCCTCTCAGTTTGATGAGAAACGGTTTGATATGGTGGAGTTTCACTTTTCGCAATGGGGAGTATGGATTGTTCAATTCATTTTCTGATAAAGAAGCTGTTTGATGTGGTAGAGTTTAACAGTTTCTTTATTTGATAAAGTTCTGTCTGACAATATGTGTGTCCCCGTTGCTTGTATTCAAGTTATACTTGCAGACATCACACAGAGAATTAGCGAACATTATTTTCAAGAAACCAATATTACTGCAAACAATTTGGTATATTTTCAACGATTCATCGTATTTCATTACTGAAGAGCCGATAAAATAGGAATAGATCACGTCCATACTCTTATACCGCAATCGTTGAACACAATCGACTTCTACTGACAGCACGTTTGGATATCAACTTTTCTCGTTGAATTTTCCTCGCGGGAATTTCGTTCCCACAAATGAGCACATCTCAAACATAATTCGAATTTCGCTTTTGTAAGCTGCTTATAAATTGTGTAATCTACCCCTCGAATCAGCCTCCGAAACATATTCCGATAAATCAACTCGCCTTTGTGTCTCTGGGCGGAGCAGCTTAATCTCATTTCCGCCATATCTTGGAGCATATTTTTATTTATAATCGAAAAAATTTGAGAAATATTCATTCGAAGGGTCGTTCAGAGAAGACGCTGTATGAATGGATTCTTTTCAGTTTTCAATAGGTGGAAGAATGTGAGTAATATTTGGCACAGTACATAGCTGAACCAAATGAAGTCCTACATTCGATTTTTATTCTGAACATTATCTAAAAGGATGAGATTCAGTTTATGTACCGTTCAGTTTTCGGTATAGATTATCTGGAGTAAGCTTCAAGTAACATTTTGAAATATATTTAGTGATTTTCTTATATCCCAGTTTTCACAGATATAGAAATGAAAGCTAGTCGATGTATGTGAGATGCCTTCTTTTTTTGAAAATGATGATCGATTACCACAGTTTCTCCGCTATAAAAGTCTTCTGATGCTGAATGTCGTATTTATGCCCCTCTCACCCTATCATTCCAACTACAAACGAGATAATGGTGCGTAGTTCATGAGGTTATAGAGATGAAACTGATTAGGACAGAAGAAAATAAAATAATAACAAAACCCATAAATAGCAATAAACTCATAAACTACCATTCATACCACCCAAACAACGTTAAGATTTATATGATCACCAACATGAAAACAAGAGTGGAGGAATTAACCCATCCTTCTCTTAGAATAGAAAGTTTAAAAGAACTCAAAAGTGTTCTGACTGAAAATTCCTATCCAACTTCTTTGATCAATAAAATTATTTTCAGTACCCCTTCGTACAACATTCCTACTATTCCAAATCCATCAAATAATGGCCTTATAAATCGATTATTCTATAAAAGTTTACCTAATATACAACAACTGACTCCAAAATTGATTAAAATTATTAAAAACAAAAATATTAAAATAGTAAAAACTTGAAAACTATATCTAATCTCCATACTAAATTGAAAACACCGATTCCAAAAGATTTCCGATCAGATATTGTGTATCAAATTCCATGTATCGATTGTGACAAAGTGTATATTGGTCGAACAAACCAACTGGTAACAACTGCTGAAAAATTGAATCACAGGTCACAAAAGTGACTGTAGGAGGAATATAAGGTCGTGTGCTCTAGCCACTAATTCATTTGATGATGATCACCGTATTGATTATGGTAATACGGAAATTTTAGATGTTGAAAGTATCTTGACAAAAAGACTTTTTCTTGAAATGGTACATATTAACAATAAAAACTCTAAAACCATCAACAAAAGAACTGATATTGACGAACTGAGTTCTATTTATATATTTATTCTCCTCAAACACAGTGAACTGAATTCAGATAGCCATCCTCCTTGAATACATATTTTGTTATATATTTTCATTTCATCTGTATATTGATGTTTTACTAAAAAAAGTCAACTGACACTGTCATTCACAACAATTTTCCTTCAAAAAGAAAACATCTAATGTTCCTTTCTATGACAATTTTTTAGTAATTCATGTTAGTAAGTATATTTTCCAATGTGATTTTTGTAATATTGATCACTCCTATGCTGCCGTCCTAAGCAAAAAAGCCGTATCTGCAAAAACTCTGAAGCTAAGAATCTGTTATTTCGACTATCCTAAGTACGAAAAGTCTTAAACTTGTGTACTAAACGCAATTGATTAACTTTGGCTATTTAAAACTAGTTTACGTAATTTTTTCTTTAGAAAAATTAAATTTATAGTGTTTCAAGACTACAGAAACCAATATCTCCATATCCACATTTTTTGTAGTTCCGGTTCCAATTTGACCTGAGAAATGCCAAGGTCAGATTTCTGAATAAGCCAAGGTCTTCAATGTTCTTGAAGGAGACGACATGCATTGGCTTATGCTTATGTAGATGTCGGAGACTCTCACTGTCTGCAGCAAGACGTGGGCTTTTTGCTGAACGTGTCCCAACTCGGTGACACTGTTTGGGTTCGCCCGTTCAATGTCGAATACGAGACCGAATTCATCAGCTGCACGGGTTGGTGCCTGGGAAAGGAATGCTGCAATCATGGTCGCAGATTATACAGTGAAGATTATCTGAACCCCTGATAACTTGACATGCAACATCCAGAACCATTCTGTTATGTATAGACACTCCAAACTCAAAGTTCCCTATTGATAAGAGGAAAGTATAACCGTGAAACAGAATATTTACAGATAGTGCTATTTGATAGTAACCAGCAAGCTTTGATTAAGTGTGTAGTCAATTAATCTCAAATTTGAGACAATTCGCTGCACTGCTTGAATGAAGGGCCTATTGGTCGCCACTTAGTCCGTCACAACCTGGATACAAGACACGTGTTGTCTCGCCGACTTGATCTTACTTTCCATCAGTTGATGTTGCTTTAGGGGCTTGTTTTTTGAAGCGCCCTGCCTGATGCCTTCCGTTAACACGCTGAAGATATATAGCCTCGTCCCCCAAGATGACATACATAATCCATTAGACTTGGGCGGAAATGGCAGCATTCTCTTTTCACCATGTATATATTCTCCCAGGGCGGTCTCACTGCTATCAAACCAATGCACAAGATCGTCCCTTAGCTTGTCCGTCCACTCAAAGCGTCCGTTGTTGTTGCGGTCGCCATTAGGTAGCAATCCATCGTTCTGGACACCACCAGCTTGTCCAAGACCCTTATTCTGAGAGGGTTGGTGAATTTGGAACCGAGCAGTAGGATATATCGGGGGATTAGCTCAGTATACCCACGGCCGGCATCAGCGGAAATGATCGTTTCCTCCAGGGTGCATCATGGCTGTCGGTTCGGATTTGCATGTGTTGCTCAGAAAAAGGGTGTCGTAACTCACCAAGGTAGTTGAATTATCATTATTACTATGCTAATTCTCCCCAATCGCTAACTGTACATCTAACTTTATTTTAGATCTGGTTTTTGGATAGTTTTTACATTTCCAGTTTCTTTTTTGCTACCTGTACTTAGACTGTAAGACGTTGTCCAGGGTGTTTATTATTAAACTTTCCATAGACTCCCTTATTTGTTTTTATTTTATTACCGCATCCAGTCATAATTGAAATATATATTATTTTAGTTTCGGATAAATGAGTCATAGTTAAATCAAATACACACAAATAATTTTCAATACACTGATGTGTCTCAACATCTTGTGAATATTAAAACGACAGTAGTCTTTTAAATTGACATTACTTCATTTTATGTGGCTTTGGTGAATAATTTTTTGTTGTTTCGAACGACTTTATTCAGATGTTTTGCAAAATAGATGAGAAAATACTGGTTCACCATTCATGAGATTATTTAATGACAAAAATTTCTTTCAATTGACAAGACAATATTGGTCGTACAAAATGTATCAGAATTTCAAGATCGCCTTGCTCTTGGCCAATAAATGAATGGTGGATATTTTGAATATTTAATTTTATTGTAGAATAAATTGAAAAATACTTTCTAAACATTTTGTCACATTATTTCCTTCATTTTGCGTGACGTAACAAAATTACACATTTTCAAAATAAATTATCTCAGTTATGATTTCACCAAATCTGAAAAACTCAGTATTGCTGAACAGAGAACAAATATTGATATTTTCATGGTGTGAATTATTGTTAAATTGAGAGTAGAAATCAGCTTGTTTAAAAATTTTTCAAAACCAATATATAAAAACACAAAAAATTGAGTTTCTTTATTCTACGAAAAATATCAAAATTTTACATTGTTAATTTAAATGTTTTGGAATGATTCTACTTAATTTGAAAAACAATATTGCTGAACAGAGAATGAAAATGAATCCCTTCCAAAGAAAGTTCCACACAACAACCTTTCTTGTTTGAAACCTTTGAGGGAGTTCTCATAACTCAGAGGGGGTACAAAAAGGGGGTAATGTTTCCACACTTTAAATTGTCCAATTGAGAATAAAAATCGACTCGTTTCAGGTGTTTCAAAACAAAAATTCAATAACGCTATAAATGAATTTAATCCAAACCTATGTATAGTTGACTTTCAAATAGTTTAATCGACATGAGTACTAGATTTGAATTAATAATCAAAGCACCCTCAATTTTTATCCTGGAGCTCTACTGACAATTTTAAAATATACAAAATGGGGTTTAACAAATATAAATTGATGACATCAATTAAATAAAAGTGAATGCCAAACTGGATAAATTTATATCTGAATAACACAAATATTCAATGAGTTTCACTGGTTTTATAAAACAATATAATTCAGTTAATCCACAAACATGAAGAGCAAAGCAATAATGGATTTTCGCAATTATTTGTTTCACAAATTCAATGTTATTTGCAAAGCAGTACCTGAAACTGATTTATTTACTATTGAATTAAACTGCCTACGCACATTCATTGGAAATGCATGCTGTTTAATTTGTGACATCCCATCAGAAAATTTGAGTTAAATATTGACTGATACCACCGAATACATATAGTATATGATATTCAGATTTTGCATCTTATCAGAAATGTCTTATAAACAACTCTATAAAATATCGGTGAATGGAGATACAGTAATGGTATTTAATGCAACTGATGATGGCAGTCGAAACTAGGTTATAACATGGATAATTGACGACTATCTTTGATATCCTATGAGTGTACTGATAGCCACGGCAATTTTTTCTGTTCAAGATGTTAGAACAGGCCATAACAAAGATTATTCCATTTACATGAAAAAATACTTTGAATTCAATATATTACATCAAATTAATAGGGAGTACGATAGATAATTTTAGGGCCAGACAAAAGCAATATTTATTTAGTGTAGGCATATTCAGCTTAAAAAACTGATGCTGACGATAAAAAAGCCGTATCTCTAGACCAAGTAGTTACGAAGAAATCTCCTTGAAAAAAGTTGTATTTCGACTAAAATATTGAAAAAAAAAATCAGTATTTCGGCTCTCCTGAAATATGATAAAAATGAGTTACGTCTTTGTTCGTTGGGAGTGTCAAAATTATCCCTATTCTCTAACATGTATGAAATTATAAGAAACCAGCTTAAGACCATCTTGAACAAGAACATAGCACTGAGTGACAGACAGTATGGCTTCAGAAAAGGAAAGTCGACCGAGAATGCAATTTTTAAATCAACTAAGACTTCAACTCAATCTGTAATTATGGACTATTGAGTAAGCCACATTTATACGGAATTTGAGGAAATGTGTAAAACCCAGGTAAGAATTTATTGCCTTTCGAATGGAAGCAAAAAGTCTACATAGAACATATCTTCAGTGATATTGGAACAATTGAGTATGGACTTCCACAAGGAAATGTACTCAATCCTATTTTAGTTCTACTCCGGTTGAACCCTACAGGTACTATTCTAAGTTTTATTGATGATCTGGCAATATTCCATAAAAACAAATAGTGAGACTCGTCCAAAGAGGAAGCAGAACAAGACAAGAGGGAAATGAAGAAATGGTTCGAATTCAATCACTTTGAACACTGAAAAAACAAAATATCCTCCCATCTCTTCATACAGTACTAGCTTTCCAAATCTCGGACCATTAATTTCAAGTGAGACAGTATCTATCCCAGATTGTGAATCCATCAAATATTTGGGATGAGTTGTTGACAAACATTAATGTTGAGCTATTTATATCAATAGCTTGATAAATAAGGTTAGAGCGTTATTTACCAAATTCAAAATTTTGAGAGAGTATTCAGATATTTGCAATTTGAAAATATTTTACTGTGCATTGGTGCAAAGCTTATTGTTATATGGCGCTTTAGGCTGGGGTGGAGCTACAGACAACCACTGATAAAGTACAAGTTGTTCAGAACTGGATTTTGAGAATAATTTTTAACAAAGATATCAGATATGCCAGTGATTCACTTTATGAAAACAGTCGGATATTTGATACAAGGCAGTTATTCGTATATGAAACTCTGATCTAATTACATGAAGGAAACATCCCAATACCGTTAATATGATACGAGGATTTCAAAACGGACTTGAATAAATGAGATAAAGCGATAGATCAGCACAGCAGCCAGTATTTGAATTCAAAACTATACTTTTATCTTCCCAAAGACTTTATAGTTATTTAAGTACCAAGTGTATAAAAAGATGTTTATGCCCTGAGGGCGACATTTTACGAACCCGAGGGCCTCTGGCCTGAGGGTTTGTCGCCAGAGGGTATACACATCTGTTTATGCCCGCGGCACATACAAACTTTTATGTCATACTAGTTCGTTATTGCAATCCAATCACAATACAAATCAGTATTTTTTAAAATCCGGTTTGAATTGATAACATTGCCATTTTATCATAGAGGATGCTTTCGTTGCTAGGTGAATGTTGACAAACGTAAATGTCATAAAATCACAATAATGTGTCAAAGTTAGAAGTCAAAATGAACGAAGATTATGGAATTCATAAAGAAATTATTTTTAAATAGTATTGAAAAGGATTTCGAAATAACTTTTAGTTGACAAATATGATTCATTATGACAGTATTCCTAACTATGAAACGAACAGGGAAATATGAAATATAAACATCAACTCATATAACATGCCCATCACCAATGAATGAATAAAAAATAAAGAAGCGAATTCAAAGATCTAATCTGTATCTGCAATGGGATGGGTTCATCCATGTCTGGTTCTGCCTCCGTTGCAGAGAAACTTCCTGCTACTTCTGTATTCACCCTAAATTTCAGAGAAGTGTCGTTGAATAATGAAGGATTGAGGTATGGGTTGCCATCACTTCTCGAACAAACATCTTGCTCCTGGTTGAATCCACTTCTATACGGCTTCAATTATTGACGATTTCTTCTGTGACATTTTCCATTCTCATCTTCAATACTAAAGTCAAAATCGTTTACTGATATAACTTTAGCAGTTTTCCAGTTAGAATTGACATTTAATTTGAATAAAACTTTTTCCCCAAGAGATATTTTACTCAGATTTCTTCCGCTTCGATTGTAGTAACTTTATTGATTTCTCTGCCTATTTTCCAACTTTGTTTTCATTTCTCCTTTATTTGTTAGCTGGGTTTGAAGCTGATCGGTATGAATTGGGATTGGAGTACGAATTCATCAGTAATTGAGAAGGTGACGGTAGACCATCCGCTTTAGGAATATTATTATAGTAAAGAATAGCCAGAAACGGATCATTTCCGACGTTTTCAGATTGATTTCATATAAATTAGCAAAATTGTAAAATTCAATCGATGAAAAAGGTTGACCATTATCTGAAAATATTTCTTATGGTAAGCCAAGAACTGAATATATTTTTTAAGGCTGATACTACACTACTGGCAGATTTATTCGCTATTTTATTCACCATCAAAAATTCACTATAGTAATCAACAACAACGATGAAATCAACTCCTTTGAAATATCCAAAATCAATTCCGATTTTCTGCCATGGATATTCTGAAATATCATGAGGCTTGAGGAACTGTTTCGGATTATTTTTCGAGAAATGCTGACATACATCATAAGTTAAAACAAAATTTTCTATATCATTCATCATTCCTGGCCAATAAACAGCTTTTCTTGCTAAGTTTTGAGAGGACTGAATAACTGTTAAAAACTCATATATCAAAGAAGTAGGAATTATGAGTCTCTTTTTGAAGAAAAGAACATTTTCATGTACATAAATATCATTACGAATGGGCCAAATTTTTTTTATTTCATCAGATACTTTGCATTTATGAGCTGGCCAGCCAATTTCAACAAATTAGTTCTTGAAAAACGTCATCTTTTCTAGTTTCATCAAACATTTTTTTCATATTTTCATCTGAAGTTGCAATAATTGAATTGACATGTAAATTCTCATTCATTTCAGGTACAGAAAAAAACATCATTACTAGGGTCTCTCTACTCAATGCATCAGCAACTTGCAATTTTTTCCCTGGAACGAATACCAGTTTCACATCATAACTAACGTAAAAGTTTCATCATCAACCTCTGTAAACGAGAAGACAAATCTTCAATTTACTTTTTAAGAATTCCTAATAATGGTTGATGATCTGTTTGAATCTCGAATGTTCTAGCAAATGAATAAAAATGAAAACGCTCACAACCAAAAACAATAGCAAGTAATTCTTTCTCAATTTAACTATACTTTTGTTGAGATTTATCCAATGAAACCTATTTATACCCGATTATGAAGAGAAGCTTTTTAAAAGCGAAAATCACTATCGGTATCTATTATCATTTTCATATATGTACCTTCTATTTTTATATTTTCAATCCATTCGGTTAATCTGACATTTCTGTTATAAATTGACCAAACAAATTTTTCTTCAACAACTGAATTTTCATACAGTTTAGGTTCTTCCTGTTGACATATTCCATGAACTCGACTAGTCTGACGACAATATTTATAAAAATGTCCCCTTTCTTTACAGCGATTACATATTTTTGAATAAGCTGGACATCGATTTATTTCATGTGTATAGCCACAGTTCATACAATTATTTTTTTTTCAGAATTACCTACTGTTCTATTTGAATATTCATAATTTGTTTTATAGTTACTCTTATTTCGTGAAATGATATTAACTTGATATTTCATATTATTACAAGATGAACTAGGATTATCATTGATTATTTTTTGTGTAGTGCTACTACATTCCAAACTTCTACATATTGTAATAGTATCCGTCAAACTGAGATCAGGTTTCTGAAGTAAAATTTCTTGAGTTTTTTTATTGGCAATCCCTAAAATGATTCTATCACGTAAAAGTATTTCCTTATATTGAAATTCACAAGAACTTATCAAGATTCTGAGATCTGTTAGAAATTCATCAAGTTCATTCATAGTTCCGAAAAATTATAGATGAAATTGCAAAACAAAATGAAAATGCAAAACGAAATCACTAAACAACTGCCCTTAGTTGAGTTTATTTTCTGGAATGAGATTTGAAAGTGCAGTTTATTGTAAATTATTATGAGTTGTATATTTCATAGGAATTGGAGATAAGAATAGGTAGGTTCCCACAACCTTAATCAATCAAAAAGGTATATAAGTTAGGTACGTATGCAACGACAATATTTCATTGCACTAATCGCTTGAGAAAACTACAGTGGAGCAAAACATTTCGGCTGTGTGATAAAGTCGGTGGAAATTGTATAGTGTTTACCTTAGTATTGATTTTCATGAAGTAACGGCCAAGTCAATTCAATTCAATTCAATTCAAAACTGCAATTACATTTTTATTACTGCTAAATCATCTATACTTGGCAGTGTTTCATTTAATTTTTAGTTAAGAGAAGCCTCAAATCCCAGCAGTAATGAATAAACTAGATAAAAATGGTTCACTCTTCCAGACTTTTCAAGAATATCTTAACAGTTTGACCACGAAGCTCTAGCGTGACGTCTTGCAGGATCGTTAAAATATCCCTTACAGTTGCAACGTGTCACGCCAGACGGTAACAACTTCGGAAAGTTTTCTTTTCAACAATTCAATTCGAGAGATTTTCTGTAGGGTGATCTGGAAGTGTAGGTCTCTTTATGTTTGTATTTTCTATGCAATGTTCTTGAACTATTTGGCATATATATGGTTGCAATAAATTATCACAGCGCACTATGTTGGATTTACAAAAAGTATATATATTTCGTTCTATGGAATCCTGAGAAAAATATGTGTAGACCATTCTAGTCAGCGGAACTGATTTAAACGGAAGTAGACTTCGTTTAATATGGAATGATTGAATATACATAGTAAGAAAACAGTTTCTGACCTCTCATTATGTGAAGTGTATGGTGTTGTAATACAGTGTGACCCATTTAAGATGGAAGCACCCTTATAAAACTAACATTTTTCAACCGATTGGAATGATTTTTTTTTTGTTAGGAAGATATTAAAAAAGTCTATTAGGACACCAAATATCATGAATAAATCTCAATTTCCAGGGCCAACTAATCTTATTTTTCAAGGTCAAAAATCTAAAAAAATTACTAGCGATTTTTTTAGAAAAAATCTGACTACACCACTGGATTCGCGACATTTTCAAATGATTTACATGTAAATTACGTTGGAATGCGTCAATCAATAAAAAAGTTATAAAGTAATGAAATTTGAAAAATATGCCGTTTAATCAACCCACCAATTCATGTTCAGGAATTTTATGAAAATTCTGTACACTCCACTGGATTCAGGATGTCTTGAAATATTACTGATCACAGTTTCATCGAAATCTGTTCGGTAATAAAAAAGTTATAAAGGAATAAAATTTGAAAAATATGTTGTTCAATGGAATTTTAGCAACGTTCTTACTACACCACTGGATTAGGGGCAATATTCAACAAAATATTATTCAAATAAAATTCATGAAACGTTTATGGGAGAATCAATTTCCTTTCATATGTATGTCGAACCATATCAATCAATCAGTTTATCACAACAAACTTTAGTGTCAATAATTTCAAATGAATGTACAAAAAAATAACTGTAAGTACATTTTTCTAATTGCTACAAACTAGCGGAAAACAATCTTTTATTCACAATTAATGTAAAAATAGAAACCAAGAAGATACCGAATTGAAAAATAAATGAGTGCAATTCATATTCTGGTGGCCTCCACCAAACCTCCATCCAATTCAATGCATTTATCATATCGCTTACGAATATTTTTTAAAGTATTCCTCAATTGTTGTGGAGTAATTGCATTGCAAGCTTGCTGAATTCTGGTGCACAGTTCCACTCGATTCCATGGTCGTGATTTGTAAACCTTTTGTGTAACATAACCCCAAAGGAAAAAATCGAGTGAAGTAAGGTCAGGCGATCTTGGTGGCCATCCAATTAATGTACTCCCCCTTCCTATCCAACGATTAGGGTAATTTTGATTCAGCCAATTCTTCACAATTCCCGCATTATGTATGGAACAACCATCTAACTGAAAATATAAATTTCTTGTTTCTGCAAGGGGAAGTTCATCTATTGCGTCCGAAAATTCATTCCTTAAAAATTGTAGGAAATTTGCGCCATTCATGTTGTCGTCGAAAAAGAATGGTCCAATTATCCTTTCATTCAGTATTCCACACCAAACGTTCACTTTTTCTGAATACTGCCTTTTACAGTTTATCACCCAGTTAGGATTTTAAGTGGCCCAATAGCGAATATTTTGTGATGAAACCACTCCATTTGTCGTGAAACTAGCTTCATCACTAAATAAAATTTTCTTTAAAAATTGCCTGTCATTAAGATACTCGTCCTGGGCCCATAAGCAGAATTCCAATCGTTTTTCTTGATCACCAAGTTCCAGAGTATGTAAAAACTTTGGTTTAAATGGCCTCAATTTATTTTTCTTCAGACATCGCCTAATATTCTCCCTAGGTAAGTTTGAATCTAAGCTGGCAACCCTCAAACTACTATTTGGATTATTTCTGAAGTAATCTAATATAGTCTGGTTATTTTCGTTCCTTCTTCGTATATTGTTCTTTAAAATATATGTGGTTACTGCTCCAGTCCGATTGAAAACTTGGTTTATTTTATGTACCGTGCTGTTATTTATGGCTGGACGATTTGGGTGTCTTTCATTGAATATTCTAGTTACTTCTCTTTCACTCCGGTAATCATCACCGGAAAGACGTATAATTTCGATTTTTTCTTGAATTGACAATTGAGCCATTATCTGTTTTTATTTTGGAACACAAATTATTCAGTTCACTAATGGTGCGTAACAAAATGACAATTCATGCGCAAATAAATAGATGAGAAACTGTAAGTCACAGCTAACTTGTTTATTTCATTAATGCATTCTGAATAACAGGCAGTTAAAATTGCAACTCTCATTTTTTGCTATTCAACAAAAGGAAAAAATCACAGCTGATGTTACCTACTGGAATGATAATAATTATTATCCATTGCATATTTTTTTCGTTATAATTTCTATTGGGAGTACATTAGACTTGTCTTATATTGTTGAAATTGTTTTCATGAAGATTAACCAGGACTTCTCTCCTGATTGTACTTGTTTATGTATCCACTCCACTTCGAGAAATACCTATAGACTATTTTTACCATCATGATTTTCAGATGTTATAATTGTACGACATTGCAATAATCACCCCAATAATTTTTTCAATAATCAACAGTGGTGTAGTAAGAACGTTGTTAAAATTTCATTTTACAACATATTTTTCAAATTTCATTCCCTTATAACTTTTTTATTACTGAACAGATTTCGATGAAACTGTGACCAGTGATATTTCAAGACATCCTGAATCCAGTGGTGTATTCAAAATTTTCATAAAATTCATGAATTCGAATTGGTGGATTGATTAAATGGCATATTTTTCAAATTTCATTCCTTTATAACTTTTTTATTGATTGACGCATTCCAACGTAATTTACATGTTAATCATTTGAAAATGTCGCGAATCCAGTGGTGTAGTCAGATTTTTTCTAAAAAAATCGATAGTAATTTTTTTAGATTTTTGACCTTGAAAAATAAGATTAGTTGGCCCTGGAAATTGAGATTTATTCATGATATTTGGTGTCCTAATAGACTTTTTGAATATCTACCTAACAAAAAAAAATCATTCCAATCGGTTGAAAAATGTAAGTTTTATAAGGGTGCTTCCA
The DNA here is from genome assembly GCA_958502065.1 of Chrysolina americana. Lineage (NCBI taxonomy): Eukaryota > Metazoa > Arthropoda > Insecta > Coleoptera > Chrysomelidae > Chrysolina > Chrysolina americana. The sequence continues at coordinate 75,612,084 of OY293414.1, forward strand.
TTTTAAATGGGTCACACTGTAGAGATCACCTGAAATAGTACTAAAAGAACTGAAATCAGAAAAATTATAAGTACATCTGAAAATGGTGTGCAAAGGAGGAACTTAATGTCAATCTTAGCAAAACAGTGCTGATCGTCTCTACTAGAGGGCGAAAGTAGGAGCTTAAAGCCCCAACCCAGAATGGAACCTAGCTAACCTAAGCGTTATAATCTACCAAAATCCCACATTCATTCCAGGGCTATTATAGCGGTAAGCTGGACATGCCGCAGAGTTTTCGGTAAGACATGGGGTCTGAAACCAAAAATGATTCATTGGTCATACCAAAAGATAGTTAACCCTATGGACACCTATGCCTCACTGGTATCTTGGCCAAAATGCAACAAGTTCCAGTACTAGTGAAACCGCAGAAAGTGCAGTGGCTAGCTTGCCTGTGAACCACAGGAGCAATATTCATGTGCGCTAATGCAGCTCAAGAAGCAATGCTAAATCTTCCGCCATCGCACCTATGTGTAATGGTGGGAGCAGCAAATAGTACATACAGACTTTACCAGAAAAAAAGCTAGCAAGCAACAAATCTGATTTAAAGATTTTGGAACACATCTCCCTAGAAGCCATGTATAAACCGACAGATATCATTACTATTAGGTACGACTTTGAAGTGCAGTTTGAATTGGTCATAAACAACCACCAATTAACCCAGAGAACGGTCCCCAATTGGCAATTGATGCCTCTGTGTGGTACACAGATGAACCAGGATTCATCAACAATCTTCCAAGCTGAAGTACATGGTATGGAGATTTGGGCCCAGGAATGCCTTGAAAGGGGCACCCGAAGGGCAGAAATCTATATACTGTCAGATAGCCAAGCAGCACTAAAAGATCTGAAGTCACACACTTTTGAGTCTGAGATGACTTAGGACTGTAAATAAACACTAAGACAACTAGCAGCAAACAATTAGTAAACACAGGGGCATCAAAGGCAATGGGGAAGTAAACTGCCCTGCCAAAGAACTCTTCTGTGAACTCTCCAAGGCCCACTTAGAAGAATAGTTTCGATGCTGAGAATTCGATGGAATAAAATCCCACTGGAATAAAGTACCAAGACAATGACAAGCTAAAAGGCTAGTGAGCCTATCGCTAAGGAAATCTGAATAGCTTCTCGAGTTGGACAAAAATTACTTGAAATTGGCAACGGGATTATTCACTGGGCACTGCCATCTGATGTATCACCTTAGAAATATGGCAAGTCAGAAGTGATAGTTGCCGCTACTGCGAGAATTTCGCGGAAACTGTAGCATCTGCTTTGCAAATACCCAGCGTTCTTCTGCAAGAGACTCAAATTCCTGGAACGGGCATTCGTAACGCTTTCCGGCATCAGGAACTCAGCTCCCAGAAAGTTGATAAACTTCGCACGAAGTCTCAGAATCACGGGCCTTGTAGAGATAAAGGATCACGCACAAAAGTCCTTGCAGGTCGAGGTGCTTGTGAGACTGCACAATCTTTATAATTCACAGTATTTATTTTAAAGTATATTTATTTATTCAGCCACATCACAGTAAGTCCATTTATGTAAAGTCAGTTAGAATTAAAAAATTAGTACAACAAAACAATACAACAGTTACATTTCTTCCTCACATTTTTTTTTTAATTTTTCATTATTTAAAATTATAGTGGTGAAGACTGGTCCCCCATGGCATATGTGTTGGACATTTTCCATTATATAGTTGAAGTATCCCATAATCTCACATCAGCCTCTAAATACTCCCCCGCCGAGTAGAAGCAGTGCGACAGCAAAAATTGCCTCCCGTATAGGTCGGCTATGGTATACCTGGTTGGGGGCAAGAAGTTTCACATCCTCAAATAGAATTCTGTTGTTTCTTTTACTGGAGTGTTCTGCCACTGCCACTCGATCAGTCTTGTTCCTATGGATCTCTTTGTGATTCCGATGTACACCTTTCCGCAAGGGCATGGTACCACCACAATTCTGTTGTTTCTTTTACTGGAGTGTTCTGCCACTGCCACTCGATCAGTCTTGTTCCTATGGATCTCTTTGTGATTCCGATGTACACCTTTCCGCAAGGGCATGGTACCACTGCTGCTGATAGTGGGACCCTTTTGTCCTCTGCTGACCTAAGGCTTCGCTGTATCTTCTTGATGGGTGAGGACCGTTTTAATATTATGTTGTCCCAATTTAATCTCAAGGTTGTTTGAAGATGTTCCAGTTCATCTTGAAGATGCTCTAGCTCACATATTCTTCGAGCACGTTCCGCTATTGTGAGACCATCCCGAATATCCACAAGCGATACAAACCGGAAAATGTTTGTCAGAAATTCATGAATTGTTAAAATGCAGAACGGAATGAACAATAATCATTCAAATTGTGACAGATGAAATTTATCTCAAAGTCATGGAGGGTGTTTAAAGATTATTTGAAGAACTCCCTGAACTTGCCTCAAATAACCAAACAAAATTCAGATGAATAGAATCATAATTTTTAGAGTCTGGAATCGTGCCTACAGAATATTATACATATTCAGAAATCAAAAAACGTAGGTGTTTCTTCAATTGAATACAAAATTCTGTAGGTTATTGAACAAGTACAGTAAGTTGATAATGATTTTTTTTATATTGAAGCACTGATCAAAAATTCAATTTCATATCATCACGAAGTATTTTGATGTTCAATATAAGATTATGTAGCCGTAAAAGTGAAATCTTGCACAGCTCCTGAAATATATTTTTTCACCATCTAATGAGAAGATCAACTATATATGCTATCAATCAAGTGTTTCGGTGTTAGTCACTGTAAGTTTCTGCATTGCAATTTCCCCTGGGATTCTTTTATTAGTTCTGGTATCGACTAGCTCATATGCATGCAAACTAAAACTTCCAACACTGCATAATTTTGATCTTTTCCGACATCATTTCCCAACTGCGGGATGCGTAGGATTCCACTGTTGATATATTCATAAATTCAATAGCGTCGGTTGTTGCGACATGGCAGAAAGGCAATTCTGCCAGACATGCGGTCTAATATGTTTCAACAGTATTCCATTTCGCGCACCACTTTCGTTCGAAAATCAACGGGACGTAATTTATACCATCGCGTCAGTTCGACTTCGGCAGAAATATAGGAAAGGACTCATCATACTTGCAGACATGGCTAAAGAGAACCCACCCAACTGACAATACAGGGAATGACGCCAGGATGAGAGGAAAACTTGCTCTGGAAAGTCCAAACTGGGTAATCTTCCACATTTTACTCAATCTTCTTGTTAGTTCATGCAATAAGAAAACGTGAAATAACTTCTAAGAATTTAAATAGATTATAACAACTGAAATTGTTAAGATCACGTGGCTTGACTGAGGTGAGTCCCGCACAATTCACTATTTCTTCAAAATTAACAGTCCAGATCTTAAGGTGGCGTATGGAGTTAGTAACACAGCCTACCTAGGACCCCCTAGTGGCTAATGAGCTCAACAATTGATGCCACTATAACACATAATGAAAAAAAATCTGAAATTTAAATTTGGACACTGACACTTCTAAACTCCAAAATTGGATAACTTGGAAAACAAATTATATAGAGTGAGCAGGTACAACACTATGAAATATATTCAATGTCCTCTTTCAAAGTGTAGTACCGATGACCAAACTATTCAAATGTCTTTCAAATGTCACTTTTGGTATTACTTTCGTAAAAATTTCTGCTGTCATATGTTAGGTTGGAATATATTGGACATTTATCTTTCCGCTTTCGGAAACTTCTTTCACGAAATGGTAACGAATATCTACATACTTCGTTACCGAATGCTATACAGCATTTTCTATAAATTTTCTGGAATTTCGATGACGAATGAACTCGACGAAAGTATCAAATCTCCGAAAGAAAATCTTCCACAAAACTCGGTGAGCTTGAAAGAAGAACTTCAACAAAATTCGAAGAGTCTGGAAGTTAAACTTCTGAAATATGACTTTCGAATAGTCTGAAAGAAAATATTCAAGATAAAGTTCTAAAATTTCGATATACTGTGAAAGGGTAACTTCAACAAATTCGAAGGATCTGAAAGATGAACAACTAGAAAATTCTAATAAATTTCTAATAATTTGAAAGAAGAACTTCAAGAAAATCTTTTACAAAATTCGAATAGATTGGAAGACGAACTACAAGTTTATTTGAAGCACCAGGATGCTAGCTACAAGTGCGAACAGCCCTTGGACCTTTTCTAAAACACCAACAAGAATTGAACCGTTAATTTGGAAACTACGTACAGTGACAGAGAATCCAGCAACTGTCTATGCAGCACTAAAGTGAAACGCCGAGCTATAGTAGTAGACATCGAAGATGATGCAGTCATTGAAATGTACATCACTAATTTGAAGGCGTCGTCCTACGTGTTAACGGAGAGAAACTGGTGCTTCATTGAAGATGTGAAGAAGTGATCTGTTGCTGAGCAAACCTGAGAGGGCTAAAATAATTTTGAAGGCTTGCATTCACGATGAGCAATGATTGTGGCAGTTTACAGGTATGTCATTCGGGCTCAATAATGCTCTAGCCACATTTGAAAGATTGATGGAGGCCGTTCTGGAGAGACTTTCATGGAAGGCGTGTCAAGTATCTCCAGATGATATAATTGTAGTAGGCAGATTTATCGAGGAACACATAAAAAAATTGAAGGAGCTATTTCTATGACTAGGAAACTTCGCATTGACTTTGAGTCCAAAAAATGTCATCTGTTTCAGAAGGAAAACTATTTCTCGGTCATGTTATCTCTGGGATAGGAGAAGCAGTAGAAGAGCAGAAGACTAAAGCAGCTATTGAGAAATGGCTTATTCCAAGAGGCATACACACGCTTCCAAGTTTCCTTGGCTAGTGCACCTACTATCGCCAAACCACTGACCTCACGAAAGGGCAAACAATGATCCAGTAGTCTGGAAAATACCAAGATTCATTCGAGAAGCTGAAAGAAGCTATTATCAACGTACCTATTCTGAGCTTTCCATATGAAAAGTTCATTTTAGATACCGGCACAAGCAAGATCCAAGATGTATAGGAGGAAATAATCGGTTATTTCAGTAACTTAGTAAATCAGAGCGTCATTACTGCAGTTCCAACTTACTCCATTTCAATAACCCCGATGGACAGGTAGCACGCTGGATTGAAAGGCTCCAAGAATTCGACTTCGAGATTGAATATCTATCGGGAATCAGCCATAAGAATGCAGAAGCCCTGTCAAAGAGGTCGCGCCCATACAACCGCTCACATTGCAGACGAGCAGAGGAAAATAAATCGACAATTTGTACAACCACGGTAGTAGATGGACTGGAATGACGACAAGATTCTGAAAGGTTAAGAGAAAGGTCCAGATCTTGCTTCAGTCATCAGCTGGAAGATGAGTAATTAAAGACCGTCGTAGTAGGAAATAGCAAATTATTCGCCAGCTGTTGAATGGCAAGGACAATGTAGTCCTGAAGTGTTTGCTCGAGAATGGTGGGGAAAACAGGAGCCAGACAGTAGTACCCAGGAGGAGAAGACAGGGGAATAACTCCGACAAATCTATGACGGGGTCACAGGAGGAAATCTGGGAGTAACGAGAACCCTCTATAAAGTGGGACAACGGTTTTACTGGTCCAATTGTAAAGCCTGTGTTGAAGACTGGTGCTGTATGTGCTGCTAGCAATGGACCTCAAATACATGCTAAAACCCTGATGCGCCTGTACAATGTGGGCAGCTCATTTGGGAGGATCCCAGAATCGGACCAAGAAAATAAGTACATCTTTTTGGCAATGGACTTCTTCAGCAAGTGGGTAGAAGCCCATACTCTGCTCAACTTGAAAGCCACTGCTGTGGCCTTCGTTTTGTTGGAGAATTTGATATGTCGATTCGGTATCCATTGAAACAGCCTTCTAACCACTGCAAAAATAATGACTTCCATCTGTTCCAGAGAATGTGTCAATGCTGAACATCAGGAATTACATCCACAATACTATGGAATTGAAGAATGGATAAACAATACAATAAACCTCCACTTATCCAGTTTCAGTCTCTGACCACCAAAGATACCAGAACCAGTACCTTAATCTGTTTCGATTTGTTCCTGATGACTTAAATTTCCGCAGTACACTATCAACTAACTGAACGACTGCTAGTTTCATTATTGGCCGAGAGCTGTAACTCAACTGTGGTCTGAAATTTGGTACGCGACTAGAACAAGATACTGTGCAGGAAAAGAACGACATCCATGAACGATTTTGTTTGAATATCCACAATGCAATGCAATGCAAGCAACAGAATGAAGAAGACTTGTGACATCGAGGCCGATGATGGAGGATTTCAGGGTGGTTACTTGGTTTGGCTGAACAACCCCCAACATTGCTATGGACTATCCCCAAAGCTGCGGAACCCATAGGGAGATTCAAACAAAAATCGTAAAGGTAAATATAGAGTCGTTCTTTTCAATAGGTCAGCTTCTTACGCTAAAAATCATGACTGGCACTCAAATGAACTGAAAGTTCGACATAGGATCACTTAAAAAGAGCCACGAGACATTTACGAGGTGCCTGCCTATTTTGTGCTAGCTGAATATGTGACAGAAGATCTTCAAATACCCAGACGTATAGCTGTGGTGTTCTCCAAAAACTTTGGAGTACTTCAAGAACCTCTGCAACATTATCCAGAATTTGAAGCGGTACTCAGAAAAAGATCCAACAACTGGTCACCAAGAATAAATTCCGAAATGAACCATCTGGAGAAGCCTCCACCGGAATGAGAGTAACGATGATGAATCTTGTGTACCTGGCAATACTGGCAGTGATGTGGGATTGATGGGCTCGATTGGAGAGTTTAAATGTTGGAGACCATATTCAGATCCAACAGCGTCAAGATTTTGGTGTGCTGTGATCGTTTTGCTCGACAATATATGACGTCAACTCTCGAGAATTGCTCTAGTAACTTCGAAGAGGAAGAGCCATCTGAGAATCACCTAGATCAGTCATCGAATATTTCCAAATGTTCCGATCTCTTTCGTTGTCTCTCGGCGTTTCTGGAATGATCTAAGGGAAATCTACTGCAGCCACGGCAAATAATAATAATGGCCGTCCTCTACCCGCACAGGCTATGCCTTTGGGTACACTCAATGAGTGAGGAGTATTATTATTATTATTATTATTAGTATGAAGTGCATTTTTGTTATAAAGGAATAAAATACTTCAGTTCGACTAGTTGGCAATGATCCGCATATACAAACTGTTTCACTTCTTTGAAACACCGCAGAAAAAGTGGTATGACTGTCTCTCATTTATATTCATAAATTCTCATGGAAGATGCTCTTCTGAGATATCATCGATCATTCTTCCGTTAGCGGTCCCATCAAAACTGACCTGTCGAGCTCAGTCCTCATATCCCTTTGTCGTCATTTCCGGGACGTGTCGCTTCCAAGACTTGTTTTTTCAACAAATGGCAAAGTTCCTGCACCCTGCAGAAATTCAAGATCACCAATTCAACCACTCAACATTGGTGCTTATATTGATTTCTTAACATTACAGGATTATCGTTTTTATCGAACCAGAAAATAAAAATGTATAACGTGGATATCAAAAACTTCTCATGAACTTCCCATGAACCATTGGCAGCACGGCCCGTGGGTGAATTGATTTGATATTCAATTATTTGGCTGAAAAAATTACAAATTTGATTGTTACAAATGATGTGTTGGATATGCCATCATAAGGGACGCATTATTTTCAAAGACATATCGTATACTCAAGACAGGAATACTATCCTTTCCAATCAAGTTTTTCATTCACATGGTGCAGATTTCAGAACGTGAAGAAAAAGTTGAAAAATCTTCAATACATTTTTCTACATTGGATTCTCATTAACAGTTGATAACCTGATCCATTAAATAAATCGACAAATCGATTACCTTTCCTTTAATAAAAGGGTTTCGTTTTCATTTCGATTCCATTAGGAGTATTTCATATTTTCTGAAAGCATTTTATTTGATTAGTATCAATAGACTGAAACGAAAGCTCTCTTGATATAATATTGAAAAATTCACAAAGAGCATTTTGCAGTACCGATTAATTTATATTTTCCCCACTTGGATAATTCAGCGTCCTGGAATGATTCGATGTAGGGGAATATTCGATGATCAAAAGCACATGGTAATTTGAATAACATGAATATAGAAAAAGCCTGAAAGCTTGAAATAACAGTATTGAAACATTCAGAAATGTCACTGATTGTTTTCATATGATGAGAATTTCAGACAAGGAAAATATCAAACACAATCTACAGACTAACAAAAGCGTTTCGAGGGACTATATGTCTCGCTTTAACTTTTTTTTTAACCAAACAAACTACTAAGACGTTTTATAGTCTTTTGCGATAATAGATAAATTGAAATTATAGATTTAAACATTCTTCACCCTTCTTTGGAACTAATCATATCAAAAAGGGCCCCACACGGTTCTTATGGGTTTTTGTGTCCTGATGAAATTGGCTCAAAATATAGCATGTTTCTTATTGTCCATCATCCTGATCAACATTCCGAACTATAAGTATTTTTTTTGATACAGTCCCTCAGATATATAATTTTGTACACTCAGGTACAGACTTGAAAATGAAAAATCTGAATATTTCAATTTTTTCTACTGGGATCCTTTGAAATTGAAAAAAAAAACTCCGTTTTTAGTTTTGAAATAATCAGCTTTTTAATGTTAACTTTCAACTGGTAAAAATTAACTAATTAACAAAGGCATAGTAAATTTAGGAATCGCATGTTAAAAGGTAGGACCTCTTTAATCCTTATCTACCTCGTACAAGTTTCGATTTCTGAGGGCTGTCGTTCGTAGGGGGGTGACAGCTGCTTAACGGAAAAAACAATTTTAAACAATTTTTTTTTTATTGCTTGAAACTTTTTTTGACGAATTATTGTTTATTTGTGTGATTCAACTGGTCAAATTTTATCAGTTGAAATCATTTTTTTTTCATCAATCTTTTGATGCGGTCGACGCGCCCGCTAGAGCAGTTCGGGGAGGTAAGACTTTTTTTCATTAAATTTTCTGCTCTTTCAGGATTTTTTTTTTAATTTTGGTTATCCCAAATAGTTTTTGAAATATTTGCCAAAATACCAAAATATTTTATTGTCTTTTATTTGTTTATAACTTTTGCAATTTTTGACGGCCGCAATTTTCCTACTTATCGTTTTTTAGGTGAAATTTCGAATCAAATGAGACCGAATCATAATTTTCAGTGGTCCAGACTAAGTTTGTGGCTGAATTGAACTTGTGGACTAGACTAAAAGCGGAACTCGGTTTTCCATTTCAATAACAGTAGTTGTTAAAAAATTAATACCAACTTCATACAGTGCTTTTAATTTTTCTCTAATGTGTAATTCAAAAATAATAATAATAATCATATTAGCAGATTAATGAAAAGATCCCTGTAAAATCTGACAGTGAATAATTCATTTTCATATAACGAGTAACATGAAACATAACTTTGAAGAGGTATCTCTTTTACGCGCAGGAAGAAGCAATCTTTCCGTAATGACTCTGTGAATCTGGCCGCTACTCAAACCAGATCCAATTTCCTTTAGAGATTGGAGATTCGATTTCAACTTGAACTCGGGTTTCCTTTCATTAAAAGTTGAATTGTATTCAACCCTTATCCTGATGATTTTTGAATGTATTTTGTTTTTATTCGTGCATAACAGTTATTTGATTGATTGCTAATCGAACGAAAATGTGAAATACCGGTAACGACTTGTGATGAGAGTGAGTCGGAGTTTACCAGATGGTCCACTCACGTTCTTTTATTTTAACTCCATAATGTTACTATGTTTTTGGAACCAGTTCGTATGAGATATAAGTTGGTGAAAGAAAAATATCGTATTAAAAAAAACAGGTATGAACTTCACTAAATTACAAAACAAAATGGCTCTAGTTTTTTTATTTCCGAGGCAATTCTGGATCAGAATGTGTTATCCCAAGAAGTTTTTACCCCAACTTAATTTTTCAAGAGGTCCTCTATATTGCATCTAGGTGGCCATGATCGGACGTAAAAAAAAGCTGTTTTTTGGGAAAAGGATATTAGGGCTCATTTTAGATAACTTTTTTTATCAGAATTAGAATCAGCATCCCCAAAAACCCCCCAATCCATATTTTCGATATCTCAAGAGCTGATTTGAGGAGAAAAAAAAAGAAAATTCACTTATTTCGTCTCGGAATCAGCATCCCCAAAAACCTTTTAATTCATATTTTCAACATCTCAAGAGCTAATTTGAATAAAAAAGTATTCAACTCTTTTTTCAATAAGTCCTTGTAAGCAAAATTCAAACCGTCTTTCAAAATAACCATTCAACACGGTATGTGGAAATTTTGGTTTAAATGCCCTAATCCTGTTGCGTTTCAAATATCTCTATACTGTGTTTTTCGTTGAATTCATTGTCCTCGCAACTGCCCTTACAGTACCAATTGGGTTGTTTCGAAATGTTCGTCGTCCGGATAGTGTCATTGATTTAAATTGTACACCTCCCTCGTCTTGTCTTGAAAACCGCTCTAGTCTTTGAGAACAATCTGTTGATTTTGGCGTGAGAAAATGGTTCTCGATCATGATGCCTTCCATTGAATATTCCAGCAACCTGACGCGTAGATTTTTCATTATTACCAAATAATCGGATAATCTCCACTTCTTCTCCAAGGATATAAGGAGCTCATTTTGGACAATTTTTTTTATCATATTTGGAATCAGCGACCGCAAAAACCCCTCAATTCATATTTTCGAAATCTCGAGAGCTGATTTGATTAGAAAACAAAATTAAAGTCACTTTTTTTCAATAGAATGTTTATTTCTAACTTTTTATTCTTATCGTTATTCTGTATCGTTTGCAACTGCCCTTATACTACAATTTAGGTATTTCCGAAGATACGCACACTTTGTTACCGTTGGCTTGCCGATTTGAGTTTTCATGCAAATTAATGAAAGAGTGCTTTGAAACAAAAGTTTTTGTTTGACATCGGTAATCAGTACGAAATGTCAATAAGTCAAGCAGTGTAACTTAACTGTTAATGAGATGGCACACAACTGAAGAGTAGTTCTTACAATTGGAGAAAAAGTAGAGATTATCCGCTCATTTGGTAATAATGAAAGATCTACGCGTCAAGTTGCTGGAATATTCAATGGAAGGCATCATGATCGAGAACCAATTCCTCACGATACCGTTGCCAAAATCAACAGATTGTTCGCAAGGACTGGAGCGGTTTTCAAAATAAGACCAGGGAGGTACAATTTAAATCAAAGACACTATCCAGACGACGAACGTATCTTAGCAGAATTTCGAAACAACCCAAATGGTACTATAAGGGCAGTTGCGAGGACAATGAATTTAACGAAAAACAAAGTATGGAGATGTTTGAAACGCAACAGGATTAGGGCATTAAAACCAAAATTTCTACATACTCTGTTAAATGGTGATTTTGAAAGACGGTTTGAATTTTGCTTATGGTTGCAGGGTAACTATCTTAACGACAGATTTTTTCTGAAGAACATGATGTTTACTGACGAGGCAACGTTTACAACAAACGGTGTGGTGTCTAGTCAAAATTGTAGGTTTTGGGCAGCTGAAAATCCGAATACAGTGAAAAAGTTAACGTGTGGTGTAGCATATTCAACGAACGGATTGTTGGACCTTATTTCCTGGATAACCAGACCGGACAAAATTTTCTAAATTTTTCACAAAATGGTCTCTATGATTTTCTCATGGAATTGCCATTAGCACAAAGACAAAACTTAATCTTTCAATTAGATGGGGCCCCCGCATACAATTCTGGGATAGTTCGGAACTTTTTAAATGCAATTTTCCCTATGAAGTGGATAGGTAGAAATTATCCTTTGGAACCATGGCCCCCTAGATCGCCAGATATTACCCCTTGTGACTTTTTTCTGTGGGGGCATTTGAAGAATAAAGTGTATGCTACTCGGCCGAGTAATAGTGAGGAACTTTGCTTTGCAATTAGGCAAGCGTGTCAGGAAATAACTCCCCAAACTTTAAGAAAAGTGAATGTACGTTTGAGAAGAATTGTTGAAAAGTGTATTGTTTCAGAAGGTAGTTATGTTGAAAACACAAGAATCTAAAATAAAGTAATTCGTAATTTTGTTACCACTGTTACAAAAAAAGACTTAAACTTTTTTTTTTGTTCAAATCAGCTCTTGAGATGTTGAAAATATGAATTAAAGGGTTTTTGGGGATGCTGATTCCGAATCTGATAAGAAAAGTTGTCTTAAATAAACATTAATATTCATTTCTCAAAAAATGCCCTTTTTCTCTCCCCAACTTCGCAAAAAAGTGAATTTATTTTTTTTTTCTCCGCAAATCAGCTCTTGAGATTTCGAAAATATGGATTGGGGGGTTTTTGGGGATGCTGATTCTAATTCTGATAAAAATCCTTTTCTCAAAAAACAGCTTTTTTACCCTCCCACACCGCACGCCTATGGTCGATGAAAATGTTCACTATGCCAAAATACTTCATTTACCTAACATATAATCACCACCAAAATTTCAAGAACATCGCATTATTAATAACTGAGCTATTAGGGTGTATTCATGAAAAGCGGGACACACTGTATAAAAGTTTCAGTGACTTGTATTATAGGTAGGAATAAGACAAGTTGGCAAAATTTATATTTCCGTGTTCAACTAGGTAGGCAGGATTTTTCAAATGGAAAACATTCAATGACAAGCGATTTCTGAAAAAAAGGATTTTTTTACGAATCTATAATAATTTGTTTACTTTTGTCATCAATTGTATTTTTCTGACATCACCTGAGGTCCTTAGATTAGATTAGGTTCAATCGTGGCCACCTGAATGCAATATTAAAAATGACTCTAAAAAATTAAATAGTAATAAAAAATTTTCAAAATATCACATTCTGATCCAGAATGGTCTCAGAAATCCAAAAAAATATATCGAGGGTTCTATTTAAAATTCCAAACAGGAGCTATTTCCGGTAAAACTGAAAAATATGCGAGAACTCTTTAACATAACATTCATCTGTACCAAATCCTTTTTCCATTTTCCTAATATTCCAGAATTTATGAGTTGTCTAATAGATTCGTTGATACCCTGTATATTTCCTTGTTATAATATCCTCTATCTGAATTGAGAGTATTTTCATTATTCTCTCAAGCATTTTCCACACATAAATATTCACGTATAGGTCGTGAATCCTCAATTTCGAAAAATTTATTTTACTTCAAAAAGTTTTGTTAATTAAAGGAAATTTGAGAACAACCAGTTTTCTTTTCCTTCAACACACAAGTAATTCAATTCCTAGTTGCGCATTTCGATAACCTTGAAATCATGAACAAGATGTTCATAAAGTCAGATGTGGAATCATCTGCGACTGAAATGGCTATTTATGTACCAAGTGCGTTATATAGATCGTAACACCCGGAGGGTAATATTCACCCAATGGGCGTTAGGATCTAGTAACGCTCGTGGAGCAGACAAGATTTTATTTTTTACGAAAAAATTATCTCAAGCGACGTTGTTTACTTTTGAAATTTTTTATTTTTCGCAAATAAATTATCTTAAACGACGTTGTTTACTTCATAAATTTCTTCTCATAGTATTATTTACTGCGTTCTGGTTGGCAACTGAGCTCGAGTGAGCTTGTATGCAATTGACATGAAAACATTGAAGAGGTTGCTAAGGGTTGTTTATTTAATAAATGGAGGAAACTTAAAATGGTTGTGTTCATGATAATTATGGAGATCCCACAGAATGTGACGCTCAAAGCTGAAAAAGCGTTAGGAAATTTACTGCCTGTGAAATCCAAATACTTATACGAGAAGGAGTATGACCATTTATTGAAAATGATACTGTCTTAATGGCATATTTCCAGGAACTGTTGAGTTTATCTCATGAAAAATATTAATATTTTTCATTTATTTCACATTATTTCAGACTGAAAAATATAGTGCAAATAGTCTATGAAACAAATACTCACAGCTGAAATCAACATTGATTGTTAAAGAAAACATTAATACTTATATCAGCATTCAGTCAACTCATGGCCTTTCTGAAAGTTAATTCAAAAGGATACATTTCTAAAAAATCAAAGGTGTTGGAAGGTGGACACTATCCATAAGAAAAGCTTCAGATGATGCTTTTCTGCTATATAAAGTTATTCTAGTAATAGGCGTATTTGGAGGCTTAAGACGTGATGAAATGGCCAAGATGACAATTGATGTCATTGAAGACAAAGGAGCCGTTTTACTGATCAAGGAACCAGAAACCAAGACCTGCACCTCAAAAAGTTTCAACATTGTTGAAGAAAGCGAAATAGAAGCCTTGAACTTAGTTTAAAAGAACATTGTACTACTACCAAAAATATGTAAACAACGTAGTTTTTTTTTCAACCAACAGAAATAATAAATGCACCTGTTTCCTGAGACCAATACTCTTGGGTGAGAGTCTTGATCTTGGTCTTGGTCTTCGGAAGATTTATAAAGTCTTGATGTTGGTGTTGGTCTTGGTCTTCTATGAAGACCAAGAAAAGGCCAAGACAAGTAAGTTTCTTGGTCTCGCAAAGCCCTACTAGCGAAAGAGATGCAATTCTGGCATCCATGATTTTAACGTTTTCTGTTAGTTATACTTTTTAATAACATTCTCATTTATCTTTATGAATTTCCAATGAAAAATTAATTTAAAAAAATCGACTATTTGAAAGAAAATGCATATTTTCTTTTTCTAGTTCGGGTCATTTCACAATATCTTTCAGCTGTAGTTCAATGTCCAGCGTGGCTTTAGCCGTGAAAGTAGTTGTTTTCTGTTAGATACTACTACTTCATTTTTATCGTAGGTATTTTTAATTTGAAAAAAAATTTTCAATTCTAGTTTGAGAATATTCCCCTTTTATCATCATTAATGTATTCCAAGAGGCTATACTGAACAGTGGAAAATGGCGACTGGGTTTTTTCTTTCAGTCGCAAATGATTCCACATCTAACTTTATGAGCATTCTGTTCATATTTTCAATTGAATCAAAATATTTCGATATCCCAAAAAATAACGACAACTTATATCAAAATATTCAATATTGAGTACGTATCCATATCACTTACGCACGCTCTCATCCAACTTCGAATAATTTTCCATTGACAATTTCATAACTAAACTAATACCTAGTTGATTTACAAAATATTGATAATTCAGAAAAATTACAAAATCTATATCAACCCAATGGCGTGACATTTGGGACAGTGCCCATTAGGGGTACCCATCTGACGTACGACCCTGTTCGAAGTTACAAACATGTAGAAGGCATTAAAGTTAGAAAAATGCTGTCAAATGACATAACAAATTATATGGAGAAATGTTAAGACATTATGAAGTTATTGGGGAAAACATACTTTTTCATCACTTTCAACACCTTGTAGGTACTCCTCATCTCATAGGATATGTCTATTGGAACTCTTAGCACTAAAATGAGGTGAGAATTCCACCAACGGAGTTTGTTCCCTTCATTCTGGGACACCCTGTATTACATATTTAAATTGAATCACAAAAAAAGTTTAAATTATATGCAAACGTTTTCGATAGCAGTTCTTCACGGCCTACGTAAACTGTCTGGTTCTTCTCAATGAGTGATATTTTATTCCGTTAGAATGCCCCAGTGAATAAAAGAGTAAAATAATATAGAATCATAGAATGAAAGGACATTCGTTGAGAAGAACCAGACAGTTCACGCAAGCCGAGAAGATGACAGCACCAACTGCTGGAGAAAACGTTTGTTTATCAAACTTCTTTTTTGTGATTTAGTTTCAATATTCAAACATTGAAACAAAGGAAAACCAGTTAAATATTCCAATATTCATTAATAATTATGAAAATCATTCAAAAATCCTGTACAATCTTATTTCTCATCATTTGCGCAAGCCATATTTCTAGGTTTATTCACAGTGAATTTTAATGGTTGGGTTAGATTACTTGATTTGAAATCTACTTCACTATACTGTGATTTGTGAGGTTAAGTGACTATTGGTCTTTCAGAATTTATTGGTTCACTGTGGAAATAGTTTGTGGTTTTGATGACACGGTGAAAGTTCAGATAACAACAGTACCTTGTTCCTTTTAGTGTGTGGTATTTGCAGCTGGGTGTTCTTAGACAATTTCGTTTCCTCTAGGTGAGCTGTTCTCGTATTGATCTTTAATATGGCTCGTACTGATTGTTCGAAATACTTATTTGATTCGTCTTTTTGTAGCATTTTAATACAAATTTTCATTTTTGATTATCTGCCTTTTTTTCAATTTTGTCCCTTCTTTTTTTTCCACTCATCGCCTTTAACCAATTCACATGTTCCTCGATTCACGAACATTTTATTATTCACATTATCTAATTGCTATAATTAAGGCAATTCATTAACTATTATCATACGTAACCATAATTTTGATTGAAATAAACTTGTTACTTTATTATTGACTTCCTTCTGATTTTTCCACTTCATACGCATATTGGTTTTCATCAATTCTGATCTGTTATTCTTCATGTCAGTTTCATTTCAAGAATTTTATCTCTGGATTATTTCTTTCATTCTGTTGAAATAATGATAAACTTTGATACTTTCAATCCCTTTATGTTTAAAACCAGTTCAAAATTCATTATAATTGATTACTAATTAGAATTATCATATCTCTTACAGGTTTTTCTTTTTGGGATGACTTCAGTAGTGAAATTTGAATGCTACCCTTTTTGAAAATTTGTTTGGATTGATGTTCGAGACCATGTAAGAATATATGCATGTTTATATCAGTTTTTTCATATTGTTTTCATTTGATCGGAATTAACTTTTACATCCTGCAAACATTTTTCTCATAACAAAATTCTCACCATATCCAAAACTTTTTTATTATTAATTTCAGAAAAAAAGTTATTCGTTATAAAAAGTTCTTCATGTTCTGAGATCTTTAATGCAATCATCACATATCAATTTTTTTTAGTCATATAAGCGGTTTGTCGAAAAGTATTAATTCTACTCAGGAGTGAAGTAGGTACCTACATTTACAATTGACGATATCGAAAATTGTTTTAAAAAAAAGTTGTTCAGACTTCTAGACTACGTTGAAAGATTACATCAAACGAATTTGTTTATCAGTACATACTAGATTACATGTAACTACAGTTGAAGTTGCATTGCTATTGTTGACAAAAAAGAAAAAAATATTTTTTTATGTGAATGGATGTACTTGATATTTCAGGGTAGTTTATAGTTCTCAATAACCTTTTTCAAAAACGATTTCCGATATTGTGAAATGTCATTTGTTCCCTGTCAAAATTGACATTTAAAAAAAAATTCAAATATGGCATTTTTAGACCGAATTTCGAAAAAAGTCATTTGAAGAAGTAGTTTTTTGCAGTTTTATGACTATATACCAAATTTCATCAATCTAGGACCAAAATTACTGTATTGTTGTTTTTGATTCAATAATATTTATTTTGAAAGGAAATAATCGGTTCATATTTTTCTCATTCGTGAACAACATGCTCTGCTATTTATTTTTTATATATAATTATTATTTGGAACCTCATTGGAAAATATATTCAAATTTTAGTCTAAAAATTTAAGCACAAGTATTGAAAACGCTAATTAGATTTACGGTTTCTTGAAAAAATAACAAAAGCATGATTTTTCATTAGGTGAATATAACTGAAAATTAAAAAATTCTGCAAACCTAATTGTAATAATTGTGAACTTCAAGTAACAATATAAGACTGAAGACGAAGAAATGCATTGCCCTAATTCAAAACAATTTTTTTTTTATATAATGACAGATATTCTACAAAAAATACTTTCCTGGCTGATACCACGACGACCTTCGAATTAAATCTAATGCATGTCTGTGAAAGTTCCCCAAACTCTGTCTGAATCTATCAGACAGAACATGTTTGAGCATACTTCCCTTTCATCCTACTCTGAGACCGCAGAATCTCACATTATGTTCTCATTGTGACCTCTTCTTTGACTAAAAAAGCACAATAGGCTCACGGCAGCTCATTTTTCTGGAGGCAATGGGTCGGAGTTTGGATTCCTGCGTTCTTATCAGTCAACATGTCAGATAAGTGGTATCTCTCCTCTCTGTTTGACATATAGTCTGAGCGGCGTCATACACGGTCTCTGAAAGATGGACCTAGTGTATTTTCACATCTGCCCTTGCCAGTTGTTGTGGCTTTGGGGGCTTGGTATAATGAAGCGCACTGCAGCTTCTGATGCCTTTCATTCTTTCCCACTAACATGAAAGGTCCTGTCTACAATTTCATTGTTTTGAGATAATTGACATCTTAATGCTTCATGTACTCAGGAAAAACGTTTTCAGTATAAATGCAGTAAGGTGCTTCTGACCGAATTTCGAAAAAAGTCATTTGAAGAAGTAGTTTTTTGCAGTTTTATGACTATATACCAAATTTCATCAATCTAGGACCAAAATTACTGTATTGTTATTTTTGATTCAATAATATTTATTTTGAAAGGAAATAATCGGTTCATATTTTTCTCATTCGTGAACAACATGCTCTGCTATTTATTTTTTATATATAATTATTATTTGGAACCTCATTGGAAAATATATTCAAATTTTAGTCTAAAAATTTAAGCACAAGTATTGAAAACGCTAATTAGATTTACGGTTTCTTGAAAAAATAACAAAAGCATGATTTTTCATTAGGTGAATATAACTGAAAATTAAAAAATTCTGCAAACCTAATTGTAATAATTGTGAACTTCAAGTAACAATATAAGACTGAAGACGAAGAAATGCATTGCCCTAATTCAAAACAATTTTTTTTTTATATAATGACAGATATTCTACAAAAAATACTTTCCTGGCTGATACCACGACGACCTTCGAATTAAATCTAATGCATGTCTGTGAAAGTTCCCCAAACTCTGTCTGAATCTATCAGACAGAACATGTTTGAGCATACTTCCCTTTCATCCTACTCTGAGACCGCAGAATCTCACATTATGTTCTCAGTGTGACCTCTTCTTTGACTAAAAAAGCACAATAGGCTCACGGCAGCTCATTTTTCTGGAGGCAATGGGTCGGAGTTTGGATTCCTGCGTTCTTATCAGTCAACATGTCAGATAAGTGGTATCTCTCCTCTCTGTTTGACATATAGTCTGAGCGGCGTCATACACGGTCTCTGAAAGATGGACCTAGTGTATTTTCACATCTGCCCTTGCCAGTTGTTGTGGCTTTGGGGGCTTGGTATAATGAAGCGCACTGCAGCTTCTGATGCCTTTCATTCTTTCCCACTAACATGAAAGGTCCTGTCTACAATTTCATTGTTTTGAGATAATTGACATCTTGATAATGTTACTCTTCTTCGGGTTTGTTGGCCGTCGTGATATGGAATTGCTTCCTAACGTTTCGCCCGCACGAGTGGCTGGCTTCTTCTGAGGTTCCATCTTGAAAGATTTCCGATGACTGGTTGGTTCGGGATCTAAGCGCATATTTATATGTCCGGCTGGTACCTGTAATTATTACGTTCTTATCGTCCGTTCCTGGAATTAAATTATCTCTCAGTATTGGGGTTGCAGGTATATTCCTTTCGGCTGTTCTTTTCCTAGCTTGACTAAGTAATGGATTCCAAATTCGGTTGAGGGTCAGTGTCTCTTCTTTTCTGTTGAAATTATCCGTATGTTTATGGATTTCAATTGCTTCTCGTATAAGCCGATTGTGATATCCCTGGTCAGGAGCAAGAAGTTTAACGTCTTCAAACAGTATCTTGTGGTCCCCTTCACTCAGCGCGTGTTCTGCAACAGCTGACTTGTCCGTCTGACCTAATCTACAGTTTCTCCTGTGTTCATGTAGTCTTGTTCCCATGGATCTTTTCGTGGTTCCGATATAGACTTTCCCGCAAGTGCACGGTATACGATATACCCCAGCAGCTGACAGCGGGTCCCTCTTATCTTTTCCTGATCTAAGGCTTTGTTGTATTTTTCTGGTGGGCCTAAATACTGTTTTAATATTGTGCTTTCCAAGGAGTTTTCCTATTCTGTCCGTGACCTTAGGGATGTACGGTAGATAAGCGCGCGCGACTGTTTGAGCTTCCTCTCTATTTTGGGACGTTGACTTCTCATAAAAAGATGTGGCACAAATCTAACCCACAAAGTATACCGAAAACCGACACATACGGATAGATATCTTCATGCACTATCAAACCACCACCCGAGTCAAAAGCGAGGCGTCATCTCCACACTGACAGAACGTGCTCGAAGAATATGTGAGCCAGAACATCTACAAGAAGAATTAAAACACCTTCAAGTGGCCTTCAGATCGAATGGATATAGTGATACCGAGATCAACAGAGCCATGAAACCAAAGAAGTCAACGTCCCAAAATAGAGAGGAAGCTCAAACAGTCGCGCGCGCTTATCTACCGTACATCCCTAAGGTCACGGACAGAATAGGAAAACTCCTTGGAAAGCACAATATTAAAACAGTATTTAGGCCCACCAGAAAAATACAACAAAGCCTTAGATCAGGAAAAGATAAGAGGGACCCGCTGTCAGCTGCTGGGGTATATCGTATACCGTGCACTTGCGGGAAAGTCTATATCGGAACCACGAAAAGATCCATGGGAACAAGACTACATGAACACAGGAGAAACTGTAGATTAGGTCAGACGGACAAGTCAGCTGTTGCAGAACACGCGCTGAGTGAAGGGGACCACAAGATACTGTTTGAAGACGTTAAACTTCTTGCTCCTGACCAGGGATATCACAATCGGCTTATACGAGAAGCAATTGAAATCCATAAACATACGGATAATTTCAACAGAAAAGAAGAGACACTGACCCTCAACCGAATTTGGAATCCATTACTTAGTCAAGCTAGGAAAAGAACAGCCGAAAGGAATATACCTGCAACCCCAATACTGAGAGATAATTTAATTCCAGGAACGGACGATAAGAACGTAATAATTACAGGTACCAGCCGGACATATAAATATGCGCTTAGATCCCGAACCAACCAGTCATCGGAAATCTTTCAAGATGGAACCTCAGAAGAAGCCAGCCACTCGTGCGGGCGAAACGTTAGGAAGCAATTCCATATCACGACGGCCAACAAACCCGAAGAAGAGTAACATTATCAAGAATCCCGGCCGCGAAAGCCTCAATCAATATATCAATTGACATCTTAATGCTTCATGTACTCAGGAAAAACGTTTTCAGTATAAATGCAGTAAGGTGCTTCTGACCGAATTTCGAAAAAAGTCATTTGAAGAAGTAGTTTTTTGCAGTTTTATGACTATATACCAAATTTCATCAATCTAGGACCAAAATTACTGTATTGTTATTTTTGATTCAATAATATTTATTTTGAAAGGAAATAATCGGTTCATATTTTTCTCATTCGTGAACAACATGCCCTGCTATTTATTTTTTATATATAATTATTATTTGGAACCTCATTGGAAAATATATTCAAATTTTAGGCTAAAAATTTAAGCACAAGTATTGAAAACGCTAATTAGATTTACGGTTTCTTGAAAAAATAACAAAAGCATGATTTTTCATTAGGTGAATATAACTGAAAATTAAAAAATTCTGCAAACCTAATTGTAATAATTGTGAACTTCAAGTAACAATATAAGACTGAAGACGAAGAAATGCATTGCCCTATATTTAAATATGTCGTCCTTCACGCCTGTTCTTCACAACAGAATTTCTTATAAATTGGGGTTTCATATTCGCTCGAATTGTATTCTCCAAATGCTGAATGTCAGTTAAAGGCCCACTTCCATAAACTTTTCGATTCAAACAACCCATGAGAAAAAGTCCGATGGCGAAAAATCGGGCGATCGAGGTGGCCAACTAAACTCCCAATTTCGTCCTATAACTTTGCCTCTGAACATTTGATTGATCCACTGCTTTACTGCAACAGTTTGGTGTATTTGTGAGCTGTCAAACTGGTACCAAAACATCACTTATTGCATTGGCCAAAAACAGTCAGTAACCTTCACCTGTCAAATTTTCTCTGAAGGAAAATGGTAAACTTTTTGACCATCAAATATTACGCACTAAATGTTGGTTTTGAATCAGTGCTGATCTCGACATTCGATTACAAAACCAGGATCTCTTCGAGACCACCAAATTCTCTTCTCCATTCTTGATACCAAAGATAAAACCCCAATCGAATATCGATATCACGCTTTTCAATGTATTTATAAATTTGGGTTAGTAAGCCCGAAATTTATTTTTCCCAACACTTTGCTCTAACTTTGACAATATTCTTTCCAGAGTATCTACTAAATTGAATGATTTTTTGTCGCTCATTGAAAATATCAGCAACTTGTCGTCTTTTGTGGTGTCTTTTGGCCACATAGGTATTGAAACAATTTACATTTTTTCCTTAACTACACTATCCAGGAACAAAACTAGCAGTCACATATAATTTAAGTTTGACAGAATTGTAGTTTGACACTACTCGTAATATGCATTTTGTTCGTCATGGCTTACTATTCTTTTAAATAATAACTCTTAGGCTGATTTTTATCGCACTGGTTAGTTGTTTTTCAACCAAACAGAAGTTAATACATATTTGCGAATCTATAGGCTGAGTTTTATTCAAAGAAAAGTCTCATCGGAAGGATATGAAAATATAAACTAGTTATTTCATTTGTATTGTTTTCAATTTTTTGTTGTACTTATCCACTTAATGAAGAACAAAGGTTTTGTTATTTAAAAAAAAAAACGTTGACACTGTTTAGACTTTGCAATACTTCTGCTTGGGTTTTCAGATAGGAATTTTAATTTCTCTGTATTTTTACATTTGCAAAAGGCTGGATTGGTTATAATTTATTTCCATTTCTCAAAATCATGGACTTTCGACAAGTACGCCTAATGGTACATGTGGAATATTCGATTATATTACATGATGAATGAAAAGTATATCTTCCAAACCTCCTTAACTCACTGAAAAATTCATGAGATAAAAGTGTTAGTGTTAAATTGCAATGTATTTATGTCTCGTGGCTTTCAGCTTTGTTACTAAAAAAACTAAAAGAATAACTGACGTCTCTGTAGCATCATACCAGCAAAAAAACATGAATATTCCTTTCCATATCAACACATCCAATCTCTTCAAGTCTGCTGGGTATAAAGAAAAGATCGCCCGTGGGATAACGCACATACTTTTCGACGCCACAATTCCATCAATTGTCGACTCGTCTGAAAAAGAAATCTCGCATTTTTTCTCATGGGTTGGTCCCTCGAGGATACACAGATCCAAGTGCGACTTTTACTGGCCAGAAAAGTTGATAAATCGGAATCATGACAGTTATTTTGAAAGTTCGAGATATATTGTATGCAATGAAATTTCTAAGCATGGAATAGGAACTAGGAGAGGTCCGAGTTTATGTGTCTGGAACGAATCTATTCATTTCTTGACGAGAACTTTTTTGGATTGTAACGCACAGTTTGAATAGTAACAAAATTTCTGAACACGGAAATTTTGCAAGTAAAAAAGAGCAGATCAATCAATTGAGTTTACATGATTGACGGATTTTCTGAATGTTTTCTTTTTCCAGACAGATATTTATTAATTCAAAACAATTTTTTTTGATATAATGACAGATATTCTACAAAAAATACTTTCCTGGCTGATACCACGACGACCTTCGAATTAAATCTAATGCATGTCTGTGAAAGTTCCCCAAACTCTGTCTGAATCTAACAGACAGAACATGTTTGAGCATACTTCCCTTTCATCCTACTCTGAGACCGCAGAAGCTCACATTATGTTCTCAGTGTGACCTCTTCTTTGACTAAAAAAGCACAATAGGTTCACGGCAGCTCATTTTTCTGGAGGCAATGGGTCGGAGTATGGATTCCTGCGTTCTTATCAGTCAACATGTCAGATGAGTGGTATCTCTCCTCTCTGTTTGACATATAGTCTGAGCGGCGTCATACACGGTCTCTGAAAGATGGACATAGTGTATTTTCACATCTGCCCTTGCCAGTTGTTGTGGCTTTGGGGGCTTGGTATAATGAAGCGCACTGCAGCTTCTGATGCCTTTCATTCCTTCCCACTAACATGAAAGGTCCTGTCTACAATTTCATTGTTTTGAGATAATTGACATCTTAATGCTTCATGTACTCAGGAAAAACATTTTCAGTATGAATGCAGTAAGGTGCTTCTGAGCTGGCGGGGTCCAGTTTTGCACATGCTGCACAGAAAAGTGGTACAGAGCAAGGCCTTGGATGGTAGTTTTTAGTTTCTTCAAGTGTGTATAGTGGCATCAATTGCTGATGACTAGCGGCTATGTGTTCTGAGTAGGCAGTGTTACTAACTCCATTAGGAGCAGCACTGTAAAATGAATCATGCAGGACTCACTCCAGTCAAGCTACGAGAGTTAAACAATTTAATCGGTGAAATTGAAGTAAACAAATCCCAGCTCGGACTGCGGCTCGAACCCGGACCTTCAGCCCCGAACCGGCACGCCATACCACTGTACCATACCCTAACTCGCTTAGTTTATCATTGTTAATTTCTTTTCAATCATTTCGCTTCGCATTCGCATGGCGATTTAAGTTACAGATTCCCAGAGCTGGTCTCTGATGCCCCGATTCATCCGGAGGAAGCGCTGGTGTGGTATTAAATAATACCAGTTAACACTACCCTCGGGTGTAGGGTGATTGATTATTGAGCCCGAGAATTATGTGCTCTGAGTAACTGGACTAAAGCAAGAATAATGGCCTCCTGCATTCTTCCAGCTAAGATTTCTGCCGCATCACGGGTAGCCGGTACAATTTCTAGAATCAAGAGCAGCTTGTCCATCTTTCCACCAAGTACCTACCCGGTTTTCGATAGCATATTGTTTTCAAGTTTACACAACTTTCTTAAAAAATCTATTTGATAATGTCTCATGATCAAAATGTTTGTTTTGTTCTCCCTTGTAGACCGTTTTTTAAATTCAAAATTTTAGCAATTCAAGTGTAAGTTTTCAGCTATGACCATTCTGCATAAGGCAATTTTTTGACAAATTGGTGAGGTTTTCACATGCTGCAAACTAGTTGAAACTGTATTAGTCATATTGGTTTGTGGGACTGAAAAGTGACATATTTATTCCACTAGTTGAAACAATTCATATAGACTCACGTTTATTTGTATTGAAACAGTCTTTTCCAAATTACGATGTGTATAATATGCAAGAATCTACACAGTCGGTTGTGATTTAAGTTGGAAAATGCTGTGCCTATAGTTTTCTGTTTGGTGGAGACCACGGATACCTCGTCAGTCGAGATCAGTGACTCCAGTTGAGTACAATCTATGAGTTTCATAGAATTTTTTCCTTTGCTGAAGACTCGAAAACTGTTAGAAAGGAGTGAGTCGGCTCAACTCAGTCCTATCTGAGAATTTATTGAAATTCGCAGCGCCTCCTGGTTTTCTCCTTCTGGAGATCTCGGGTATCCCGTCATGCATAAAAAAAGTATCTTTGCTGAAACTTACCTGAGAACATTGAGATATTTCCCGGTCCTGCTGATTTGTTTTTGGAGGTTTCCTTATTTAAATTTGATATTTCATTTCATTAATTATTCCTTCTACTTCTGTTTTGCTGTACACGTGGATTTTTTAGTGATGCTCTCTTGTATATTATTGATGTAAAATATCTGCTCTAACTTTGAATTTTTAACAAGTTTTCCTTTCGCTTTCAACATATTATCATTACTACCCTTGTTCTATTTCATTCTATGCTACAGTGCTATGCCTGTTCATTGTTACATACCAAACCCTATTTTTTTTTGGTTCATTGTTTTGACGAAGTATTCCTTTCATCATGAATGCAATCCACTGGCAAATTGTTCAATTGACTCCATTGGGTACTACTGCCTATTTGGTAGAGGCCTACTATTCGAAACGTTTTTTGAAATATTTGGACACTAGAATCGATCATCGCAAAAATACGACATCTCCCATAATTTAATGTTAGTTTACTTTGTTCTGGTCTTAACATCGATAAAATCCGAATGGAACACTTTTTCAGTATGGCCTGGCGCCTCAGAATTGACCAAATAAACAAATTGAAAAACTCACGGGGAAGTTAAAAACCTAATTTTTAGAGGGAAGACTTTTCGGTCAACTTTTCACCCCTTCCCACCACTTTGATTTTTTTCTGTTTTCCATGTTTATTTGTGGTGACCTTTTTCGATTGAAAATTCATCTCATCGATAATTCAGTGTAGTCTCTGGCGTTCGGCTTGTTAACGGTTTTGAATAAATGAAGTTATGGACAATTCTCACCAATAAATGAATTATTGGCTACCTGTCAATGTCGTAGTTAATCATCTAACTTTGGATCCCATGGCTGATTTCAAATTAGGTTTCAACCCAGTGACTGTAGATGTCACAAGTTACTTTTCATTTATACTGTTTTTGGCCTTATGTACTAATTTAGAGTGCTTCAATTTCAAGAGACCTCATGAAGCCGTGCTGATGAGTGGGAAACTACGAAACAGTGCTGTCCACGGATGATGAGCTCTCGGAATTAAATGGATTACACCCTATTCACTTTAGATTTTATTTGCGTTCCTCTCAACGGAAAACTTGATTTAGTCTTGGGTTGGTCAGAACAACGAATTGTTGGCTACCTGTCAATGTCGAAGATAATCTTCTCTTTGGATTCCATGCCTCGTTTCAAATTAGGTTTCAAACTTCATTGATTTATGAACTGCTAACGCAGAATTATCGATGGGAAATATTTTCGAACTAAAGACATGACTAGGAAAAACAGTAAATATAGAGAAAATTCGATAGGGTGGGAAGGGATGGTTAGCTAGCGAAAAAGTTTTCCTTCTGGAGATTAGGTTTATATACTGGCCCCTGAAGAAGCTCTATGCCAACTTAGAAGTTTAAAAACTGATTCAGATACGTACGTGCTTACCCTGCATGAGATAAAAGATACAGGATTAATTGGAAAACTCAAATAGCATTGCTCCAGCATTGAGAAAATTATTTATTACAGAACCAAATAAAATATGTCCTTGTAATAGAAATGTAAGAGAAAGGAGTTTAAAACGCAAATGCTTCAAAAACTTCGCATGGTCACGCATGTATCTGAATCGGACTCAAAATTGAACCCAAGTGCAATTTTCGATTTTCAAACCTAGCCGCACCCGCGAGTTTTTCAATTGATTTATTTGGTCAACCTTGAGGCTGGGCCCACCTAAAAAAGTCTGCCATTTGGATTTTCCTGATCCATAACAAAGTGAAGGAACTTGAAATTAGGCATATTGGAGAAATTTCGGGAACCAAAATTTTTTAAAATATATTTTGAGTAGTGCGCCTCAACTAGTCACTTCTTAATGAAATAATCATAAAGGAAGACTGAACAAAATAATCATAACGGAAGACATACAGAAATCGTAAAAAAGTCGGTAGACGTTCTCTGTTTGTACTGAAGTGGGCCCTGCCCGATATAAAAAATATTTGGAATTTGGGGTTTTCGAGGGATGGACTTTCACCTCAACTTTCACTTCAACTGCGGCTGTTTAACTACTTGCTATACGTGAGAATCGAAACAATTTCAGTGGGTTTTCTCAACAGAACAAAGTTCATTTCACCAAACTTTTGTTTCTGATTTGAAAATCACGAATTAAAACATTGTCGATATATTCAACAAATATACTTCAAATGCATTTGAAAAATTTGATTTCTCGACTCGCGATCCAAGTGGTTGAGAAACAGCTTCTCAACAGCTTTTTCTCACTTTTCATAATATATCATTAACAAAATCCCTAAGGATACTCTGTCTAGTCAGTATTTTCCACCAAGCACCAATATTTGTCTTCTCTTCGCACACTCCGGTAAATTAAGCCACTTATGGTAATGTATTTTGCATGACGTTGTCGAATTTCAATTTTCTTACGCGACGGTTGATTCCCACAAGACTCAAATAGGAACTTTTCAGACTATATAACTCAAACATGAAACTCTTATGGTTATATTATTCTCGAATAATATTACGAGCCAGGAAATGGATGTTGTTTTCACTCTCCTAGTAGACAAAAGGCGCCAGACACATTTGAGCCACACTATTGAAAACACCATTTGTTTGTCTTATATTTCCAACAGCGAATATATCCGAAACGATATATTCTTTACAATTGTCAACTCGCGAAAGTTATATTTGAGTGTTTTTCGACGGAAAAAGAATTGGTTACATAAAAGACACTTCGAAGTGTTGGGAAATTGACAAATGTTGGGGAATTGAAAACTAGTCAGTTCCGAGAAATGAATAGAATAGAGAAAAGCTTCATAATATTCTAAATTTTCTTGCATGAGACCATTAACTGATTGATCATCAGTTTTTTTTCTGTGAATTGATCCATTCAGCACTCATTTATAGTCGCCGCAAAAACTGTACAACAACCGCTATAGAATCCACGGTGAAGGTTATGCTAGTTTCAAACATCCTAGAAATATAAAAACTGACATGAAATATCACATAAATCACAATTATATGGCAGTCAAATATTGTGTTGTATATGAAAATAGTTATAAATATCTTAAAGTTGCAAACATAAACAAAAATAAATGAATAAAGTAGTAATAAAATAGTAAATTAAATTAATTGATAACAAATAAACTTATTATATCACGAAGGCATATTATGTGTGAAAGGATGGCTTTGAAATAGAATATGAAAAATCCAAACAAAGAATAAAACTATAATAAATATTTCAAAACTAACATCAATAGAAAAAAAATCAAAACTTGTATAAAAGCACCTTTATATTGTATTAACATCTTTTATAACGATAAAAGTATGTGAATCTCAGGTCGGGGCTTTAATGCATCTCTGGTAGATAGTTATATAATATCAAATTCTTATAATAATAATATGTATAATTCATCAACCATTTGTCGAACAGTCTGTACATATGGCCAGTCATATAAAAGAAAGATGTCATATGTTCAGTATGAGCATATTACGATTCCTGAAAAATATAGAAATGAGTATAAATAAAACACAATCAAATGTGTCCATGAAATCAAATTTATAACAGAACAGGTAATACGACACATACTTAAAATTTAAACAATTACCAGTATAAGATAAATCAGCAAGTTATATGATAAATAAAACACATTGCCGATCAGCAACATTTTATTTTGTCATATTCAGATTCAGAATTATTTATTGTGGTTGGCAGTATGTTGTAGAAACTGAATGCATGGTAAAGAAGAGGGTTTTGGAATTTTGTGGTTTTTTATGCTCAAGTCACCACCATGGCGTTAACTGTATACAAGTCCCACTTGAATTTTACCAATTCTGTTCTTCAAATGTCAAGGGTCTGCATATTGGCATCACCATATCAATTTGTTTTTAATATCTATCGTAATGGATTGGACTCGGATACCACGATCTTCATCATTCTAAGAAAAATAAGTGTCATATCGTTTACATGGGATAGGGCCCAAGACCGAACTTTAAAGGACTCCACGTACAATTGTCTTTATCTCTGAGCTGTTAGAATCTGATAATATTCTTAGGTTTCGGTCTGTAAGGTATGATCGTGCCTTTTTGTCATTTCGGAATCCATACTGTTCACTTAACAATATACTGCGTCTCTTCAAACCTATTACCCTATGATCAACTAACTTTTCCATGATTTTAGATAGCGTATTTGGGTCATCAATACAGATTGTAGATTGTAGATTGTAGAAGGGTCGTGAAGGCAGCCTCACAAGCACCTCGACCTGAGAGGTCTTCTGTACGTGATCCTTTATGTATTCAAGACTCGGGATTCTGAGTCTCTATGCGAAGTTTATCAGTTTCTTGGGAGCTGAATTCGTGATACCAGAAGGCATTAAGATTGCCAGGAATTTGAACATCTTGCAGTAGAGCGCTGGATATTCGCAAAGCAGATGTTCTGCACTTTCCACTCTGACTTGCCCATCTTTTCGAGTTGATACTCCAGAGAGCAGTGCCCAGTGAGTAGTCCCGTTACCAATTCCAAGTCATTTTTGTTCTACTTGGGAAGCAGTTCAGTATTCCTTGGAAGTAGCCTTTTCGCTGGCCTTTGTCCTGGCACTATATTCCAGTGACATTTTATTTCATCAAATTTCCAGCGTCGAAACTGTTCTTTTGAGTGGGTTTTGGAGAGTCCGCAGAAGGGTTCTGGGCTGGGAAGTCATTTCTCTTCTTTGGTAAGGCAGTCGATTATAACGCCCAGGTATTTTACTTAAAATGTTAGTTGGTTCCCATTCAGGGTTGAGGCTTTAAGTTTACACTTTTGCCTCCTTGTGAATGGAACCAGTACCATTTTGCCATGATTGACATTGAGCGTACCAGCTTCTGATTATGTTTAGCATGCGGTCGGAAATTACTCCAAATCCGTCATGTCTACCCCTTATGGTGACGACCAGGTCATCGGCGAAACCTTGATTCTTGTAGCTTCACTAGCAGGTCGTCGACAACCAGAGACCACAGTAAAAGTGATAAAACTCCCCCTTGGGGGCAAACTTTCTTTGCTTTCGTCTTGACTGTCTCTTCCCCCCAGGGTCGCACCAATAATTCTGTATATCCATCTGATCAATGAGGCATTGATATTCCTTTTCGTCTAGTGATGTGGTTATGGAGGCATGTCTTTTCAATGCTTTCAGTGAGGCATTGTAAAGCTTTGATGGTGGATTTACCTGCTTGGTGAGCAAACTGTTTCTTGTGTTGCGGTCTTAACTCGAGGAGTGCGTTTCTGATGTATCAGTCTATTATTTTTCCCATTGCTTTTAGAAGGAAGGAGATGGGGCGGGATATTCCCCCTTTCTCTCTAATTGATTATTCGATTTGTGGAGATTTTCCCAGCTAGGCTTCTTTTAGTGTTTCTATTGGGGTGAGATTGTGGACAACCCCTACCAGGTGAGTATTTGGTGCTCATTTTCCTCAACCGTTTTAGAACCAGGAAAGTGCATCTTCAAGAGAACACCTAGTATTTATTGCCTTTGTATTATCAATATATCCCCCGTTCGGTGTTTTTATCAGACCGATACCGTTGGAGAGTTTTTTGAGAGAACTTTCTGTAGTCGTTATGCTGGGGCCAGTTTAGAGATCCCCTCGCACATAATCTTCATCGTACAAGAGCAGTGGATTTATTGGGGAATGATTATTTGTAAGATATCAATCGGGTCAACTACTGTTGTATTTTTTGTCAGTTGAAGGGCTATTAAACAAATTTTTTAAATTTGTGGTTGGAAGAGTTCATCAACTACAGCTCTCAGTGTTATGGATCGATAATTCAAATATTGGAATTTTTTGACTTCGTGGTTTGTATACAAGGCTATTCAAATTCGAGATTATGCATTGGGATCTCGGTATCAACGATGAAAGAAAGAACGTAGAGCAGAGTAGCGTATTTCAGAGTAGAATTATCTGGTCCAATACAATCTGAGCCAGCTCATTCAGTTCCGGAGTTATAAAAGAAAAATAAAACAAAAATGGTCCACATATTTTTATTTCCTGAAGATTCTTCGAAACTTTCGGCACTTTCTCGTGACAACTTCTTGTAGATTATGAATTAAGCCGCATCCTAATATTTTTATTTTAAAATACGGACCTGTATTTTTTCTCCATATTTTTACCAAAATATTTATATCACCAGTGATATTCATTTTTCTTTATTCCATAACAGCATTCAATGAAAAATGTCAGCTTCTCATTAATTCACTTCTTATTCTCTGATATTTTCATCTGTTCTAGATACCCTTCGAAAGCATAGACTTTTTTGTATGCTGCTTATGTTGTTATGAACAATTTCTAAATTAAAAGGATGGGGGCATTCTTTGTGACCTCCAATCGAAAAATTTGTATTTGAGAATGGCCGATTTTCCAGATTCAGAAGAGCATATCTCAAAGAGTTATTGAGACTTCTTCAAATTTTCTTCGGATTCGTGTTCAAGTTAGGTTACTTTTTTCATTTCAATTCGGATCCCAATAAACTTACCTCTATTCACCTTCGAATGAACAGAAAATATTGGAAATGGTCTATGTTAGCATGACAGGAGCAACAACGAAATTGAGACATATTTTTTGTTATGTACCTACTTTGTTTAGGTATATTTTTTATAGGTCCTTTTATGATCATTGGTTCAGGGGAGCAGTCGCAAAAGTGAAATTATTTACTATCAGATTTTAAATATAAAAGATCTGGGGACGGCATATTCCATTGTGATTCCGAATATGGAATGCAAAAAACCAAGAACGGAAAAATTCTACAGTGTTGTAGAAAAACATTTTCTTTTGATACCACGGGAAATTCTTAATGATAATTGATTGGTCAATTTCTAAAAAAGAAATTTCACGAATCAGGTCATTGTTATCAATAAAATTGGTAACATGTTCAAACAAATTGCCACTTGGGCTACTGTATTAGCAGATGCAGGAACAGGTCTGGAAATACTATAAACTTATCGGAGGTATTTGCAAGTGTTGGAATGGAATACAGTGTCACCGTTAAAGTCCGCATCATATGGGACTTTTTTTTATTATTCAGTTATTGCAAATTTAGAGTTCGTGAACCTGAAAATAAGGCAAAATGACGTCTACGATTGTTTTCCATCGATTGGCTACACCTGTCAAATTTGACATTTTTTCAAAAAAAATTTGAAATATTATGTTATTTCTCAATTTTTCGACAAATATTATGTGAAAAAGTTGTTCATTTTTCGGTTTCCTACCCACCTACCAAATCTGAACCAGTTTGAAAAACTTTGATTTTTTTCGCGTTTTCTGAACTTTTCTCACTTTTTCGGATAATTTAAATTTGGTAAAATCTGAAATAACCTGTTGAGATGTAATAATCCCATCTGCTGGAAGGATTTTTTCTGTTTAAAAATGTTTCTACTTGGATATTTTCAAAAAAATACAAATATGCTGTAAAAATTACGTTATAGTTGATGCAAAGTGGCTCTAGTTTCGAATTATCGAATTTTTTTATGAACCAATAGACCTAAAGTATTTTCTACTTCACTGATGTATTGTGATTGAAATAATTGAAGCAAATTTTGCTATGGAATATTGAAACTAGAGCCACTCTGCCTCAAGTATGATATTTTTATTTTCTTAGCATATTTGTATTTTGTCAATTTGGCAGGTGTAGCCATTAGATAGAAAACAATCGTAAACGTCATTTTGCATTATTTTCAAAGCACAAACTGTTCACGAACTCTAAATTTGCAATAAGTGAATATTAAAAAAAAATCCCATATGATGCGGACTTTAACGGTGACACTGTTTAAAAAATCCATTACAAAACCGAATGACTATAGCAAATGCCGCCCACTTCAAATTCTGTAACTGTTAATTCATTACGCAATTGTCGAAAATTCATGCAATTCACCAGTTTTTCATTTCCAGGATTGTACAAACAATATAAATATTAATATCAATACAAAGTATTATAAATGCTTTGTGAAATATTGAGTATTCATGAATTCAAATATTATAATCACTTTAATATGAGTTATTGTTGGTTGCATTTCATTTTGATCAATTAATTTCTCACTCGCATCGAATTTTCATTCTAATCTTGTTACAGAAAATACTATTCCGTATGAGTTCAAAATGTTTTGTACAAGCGCATTAAAAAAATTTTAGTAGAGCTCTTGAAACAACTTTAGCGTGTGGAAAAAATACACAAAAGCGGCAGAAAGAACAATGTAAGAAACAGAAATCGAATGGCCAGTTTCTATTAACGTAAGAAAAATCGAAAAACTGTAGGAACGTTCAATCTGAAATGACAGGCCAAGCAATATTTATTATGAAAGAAAGCTAAGAAGTGCATAAGCAATATTGAATCGGAAATATTTATAAATTATTTGAGAAAATCGGCAATTAACTACAATATTCCACAGCGATCTTTGAAGGAACTAATGAAGATTTTCAATAAGTATCTGCCAAACAACAATTCACCACTAGATACCAAAACATTGTTAGGAACACCGACTGAAATTACACTTCAACAAATGGGCGAAGGCCAGTTTTGGCACCAGGGTTTAGTAGTTTCCATAAGACCACCAATAGTTCTCTAACCATCACTTGTAGTGTGCTGTGACACTCAACTAACACTTAAGGATTTATAGAAGTTATAAAGTTTTATAGAATCACCACTTCTGGATATATAGTGTAACTTTGAGTTTTATAGTGATACCGACAGTAATTTTGTGGTAACTAATTTTTATAAGGGTGTTTGTTCTAACCGCCATGATAATTTTCTAAAACGCAGATATAAACAGGAATAAAAAATTAAATATTCAACATAATTTTGGAAAACTGACTTCATATTGGACTCTTATTTTATATTATATTATAAGAACATGTGATTGATTTCGTTTTATAAACAAATTTGAAAAAATCAAAATAATTATTTTTAAAATTCAATACTAATTTTTTCAATCATACATATTTGAAAGACCAATGAATTTTTTAGAAGTGCCTTGCTAGCATTTACAGTAAAAAATTATTGGCAATATAATTTTGGTCAAACGTATGTGTGGACATGATGTGACAAGTATTAAAGTGCGCATAATATCATCCATCTTAATATCCTATAAAAACATGGAGACAAAAATGAACTACTATAATGTCTGATGTTTAAAATTGTGGAATTAAAAAAAAGAAACGTAATATGATAACCAATGTATACTAAAAAGAGAAAACACATATTGGAAATGTGACAGATGACTGCTTGACAGAGAAATAATTTAGTATTAGTTCGGAAAAGTTTATAAGAGTAACCAAGTCAGTAATAAAACTAAATATCATTCCATCCTCTTCCTAGAAGAAGTTTTATAGAAAGTTTTATAAAGGTACCGGAAATATTTCTGTTATTATTAGTTATAGGCCTATAGGTTTTATAACGTTACTTGAGAAAGGTGTTCGCAACTTTTACAAATTGCTCCATTTAAGTATTGTAAAGGGTTTATAAGAGTTACAGAAATATTACTATGCTTAGCTTATATAAATTACGGTTTTATGAAATAGTGCTGATAACTTTACGGTCACTATTATTTAAATGAAAATGTTTATTGGGTAGGCAACTTTGAAAAGAGGAAAAATGTCCTTCTGTGAACTTCGTCATACAATTCCTCTTTGCTTTGTATTCGATTCAACGAGACTAAATAACAGCTCATTAGCCTATTACGACTGTGAATTATGCAAACATAATGGAATCTGTTTCATGAAGTTATAATGAGTTTCAGTTTTGTCGTAGCTCAAAATATTTTTAATAAACTTCGCTTCGTGATTAAGAGATGCCACAAAATATGAGGTCGGAAAATTTCATTTGGTTTTTCATTTCATTAGTGTTTATGGCAATTATGAGCAGGAGGTTGGATGAACTAATTGAAAGTTATCCTCAATCATGAGATTAGCTACAGCAGAAATATAACACAGTTTATCCGATGTTCGGGCAGGGTATATGTCTTTTTCTCTCTTTCATCAATATCACGAATGTTTTCAAAAATACTACGACCACAATATTGTCGTAATGGGACGGAATATCTTTTGACTGGTATTTCAATAATACTTTTTGACGAAAAATTACAGGTTCTATGAAGGAGAAACGTCTAGCGACAGCGGGATACTTTGGCTGGCTAGACTTTTGACAGAAATAACTGGACTGTCTATGAAGGGACTATTGAAATGTCAATTAAGTGGTTACTTATAAAAGAATAATGAATTATCGTATTCATATTTACTGAGGAGTTTCATCTGAATATTTGTGATCATCATGGTTCGTATACGTCCTTTCGAAGAGAAAATTGAAGCAATTTACAGTTTGGGTGAGGCACATCGGAACTACCATGAAGCGGAGAGAATTTTTAATGAACAATTTTATGATCATCCTATAACTCGGAAATATTTGAGGGAACTAGTTGGAAAATTGAACAGAACTGGCAGTGTTCGTAGGGAAGGTGGAACTGGCCGAAAATCAATTCCGGAGAAGACGAAGGTTTCGATGATTGCCGAAATGGTATGGTAAATCCGCAACAAAGTACCTCTCGT
Source organism: Chrysolina americana (assembly GCA_958502065.1). Taxonomy (NCBI): domain Eukaryota; kingdom Metazoa; phylum Arthropoda; class Insecta; order Coleoptera; family Chrysomelidae; genus Chrysolina; species Chrysolina americana. Next base: position 75,648,154 of record OY293414.1, read on the forward strand.
GTAGCAAGTACGATTGGGGTCTCAACAGTTACATTAAAAAATATTTGAAGAAACACAAATTCCATCCTTACAAGTTAGTAATTTTACACCAACTCACAGAAGACGACCCAGACCGAAGAATGGAATTTTGTGAAATTATGGAGGAAAAGATAGCTAGGAACCCCAATTACATTAGAAATATTTGTTTTTTAGATGAAAGTACCTTGTTTTTGGAACGGAAATGTGAATACACAAAATGTGCGATACTGGAGTGATACTAATCCTCATATCTTTCCAGAAGGTCACACACAGTTCCCTCAGAAACTAAATGTATGGGCTGGAATTCTAGGAGACCATATTGTAGGTCCCTTATTTTTGGAAGAAAATTTGAACGGTAATTTGTACCTGGATTTGCTAAGAGATATGGTTGAACCAGTCATACTTCAAATATTAGAAGACATTGACAACGAATTTCAGGAACACATCACCTTCCAGCAAGTTGGGGCCCCTCCACACTTCCAACGTCAAGTTTGAGAGTATCTGGATGTAGCATACCCTATGAGATGGATTGGACGTCGTGGACCAATGATATGGCCGGCACGATCATCAGACCTCACACCTTGTGACTTCTTTCTGTAGGGATATGTCAAATCCAAAGTGTATGAGCAACAATCCAACTCTTTGGAAGAACTTAGACAACGAATTATACGGGTTATCTGCAGACATGTTGAATAATGTTCGGCAGGAATTTTCCAATCGAATATTTGATTGTCAAGAAGTATCAGGTGGATATTTCACCCTAATTCGTTAATTGACAACGATTTTGCTTTTCATTATGTAAATACTACTTACATGTCATGTTGTTTTTCGTTACACTTGACATTTCAGAAGCATATTGTGAAAAAACGTATTAACGAAATTAAAAAAATTAGACAGTTGAAAAGAGAAATGAATTATATTTTTAACGATGTGCCACTCGACCCTGCATGCCATTTAAAAATTTTACGTTGATGTGCTCCTCCGCGCCATCTATCGAGCAATCACAATGTGTTATATTTCAAAAAATAGTATCGGTGAAACCCTCGAAACTGATTTTTTATATTCCTACGTCAAACCGTTCAAAAGTTAACGAATGTTTACGAGACAAGCACTTGCAATTGGGTCTTCTTTGAAGAACGTTGCACAAATATCTGTCAGTTGTAGTTCAATGTCCGTCGTGGTATTAAACAGGGAAGAAGTTGTTTTCTGACAGTTGTTTGCCTTTATTTTTCACGTTGTGGAAACGCTTAGAGAGAAGGGTACCCCTGTATTCTTTCAACATTGTTGATACCTCGCTGGCACAATATATTCGAACTAGTTCGAATGTTTACAGATTTCTCTTCCAGGAGACTGTGCTGCTTGGGAGTGTTTTGTCTTGTTCCGTGCGGATGGCGCTTCGATCAACTTGGTTGTAGATCGTGGTGTTATCCGTGGGAAAATATTAGTTAAACAGTTGATTATTATTCATTTGGCAGGGACAGGACAATTATAATGTTGTCCGACCTACCCTGTCATTAATGAGAGGCAATAAACCTCGAAACATGCATGTCTGCAGGTGGTCATTCCCAGCCAAATGAAGGATAATTTTCTGTTTAATTAAGAGAAAAGCAATTGGGTCTTCTTTGAAGAACGTTGCACAAATATCTCTCAGTTGTAGTTCAATGTCCGTCGTGGTATTAGCCAGGGAAGTAGTTGTTTTCTAACAGTTGTTTGCCTTTATTTTTCACTTCGTGGAAACGCTTAGAGAGAAGGGTACCCCTATATTCTTTCAACAAAGTCTTGTTTTCGAAAATAATTATTCTTTCTCGACTCATTGTGATTTAATGTACTTATTCGGCCAAGCGATAGGCAATAATTGAATGAATGCTCGTATAAAAAAAAATCTAATCTTAACTCATTAAAGAACGGAAACACTTCATGTTGAAATAAATATTTAGTTCCAGACAGATAAAAAAAAACTGTCAAATCAGCGTATAGATTTTGACGCGAGGGATATTTTGCTACCAGACACGTTTTGAAACTCTACAGAAATTTTGTGGGTAAAACAAAAAGCCATTTTGGAATTGGCGGATCAAATTTTATTGTTAGTACCAGAAAATAATAAATTACGGAATTGGCTAATGAGAGGCTTCAAATCTGTGAGTAGGAAGGCTTCTGCTATCCGGCCGATGGAAATATCACGACATGTTTCGCTGAAACATTATCTTGATTAAGCATGTTTCAAGCTAATGTTTTAGCGAAAAATGTGATATTTAAAATGTGATAATTTAAAATAAAGTTGTGAAGATCCAATCGTTTCCTGGGTATTTTATAGGAAATACAGGTTTGAAATTTTTCATGTCGCTACAAAACTTGAATACGTCTATTTTTTTCTGATCATATGAAAGATCTTCGAATTTGTGACAGAATTATTTTTTATAATTAAAATATTATTGAAAATAACGGAGATACAGTTGACTGAGTATTCATTCGAACAAGGTTTGCCATGAAAATTGAACTTATATCATCAGAACGAAAAAGAACATCTGCAGGATTTTTAATGAGTATTGGCTGAAAATTATATTAGTTATGAGATTAATGGCAATCAGTATTAGTTCAGATGTAGGAACTGGCAACTTATTGTAAAAGTTTAAATGAGGTAATTGGTCAGGTGATTTATGCTAAAGGAGAATAATGAGTTGTTATTAGGAATGTATAAATGCAAGAGGAGCCTATTTGAGCAATGCGGGTTGGCGTATAAATTAGAATAAGACAATAAGGTCGTACGTATTACTCTTTCGAGTGGAAATACAGTTAACAGTTCAAAAATTCCAATCAGACATTCAATCTCAGATTATCCAGGTTATCAATTTCAATTAATGATATCGCTATCTGCTGAATGAATAGGTTTGACAGATTATATACAAGATGTGCTGTTTCTTGGGGCGCATCTGAGCTGCTTGATATACAGTGCGGCTTTTAATAGTCCCCCCCTGTTAACTTTTGAACGGTTCGTCGTACAAACATGAAAAAGAAACCGTTTGGACGGTTTCAACGATACTAATTTTTGAATAAACCACATTTTGATTGCTCGATAGATGGCGCGGGGGGTCATATCAACAAAAAAAATTAAATGGCATGGGGGGTCATGTGTCACAACTCTGAAAAAATTATTCAATTCTTACGTTTCTTCAAATGCATATTGATTTGAAATGTCAGAATAAGTGCGGATGTGGCGGATCTGAATCCCTTTTCTCACCTTACCACGATAACTTTTGAATGGTTTGATGTAAAATAACGGGATTTTTTTCAATGGAACGAAGTTCTAAAAATTTTTTTGACTGTTGAAAAGAGAATTGGATTATCTTTTCAACGATATGACATATGAATCCTCATGCCATTTAAAATTTTGTAGTTGATGTACCCCCTTCCCCCCGCGTCGTCGTCTATCGAGCAATCAAAATGTTTCTTATTTCTTAAAGTAGTATCGGTGAAACCCTCCAAACGTTTTTTTATGTTTTACGTCAAACCGTTCACAAGTTAACAGGGGAGAGGGGCTATTAAAAGCCGCACTGTATATTCAAATGCCTGAAATTTCGGACAACTCTGATTAGTTCTGACGAAAGTCCACTCTGCAAATCTGAACTGTACGAAAAATATTCGACACTACTTGCTTTTGCTAATGATTTTCCAGAAGAAGTAATACTTGTCATTCTTTTCATCACAAGTTATTTTCCATCGATAATAATAACGATGTATCTTTTTTTCTCTTCGCCAGTTGGATGTATGGGAATTGTCAGAACTTACTGAATCTAGAGCTATTGAAATAGATAAGAGAATTTAAGAGTTGATTTTTCCATTGAAAATTCAGACATTGAGTAAAACATTCATCAAATTGATATTTTTTGAATCACAAATTATTCGTATGGTGTATATTTGAGGTCTAATATAGTTTAGAGTATAATAATACAGTCTTCACTTTCGCGAATGGAACATGGAAAGGCTTTTTCTTGTATTGTAGCCATGAAAATATTTATTAGAGGGAAGGGGTAAAATATTTTACATTTTATCAAATGATTTACATGATTTTCTATAAGCAATATGTCGAAGAGTACGTAATATATGCTTCTGTCTGATGAAAATCTCCGATAATGAGCAAGAGCTTTTCCCGAAACAAACCCAATTTCTGAATCTTGAATAAATCTATGCATAGTACCTACATTGCCAGTAACTGCTTCTGATTGAACAGATCTTCGAGATTGAAAAAAAAAAAAAACTTGATACAATATGTGAACATTTGTCAGAAGACTGCTTCACTGTGGGATTCAAATTTCCAATTGTATTCTGCCGACTACTGAAAAATAAGTAACGCCCACTGAAAAAGTCTGGCATTTCAGTTATTTGCTTCAATACAGTCTGTTCGACACCAATCTGCTGAAAATATTTCGAAAAATCAGTGTGGAATATTTCATATAGTATGTTTAAATCTGTACATGCTCAAGAAGTCCAGGGTTCAGTGACTGGTCCGGAAGCATTGATAAGTTTCAGATTGAATTAACGGAATTTAAACTATGCCAAGCACCTCATTGAATGTAATCATAATTGCAAATGTTATGAAATACATATGGAGACATTCATTGCAGATTTGAAAATAATTGCACGCTTTTTCGGCCAACGAACAATGCACGTTGTTGATTCTCACGCCAATAATTTTATCCGGCTTTTATAACCTCCTGAGAAGGGAATATCACTGCTTCTATTGATTTGGATGGTAATTTTCTGGTTTCCTGAAACTAAGTGTTTTGAGCAATACAGTTCAAGATATATTGTTCAGATTAAGAACGACTATACCTCATCAAGTAATAATAATGATAATAATAATATTTATTTCTTTAGTTGAAAAATACAACGTACGAGCAAAAGCAATTACAAGTGTTCAATGACTAAGGAAGAGTCAAGAGAGAGTTTCTAATGCAGAGATTGTTAAAATGTATGAGTACAAACATACATCCTAGAATGTCGTGAATAAATAAAAATAATACCAGAACAGCAATAAAATCACATATTAAAAATCACTAGAACAAAAATAAAATCACATATTAACAATCAGTTTAAAAATTCGTCCATGTTGTAGCACGTTTTATCGATAAGACTCCTTTTCAGAGCAGATTTTAAGATACTTGTGTTTGGTGAGAGTTTAATTGATTTATCTAACTTATTATATAGTTTTGGTCCTAGATAAATATGACTTTTTTGATAGAGAGTTTCGATGAACATTGTGTACTACTAAATTATTCGAACGAGTTCTGTTTTTATGAACTCAGGCACATATCTTGCATAGATATATAGTCCTGCAACCGTTAGTATATCGAGCTCTTTAAAAGCACTCCTACAGGATTGTTGCCATCCCAAACTAGCATTGATTCAAATTGCATATTTTTGAAGTATGAACATCCTGTCAGCTGAAGACCACATAGCCCAGTTCAGAATCCCATAACGCAAGTGACAATTGATGGTTGCATGATACAGATTCAACAAAATTTCCTTGCCATAGTGGTTCTTCATACATCACAATTTCTACGAAGTTTCTCACATGGTAGTCAATATGCGGTGTCCATGTCAGTTTGTAATAGAGTGAGACTAAGCATTTTACTTGTTGTACATGATTCAACAAGTAGTTCATTATTTTCGGAAATTTTGTGTTGTTTCAGACACATTCAATTCCAAGTGGTTTTTGCTTGCCCAAGTAATTATCCTTTCGTAAATAGTTTCTGTACTTTCTGTGAAGGCTCACCAGGAAGTTTGTGTTATCTGCGTATGCCTATGCAATCACTTGAACTGATGAGAAACCATAAAAGTGGTTTATCAAGTCATTTGCATGGCCCAAGTATGGAACCTTGAGGTACACCTGGTTCGATAGTCGCTGATTGACTCCGGGTACTCTTTATAACAACTTTCTGGGTTATGTCGCTCAAATAGGACTTCATCAGCTTCGAAGTAATTTCTCTCGCAGTAGGAGCTTATGATTCACACAATAAAAGGCTCTAGAGAAGTCAATGAACAGCTCACAGACCTGAAACTTGCAGTCTAGAACATGTATTCATAAAGTGCAGTTTCACTGCTTTCATTTTGAGTGAAGCCATATTCGTGGAGGAAAATGAGACTAGTTGTATTTTTATGTTTATCTCAAAAATTTTCGTCATATTGAGAGTAGACTTAATCTCTGTAGTTATCATAAAAATTACAGCACATTTTGTTTTTAAATTGGTGGGACTGAAGCTACTTTTAGTTCTTCAGAGAAAATTCCCTGTTCAGATTGATGAGATATTTCAACGAGTAACACAGTTCATGAAAGCATTTTATGAAAAATTATTTGAGATATCATCATGACCACTCCTTGCGTTAGAATTTTTCAACCCAGTTGTCAGTTCTGTTACATCATGCTCGATTACTGGGTGTATGAAAAAAAAGCTTTGACAGGCAGATATATTATTTTCCATAAAGCGTTCGTCAATGTAATGTTGCTTAAAAATTTCAGAGAAGTGAGACTTGAAATGATTAACCATATCAGTTTCAGATACTACAGTATCATCATCATATATAATGATATCATTAGATTTGTTCACTGTCTGCCAAATGGTATTAATTTAATTCTTGAAACAGATATTTTTCTTCCTTTGCTTGTGATTTTTTTTTAATTCTTCTCTGTTTGTTTGGGTTATTTGCTTGTTTAATCCTCTGTAATCCGCATTTTTTTCGCGCATTCTGAGTAGAGAGGAACTAAATTTTTGAGTTGGCGTTGTTCCGGAGTAGTATTGCTATTAGTTTTACCAGCTTGTTTATGGAGATGCCTTGTTCGGGCAAGTTTTTCCGTAAAGTTCGTCTCAGGATTCCTTTTTTAGGAAAATGTTGAAATTATTTATATCATCCTCTGCAAATACTCTTCCACAATGAAGACGTTCACTATCCTGATTTTCGATTTCCTAATCGGAATCGGAGTATATACGGAAGCGCATTGTTTACCTACTATGAAACAAAATATGTGAGTATGAAATAATACTTTGTTCCATTTCAGATCTTACGAGATACCATTATGGCCCTTTGAGCACTTGCCCTTGTTTCAGTACTCCCTCAAGTATAGGTTGGGTTAATTGTACACCGAGGCACGTTGAAAGGGCATCAGCAGTCCTTCACGTGGCACGATAAACGCCGGAAGTAGAATCGATTCATCACATTTGAGGAAACGATTTTTAAACGTGAATAATGAACACACATGCAGTGGTGTTATCAATAATGATAAGCGGATTTGATTAATTGGTGACGGTACACCCACTTTGTTAGCAAATTAGAATGTGTTCAATCGATACCTTCCAATTCACTCCCTGGGAAATATTAACACTGATATTCTTTTCGGAGAGAAATGGGTGTTGAAATTGAAATATGGATAGCTGCCGATCTAATATACTTAATCAATTTTTGTGTTCAAGCTCGAAGATAATAATAATAATCCCTCATAAACACTCATAGGACGGCCATTATTATTTTTATTTGCCTTGGCGTTCTGGGATGACTTACTGATTTTTGATGGCGTAATAACTTTTCTGCTGTAGGAATCCTCTGAATTCCTACAGCATCACCCCGGGTGGTCGGTGCGAACTCCAAGCAAGCACCAGACGTCGGGATTGGCATCAAAACAACCCACATAACACTTGCTTCTCCAAACAAGGGGTGTGATTGACTCCGATGGAATTGAGAAGAATATGTTCATACTCGGATTCAATCCTGGCCAACGAATTCATAATGATAATATTGATATTTGAAAGATTTTCTTCACGTCACACGTCGAAATACTATGGTAGTGGTCACGTAATTGGAAGTAGAGGAATTGAGCACCTGAGTGATATTAGGTCCTATAATCATAGGAATTCACTATACACCACACTATACTGCCCAAAAAAAGCAAATTGCAGTAACTGAAGAACTAAACTTTTACTGAATATGAAATAACAGAAGTGACGAACCTTGTTGATTATTGTCCTTACAAAAATTGAACCTCTGGTTGGCTGTTGTTACGTAAAGGTTATCAAATATCATAAATTTATCTTGGTTCAATGTTTTATCACTTACTGTCATTTGCATTTTTGGGTGGAATAGTTATTGTACTTTCATTTTACAAAAACATACTTTCTCAAATATTAGTACATCAGTTATGTTACCCACTGCAACTACAAACCGTACAATTCCCAACCCATGGAGTAATTCTACGCAAATGATTGGAGAACTGTGTGCTTATGATTGTAAACTGAGGTTTCATTGTGAGAAAATTTCATTCAAAAAGATAACAGTACATTAAAGCCACTAAAATATTTATTTCAATTGATATTAATATACCTGGAAATTGCGATAATTCCCAAGGTATCATTTATGCTCAGCACACTGCATGCTGCATATGACTGCAAGTGTTATGAATTGATAGTATGTGGACTGTTTATATTGTTCTTTTGGATAAATTTTGGATTGAAAATAGACTTTTCTAATTGGAATTTTATTATTTTTACAATTCTTTTTTTTCATTCATCTAACAAGTACGATTCCTTGGTTACCAAGGTATATGGTATATACAGGATCTTAACAGCAAGTTACACAGAAGATGCACCGATACCTTAGTTCACTATTGCTACCGAACTCATTACAAATTCCAGAAACCTATGACTTCATACAGTTCGAATCTCAGATAGCAGTCTTCCAAAAGGTCCACAACATCATGTTGCTCATCGTCGGCAAATTCTAGTTGCCAAAACCCTGTACACGGCGTTCATGTTACGAACAGAGTGCTCTTAGACTTACTTCGGATGCCTTTGGGCTTCACGATGCCCCTGCCACTTGGCAACGGCTGAAAATGGCTCTTGATCTTTTAAGATAATTTGGAGGTACCCGATGAGGTGTTTCGCAGGCTTCGAGAGGCGAATATCTCTGTAGGTGTCGAGAAGTACCAAGTTTGTAAACCTGAAATGCCTCATGGCGTTGATCGCAATGGTCTTCATGTGGATCCAGAAAAGGTGAAGGCTATGCTCGAGTTATCTAGTACAAGCATGTATATAAGTACGCACAGTTGTGATATTTTCCTGGTTCAAGTGGGTTTTACCATGAGGAACGAGATTTGAGTGATGCAGCGTTTGCGCTGCTTCTTTTCAGCGTATCAGGGAATGTCTGGTTGCAGCTTCAATTTTGAGTTGTCCTTTGTACTCAATGCCACTCGTCGTACAGACTGACGCTTCTAGCTTTGGGATTGGCGCAGTTCTGACGCAGCCCTACCCGAAGGGTAATAACAGACCACTATTGTGGCTTCAGATCCTAAAGGACCTAACTGGATGTTCATGTATCAAGAGTTCCAGTCAACCAAACTTCACTGCGTCCTGCATGGACATAGTATTACAGAACCAACAACTTTCAAGAAGAAACATGAAATGTTTGAAGATTATTAAAATTCATCACGCTTAAAATTTTTTCTACAAGACTCACATCTGAAGTCGACACTTTAATACTCTTAGTAATTGTAATTCTTCCATACCTCCAATATTGAAATCAATAAGGGGCGTATGTGCTTATAGGAGCCGTTCCATATCTTTAGTGTGTGCCCTCTATACGCCAAATTTCAGGTACAAGTCCTCAATGTATAGGAAATGATGTAGGTTTTTCCCAATCATCAAAAATGTGAGCATAATCCGACCTTCGCATTAGCAGAGTTCGTGTGCTGAGGTTTCCTCATCTTCTTGGCAAAACCTGCAAATTGTTGTCTACCAATCCGATGATGTTCATTTGTTTGTCGAGTCAACAGTGATCTATCAGGAACCCAATTGGTTCTTTGCCTGTTCTAGCTCAATAGGAACTCTCCGACCTTGTATCACCAATCTCTATACTGATTTTTCACTCAAGTACTCGTATTTGTTTTTTGTAGTGATTTTGCTATACCACTGACAGGTACTAGACTAATCAGATCACGTCGTGCTCCTTCTCGGGTTAGTAGATCTGCCTAGTAACCTGTGTGATCTGGTACCCAGGAGAACAACAGTCTGTTAGGGCTGCCCATATCTTGTAGGATTTCCAAGCAATCCCAAACGAGTTTGGAATTAATCTGCATGTAGGTGATGAAAGTCTTCCTCCAAACATATGCTTTATGTACTTACAAGTCTAGCACTGAATGTGAACCAAATTTTCTTCCAAACCAAGTCCACGTGCAACCTTTGTATGACGCTTCGTAGAGACATGAAAGTTTCAATCGGGCAATAATAATTTATTCGTATTGGAGTGTTGTTAATCAAATTATGCCTTTCTTACATTCGAAGAGGAATCATATTTTCCCAAACCCAATATCTGATGTGACATATTCAATTAATTCTCATTTTATTGTTCACGGAGAGTTATTCAGCAAGGTAGAATAATTTCCTTTCAAATCGAACTTTGATTTCCTCACTGCTTGTCTAAAATTGCCACTTGAAAGACACACAGTATTTCAAATCGATTGCAGTCGAAAACGTTGGGGAAAATGTATGTCTGGAACATAAAAATTCTTCGGAATCAGATATTCAGGGAATACCGCTTGCAGGCGGTTGTCCCTGACCGAATTTTCCATTCTGCCGAAGTATTTCCCGCGCACGGTGCTTCCGTCTGAAATATAGCATTTACATGACTACTTACGCTGTCTGAGAGCCTGTTTGATGAATTGTTTCTTGTCCGGCTTTCATATTATCGTTACCCAATGACCTAGCGATTTAATATTTCTGAAGATAATGGTATGGTTTAATTCCCATTCATTATGTATGTGATCATCCGTTGAAAAGCACCAGCGGAATGATGGAGATAAGTTTGGGTAACTATTCCATATCAGTCATATACAGGGTGATTCGTTGGGTCATGTCAAGAAGAGAAGTTGCTATGAACATATATCCGGAGTTGCTTCGTTTCTGAGATAGATAGAGCGTTGAAATTTAAAAAATAAACGGTAATTACAAAATATTATGAATATCCTAGAACCGATTTGGTTAAAATTTGGCAAATTTATTTGAACTGGCTCTCATTTGACCCTACTAGATTCAATACTTCCTGAAAAAATAACAAGGGAAGCACACCTGTACAGGTGAAGATACAATAAAAGAACTACTGAAAGTTCACTTTCCTGGAGCACAGATAGATCACATACGAGCTATGAGGAGAAACCCGGAAGTACTGGAGACTTTGAAAAGAGGCTCCAGGCTGGGCTGGGACATAGCAAAGAAGGTTGTGACCTATGACATAGTTCAATGGGCAACAGGCACATTTGAACCCTTCAAATTACTGGGACCAGCAATGCTGCAGAAAGGACCCGAAGAACTGCAAATCAGACTCTGTAGTGTACTAAGAGGCAGTCTAGCTTTCGGGTATATACCAAAACCATGGGCAGGATTCGGCAAAAACTTGGCTGTTCAAACGAGACAACTCCACCAACTTGTAGCGAGGGTGGAAAACACGCTGGAAAATAAAGAGCGGCCTTTCTAGACATAGAAGGAGCTTTCGATAATACTTCTATAAACTCAATCACTAGATCTCTCAGACACAGAGAAATGGAGGAACCATGTGTGGCCTGGATAGATTCAATGCTGAGAAATAGACTGATACACATCACTGTATTAGAGAAGACCGTAGTAATCAGGGTGACAAGTTGAAGTTCTATCCCCGCTTCTGTGGAATCTGATCGCGGACTCGATGCTGGTAATACTGAACGAAGCAGGACATCGAGCCCTTGGCTATGCTGACGATATCGGGGTTCTTAGAACTGGGAAAATTTAACTCAACGTTTACACATCGTATGCAGGAGTCTCTCAACCCTATCACGAGATTGACGGACTTAAAGGGGATCAACGTCAATCCTAACAAGGCAACCATTGTAGCATTCATACGAAGACAAAAAACAGAGGGCCTAGGACCCATACGACTTCGAGGGGAGGAAATACAGATAAAGGGGAAAGTCAAGTATCTTGGAGTAATACTAGACTCCAAGCTGACCTGGAACCAGCATATCGAAAAAAGTAACCAAAAAACCGGTGACTTCAGTAGTGATAGCAAAGCGCACTTTTGGAAAAAAAATGGGGACTTAAACCACAGATGCTGCACTGGTTATATAGCACGATGGTCATGTCCTCCATTACATATGCTACTTTGGTGTGGTGGCCCACAACAAAGAGGAGCCGTAACGAGGCCATGGAAGGTGCAAAGACTTGCTTGTCTTGGAATCACAGGGGCTATCAAATCAACATCAACTTCAGTGATGAAGACACTCCTGGGACTGCGACCTCTCCACTGTGTGGTTCAGGGCGAGGCAAGGCTTGGTGCCTCCAGGCTGCAGATCAAACCCAACCTGAACGTTGGAACGGGACACATGAGAATCATCAGAATTGTGATCAGGGACGCGCTAGGAACGAGAAAGGACCACATTCCGAAACGGTACTCCTTTAACAACCGATTAAGAGTTCTATTGCCAAACAGAACTGAATGGAACGGCTTACAACTCAAGGATATTCTACAGGGAAAAATCTGGTACACAGAATGGAGCGGGCTCAGGAGTGTTCTCCAGGAATCCAAGTATTGGCATCCATACCTCTGTCTTTCAAGCAGAAGTGTACGCCATCCTTCAATGCGCGAATGAAAATAATAAGAGAAACGTTGAAAACGCGCATATCAACATCCTATCAGACAGTCAAGCGGCACCGAAGGCCTTGTCTAGCAAGGAAGTATCGTCCAAACTGGTATGGAACTTCAAAGCAGATCTGAAAACTCTGTCAGACCGGGATCATGTCAAACTTATATGGGTCCCAGGTCATCAGGGAATCGCAGGCAATGAGAAAGCAAACGAACTCGCACGAAGAGGATCGAAAATGCATCCAAACCAAGGAGAGATGCTAGGGGTACCGAAGTGTACAATAAGAGGGTCTGTAAAAGACTGGAGTAGGGACAAGCACAAAAACTACTGGGATAATGTCCGAAGAAACAAACAAGGGCAAGAATAAATCAAAGGACCGTGAAACAAAAGAACGGCAGACCTGTTAACTATGAACAGGAGCCAGTAGAGAACCATTATGGAACTCCTGACTGGACATGTACCAGTGAAGGAGCACCTCAAACTAAGGAGAGTTTCACAGTATTCATTAAGATTGAAAAGACTCAATATTTCTCTATAAAAGATTTTCTCTACCTCCCCTCCCAAAAAAAATTGTAGATTATACCTCATTTGATTTGAGATTTTTATGAAGACCATACAAAAAATTATTTAAGCACTTTGAAATAACATACAACACCAAGTGTATCAATACTCGCTAAAAACAATATTTCGTCTAATCATCAATTATATATTTTTCATATACAATATATGTTTCACAAGAGAGACATCGTGCGTCGACAAAGCATAAGATCGAATGGTGAATTCAGCTGTGCTCAGTCATGCCCAGTGGCATCTAATTCTTTAACGATTGATTGGCAGACGTGTAACATAGTTTCAAACATGTCTGTCCCACGTCAAATGATTCATGACTGTTATTGATATCATTATTATGATTTTATCATTTGAAAGTTGAATAAATATTTAACATTTTAACATAATTAAAAATTTGATAGATGGATTAAAAAATATTTAATGAATGATAGAATACAAAATAATTTTACAGATCAGTTCTTTCGTCAGTGAATATAAAAGTAAGAGATTAGTTCAAGCAGGCCTTTTGCATAACGATCCAACATATCATGTAATTGAACAATTTTGTTAAGAGACATAAGCCCCTTTCTGTTGGATATTGTAAAAGAAATTCTTATTGTGTAGAAAAGGTCATTCTTTACATAAATTATTACCAATACCTCCACTTCATACCTGGAATTCATTGATCAGCTTCAAACAATTCAATACTTCAGTCGCTTGTTCCTGAAACAGAAATGTCTGTTAAGTTAAATGAAATGAATACCTGGAATCGTTCTTGATTGATTGAACTTGTTTTGTTTATTTGTGCATTCTGAAAGTTTCGCAGATAAAACCTTACAAATCGAACAACTTCTCGGTTGAGGATTCGAATACATCAACAAAAAGCAAGAACCTTTTTATCAGTAGTTGTAATCCATGTCATCATTCGAGAAAACTTTCGAGAACTTTGAAGTGGAATAAAACGTGGCTTTATTCATCGCATCTGTTTTGGGGCCAATTTGGGAGTCACCATTCAATTAACCATCCATATTTGGATGTACTAAAGTTATTTGTGTATTTAGAGCGCAAGTGATGAATTGTCGCTCAACAAAAAGAGTCTCCGCGCTTCGTTTTACGTCACGCGGTAATCTTTTGAGAGCAGCAATGGCGCTTTGTTCTAGAATAACATACAAAATTTTTCTTACGACTCAGCACTTAAAAAAAATAATGTCGTGACAAATTTGCTCAGGTCAAAAATTCAAACAGTACTCAAAATTCAAAAGGCTACAGTAGGCTTCTGTTAGATCAGTCCAGTAACGCCGATAGACGACAAGACAAGTAGTTGTTATTTAGAATGATTTGAAAAGTTCTGTGACTTATGTAGATGATTTTTCGAAGTGTCTAACACTATTCTCGAGTGATGAGTCATGCAATGTTTACGAGTCAAGCTTGATTATTCCAACACGCGGTCAGGTCCGGTTCCAGGTTTGTTAAAATAGTGTTGCTCTTAGAAGTGACTATAACACCAGCGATTGTAAGAGCGGAAGAAAACTCAATTTGAAGGCGATTAGAGATTTTTGTCAAGTATAATGGTCGACATGGTACATATCAACAACATCGCTTCTTCTTCACATTATTGATTTGTTGGGAGCTACCTCTTGTCTAGGAACGTGGAAGATCCAAATATACACTTGGCAAACATTCTAGAATGAGGACAACTTGGTAGAATTCAGTGCGGAGAAAACTGAAGCATGTCATTTCTGTAGAAAGGATAATCTGACAGCTTGTAATTATATCAGGAGTGTCGATGTTGATAGTAAATTACGTTAGGTTCGGTTTGAACGTGAGTGGGCCCATATCAGGCCCTCCACTGCGGCCAATGGCCTATTGTGGCTCACCCTATGGCTTTATTTCTCCCAGTATATCCAATCTCTTAACGAAATTGAGGAGTACGCTGGGAGAACAATTTACCAGGTTCTCTGGCCTTACTGTTGTATTGCCAAATGATGAAAATCTGGTTCTGGCCGCTGCGGAGCATGTACATAAAATGTGCTTAGCCGTTTCATCCTCCTCCATGCATAGGCGGCACTCTGCATCTTGTGCAATTCCGATTTCATGCCTGTGGTGTTTGAGTTTGCAATGGTCAGTGAGCAAACCTACTATAACTCTGAGATGTGCTCTACTGAGTTCTAGCAGCTTGTTTAAATTACGTTACTAGTGTGGAAAGTAACCCATTTCATATGTGTGGGACAATGTTGTCGCATAAGGCGCCAGCCGAGTGCGACAATCCCACCAGTGTGAAATGGCACTTTCCACACAAGTAATGTACACTATTTTTCCGACGACCACAGATTAATGCATGATTGCAAAAAAAATAATTTCTCTGATATTTGTACACTATGTACAGTAGTAGACTCGATGTCAATTTTTTGAAGAGGCGGAGTGATGGCTTTCGAAGAACTGCTGATAGCACCCATAATTTTATTGGCAATATTAATCGTCAATATATTCTTTTGCGACTTTGGACGATTTCCAACCCCCATGTCTATTCAGGGAAGTTAGATCTCCTCCTGCATCTATTAATATAGTAGCAGAAGAACGGCGAATTGAGTGCCCCGTGTATTTTTCAGGATCCTTCAGATTCAAAAATGTAGCTACTACTCTAGGTATATTTCCAATTTTGTTAATGCTCACTACTTGTTTTGTGCATTTTAAGTATCTATAATTAAGAAAAAATCGTGTTTCGGTAGTTGGCGGTCTTAGATTGCCATATTTTTTATATATGCTATAAAAGTTTCTAGTACTTAATAGTGAACTTGCGACAGCATTTATTTTTTGTATTATTAATTTAAATGATAGCCGCAGTCCCCATATCTTCAATGTTATTTTTGAATAACTGGAAAAGTTCTAGCTTGCGACATGCACCAGATATACCACCAACACAACCTATAAAAAACATAATTAAATAAATATATAAAATTTCTGGTTGCGTCAAAATTTTATATCTTTTCGGTTCATATCCGTCGTCACTTTTCTCTTTTAAAAATGCCTTAAGTTTACTGAATATCTACATTGTGATGATGTGATGAAATAATTAGTCCATAATGTTGAGCATAGGATTCTATTGGAAAGTTCACCGATGTATGCAATCAAAACGTTTTCAGAAAAGGAGTTTCCAATATTCTTATTTCTTCTCCATGAAATAAATTGATCGTAAGCGTGTTCGTACCTTCTTTTGGACTCTTCAGATAGTTAATTTAGTGACGTTAATTTTGCGGCCTCTTCAATTTCAGGAGGAATTGATCATCACCATTAATCTCTGCATCCAACCAAGTTTTATGGAATTTTAGATACTATTTTCACGGTGCAAAACTGACACTTCTGAAGTTTATCTGACGTTTTCGCAATATCAATTTCAAAGCACACTTCAATGACCATTTCATACTTGTATGATTTGCAGCTCGTGCTGCAAACTTTCATTCTCGTAGGAAATGTGTGCTAGTTCTACAATATACTATTTCCTACGACCATACTGCTCTTCCCTAATTATTTTTGATTAAACAATGAGGTACTTTGTATGTCTTCAATTTCATTTCCTTGCCTGATAACACAATGAAGTCATGGTGTTTTTATTTTAATTTATCACGTCTCCCATGGTATGTCATGGAGGTTGGAAATCAACCACGCTAGCAGAAGAGCCTATGGAAAATATCGTGATATCGCCAATAAAATACTGGATTCTATCAATGATTCTGGAAACCCGCCATCTCTGGAACTCTGGAACACAAGAAAAATACCAACATTTCATTGCCGTGCCCAGATGCTTCAAATATAACATCTATTCACTCTAACAATATAATTGTGAATATTATTAATAAATAAATTATAATTTTAGAATTTTAATATTGAATTTAAGGTTCACAATTCTGTTGTATGATCATTTCGCTATTATATGTTATAGCCGTAGAAAAAGTATAGCGTATAACTTGCACGGAATGCTCATTAATGTATTTAATTTTTTTATTTTATTTAAATGTAATCTACAGAATATACTTAACAATAATTTATTACAATCTCAACTATTTTTGAATTCAATGAGCTACAACAGCTAATTATCAATATGAGAATATGCTTCATGCTTCAACAGTTTCTTAGAGTATTATCATCATACAATTTTTTTTTATGTGACTGACAAATAAAATAATGTCTACATGTATATGTAAATATATATTACATGTATAGTTCTCAACCAATGAGAAAAAAGTCCAAATTGATTCTAACCTGACAAAGTTTGCAGACAGGTGCGTTTCTGCCTCGATCTCCATGTTTTTCTTTCTACTGATTTGATGTACATGTAAGTAATCTTCATATTTTCAATATTATTATTATTATTAATGTGCTTGATATAATTTTCAAGTCAACAGTGTGTGATAACGTGAAAATATTTCAACTCTGAAAAAAGAAGGATTTTTGGATATTATGAAGAGATCTATATCATTCATAGCTTTGCATAATTTATAGAGAGGTGCATTTTTGTCATGATTAGTGTAAGCTTTTGGGAGAGCCAATAGAGATGTGGTTCTGTGATTATAGTTAGATTGCCAGTAAATCAATTTTCCTGAAAAATACGTGGAATCGATTTGATTATTGAGTAACTTGTACATAAATAGTGCTGAAGCAATTACTCGCGTGTTCTCTAGTTTAATAATATTCAATTATTTCGAAAGCCGTAAGGTATATCAAAGCAGTCAGTACACGCCATCTTTTTCAAAATAGAGACATCTGAGGAATTTTTTTTGAACTTTTTCAATTTCATTTTTATATTTTTAGTAATACGGTGACCAGACCATACAGAAGCGTATTCCAATATGCTCCTGACGTAAGTATTGTAAACCATTATCAACGTTTTCATATCTGTGAATCTACAGGAGTTCCTAATTACGAATCCTAATATCTTATACCTTCTATTAATTATTGTATTTACATGATAATGGAAATTCAGCTGTCTGTCAAAGTAAACACCCAGGTCTTTCACAACATTTTTATCAGCGAGAATATTATCGTTTATAGTATATGCGAATTAATTTTTTTTCTTGAAAAAGACACCGAGAAACATTATTCTTTATTCAGAGGTGGTTTGTTGTTTTTTGACCAGGTTGCTACTGCTTTCAGATCGTGCTAGTTATACAATATACTATTGTATGGTTTCAATTTCAGTACATGTACCGCCGAAGTGGTTATATCTATCGTGTCTGGCCCTGTACATGTGTATTCATCAATCATACAAGCAATTGTAGTATCAGGTATATCTAGAGGCCAACTTCTATCGGCCATTAAGCTTCGCAAATGGCTAGTTCAGAATTTGTGTACACTATGTAAAATGGCTGAGAAACCAAGTTGGGGCACTTACATTAATTAAAAGTTATCGTAGTTGGAGTGTTAGTTCGACGACTTTACTGAACTGAACAGAAATTTCCAATAGCAACAGTGCACTCTCGGAAACTAATATGGAATAGGTAATAAGATAAGCGTATCTTCCATGAAATAGATATTAGATTATGAAACTCAAGCACCGACCCCAGTTAGTTCATTATTGTTAAAACTTATGATATACAGAAGGGATGTAACTACCGAAAATTCAACACAGTATTTCTTGAAGTCATACCAATAACACTTTTTTGTTACCCAGGACTCGAACCAAACTGTTTTCAAGAAAAATTATTGCAATCTCACTGTTGGTGGTATTGAAATTCATAGAAACACCGGATGTGATCGGTAATCTTTATCATTGAGAAGAAATCACAAATTTTGCTAAAAGTTCTCTGAATTCCAATCATGATTATGGTAAACAAAGTTTGGAGAGAAAAAAAAACTTCGGAAGGTGATTCTGTATGAAAAAAAAAAATAACATTTTGCTTCATAACTCTTGTCGCTAATGCTTCATTTTCCGAAATACGGGGTGTTAAAGTTTTACTTAAAAACTGACTATTTATTCATTGCTCTGAAACCGGTAGAGACATGCAAATGAAAGAATTTTAGGAAGCCGTGAAAGTTTATGACAGTTCGGTGACTTTTATATGTAGTTAACAATTAGTAATTGACAGCGTTTCAAAAGATCTTCCAAATGAATGCAAGTATTGAATATTCAAACGGAGTTCTTATGAAATTATTTATTATAAACAGATATTGTGATCAAATCATTGTCAGAACATGCAGAAAATTCAACCAAATATATCCTAAATTAACACCAATCAACGAGAGGAAGTTTGTAAGATTACAAAATAACTTCCGTAACTACCTATGATGGCTCAAAGTTTCAAGGGAACAATTGCACCAAAAATCAGCTTTTCATTTTGCATTTTTAGGTAAAAAGATAGATTTATTTGTCTATAACATGTGAAAGTACAAATAACAGAATTAGGAAGAATAAAAATAACAAAAGTGTAATCAAAATATCACATTTTCACAATGAATGCTGGAAATGTTAACCATCACATTTTGAACATTTTAAAATGTGCTTTTGCACGCGATTCGTGGTTGCTTTTTCAATTTCATGGGGATCCAGTAATATTCGCCGTTGCAGTTCTCCTTTGGTAGGTTCTGGAGTACTGTACACCATTTCTTTTAAAACAAACCATAAAAAAATCTCGGTGGCCAATTCTACGGCCCTAAATGCCTGAACCAACGATCGTCAAACATTTCGTAAAGTTCCCTGAACACTTCTTGGGTGGAATGAGCTGGCGCTCCGTCCAGTTGAAACCACGAATTCCTTCATTCCTCTAACGGCAAATTTTCGAAAAAATCAGTAACAGTCGTCGTTAATATTTGGAGATATCTCTCAGCATTTAGTGTGTCATTATAAATAAAAAAGGCAATTTTATTGTACTTTAAAATACACAAAACATTTGGGTCAATTTTTTCTTGAAAACCCCTTTTTTTTGTCACTTGAAGTGTCGTTGCCGCTCTCTAAAGATTACCGCGATCTGCTTCGCGAAGCGCGATATCTCTCTGTCGAGCAGCAATCAATTTCTACGCTAAATACACAAAGAGCTATTTCCTAAAAAAGCAGTTTTATTGAGAAAACTTCATGATTTAGGTATAGAGACATGGTATATCATCTTTAAAAAGCATTTTTCTTCATCTTTTAATTTATCGAGTAATATGCAGGGGGTTTCTTTCGAAAAAACGAACTTTTGACCACTTCCATGCAAAACGGAAATAATAGTAATTTTAGCAGGCCCTGTAAGATATGGATTTCTTGGTGTAGATTAAATACTTTGAGTTTGTACAAACCAACATCAAAATATCAAATTTTCATGAGTTGAGAGTACTTATTTACTTAAGTTCAATTAGGGCTACGATTTGGACCATATTTAACACAAATTATTTTTTATCTCGAAACCCGATAGAGATAGGTATAGAGCATTATCAACAAAAGAGTATTTTAGTAAAAGGGCTATTCTAAAGATGTGTCAATATACGGGGTGTACTATTTAAAATATTAAAGTAGCTAGGACTCTGTGATAGAAGCGGCAATGTCGCAATGCTGAGAATATTTTAGATCGGTAGAACAGGTGAAAAAACGTAAAACGCCAAATTTTCAGTAAAATCCTGAGTTGCGTTTTCCAGAAACGTCTAACCTACCATTGCCCGTGAGTCACGCTGTATTTATTTGTACAGACAATATAAATAGTTACTTTTTTTGATCAAGACATATAGAATCATCCCTGAAAACGAATCTTGTTTCGTATTATATATCGATTCGTTTAACCTCTGTATCGGAATTAGGTGATATATTGAAAACGACCCCTCACTGATATAGATCTAACAATAACTTGACTACACTAGACAAGCCCTAAACATGAACACCATCTACCCGAATAATATTCAGAGGCTATCAACTCCCACACGGGTATAAACCATCATCTCCACAACGTCATAACCATATCAATAAAAAACGATGTGTTAACCTAAACGAAACTGCCGATATCGTCTGCAGATAAAAAGTATGGATATAACTACTACGTTTGATTATATTTATAAATTATATCACGGTAAATGGTCCATTTCCACTGTCTGTGATCATGCTTTCCGTTATCGGCGATTACTGCCTTCATCGTGCTTTTCTTTCTTTCTCTTTTTTGCAGGTAACTTTTCTAACAAACTCTTTGAGTACGCTCTTCATTTGAACGATCGATATTTGTTATTCAATATTCAGAATGTTGCAGTTTTTACCAAGGCGGGATCTGTATAGTATTCGTAGTAGTGATTCGTAGATTATTAGGTGTTTCGTATTGAGGAAGTCTTTAGACTGTATGCTAAGGTCTGATTGATAGGTGGAAAATGCCTCATGGATTATTATCAAGTAAGTAGTAAGATAGGGAAAAGCGTGACTTGCCTTGATTTTTCCATTATCTGCTTACCGGAGCATCAATTCAGAACAAATAGGTAATACTTCACAAACACCAGAACTGCCCAAATTCAATTGTGGAAATGGGAGAAGTTTCAGTGTCGGCATTGAAACTTTAAAAAAATAATGAACAGATTGATGCTAAGGCCAATTTACCTTTCAAAGAAATTATTGAAATTTTGGAGAATTGAATGGAAATGAATGCTAAAAGGAATGTGACGGATTGAGTGTCAACCTAATAAAGCTATGTTGTCCTCATATCGTTCAGTATATTACCCACATCATAATTTTCGTTTAACCGAGATTGTTTGTCCCACTGTTTGGAAGACAGCGGTTGTGAAAGTTCTGTCTGAGAAACGGAGCCCAATGGAGTTCAAAGATTTAAGGGGAATAAAAAAAATAGGTATACAATTATATTAAGTACTTAATTTTAACATGTATGTGCGTCTGATCAAATCCAATGTTAACCATGGTTGTGGTGACTATTTATAAGTATTGCTCCTGTATAAATACCTGACGAGTATAGCACCGATGATGGCCTAATAGCCGAAACCGCTTTGCGATTTTATTAAATTCTTACACGAAATACAACTCTTTCATTGCATTGAATAAGTATTTTGCCTGTTTTGTCAAAAATCCTTGGGAGAGTGATGGAGGTTCAACTAAAAGACCATCTTTGTGAATTTTCCTTGATGCCTTCTTTTCAATCGGGATTTCAAAAGAAGGATACTTAGTTGCACAACTGCTCTTATTCATATTGTTGATTAAGTAGTGACAGATAAATATGAATATACTATATTTTTTCTTTTAGATTTAAGCTAGGCCTTCGATATCAATTATAATTTATTAATTGATATTTCAAGTTACATCGGTTATTCTGTCGATGCCCTAACACTAATAACTAGCTATCTCGACGACAGACAAAAAAAGGTGGGTGTAGAGGAAGTACTAGAACTTAAATCAGCAATAACTCAAGATGTAATTCTTGACCTGTTACTGTTTTCTTGGGCCGCAGTGGTCATGATGGTAGAGCGCTAGTCTATCAATCAGGGGGACGTGGGTTCGATTCCCCGCATGGTCACTGGTCTCGTGCTAGGAATCGCACGTTAAAAGGTAAGACCTCGTTAATCTTTAGCTCGCACCAGTTTTGACTTCTGAGGGCTGTCGTTCGTAGGGGGATGACTGACGGAAAAAAACAAAAACAAAAAACAAATAACAATTTTTTATGTACCTCTAGCTAGTGAAGAGATTGAGTCGAGTCGAGTTGATACCTAATTATATCGCAGTTTTTCTATTGAAATAACGGAAAATGCTTGTGAACTTATCAATGTACATCTAAACAGATTTGTTGACGTTGCTAAGGACTATTGTTCATTTATACATTCCAATAAATATAGTTTATACACACGCAAAATACTGAATTATTCGTTATTGTTAGTGAAGCAAAATACCTTGGCACCCTGATAGAGATAAAGCTCAGATTTGAAAAGTTTATGAATGACCTATTACACTGTGCTTACTCTGCATTAAATAGTTATCTTTCAAATTAGTATCATAGTGACGATCAATGGATATTATTGGGCGAGGCGATGAGCCGAGCCTGATAACACGGCCTGCACTATAATGATCGTTTCTCATCCTAATTACACACTTCATCTGCTGGTATCAATGAATTAATGCTAAATTTTCTGAAGTTCATTATGGTCCTAGAACTACAAGAAGTTGGATGGTTGAACATAGAAAAAAAGAAAATATTTCACGCTGATTGTTTTTTCCACAAAATAACTGCATCGTATCTGCATAGGAAAATTACAAATCGGAAGGCCATTCACAATTCGATCTTAACGTTTAAAAATACATTTGCGGTGCCAACATTCAAGACAGAAATGTTCAGGCGGTTGTTCAGATACCAAATTTGTCCCATGTATAATTCTGGTTCACCTGAATTTGAAAAATTAAGGGGTTTCACGATTCAAAACTCAATATAGAGATTATTTATCAGAGTGAAATACGATTACATGAATATAGAATATAGAATCACATCTGAGATATTGTATCCTGTCTTGGGGAGGAGCTTACAGCACCCACATAAGCAAGTTGGAAATCATGCAAAAATGGGTATTAAAAATTATACATAATAAAAAATTGATTTTTCAAGTGAAGAACTTTACAGAATCGCAAATGTTATGGATCCAAGACAGATGTACCTCTCCATAATAATACTACACGAAAAAAAGAATATAAATAAACAGAATATTAGACACAAATACCCAACAAGACTGAAAATCAAAGAAAACCTGATGCAGCCAATGTCTAAAAAACACTAACCCAAAGAAACTTCACCTTTCTCGGCCCTCGAGCCTTTAATAAAACTCCATCTGAAATAAGCAAAATCAATTCATTGGCAATGTTCAAAGCTTCTCTGAAAACATGGATACTTGAACAAAACAGATATTTTGCACATCAAATTATAGATATTAAAAATACGTATCAAATTACTTAAGAATAAGTAGTCAACTCATTCTTGTATATATACATCATTATTTATTTCATCTGATTTAAATTGCAGAATGCATTTTAATTTTTTTTTAATGTATGAAATCAGAATTTAGAATGCGGCCATTTATCATAAAAATTACAAATGATTTTACTGTAGAATCTACTAGATGTCTTACAGTAGCATATAGATATTCAAAAACCGGAATTACCACGGACAAGCTTCATAGCAACTTTTGTGAGAAACTAAATTTGAACGTTTATTTGCAAATATGTAGGTATTATAAAAGTATAATATAAATGAGTGAGCAAATAAATATTATTATTATCATATTATTATATTATATAGTTCTTTAGTACTTTTATTTTGTCTAGAATATACAGTTCACGTGCTGTTTGTATAATAATTACGTATCTCTCAAAGGTTTTTTGTTTATATTTAAGTGAAAAACATTTGCTGTTATGCCAAGTTGTGGAGGAAATGAACTATGCTCTTCATTTTTGTTAAATAGGAAACCGTAGAAGTGCCACGATTTAATAATAATCGAAAACGTTGCCAGGCGACGAGGTGCTTCAGGCCCAGTCGCCTAATGCATCTTTCGAGATTTATTTAAATTCCATAATAATCTAGTTACATTCAATACTTTATCATATCATTGACAACGATGATGTGAAAATAAAATCAATGACTTTGGTTATTGTCACGTTATTGTCATTTTAGCGTGCTTTAAAAATTAATTTAGTCTTAGTTATAACTTATTTAAAACTGAAAACATACTTGCGGCTGCTAACGCTGTAAGATCAGATTTGCTTCCGGATAAATCAAGAATCCATCAGGAAAAATAATACCTTCAGTTTTGTGAGTGGTGTAATACAGAACAGGTTCGAATTACTGGAGAAACGGTATTACTTGCTTAATTTGTGAAACTCTTAAATGAGAACTCTCCATTATCTTTGTGACCAAAATATTTGTTTGTTCTGCCCCAGACGAGACATGTTTTATGATGAGAGAAGCTTTTTAATTGGAATTAGCGGAGCTTGCAGAACCAATGGATTAACGAATATGTCGATGAAAAATGTTAACATTCTAGGGAGTAAGCTTATAATCATATTTCCTCGTTCAAAACCCAATAAGGAAAGGTTTTTTGCGGTGATATCTGACGAAGAGGTTAATCTTGTGACATATGAAAAATATATACCATTACGTCCAGCTCATACTCCATATAGAAGATTGTTCGTATCATACAGAAACGGAAAATGCACCCGTTCAGCCTTGCGGTATTCATTTTTTTTAAATACCTGAGAAAATTGCTACATATCCCAAACTTGAAAATGCAACTATGTATACTGACCATTGTATTAGCAGATCTTTAGCAACTTCTTTTGTTAAAAATGCGGGTGGAGACAAGAACTTGGTTGTTGGGAATCAAGCAATGTTGCAAGAGGGTATTCAGAAGTTAACTCAATCAAGTAGCTTTCCATTGCGCGAAAAATTCAAGTTGGAGACGTTTCTGTTAATACTTTTTCATGTACGAAAGAGACGATGGAACTACTGAATCAATGATCAATTCTAATAATTTCTTATTCAAAGCTTTATACAAATAGTCAATTGTAATAAAATTTGATTTATAATGAAAATGTGTTTACGAACTTTCAGCTGACACCAATTTCAGAAACTTCACCACTGCTAATGTAAATATGTGACTTGTAAAGTTGAAATTATATTAATTCCGGTTGTGAAGTCCGAATTATACTGATTCAGAGTTTTAATGTCGGAATTAGGCTGATTACATATTTTTAATTCTTCGTGGCCCTTCTACGCTGTCGTAGTAAAATGAATTATATGAAAATTTTTGTTTCTCTTATTACAAAATAAAAATTTCGTCTTTTGATCGTTCAGTTACCAATTTGAGTAATAATCATCAGAAGAAATACTGACAATCGAAAACGACTGGACTATTAACAAATAAGTGCTTCATTAGGGTACTTTCAATCAATTGGAAATTTTCCTGATTCCTTGAAGTATTCCTCAATATTTCTAGACCTGCCCTGTTATTAATTGAACCCCCAGAAGAAATCGTTCCTTTCATTCCTAACAATACAGAGTAGCGGTATACATCGCCTTACAATGTATTTCTTCGGTTCTTTTATGTATCAAGCAGCTTATGGAACTGTTGTGTTATCGTTTCACAATGGCTTCCGAGATTTTCCCAACCCTGAGGCATTGTTCAGCAATCTACTAATGCTTTAGTTGTGTTCGCTGGAAATGTAGGAAATATATTCACTTCCTTTATAGTTTCCAACAAATTAATATGTATTCCTGAATCGCTAAGGCTTAATGCAGCCTTCTTTCAGTAACTCGCTCGGATGTTGTTTCACTTGAATATAAAGGTTCTCTTTCAGGAATTATGGAATAGTATGTTTCCCACGGAAGAATGGAAAATTGGAATTGAAGTGAGAGCTCTCACAAAAGAAAACACGAATCTATTGTTAAAAGGTTTCGGTGAGGATTGAATAAAGCGAATCCGTGTTACTATGGATCAAACACCATTGAGCCATTTTCAGATTATATTAGATATTGATAAAAAAATTGTTAAATTGTTTAAATTGTTATATCCGTCAACCGGCTCGACCCTTACGACCAAACCTCAGAAGTCTCCGAGAGACTGTAGCGAGCTAGGATACGAACCCTTGCACCGGGTTAAGCCATTAATTACTACACTTTACCGAAAATAAAATGGGGTTCTGGTCTGTCATGTGCAAAAGACATGTACAATTTGAGAGTTATTCGTGAAGATTTAAGATTTATATTTGCACCACTAGGGGCCGATTGCTTAGTGCTTTGAGCGAAGATTAAATGTATGTAAACACAACCACATGCTTCCACACAGCCACCATATGCGCGCTTGTAGGGTTGCAACATGTCACGATATCCAAATGCAGAATCGAAGAGAATCGATGATGGTCGTTGTTCAGTTTTTCTTTTCTACATCCACTGGTTGTATAGTTACATATAAAATCACTCCGCCACATAACCTGATTTCTACAGATAATTTCACTCCCTATATGAAACTCACATCTACTGTGTTGGGGTGCCACAAAAATTAAACTTTTTTGATTTTGTCAGTGGATGAAATTATCTTAATAAATACCATTCGTGCTCACAATACTATCAGAAATGTCTCTAATATGTTAAAACGTCCATAAGAGGTGTGAAATGATTACTGAATTACAGCGGTAATCCACCTACTATGTGGATTATCAGTAGTAATACCACAAGTGATTGAATTTTCGCGATAAGTCTGTCGATTCATTTTTGAACGAAACTGAACTGCGGACTCGTGGTGTTTTCTCGAATCAATTCAGTTGAGATCACAAATGAAAGACAGACTCGGCAGGATTAGAGGAAATTGGCAAAAAAAGTTGACCTGAGAAATTAATAAATTTTAATGAACAGAAATCATTGACATCGAAAGAAATACTTATTCAATTTAACCAACAATAACATATTGAAATATTTTTCAATTATAATTATAAATGGTACAGTTATTATATACAATGTTTTGAGCTTGATTATTTGAACACCCGCTTGTACTTGCAATAGTTGTAACATCTTGATTGCTAATATTTCTGACATTTGCAATAAGTGTTTCGTGATTTTGTTTACTTAATTGGTTTTAGCGAATTAGAGCTCGAATGTCCAGGTTTTTAATGGTTTCCTGTTCTCCTACTCCTCTACATAAAAGTTCACTGACTGCAGTTGCTCGATTTGAATGGTTGGTAATTTTTTGCTTTTTCACATCAAGCCTTATATTCTGAGCTGATGTTTGGGTCCATTTACTGATCGTATAGATTCCTAGAGGCATATTTTTGTACCAAGGAGTGCAATGATCACCAGGCTTCCAATGTCCATTCACAGTAAGAAACAACCTATTAGATTTTACATTATTACCTCGTTTTGAAATCATCTTTTTATAAAGTCTCACGGGGCACATTGTTGCATTTTGCAAATTTTCAATCAACCATTTGCTGTTCGCACATCGCTGACCACCTCCTTGGCAAGTTTTTGAAAAAACTGTGTTATATTCGATTCTGCCGGTAGGCGCCCCAATCTAATTCTTCTTTAAAATAATCTAACAAACAATATGCGGCATCACCTCCTCTCCAAGTTCTACCGCTGCGATATGAAAAAATTTCTTTTGGAGTCCTGTGGGTGTATCTTCATCCCATTGTGTACATATTGCTTGATGTTCTTCATGGGTCAACGGTGCCGAACTGATATTTCGTTTCTGTATGTTACCTTGAAGCAACTTGCGTTTTGTATCTCGCGCATTTCTGGCCGATTGAAAAATAATATCTTTGAATGGGTCGAAACTTCGTCCATATTCATTATAAAATTTTTCTTGCAATAATCTAGCACTCGTATTCCAGATCGTCTTCACAACACATTCCTTGTAATTAGAACCATCGATTTTTCTCATGTTGAAGCCCCAGTTCTTCACAATAATAGCTAGTCTCTCGACAGGCGTTGCTTCATCTAATAGGTATTTTCGTTCCTCACAAAATCTAGTAAATTGCTTCCAAATGTACTCCTTCGATTTCCTCGTATTTTTCGGTACATTTTCATCAATTTTTTCGTTGATTGATTCGATAGAATTCATCCCAAATCTACTCATTTTTGAATGCGTGCACAGCGTAATCACATATATTTGACGTTTAACTGCCACATGCACTGTAAACAAATCTGAAAACACCGAACTTGATAGGCCAATCAGAGTCAAGAGTCAAGTTTGGTATTATCGGTAATCCGAACTTGACTAGAGCTTCTGATTGGTTCATTTCGCAAGTGAGCGAAATAGTCGCTGTAATTCAGCCTGTTAGGTGACAATTCAACTGAAGTGACTGATGAAATGGCTAACAATAAGTGTAGTATCAACTATAACAATAAATAATACAAATGATCTTTTCAGATTCTTGAAATTGTCTACCGGATACCATTCGTGCTTTGAAAATTAACCAAATATTTCTGATTATTTTCCTCAAATGTCAAAAATGTATTCGCTGATGAACCTGCTTCGTTCCTTTTGCGAATACACTGCATGATTTTTTTGACAGTTGCCTGAATGTATGCAACACACTTCCCGCTAAATTCGAAGATTTATGTTCAAAGAATAAAACCCTCGAATTTTAAAGCTCTCGGGTTACGTTCAAAGAATAAATCCCTCGAACTTAAAAGCTCTCGGGTTTTATTCAGAACATGAATCTCCGAATTCAACTCGACAAATTTTCAAACAAAATTGTTTTCATTGAAATTGAAAAATGTATTAGCTGATAAACGAGGTCTTGTTATAGTACCCCCGAAGAAAACGTGTAAATTTGGAAAAAATGCACTAGTTTATTTTCTTCGTTATTTCAAAAAGTTGTCCTGCTCCTCCGGAGCTAGCCGGTATGATTCTAAGTTATGAGATCAGTGTGTCCATCATTCCACCAAACTCCCCTATCATAAGAACCACCATTTCAATAGTAAAGCCTATGGACAATGTTCGTTTCACCAATAGTCGAAAACTTAATGACGGAAATCGTCTTAGTCTGTTGCTCGTTGAGGACTGCATCAGGCTCATTGGCTTGTATAATTTTCCTGAGGGTGAGGAATGAGTAGTTCCAATAGAATCAGCACTGCTCATCCTCCACAACGAACTAAAAATTCCCCGGAGCATAAGGCAATACCGGTGTCTCGTCTGTACCGTACGAGTGTCATAGATTATTGTTCAACACTCGTCGAGCTGCATTATGACTGTGAATATAGGATGAGATCGCATAAACTGGACAGGATGACAGCAAATGCATTATAGTTTCAACTGCTTCATGACACGCTCTGCAGAATATCCATCACTCGACTACGGTAGACGAGGAAATTGAAGACACAATCCTGGCAGGACATTATGAATTCCATCGGTTTCCAACTTCAGCCCACTTGACCTAAGAAATGCAAAAGTCTGGTTTCTGTTCAATGTTCTTGAAGACAACTTCAAGAATTGGCTTATCCTTATCTAGCTGTAGGAGATTCTCCATCTCTGCAACTTTGAAGTAGAATTTTTGCTGAATGGGTTCTAAAACGACACCGAGTTCATCGGCTGCACTGGTTGGTACCTGGAAGATATGCTCGTATTCTTGCTATTTCATGGTTACAGACTGAGCAGAGAACTGATCTGAACTCCTGATGAGTCCACAGGCTCCATCCAGTACCATTCTGTTGTATAGACACTTCTACGTGTACTCTTGCACCACCATTAAGGACTATGAAATTGAAATGAACGTGCCGGCATTTCATCACTGATATACTAATCGTTCAGTTTTCATAATGACATGTTTCATCTCATAGCTAACTTATACAAAATACGGCAGAATTTTCCAATTTTAATAAAAACTTGTTTTTATATCGGAAACCTGATCATTCAGTTACATCATTTGAAAGGAACTTCAATGGGAGAGATTCGTTAATGTTGCAAATCCAGATTTTTTTCGAAAAACCTCAACTCGGATGGATGTGAAATATAAAATAATGCAAAGACAATGTAAAATATTGTCAAGAGATTCTTTGCACCGAACACATCATGCATGTGTAATTTGTCTTCTTTTTCTCAGAAAGGCCATGCAAACCAAGTTGGAGTTAAGTGTAAATTTGTGCTGCATAAATCCACCCTTTTCATTTTTGGAAATGGATAGAATCCCAATTTATTATTCTCGCTAAATCTGGAATCAGTTTACTATTTATTAACGAAAATCTAGGCATTATTACCAAATCATCAATAGGACAATGATTGGAGGTCAATGGATGTGTCAAAAATATCCCTAGAAATCAAACATGAAGCACAAAATTTCCTAAACTCCCTAGAAAGTTGTTCCTGCCCATAAAATAGTTATTTGGGACCTTTTGACCAAAATTAAGATATGTGCCATGTGTAGTTTTCATTTCTGTATAAGAATTTGTACGAATTTCTACAATCGGAGAGTTGAAGGTTTTTCGAAAAAAAATTATTTTGGCAACATACATAACATCTTTCTAGATATTCGATAATACACAGGGTATTGAATTCGATGTCATTCAGTGTCCCCCATTTTGGTGCAATTCAGTGGAATAACAAATTTTCAACGACCCTGTTAGGTGGAAAAGAAATTCCCTACTATAGTAATGAACAATGAATTAAAAATCACTTTTGCACGAAAAATTGGAAAAGGAAATAATTTCTCAAAAATCACTGGAGTAGAACTAATTACAGAAAAAATTAATTAATTTCAAAACATTCCTATTTTCCATTTTCTATACGTTCAACTTTCCATCAAACATGGTTGTCAATTCCATTCATCCATCCTATAACATCATCGATATCTCATTTATTTTCGGTCGCCCGCTGTGATTATTTACCGCATTTCTGCTAAAACCTTTCAGCCATCCTATGGACAGTGTCATACTCAAATTTATGAATAATTTAGTTTCATTACAAAAGATCTAATAGGTCAAAGTGCTCGTGAGGCCACATAGCCTTCACGGCCATCCTACAGGTAAAACATTCGACTTCCTTTCCCATGGAATTGAAAGGAATTGAAGGCAGTGATTACATTTTCTTTAGGTATATTCCAATTGCGAATGAATCTCTCAGGTCAATCGATAAATTGAACGAGAAAAGGAGTTGTGGACAAACCAATTATATGAAGTGCATTCCAAGCATAATTCTCCAAGGTATACAAAGATACATTTGAAAATGTATGAAAGGGGAGTGATTGAGCTGTTAACAAATTGACGGTTGAACAAATGGCGAGGTATGATAATCATGACGGTGGAAGATTACTATCACATAGCATGCTACTTTCAGCATTACAGTGATGCTGCTTGTATCAGAAAGTACTAGTTACTTTGTTATTTCGTATAAGAGATCATTTATGAAATCTTCACAGTATTCTTCATGACTTTTCCTGATAATTTCTTATAATTACCTGTCTTTGAAGTTTTTGTAGGTCTCCTTTTACGGTTGAAAGTGAGGCTTGCAGATGCGAGTAACTAATCAAAATGGACGTTAAAGACCTTAACTATCGAGTGGACGCGCCAGTGAACAGTGAAACCGTCATGTAAGAATTTTTCTGATTCTGAAGACAGTGTAAATTTACATGAAAGTGATCATGGATAAAGTATGGATTCATCTGATGATGAAGAGGAACAAATGTTGTGCTACTCATAATTCTTAAAAATAAAATAGCTGTGTGAAGTCTGAAAATATAGTCAAAAACTTACCAGGCCCGACAGGCAAATGAAAAAGGAAAAACGCACATTCACTTTTTCTAATGACAAAAACAGAATGTCCGCCTTGGCTTTATACCAAAAATATAAAAATTCCAGACAGCCCAAAACATCGCACACTACAGTGTGTTTCACTTCTCTTGGAAACACCCCCGTATCTTCCGTAATTTTCAACGTAGAACCATGAAATTCTCAGGATCGATAGATTCACTGAAAATGAACTCGCTGCAGAAAAGGTGTCATCCTACGTGATATACACTGCACGAAAACAGCGATGGAACCACACATTTTTCCAGAAACTTACTTATATTAGGGGGCCAAATTGGCCAAAAATTCCTTCGGATTCGTGTTTAGGATCCTCGAATTACTGCTACTACACCTGTCTCTTGAAAAATTTTCAGTCCTGAAAATTTCAAATTTGTTTCACTTCTCATGGAAACGCCCCCGTATCTTCCGTAATTTTTGATGTAGAACCATGACATTTCCATGATCGACAGATACACTAGAGATCAGTGGAGTATTTGAAAAAAAATTGAATTTTTCAAAACTGAAATTTTTTCAGGAGACAAGTGTATTGGTAGTAATTTGGGGATCCTTAACACGAATCCGAAGGAATTTTGGGCCAATTTTACTCCCTAATATTACTTTCCGGAAAAAACGGGTGGTTTCATCGCTGCTGGCGAGGAGTGTATATCACGTATGATGACCCCTTTCGTGCAGAAAGTTCATCTATAGTGTATCGATCGATCCTGAGAATTTTATGATATTTCGCCAAAAATCACAGAAGATACGAGGGTGTTTCCATGAGAAGT
The DNA here is from genome assembly GCA_958502065.1 of Chrysolina americana. NCBI lineage: Eukaryota > Metazoa > Arthropoda > Insecta > Coleoptera > Chrysomelidae > Chrysolina > Chrysolina americana. The sequence continues at coordinate 75,681,369 of OY293414.1, forward strand.
GAAACACACTGTATATTTTTTTTCGGAAAGAATACAATGGCTAAAATTCCATTTAAAATTGCAACATTCTTATAATCAGGAATTCCCCAAAAGTATATGGGCCATCGTTTCCGAAGAACTTCGGCTACGCTGCTCGCCAATGCAGGTGCTGACTTGGTGACACTTAGCAGCATGGATGTTGGGAATCTGGGAAGGTAATGACGGATAATAATAATAATATAAATGCTCCCTCATAAACACTCATACAGTGTACCCGAAGGCTTAGCCTGTGCGGGTAGAGGACGGCTATTATTGTTATTTGCCCTGGTGCTTCGGGACGACTCACTGATGTTTTTGGTGGTGTATTCACTTATCAACTGTAGGAAAACGCGGAAAACCTGCAGCACCACCCCGGGTGGTCGGTGCGCACTTCAAGCTAGCACCAGACGTCGGGATTGGCATCTAGGCTACTCACATCGCACTTGATTCACAACGAGGCATGTGGCTACCTAAAGAGAAAAAAGATTCCGTACCGGAGCCTCGAACTTCTGTCTGATGCGAGCCAGAAGTTCCGCTGCTGGTTACTTCAGCCACTGAGCCATGCATGGATGGAAGGATGAATTGATGGATGGATGGATAATGGTAAATATGGATGGTGACTAATGCGCTGCAGTTAGATCTATTGTGTCCCATCTTCTTCTGCTATTTCAAGGTGTTCTCGTCCACGGAGCAGCCCCTCAAGTCCCATTTCCTTGAAGAATTTAAGGTTCTTGAGGGGGTCTATTCGTGGTATTTCTACCACAGTCAGCTGGTGTGATCCCAGTATATTCAATCTTTTGTGATGTACAGCATTACACTCCATTAACATATGGTGTGGTGTTTCTGGATGTTTTCCACAGAATCTGCAGGTGCTGTCCTCCTCTAAGCCAAGCTTTTCTTAGGTGTTCTTTAATTCTGCAGTGCCCTGTAATAAATCCCGTGATTGTCTTTAGACTAGTTTTGCTAAGGTTAATCAGTGTCTTCGATCTTGCTCGGTTGAAGTTGCCGAGATCTTTGGCCTGCCTTAGCCCTGGAAGTCTTTGCCAGTATGTTGCTCTCATTGCTTCTTCTTGCCAGGATATCTTGCTTAGCCGGTGGCTTAGCGGTCTAATGGCACAGGCCGTTCGAAACTCCAGCATAGCGATAGTCGGTTCGAGGCCGATGTAAATACAATGCTCTATATCGGATCGATAAGCGACCGCATGCCTTGTTGAAAAGCAAGTGTATTGTGAGTTGTCTAGATGCCAATCTCGTCGACCGAGGTGGTGCTGTAGGTTTTACGGGTTTTCCTACAGCTGAAAAGTGAATACATCACCTAAAACATCAGTAAGTCGTCCCGGAGCGCCACGGTAAATAATAATAATAGCTGTCCTCTACCCGCACAGGCTATGCCTTTGGGTACACTCAACAAGTGTTTATGAGGGAGTATTATTATTGTTCATTGCCCTCCACTCCGACGTGCCCCGGCACCCAGAGGAAGATCACCTTGTTGTTCCTGCCTCGGTCATTGAGTTTGTTTAGGCATTCCCAGACCATCTTTGAGTTGATGTTATATGAGCTCAACGCTTTGATGGCTGCTTGACTATTAGGTTTCCTTGTTCTGATATTTCCTGTCGAGGTTGACTTGAATGCACCTTTCTATGGCAAAACCAGAGAAAATTGAAAGGACCTACGAATGAAAGTTATATATAAATATATTATGTTTAAATTTCACTACAGTTACTTTGTTACAGTATTATTAACGCATATAAGATACTTACTGTTATTCGCTTTGATACCCTTTAATAAATCAAATATCCACAAAAATTCAACAGCTTATATAGGCCAAAATAGCGAAGTGTACGCCATCTAATAATTTCTCCAGGAACTACTATGAGGGTAAACAACAAATAATTGTCCATTGTTTGCTGTGTAACGACTTGTTTATATTTCTCAGTTTTTTACTATTTACGAGCAGATGAATAACTAAAAGTGCTTAAAATAGACTATTCGTGAAATATAGAGTTTGGCTGTTTGACGTTGGTGAATATTAACATGCTGAATATTCATAAAACTGTACCTACAGAATCGCGGAAATTTTGTTCTGTACCCCAGTGATCTTGGTGATAAAAAGCTGTGTCTCAAATGGAAGACAGTCCTTAAGATTGGAAAATCTATCACAAAAAATATGAATGTTTGCAGTCTCTACTTCCAAGAACAGGACCATTGTTTTATTCATTCTATTATCGAAATATCGAAAGACTCAGCCGAATGTTATTAGGAGTTGAAGAAAGTGGTAAAATAGGTTGAAGATATTTCTAATGTCAATAAATTATTTGTAACATGAAAATTAAGTTCAAGTTTCTTGTACAATCGAAACATTTTTGAGGTTATGGTATTTGTTCGCTTTGTTCTTTGAAAACATTACTTTGCTTACCTACTCAAAAGACCTAATTATATATTCATGAAAATGAGATTGTTGTTTTATCTGAGATTTTAGGGTGGAAAAAGAAGAATATCTTTACATTCTTCACCCAAAATTAAAGAAGTCCTTTCATAAACACAAACAGTATCTCATAATTCCATACCTTATACAAGTAATCAAGTTTGGGATTAGTTTAAAAATACTAATTATTTCAATAAACAATAATCTCAATGCTACAAAATCCACCAAATTAAAAAAATTCCTATAAAAACACAGTTTATTTAAATTTCAATGCGTTAAATAGTTCGTTGTTCACCCTCATCGGTAGACATATTGGTTTTTTCAGCGACATCTAGCGGTTTCCTTTTTTCGCGTATAGGAATCAAACACAAGACAAGTTTGAGTGGATAATGCATATGAAATAACTCAACAAAATTGACTGCTGTGACGTCAGCACTGAAATGGTATATTCGCCCTTAGAGTACATCACTTTTGGTTTTCCTATTTAGTTAATTTGTGAAACTTTTGAAGCAAAATCGTTAGTAGGAATACTCAGCATTTAAGATACACATGATTCGATTCCCGACGATGTGAAAACACACTCAGTGGGGATGATTTCCATTCATTATCACTATTAAGCTTGCTGCACCGCTTTTAGGTAAACAGCAGTTATGTTTTTCTCACCGATGGAAACTCCCCATATAATGAATATAATGCTTTAAAGTGGTTTCACGTAGCTTTTATTTGCATCAGCTTGGGTTATTCAATAGTCTAGCGTGCCAAAAAGGCGAAAGGGCAAGGAAAATTTCTATATATCTTTGTGTCCAATTAACAATGGAATAAGTTACTTTTGAAGTGATTGTGTAATTTAATTAAAGAGTGGAACTGGCTTCCATGTTGTTTATAGAGCACTGTAAAATACAGCTTTCAAACTGATCAGTTGTGGGCACGCAATTCCACACAATGAAGCCATGTGTGTGATACAAGGGCGTGTTAATATCTAGTTAGCCCAAGGCGGTTTCACAAAGAAATGAGATATTATTACGTTACGGTAACATGGAACATTAATTTATTTCATCATGGAAAATATTTAAATATTTTTATGTGGAAAGGGTGTACTTGACGGAAGGCAATACATTCCCAAAATGAAAATCGATTACAAACAATGCTATAGTATGAGAAATTGGGGGAAAGGCTGCATTATTTATAATCAATTTTTATTATAGGGACATTGACTTATTGGAAATGTTTGTATGAGAATTTGAGCCATTACCACATCACTGTGTCCGAACGAGTTGAAGAAATGGTAGCCTTCTGAAAATTCAAAAATTTTCATTAAATAATATTTTCTTCATCTATCACCAAATGTATTAATCCAATTTATGATATAATAGTACCAGACAGTTGAATTTAAACTAATAAAGTTGACAATGGAATTTGATAATAAATATGAAACAGTATTGAAATCCTTCTGACTCTTTTTTTGAGAATTTACTGACGGGAATTGAATGAACAAATATTGATGATAATTTGTTGGTGAGAAACGTCGAAAAACACATGTATTGAAACTGGGTTTCCCAGGGCTTTTAGGACAGCAGATATTTCAGTTATATGCGGGGAAAAAAATTAAGAAATTAATCGTGGTAGGAGACCATCACAAAATCCACCCCCTGGCAAACAATCCCCGAGAAACCATCCATAACTTTAGTTTTTCAAATTGCACACTCAACGTTTGTTTTTGTTCAGCTTATAATCCTCTCCATCTCCCATTCAATGATATACCATATTAGCTGGAGAGGCATGCAGAAGTATGACAAATAAAAAGACAAATTGACATATTGATTTATAAGCTCCTCTGCGTTTCGATTGATACATTGTACTACAGAAATGGTTCAAAACCTTGGTAAGTACTTGACACCCATGCTTCAAGTCGCTGAATCAGGAAACTCTAATTATTCCCGCATTAACGGTACTACAGCCTCTGAAGTTTTCTGGGTTGAATTATCAATATTTATCGGTTGAGTTCCGAAGACAACTCGTTTCAAATATTCCCACAGAAAAAAGTCTTATGGCGTGAGATTTGGAGAACATGCAGGCCAACGAAGAGGCCCTATAACGGTCTTGAAAGGTATTATTGAAAAAAGTAGTAACTATATTATGGTTATGTGAGGGAACATCATCTTGTTGCTACCACATTTCTTGTCTTTCCTGGAAAGAAATATCTTCTAGTAATACAGGAATACAATTTATCAAGAAATTTAGATATCGATGGCCCGTCAAAGTGTCTTGGAATAATGAGGGTCGATGAGAAGTCCATTATTTAAACCACACCACACGTTCACACCCCACACCGTATGGAAATTAGTTTCTCTTATCCAGTAAGGGTTCTTCTATGACCAATAGTGCATGTTACTTCGGTCAACAGTGCCCTTTTTATGGAAGTGGGATTCGTCACTCCACCACCAATGCACGAATCGAAATATGAGGATGTTTTTGGGCGTAGGCCAATACAATTTTCCTCAGTTCTCACATGAGTGCTATGTACTTTATGTCTTTTCCTTGAAAATGTTCCCATTCATATTGTTGTTTCTACACAAGAAAAAATATTGCGACCTGGTTGTCAGCGATCACAAAAGCGTTGCTCTTACGTCTCTATACAGAACGTAAATTTTTTTGGCATTCACCAAATTATAAAAGAATATCAACGTATCTGTTGGGAGAGAAGGTAAAATACATTTTGATATCTAACAACGGTATCACGACTGATAGCAATTTGTGATCTAGATACGTAGGAATAAAACAAAGCAAAGTTTTTACATTTGAGTGTTTTTTTTTCTGCAGCATCCACTTTTTCTTGTCTCTAGAACGTTGAACAATCATTTCAGTCGAATCAATAGAACCCACTTACGCATTCAATTATCCGGAATAACTGTCCTCATAACTTTTTGAGAAATGAATAGGGCTGTAACTTGAACAACAACAACATACATGGGGGTAGAATTGAAAAAAATTAAGTAAGGGGTGGTTTCTCAGGAGATGTTTGACAAGGGTTGGATTTTGCGATGTTGCATAGAAGAGCTTATGACAAAAATTTTTTTTAAATTTTTTTGCGAATAACTGGAGTAACTGCTGGCCTAAAAGCTCTGTGACACCCGGTATAATATGATATAGCCAAGCAGCACAAAAATCTCTGAAGTCACACACTTGTAAGTCCAAGCTGACTTGGGACTGTAAACAAACTATGAGACAACTGTCAGCAAACAATCAGGGTATATATGGGTTCAAGGTCCCAGGGGCATCAAAGGCAATGGGAAAGCAGACTGCTTTGCCAATGAAGTGGAAAACACATCACTTCCCGGCCCGGAAAACATTTGTGGACTCTCAAAAGCCCACTGAAAAGGACCCTGAGAATTTGATGAAATGAAACCTCACTGGAATAAAGTTCCAGGACAAAGACATGCGAAAAGGCTAGCGAGCCTATCACCAAGGCAAGCAAAACAGCTTCTTGAGTTGGACAAAAAAGAGTTGAAATTGGTAATGGGTCTACTCACTGGGCAATGCTCTCTGGGGTAACACCTCAGAGAGATAAGCAAGTCAGAGAGTGATAGTTGCCGCTACTGCGAGAACTTCCCGGAAACTGCAGAACATCTGCTTTGCAATTTCACAGCGCTTTTCTGCAAGAGGCTCAAATTCCTGGAAGGGGCATTCTTGATGCCCTCTGACATCAGGATCTCAGCTCCCAGGAAACTGACAAACTTCGCACGTCCCAAAATCCCGGGTATCGAATAGATAGAGGATCAGGCACGAAGGACCTTCAAGGTGCTCAAGAGGCTGCACAACCTGCACCACTGCCTACAATTCACAATCTACAACTGAATCAATATGTTGGTCCTCCCTGGGACAATATTGAAAAATGTGGAAACTACAATGCTGTAATAAAAGGACAGGACAAAAGAGAAATATGATAAAGTTGTTACTGAGGAAAACTTAATTATTATTCCGACTCATACCCTTGTAGCTCACATAATCCGACTCTGACCAGATTATGTATTGGAACACACTATATGAGGGTGTGATCCGCATCTGAATAACCTCTGTTACAAAATATGCATATTACAATCCGCTAATACTGGAAGCAAGTTGTCCGTTGTACTGGAATGTCTATTGAAGTAGAGCGGTTATACATGACTGTTCAATGAATATGAGGGTTGTGGGGTATTTGCATGCGACGAAACACTAACTGCATCGCTAGTTTGCATGGTACTCTTCACGCAACAATGACTGCTTGACGCTTCACGCTTTATCGTGTATATTCAGCTGACATTCGGATCCATTACGGAAAAATAACTAATCGTGCTAGTGTGAACTGAATCATGAATTTAATTCCGTACTCGAACCTGGTGTTGATGGCTCATAGTCCGAGAATAATTGAGTTTATGGCAAATACGGTGTTTTTGAACCACAACGCCTTTCACCTGCTTCTTTAGAAATGGATATGAAACACATGAATAATGATAATAACAAAAATAATTTCATTTGCCCAAGAACACAATTATATATGAATATATAAAATTCAGGATATGGCAAATAATCCAGGGATAAACCCATAGAAGGCAATACCTTGTGCATGGGCTGTGTGTAAGTATGTAATGGGTTATTACCTCTAAATTAAGGATTATTCCTGTACTGTCGGCACTATTGCCAACTTCGTTATCATTGATGCTAATGATTCGGGTAAATGGGCAAACTAGTGGCATTTTTAATGGCCATCTCCATCTGAAGACAAAAAAACAATTGACAGTAGCGTTCTGAACATATTTCATAAAATTGAATCTTTTTAAATGGAACACCCCATATTTTATTGTGTACTTATATTCATCATCACAGTCTCAACAAAAAAGCCACCATGGCTTTTCTTGCTCATGCTGGAAAAAAACAGTTTATTGATACAGATTTGATAAAACGCTAAGATAGATGAAGTTGATGTTCAGTATTACCGCCTTCTTGTTAGACACATATTTGAGCCCTTCTCTTGACACTTCGTGCGGCTTCTAATATAGTTCGGCCATCAATTCTATTAATTATAGTCTCAATATGATTTTTTAAGTAATTTACATTACTGTATTTCAATTTATATACCTGATTTTTGGAAATCCCAGAAAAAACAATCAAGAGGTATTGTATCCGGTGAACGAGGGGGCCACTTAACAGGACCATTTGTTTGCATTTGTTACCACAATTATCCAAGTACATGTGGGTACGATCTAAGGAACCATAACTGATTTAATGAGCCTTTCACGGTTTAACCTTAATTTGGCTTGTACTGTATGGCTTAATCTTTGAGAAAAGCATATGACTACTGGCAGGATCAACCAGTGCCGTGAAATTCTTTAAACGCTACTGCAATCATGTTTTTTTTCTGACGTGAAGGAAATATTTTATAGAGAAATATTGAGTCTCCAAGCTCAATAAATTCTGTGAGACTCTCCTGATCAGACATATTCACTGAAACCTCCACATTTGTGTAGGTCCGGTAAGCCTATTACCTTCGGTGACACTTAAGCCTATTGGCCCATTGTATCTTACCTTTGGTATTATGTCACAGTACACAATTCAATACTTTTTTGCCTTGTACGAGTTTGTACAAGTTTCGTATTGGGTGGCAACTATATAGTTCTGGGTCGCCAGATGGCTGCCCGAAAATTGCCTGTCTTTTGCGGTCTAGAGCTTCGCGAAAGCACAGTATGTGTTTCACAGTTTCTGGATCTTTATCGCATAGACTGCAGGTCAGGTCTCCATCATATTGCCCCCTTTTTTTTTGAAGTGCTTCTTCACTGATGCATGTCCAGCCAGGAGTCCCGTAACGGTTCTCAACTGGCTACTGTTCATCGTTAATAGGTCTGATGTTCTTTTGTTACACGCTCCTCTCATACGTCCTTTCCCGTGTTTGTTTCTTGGAACATTATCCCAGTAGTATTTGTGCTTGTCCCTAATCCAGTCTGTTACATACTTACTATACACTTCTGTACTCCTAGAATCTGCCTTTGGTTTGGGAGCGTTTCCAATCCTCAGTTTGACTTGATTCCGGTCTGTCAGGGATCTCATTTCTTCTTTGCAGTCCCATACCAGTATGGACGTTACTTCCTTGCTACTCTAGGCCTTCAGTGCTACTTGACAGTCTGATATGATGTTGATGTGCGCGTTTTCATCGTTTCTCCTATTATTTTCTGTCGCGCATTGAAGGATGGTGCATACTTCTGCTTGAAAGACAGAGGTATGGTTGCCTAGTGAGTACCTGATGCCAATACTCGGATTCCTAGGGAACACTCCTGAGCCCGCTGCATTCTCATTTTTAGATCCATCTGTGTATAAAATTTTTCCCTTGAGCTGTGAGCGGTTCCAATCAATTATGTTTGGCACCATCACTCTTAATTGGTTGTTGAAGGAGTACCGTTTCGGACTGTGGTCCGTTCTCTTTCCCAGCGCGACCCCGATCACAGTTTTAACGATTTTCGTGTGTCCCGTTCCAACGTTCAGGTTGGATGCGAACTGCAGTCTGGAGGCACCAAGCATTGCCTCGCCCTGAACCACAAAGTGGACAGGTGGCAGTTGCAGTTGGTGTTGATTTGATGGCCCCTGTGATTCCAAGATAAGCAAGTCTTTGCACCTTGCTTAGTCTCGTTGCAGTTCCTCTTTGTTGTGTCTTGGGCCATCACACCAAAGAAGCATATGCAATGGAAGGCGTGACCACCGTGCTATACAATCAGTGTGGCATATGCGGTTTTAGTCCCCACTCTTTTCCAAAAGTGCTTCTGGCTATCACTAGTGAAGTCACCGCTTTTTGGTTATTTTTTCAATATGCTAGTTCCAGGTCAGCTTGGAGTCTACTATTACTCCAAGATACTCGACTTTCCCCTTCACTGTATCTTCCCCCCTCGAATTCGTATAGGTCCTATCCCTCTCTTTTTCGTCTTCGGGTGAATGCTACTATGATTGCCTTGTTAGGATTGACGTTGCGCCCCTCCAAGTTCGTTCATCTCGTGACAAGTTTAAGAGCCTCCTGCATGCGACATCTAACCGTTGTGTTGACTTTCGCCTGTGCTAGGACCACGGTATAGTCAGCATAGTCATGGGCTCGATGTCCTACTTCGTTTAGTGTTTCCAGCAGCAAGTCCGCGATCAGATTCCACAGAAGCGGGGATAGAACTCTACCTTGTGGTCATCCTCTGGTCGCCCTGTCTACTACGGTCTCCTCTAATACAGTGATGTGTATCAGTCGGTTCCTCATCATTGAGTCTATCCAGGCCACACATGGTTCTTCGATTTATCTGTGTCTAGAGCTCTAGTGATTGAGAAATCATGTGTTGGTGCTCCATCCTGCTGATAATAAATCATCTGATTCAAATCATCGAAAAATTCTTCCAACACTCTCTGGACCAATAATTCTACCTCTGAATAATCCACACCAAACATCGACACTAAATCGTCTTTACGGATTTTTGAGATGAACTTATAGTGGATTATTTCTACTCCAATAAGGATTTTTTTAAAATACATTCCGCGATCTGAAAAACTTGCCTCATCGCTCTCTATAATGTTTCTATGTCTATATTTATTAATAACTTGTGGGGAAAAAATGTATATTATGTTAGAATTCTTTGTATTTGTCAGACATTGAAACAGCTATTGCTTTCGAAGTCTCTCATAGAATTAATTGGATTAGCCTGAAAATAGGCTAAAACGTAAATTTCTGTATTCTCAGATATCGCAAAAACTTTCCATTGCTCATGAATCTTGGATTGAACAAAGCAAAATAACGTCGATCAGGTAATTCACGATCGGGAAACATATTGCTGTAGTGCTGGATTGCTCTCTTACTAATGTTCTGGAAAACCAAGCATGATTCTAACATATTTACATTTTTCTTAAAGGAAAAATGGCATTTTGAAAAGTATTCAAAAGTAAACAGTAACAATAGTTTTTTATAGTAATGGAGAATATCTGACAGTCATGTCAACACATTTTTAAGACAACTTGATTGCACATATCAATCCTATGTTACCAAATTTAAAGAAAATCTAACTACACTATTATGACGGTTCAGTCATTTCTTTACTGTACAAAAAAGTTGTCAAAGGCACATATACTTTGATTCAAAAAATGAATACGGCTAGTGGAATACTTTAAAAACATCATTATCAATTGCTATTATACTAAATTGATGTACACGGCAAATGCTAGCAAAACTTCCTTTTCGGTTATTTTCTTATTTTGCTGTTGGATTCAAGAAACAAATCAATTGGAAGTAACGCATAGTGTTGACAGAAGTGCCCATAATTGTGTCTATCAAGAAGGATATAATATATTTGGACAATTGATCCATTCATCCCAATAATTAATATTTAAAAATTAAAGGAGTGTTGAAAATCTCTGGAATATTTGGTATCTCCTTGCAGAACAATGTACAAGTATTTGACAGATATAGTTCAATGTCCATCGTGGTATCAGCCATGGAAGTACTTGTTTTCTGCCAGATAATTGTCTCATACCCAGCTTAGCAGGATTGACGGAACAAGTGGTACTTTGATTGTAGAATTCATTTTTATTTTGTGTCTATTCTCCAGCATACTTCTCGGACTGTGCCAGAGTCATTCACGTTATTATGTATTTGATATCGTAAACGTCGTTTTGGACACACCCCAAAAATAGAAATCGAGGGGTGTCATATCTGGTGGAAGAGAGGTTCACAAAACAGGAACATCGGTAGCAATCAATCTGTTTCGAAAAATAGTGAAATAATGAACGGTGACAATAAATCATAACACTCAATAATATTTGACTACATGAAGGTAATTTTAACGATGTTTTAAGACACCTTTTATGCCCAAAATTTTACTGTTTCCTGCCATATTGAAACGATTTTTCCAAATAACTCTCTCTGTTTCAACTTCAGTTTCAAAACTCATATTTGGGCTTTTTTGTTGAGAATCTAATCATGATTCAAAATAAAAGTTAAAATACAGGGTGTTCTATTTGAAGAAATGTAATTTCATGAAATATTCCCATAATGCGAACACTTTTGCAAATAAAAGCATTTATCAATATTATTATTATTAATACAATTATTTTTTGTTTGAATAATAATCTGAAGTTCACTTCACAGTTCAGAATGCTACCTTTTGGAAATTGCCCTTCAAAAACAATAAGTCATGGTATCATTGGAAAGAGACTTAAACACGCCCATTAAACATCTACCCCTTATAGGGGGTGAACCACGAGGACTTAAAATAATCATTGAAAGTGTACCCCCTGAAAATAAAATTGACTTGTTTTTTCGATTTCTCATATTACTTGGGAGGAAGATATTAAGGGTAGAAAGATTTCAACTTGACATCCTGTAAATTGACAAGAATGAAAACAATTTCGAAACTCAGTACTGCCATACGGAATCGCCAGCGTATTGTACAGTACTTCAACTTTTTACCTAACAATTCAATGAACAAAAATAAACCTGATCAGATTAAAAAAAAAAACAAAGTCATTGCACCATTGATGGCCCATATAAGTATTTGTGGTATACTTGGGTCATAATGGAAAGAATCCCAAGGTGCTTCCTGAGAAGAGAAACGCTCACATCGATAAGTATCGTATGAAAAACTAAACGAAATTCTTTCGAAATCACTCCAGTTGAATGTCGTTGGTATTGAAGAGGGGTGAGAAGGAGCGTCGCATCGTATAATGCGAAAAGACTTTATTAACTTCCGGCCGACTTTTATTTTCATTGAATATAATGGAGAAAGTTGGGGAGAATTAGACCCCGACATAAAAAATGTTATGCTCGATAAAAAATTAGATAATAAAAATGATATATACAACATCACAGGAACGAACTACAACTTTTGCCTAGTAGTCTGAGACTTTCCGGATGATTTGTTTCCTCGGAGTTCGCAAACAGCAATGTAACAATATGGAAATATTAAATGATGTTGAAGACTTTCACTTGTTTGTTGTCGGTTGTCTTGTATGGTTCTAATGTTTATTGAGCTAGACGAGTAGAATATGTTGGGAACAATGCATGATAATTTAATATGGAAATAAACAGAGTGAAGAGTAAGAAGAAATTGCGACTAAAAATACATCTACAATAATAGTTTATTATCGACCAGTCGTGAAATAAATGCAGTTTTTCAGCGTATACTAAAGCTGTTGGATTCTGTTAAAAAATGACAATTCATGTCGTCAGTGAAGAATTGATAATTTATCTCGTCAGTGATTATTCTGTGGAACTCCACAGAAAGGTTAGCTGGCGATCTGTTTGTGTTTTATAGATATCGATTCAATTTGCGCTCCACTATATTCTGAGCTTCAATACGTTTTTTCAAAAAATTTTTTTTTTTTCAAGTCACAAAATTTCCTCATCCGCCTTGATTTACTGGGGTGATATGAAGTAACATGAATGAAATAAACAAAATTTTAAAATGAAATAAAATATCTGGTGATTAGGAATACAATGGTAAATTAAAAACTCTGAGAAATACTATCAAGAGATACATCAATATCCCTTTCAAATTCTGTAAGAACTGCTAAACACGATTTGCAGAATAATCCAAAATCATTTTGGACCAATATGAATACTTCATAAAATAAATCCAAGACTTCCGAACTCAATGGTCTTCAATGATGACGAATTTAACAAACCGCTCGATATCTTGAATGCATTTGTGACTTCTTTCCAAACATCTCTTATAACCTCAACAATTTACAAAACAGAGGAAGTTCCCCAGAAAGTTTTTTGAAATAGTTCTTCTTAAATTTCTATTTGCACATGCCAACTCACAAATAATTGAGAATCAGCATGGTATCATGAGCAAACGATCTACTGTTACTAATTCAGTACCTATGCATAACACATCATGTAATTGGCTTCGGCTGTTGAATGGTGTATGAATGAAATAAAATAAAAAATATTTGTACTCTCTTTCAGATAATGCCATATTTTTCCATACATTTTGCAATTCACTATTTATATGTAGTCAATTTTATCGTTATATTAATTTTCATTTCAATACTTTTGACTATGTTTTGAATTAAAATTTTTGACTCATTTTAATTGCATATCGATGACATATGTGCGAAGATTCAACTACGAAACTGATGTAAGAAACTTCCAACGATTATTAATTACTTTGAGATAGGCAAAGTTCACACTTCTTAGAGTGAGAATCAAAGAGGCAGCGGAAGCGCAGAAACATATAAAATGAAAACAAAGAAACAAATTAACAAAAAATAATGACTTGATTAGCAGACAGCTGAAGTATATAACATCAATCAAGTATTGTACGCGAGCCCTCGAACAAAATCTGAAGTGATCTGAAGTTGTAACCTTGTATACCGTTTAAGTGTGCCAAATCAGACAAGATGTCGCAGAGAGAAAACCTTAAAAGTGGTAAGTTTTCCTTTGTCGTCAAATCGAGATCTATGGAGCATCGGACTGCTGAAGATCCTTATTCATTTTGTCAGACGACGGTGCATTGAAAATGTCATTCAATTTCTGTATTTTTGCGAGGTGTCTGCTTCAGTGCAATTATTTCGAACTAACTAAAATATCTATGATTGTTGCTTCCTCCGTAAACAACGCAGTAGGATTTTGTGGTAAAAAAACATTTAGGTACTCTTATACCCACATGTCATATTCGCATGAAGAAATAGAAGTCTTCATGATCAAAATGTACCTTCATTTTTCATTCTTTGATCACTTTTGGCAAAGTTAGGATACATTTAACGTTCGGCACCGCCGGAACTTGCAGTAAACACGAGCCTGAAATTTTTCTGGGATAACGGGCACATTCTGTAAGGAATTACGGAGGGCCATTCTTGTAGGTAATTGAATGATCTTCAACCCTGTTTATAAACTCAATTATTTCTGAGATGCCAATAATTTTTTTTTTGTCAAGGAAGGACTCGGATTTTTGGTAAATAATTTTATTCTTGTTTGACATGGTTACAACTACTCGCATGCCAAATTTGGTGGTGTTGCAACCGATCCTCGTCTCAAAAATGAGTGGACTGGACTAATGAAGAACAGATTCAATTGAAATTTGGTTCGAAACTGGCCAAAATAAGCAACTATCATGATAATAAGCCATTTGAATTCCCACCACAAAATTTCTCATTAAGTATGTTTGACTGAAACTGGGGCATGGTAGTAATCAAAATTTTTGGAACGAATGAACGGCAGGGTCATGGAAACATGAAAGAATATAAACTCAAAAGATGTTTTTTCATATTCTGGTCCAGGCGAAAAGTGAAGTTTGTGGCACGAAACAAAAATCAGTATTTTAAGATACCCTTGGCTATGGACATGAACTGATTTTGCATCGAAATGGTTACTGAGTTCATTGGTGTAGTTACTTCTGATATAATTACGCGGTGCAATGTTTGCTGCGTTCTATGTTTGCGTTCAATTTCACCAAGTTATTAGATTCCCATTCTGGAAACCTCGCCAGATCTGCTCTCATAGAGTCCCCCTTCCGTGTTTATTTTTGTTCTAATTGGCTAATGTTGATACTGTTAGAGGTTGTAAACAACATATGAGATTATTAACAAGGAGTCGTCAATTTGCAATTGCAAAATTGTGCACGTATATATCCCTCCAGGACAACAGCATTATGTTATAGAAATGATTGAACTTCATTAGGCAACTGCAATTTGATACTAAAGCAGTCACTGGAATATGGCTCGAGCTCATAATCAAAAAGGAAGAAAAATTACACCGTATACCGCTCCGATAGAAAAATCCATCTCACACATCAGGCATAGGAAAGGGTCTCATATTAAGTCAAAAAAAATATAACTCAATTTGTTGAAGTCATTCATATTGATGTTGTGAGTCCTCTATTAACTTTCACTCTTTGTATTCTATAATAATACTTCTTCATGGAGTGTACCCAAAGGCATAACCTGTGCGGGTAGATGACGGTTACTATTATTTGATGTGGCGCTCCGAGGCGACTTACTGATTTTTGGTGGCGTATTCACTTCTCAGCTGTAGTAAAACCCGGAAAACCTACAGCTCCACCCCGGGTGGTCGGCGCGAACTTCAAGAAAGCACCAGACGTCGGGATTGGCATCTAAACAACTTACATTGCCTATCGACTCCTATGAAATTGAGAAAAATTTCCTCGTTTCCCAGGATTCGAACCTGGCTAGATGCGAGTGAAAGTTTAGAAGGCCGGCATCTAACTGCCTCGCTACCCAGCACCCTATACTATACCATCTACTATGCCAATCTCGTCTAGTGCTTGCTTGGAGTGCACACCGACCACCCGAAGTGGTGCTGTAGGTTTTCCGGGTTTTCCTACAGCTGAAAAGTGAATACATCACCTAAAACATCAGTAATTTGCCCCGGAGCGCCACTGCAAATAATAATAATAGCCGTCCTCTACCCGCACAGGCTATGCCTTTGGGTACACTCAACGAGTGTTTATGAGGGAGTATTATTATTATTATTATTCTTATTTGTACCAGTAAGGCGGTTCTCCAAGGGTCTAATTAAAAAAGAAAGTGGTGGTAATAGCTCTGGTACCGGCGGCCCAATCGCGTGGGCGTTAATCGAACGTGTCGGATAAATAACGAGTGTCGAACGATTTGTTCCACAAAAATGCTTGTATTTTCCAATAGATGATAAAAAAAGAAGTAGGCGGTAGCGTAATTCCATACTTCTCCGGTGTGACTTACAGCCCACCATACCGACTGGAATACATAAATTTAAAAAAACAAACAATTCAACCATATGTAACAGGCTAATTTTTTCGCAGCTAATCTTCGTCGAGTAGCCAGCCATTCATGGAAATCACCTTGCCATACGTTTCCGACGGTTCCAAATGGCCGCCATACCACCGCAAAGGAGTGAATTTTTTTTGCCAAACGATTTCTACCAGTATTGCATTCAGATTTTTGGAAAGTATTTGATAAAATGTGACCGTTAATATACTTCCCATACGTCTAGTAGGGGGAAAAAAGTGCTGCCATACTTGAAAAACCTTGTTTATTCGACACGATTTGAAAATACTACTGTAAAATACGTAAAATCATCTTTTACATCATAGAATCATTATATTCTGTTCGTTCTATATATATAAAAAAAATCCAGATTGTAACCATGGGACGGACGACTGTCGG
Source organism: Chrysolina americana (assembly GCA_958502065.1). Classification (NCBI taxonomy): domain Eukaryota; kingdom Metazoa; phylum Arthropoda; class Insecta; order Coleoptera; family Chrysomelidae; genus Chrysolina; species Chrysolina americana. The sequence goes on from OY293414.1 coordinate 75,697,972, forward strand.
ACTTAAGCCAAGATGTTGGAAAAAAATTAATTTTTTACGATTTGTACCAGTATGTCATTTGTCCTTCGTAAATTATATGATACAACGTGATCATTATTATATTTGCCATACTTATAGAAGAGGAAAAAAGTGGCGCGATACTGGTACAAATCGTTCGAATTACGAATAAAATCTCAGAATTTTGAAAAAATGTTGTACATATTCGCCACCTCCCACAGGTATAGCATGATCAGACTTCTATTTATGATCATACAGAGAACTGTTAAAAAGGTTTTAGGTTGGTACAAATCGATTAGCAAAAAAAATGTACTCTCTTGCGGTGGTTGGCACCCAGATGATATAGGATTCTTTCATCTAAGACCTGAACGTCTTCTCCGTATTCCTCGCATCGATATATTTTCATTACTATCATACTACTACTACCACTATCATAATTAATATTCATCTTCTTTAAAATAACTTGAAATTGAAGCAACTACGAGCAAACACGGTCGAAAATTCAAACACGCCGCGTGCCAACAAACCGTTTCTATAGTAGCGACACAGAAAGACCACTGGATGCTGTGAAATTGTATTGGAAGTATTGATAACATTAAGGATAACATGTATGGAAATGAGAAGTATTACTTAGTTATTTCGAACTTAATTTTTTATACGGGAAAAATTTTTGAATACGATTTTAATGAAAACATTGAATAATATTTTCAAGACAACAGTCGGTCAAAATCGATAACTTATCGGGACAAAAAAACACGTCAAGGTGTATTGGAGATATTAATCTTTTATATTTCAGGTGATATAAATTCACATTCACAGTTTTACAAAGAATGTTCTTTGTATTTCGTGTATAGAATTCGTTTTCATGGCACATTCGACAAAATTTTTGGCCTCGGCTTGCGGTCTCGGTCAAAAATTAACACCCTCATGCACCATTAAAAAAATTCTCATTTTACGCGCTCAATACAAAAATAACTATTGTCTACACCCAGTATCAATTATACTTTTCTCAAAAATTTGTAAAACAAGCCCATTTTAAAGTAGTAGAATGTATTTCATCTTATTTGAAAACACTTATTTTCGGGCAACATCATCAAGGAGAGTTAAATACCAGCTGCGTTAGGGAAACATTGTCAAACATCTCATCCTTTTCACAAAAAATCTGGAATCATTCCAGACTATACTCAGTTATCAGACATTTTTCCTTCATCTTTCTGGGCAGATTCGGTTCAAAAAATGACAATGAAGAAACAGCGAGTATTCCGATTCAACTGAGATGTTAGTATTTCCCACACATGCGCTCGAAATCAGTCCTCAAAATCCCACTCTACACGAAGTCTACTTCAGTTTATCGGTGGTGCTCGCAGGCTTTCGACGTCGCGACGCTCTAAACTTACGGTGACGCTTCTATCGGGGTATATGGTGTCAGACAGAAGTTGGCGAACAATTTTCGATTTGCAAGAAAACTTTGATGGTGTTACAGAAAAAAATGTCAATGTGAATGAATAATTCTCTTTTTCTTCAAATGATTACTTGAGTGAATTAAGATACATTTCTTGTGGTATAGTGGATGTTTTTGCGATAACTGTTACGAGTTGACGTTCGAAATGTGGACAATTGAAACAGTTGCTGTCATGTCATCAGGATTCAGTGTTCCAAATTACCCAGCTCATGTACGTTGTGAAGGAAAATGTGCCCACTGAATAGTTTGAGATGTGGTGGTTATATCTTTTCGGAATTATTATGTCGGCCAGCGCTGGCAGGGAGGCGTATGAGAGAATAGGTGAGTACCATTCTGATGATTTAGGAGATGAAGACAAGAATATGGTTTTCCGAAATATGGAAATATATTTGTTTGCGCCTTGTTGAATTACCTGATATAGTCAACAAGTACTTCAGTGATGTGTGTTTCTGTAATATTATCAGGCAATGATTTAACATTGTTTTGTTCTGTTGGATTGAAAGCTATTGCTTTCTCTCTGTCCCTAGGTTATCAATTGAAATTGACACGTTACTCAAAATAGTATTCTTATGTGCATTTTCGTTGATTTTCTTAAAATTTCATCGAATGTTGATGTACTAAACCGTTTTCGAATTATTTTTCACTTTTCATGCAAACTGATGACAGACGTCAGATCAAAAGTATCAATTGTCACATAATAAAAACAAAATACCACAAAAAATTACCGCGGCAATTTTCAAGGTAGAAAATTCCCACTATAATAATGCTGTGATTGGCCTGAACGTACCTACATGAATGCTTTGAATTGATGGTTTCGATTGGTTGCAAGAATTGTCAAAAAATAATCTTCTTAATTATAAAATTGAACCCTTGACCCACCGATTTTCAAAATAAAAAAACCTCTTTTTCTGATAAACGTTTATAATTTGAAAACCAAAAAATTCGAATTCATATTTCTAATGTGTTGGATTATATTCACTGTGCTCCAAAAGAGTGAAATTGTTTTCAATTGGAACATTTTTGACAGTGCATTGTTACATGTTAGACATATAGAAAAGTGTGGCACTTGGAAAAATTTTGAAAAAAGTGTGCTAATGTACAGTACATAAAAAAGCACTCGATCCTGTAGATTTTTCTCGGTTTGCCTTCTATATGTGGCAATCTTTTCTTCTATGTTTTTTGAATCATCTTACTGGCTATAATAAAACTCGAGCAGTCGAATTCTGAAGCACAATTGCTCCACCCTGTATAAATATAGATCAATGTTTCATCAATCCTCGTAAGAAATTACAATAATACAGCTTCATGTAATTTACCCCTACTTTCCTTCTCGTTTCTTCAGATCATCCTCACGATTTCCGCAGAACATTTCACGTCCACTATTATTACTCGATATTTATTGCTATATTTGTTGAACCGAGTGGTAGCGCAATCGGCGTTTTCCATCGCAAAAAATTAATATGTTGTAGTAATGAATGTATGTCTTTAACAACGTTTTTATGTTTAATGATATGCAGCAGAGCTGACTATATCAAAGATATTAAATAACTACATTGAGCTTTCAAGGTGTGTTCGTATACAATAATTTTTTTCAGAATATCAATGAAGTATTAAAGTAATTTAGTTGCATTCTTTTTTCTCAACGAACATAGTTGATTGATTTAGAATAAGGTACATCGCAGAAAGTTTAGAGTTAATGTTCATTAAAGTTCAGGAAAGATGAACATCAATTCTACTTCTAATGTTAATTTTTATAATGAAGAGTTGGTAGTTACCTTCCAATTAAGTTTTTTCCCAGGTGTGAATACATTAAAACAGATGCTATCGACAAGTAGAGGTTATTGTGGTTGTAGTGAAATTTGTAAATTACCACTTCTGTAATAGCTATAATTGGAGATTAATAGTAATTATTTTATTGTATGATTGTTTGATATGCTAATGAACGAGGTAATGCAAAAATCATCCATAGCAGATATATTACAAAAATAAATACTTTTTTCAATATGAGGGATCCTTTGGCCTCAATGACAGTTACCGGGAACATTATGATTTAGAGAAGGAGTGAATCAATAATATTAGTAATTTTTATTCACCATAAATATACAAATATATTGAATAGTAGACTACACAGATGTTTTGCGTCGTATGGTAAATGAGTACATTGGTCTGAAAAAACTCTCGAAGAACTTCTATGTCTGTGGGCAGTTAGTTTCCATGTTACGAACGAGACGAGTTAGATCAACCGTGTGCTATCCAAAATAGGTGGTTTGGAATTGAACATAAATTGATAAAAGTAGGTGAGTAGTTATAGAGATATTCATACATGTGGGTGAATTTGATTGAGAGTTATTGAAAGCTCTGAAAGAGGACATAACAATAGTAATGAGAATGAAAAATTTATCATTATAGAATTCCTGGAAGTTTTTTGAAAATACATAGAAATTTAAATTTTTTGTGCATCTAACTAAATGAGATTTCCAAGACATTCAATACACTTGAGTTTGAATCGATCAGAAATGCATGGGTTGGATATAAGTATACAATGACTACATTTATCTCACAACTTTGGATCCTCTCATAAAATGGGTGACGTGACTGGATCCGATCCACCTAATCGATATATATATTGTTTTGGATTGGATTTAATCACTCAAGTCAATTCCATAAAATAGAGGATTGGACCCAACCGATCGCCTTGAAAAGAAGTGAAATTACGAAATGAACGAGTTTCAAATTGACATAAATGCCGGTAAAAGTAACCAGATTCAAATTAGTTGTTGATTGTCAATGGTCTTTCTCAAAATGGAGAAAAAATTATAATCAAGAAAATAATCCTAAGCAGACATTCTCAGAAGTTTGGTGCTTTTGATGAAAGAACGATTTGTAATTCAATTCGTAGAAGAAATTTCACGTTACGAAATTCGACATATTGCTGTGAGGTTAGGTGTTTTGAATCGAATATAAGTAAAGGATTCTTTGACCCACTTATAATGTTGCGACATAAACTGAAGGATAGTTTGACTCGACTCAGTTTTATCGAATTTGAAGGGGACAGAAATCGTCGAGATAAATGTAGTCATTGACGTTAAAAATATAAAATATACGTGAAATGATATGAAACTCTAGTATAATGACGTTAGTTGGGTGTTGAAATAATATCGATAAGAAATGCATTGTTGATAAATTTTGTCAGGAGTCAATAAGGTTGTACAAAGTAATCCTATTCGTAGACAGAATCCAAACCTCTACATTCTTTTTGAACAAATTCAAGGAGTTCACTGACTTTGTCGATGCTGATGTCATATTTCTCAACTTAGGAGCGATGTATGTGAAAGATCGATGGCATACTGATTTAGTAGCATGTATGAATATTCCAATACGATCATTTTTTCGGAAGTAAGTTAAAACTGATTTACAGAAGTGCTGTCGTGGATCCATTATCTGAATTTCATTCGACAAGACATCGGGAGGGTACCTAGGTGGTTTGTCGAATATGATTATCAAGATCCGTTTTTGGATAATTTCCAGATGTCTTAGTTTGGTTTTTCGTAATCCTACCCGAACTGATATGTCATATTTTGAGAAAGATTCTACTGAGAAATAATGAATTACCTTCAGATGATTCAGCTTGAAGAAGTATTTAATCTGATTGAATTTGAATACTTCTTGGGGTTCACCACATGTAACAGTTCTCCACCCGCTCATTTTTCTATTAACAGATACTGTTTCAGATTTTGTGAGTAGTTCTCGAAAAATTTCAATACATTTCTACTTCGTTTCCACTGATACAATTCTCTCTTATCTAGCAAAATCATATGGTTTATCGTATCGAAGACCGTTGCTAGGTCTAGAAATACGACAATGCTTGGTTACCAACTGCACTGTATATTATTGTTGTTGATGCTCCTCTTGTTTTAATTAATGCTCGATAACACGTCTGATCAATATGATCCATGAGACATAAGTGTCCTTGATAATTAGAGACTGGTGTGTTAATGAATTCATGAGACGTGGGTGAACAGAAGCATTATGACCTTATAAAATGTCACCTGTGGATATCAACTCAACTGCTCGGGAGATTATTGATCATGGTAACCGACTTATTATTAGTCAATTCAATATTCCATTCAGTTTAACATTTTGAATCTTATCGGTATATAACAGGTAAACAAACTCTCAGAGCAATTGCATAGACATTTTCTTAAAAGATGTGGATTATATATCATTGTCTTCAGGAAGTTATCCTTATTTGAGAACTTACAAATGGATGTTTGATTTGTATATTGAATGGCTGTTTGATATATTGAAGATGACTTCTACTGTTCCATTTTTCGTGTTCGTAGACATCCCAAATTTTTGTGAAACTCTCTTCTAGATGCTTGAACGAATAATTGGGCTCACGAACCCTGCAAGTGAAGGATAAAATGCAAGAATAATTCATGGGCAAGGACATCTCAAAGCATAGGTTAGGTTAGGTTCAAAATGAGCTGGTCTGCTCGACCCCCCACTGTGACCCGTAAGGGTCTCTTGTGGCTCATACTAATTCATATTTCACCAAATAAACCCAGATTTTTGACGAAATCGATTAGTTTAGTTGGTGTATGATCTTTCAGGTCCTAGGGAGAGAGCAAAACTTTGCCAAACATCGTAATAAACCTGATTCGGTCAGGTTTATTATGATGTTTGGCAAAGTAAGTATGTGGTCTGCTGTTTCATCACTCTCGAAACAGGAACGACATGTCGGGTCCTACGACAGTTTTAATTTTGTCATGTAATTATTCAAACGTAGGTAACCAGTGAGTAGGCCTGTTAGACATCGCAGGTCATCCCTGCTGGAGTCTAACAGTAGGTATTTTGGTCAAATTATTCGAGGAAATTATGAATGCCTTGGAATGAGCCAATCCTGGTAGGCTATACCAGAAGTTCGATACTTTCCTTGCTATCCAGGTGTTCAATGTATATTTGGCAAAACTTATTGAGTTGCCAATGGCAGGTTATGATCCAATGAACCTACTTGCGGTACCTTTTCTCGCAAGAAAGTCTGCTGTTTCAATGCCCTTGATCGATAGTTCTTTCAAAGCCACTTGACTGTCCGATAAAATTTTGATTGATCTTTGTTTGAGGTTGGTTTCTTCTAGTCTCTCTACACGTAGGCAGATTGATTGCGTGAGTTTCCACCTGAACTACTGTCACACATAATCCTTGATAGGTTGATGTTTCTGTTCTAGGTATACGACTGTATACACCTGCACCAGAACCTGGAAGTGTATCTGAGAGCCAACAATAATCTGCTCTCAGTAGTTCCTTTTCTTGTAGGACCTAGTCGCCTCTCTTCAGAATCAGAACATAATATCCACTAATGAGTTGCTGTAATTTTTCTCGCTCCATCGTAGATTTTCATCACGTATAATTTCTTGATATTTCCAGTTGCCTTCTTTTGAATAGTAGAGTAATGTTTGTATTTGTTTGAATCATGAATCAGAATTTCTATCGTCATAGTACGTATTTTGTGACACTCAAAAGGTTTTTTGGGATAACCTTAAAAGAAAAATTTTAACAAAATAAAAACAATTTTTACCAAATGAGAATTCCTGATACTAGTTAGTAATTCTTTTCTTCTCAGAATTTGCATCGGTTTGAGAACCATAGAACCATCAGCAGTTGATTGCTTAGGTGCTTCAGTTTGTCTATAGCCTACATGACTTACGCTGGTTAAAACATAAGATGTACATCAAAATAATGTACTTGTGTATTGAAGTTCTCTAAAAAGACAAGAAAAAAGTCAGCTATTCATCTCTTACGGTTGACTCACAGTAACCCTTTTATTCTTTAACATAACACCAACGCGATAAATTAGTTCGAACAGGGTGTTTTTGAACATACGGAGCACCAGACGTAAATTTTACCCGTACGGGGGCGGGCCGCTGGTACAGAAAGGTGAGTGTAAAGCAATATCTTGCAGTTGGAGCAGGTTTAGTTGCAGAGTCTCCAGATTAATGTTAGAAGATGTAGCCGTTCACAATGGACGAAATTATGTCAATTCTGTTTCTCACCCCCTTTCTATTCTCCCCCTTTATATCAATCATATCTTCCTCCTTATAGAATTTTAATACATATTGCAATGCGACTAAGTTTGAACCGTGGTTTGAACTGAATGTTAACCTGATGAAACACAATTAAAGGTCAGAAATATGTTATTATAACAAACAAGAAAAATGCGCAAGGCACTGAAGTTATAAGAATTTCCCATAGAATTGAAATTGCTGATGTATATCTCACGCCAAAGTTCATAATTGAAGGTATGCATGAATTATATCGGGGTTAAATCTGATATGCGAATTGAATTTATGGTTATTGTTTTGTGTACTGCAATGTTGCACAAGACTTTTTTATTTCCAATCACTATGAAATAAGTACTCAATTATTCGTTGGTTTTTCACTCTTTTTCTCTCGAGAGGTGAAATATCCAATTGTCTGGGACGCGGCTAACTACTGTTGGAATATCCCCAAGGTATGTTCTGCTTAAGATAAAAATGATCGGAAGACCACCCTTAGATTAACAACCTCGTCACCATTCCCTGGGGAATACCTACCATCATAACGGCAGATGTTATGTGAATTAGATTTTTTGTTTCAGTAATTGTTGCTTGCTTCCCACCTTGACTTTTGACATGTTCTGAACTAACATCAGAATAACACATACCGAAATAAAATTCTGAAAAATATCCCTGTACCGTATCATATAAGTGAGTTAATTATGTTGTACACTATGATACAAGACCAAGGCCAAGACCAAGATCAAGACTTGATAAATCTTCCAAGACCAAGACTTGACTTTCGAGACCAAAACCAAGATCAAGACTAACCTCAAGAATATTGGTCTTGGTCTCGAAAGAAAAATAGTGAACTTAAATCTACTCAATTTTAGGAAAATTTTGATGGAAAATGTTATGGCATTTCATTTGAATTATTTAATTTTCATATGGTAGGTTTTTAAATTTTGTTCATTCGAAATTTAAAATACATTTTTCAAAATCTGTGTTGCAGTTTTACAGTTCACAACAAATAGGTGTACTTGGTTTCGAAAATCTGATCAGTCCTGGTCTTGGTCTCGTGAAGCCCTAGGAGCGAGTTCTTTCAATCTGCCTTTTCCTAGAAGTCCAGGTCAGGCTGGTTGTCAGTCAGGCGATGCGGCTACCGCGGGCAATTCAATCACTGGCTATCAGTCCCACAGCACCCGATTCAAGGCTCCTCCTCAGCTCCCACCGAAGACCAGATTTTCCAGTTCTCGCAGTCTCATTATCGAATACACTCACAACCACTTTCTCCACCCTGGCTTACAAACTCTGCTAAATTTACTGATCCAAAGATATTGGATTTTATCACCTAAATGTGCCATACGATCAGTTATTTCTAAATGCTTCCAATGTTTTCGAGTGAACCCCGTTTCGGAACAACCTTCGATGGGTGAGTTACCTGCAGCACGAATCTCTCAAGTGAAATCCTTTTCACATACTGGAATTGACATGGCCGGACCCTTTATCACGATCTCAAGGAAAGCTAGAGGTGCTAAAAGCTGTAAATCGTATCTGTATCTGTTTGTCTTCATGGCTACAAAAGTGGTGCATTTCGAATTGGTATCCGATTTGATAACTGAAGCGTTCTCTACGTCGTTTTATTGCACGGAGAGGTAGATGCTCTCATTTATATTGCGATTCCGGAACCAATTTCATTGGTGCCCGCATTTATATCGCTTTCATTTCGGAAGCTGTTATTGCGAAAGAGCAAATTCAATTTTATATAAATTGTTCAAAAACTCCAAAGGACATGGCACTGGATACATGTATTCCTGGGGATTGATAGATTCTAGATTCTACAGGTCGAAACAAGCAACTTTCTTTATTAGACTTTTTTTCTGGCTCTACAGCGTGAGCTACAAAATTGGGTTGATTGTCTAGCGCTAATTATGGAAAATATTTTCTGCGAATGGATTTTTCTTGATTTTTGAGTATAATATCATGTGAAAAATATCAATTTTCTTTGATTATATCAATTATGGTATACAGGAGGAGGCAGAAAACGTGATTTTTCTGAAACTCGTTTATTGACTTCTCGCCCAATTGTGGGCTTTTCGTTGAATTTCTCGGAACGAAAAGTTCTCCCGAAGTTGTTCGTGTTAGCAGTTTTGTTTTTTACATGTTTGTACTTATCTATAATATACAAGTTAAAAAAATCAACTATCAAAAATCTACTAGTAATAAACATTATTAATGTTTTTTGCCTAACCATGTAGACACTTTGGGGAATGTAATTTGAAAAGTTCAATTAAAATATTCATAGCTATCATATCAACAGAAATAAATAAGTATTCTCCTATAATTTCGTTTCAATATAGGTATTTGAGAATTCGTCTTTTTGGAGTCACCCTGTAGCGTCACAGAGAAAGAGTAGACGAAACTTGATTTTCATTCTCTGTGAAAAATCAAACTCAGATATCAACAATAAATCCACTATCCCATTAATAAACCACCTTATTTTTTGCTCATTGTGTAGAAACGTTGTGAAATGTATTTAGAACAGTTCGTTGGGTTCATCTACACAATATGCCTCAAGAAATTCAACGAAAAGCCCACAATTGGGCGAGAAGTCAATTAACGAGTTTCAGAAAAATCGCGTTTTCTGCCTCGTCCTGTAGTAATGATACAATCAAAGGAAATTGATATTTTTCACAAGATGTTATACTCAAAAATAAAGAAAAATCAATTTGCAGAAAAAAAATCTAATGAAAGTTGCTTGTTTTGACCTGTAGAATGATATATCAAAAAAATCTATCGAGCCCCAGGAATACACGTATTCAGAGCCATGTCCTTTTGGCGGACTTTGAGAGCCAGGTATACAGTCCGTGAAGTCTATCTATTCAGGGTGATAGGCTCTCAAAGGCTTACTTTTGAAGAACTATACAGGGCAATTCAAATTCGAACCCCACCATTGGGATCTTCTAAACTACAGGAGATACGTCGAAGCTTAAATTGGGGCAAAGTTGCGTATTCTGGTGCTTAACAAAATACTGTTTTGAAACTTGGAAAATCCCGAGTATTTCCGGAAATATCGGGAAAACACTGAAAATCAGAATTTTCGTTTTTATTTTTTTCTATCGTTATTTGACAACATAGCTCAAAACCAAAAGTACATTTTCATTGATACGTTTTTTCAGCTAAACGTTTTTCATGTTCAGATTTACTATCCGACGTTTCGTCTTCTGGCATTCATCAACTTTTTTTCTGTTATGGGCCCCATATTATATTTTTTTATAAAGAAAAATAGTGATTCTCAGTCTGATTTCATTGATGTATAATTTGTTATGATTTGCACTTCTGAAACCACAGATATTAAAAAAATTAACTTCATCTGAGATGGTCATGACTCCATCGAAAAATTTTGTTTAATTAACACTAGTTGTCAGAACTCATTAAACATCATAAGTTTGCACAAATACTCTAGTCGAAATGTCCTCATTCTCAAATGAAGAAAAACGAGATATGTTGAAACTTTATTATAAATTTGATAGGAATAGTACAAAAACAACACAAATTTGTTTTGAATTATATCCGGAAAGACAACAGCCGGATAGAACATTATTCGAAATTTTGGACAAACACTTGGCTGAGTACGGTGCGTTTCAAAAACCAAGAATGAAATATGGAAGCAGAATGGAACAAAATATTAGACGTAACTTATTAGCCGAGTTTAAATAAATTTTCATTTCTTATTCGAAGAAGTTTCATTATTTTTCTTACTTTTTTAGATAAATGCAGATCCTTCCAAATCAGCAAATCAAGTCTCGGCATAAATGGATGTGCCACAGACGAGCGTTTGGAGGGAATTGAAAAAAGTGGTTTGAAATGTTATAAGATACATATTTCACAAAAATTAAATCCAGGTGATCCTGAGAGAAGGATGGAATTTTGTAGCTGGCTCTCGAATAGGTAAGACCCTATACAAACTTCTTGGAAAACATTATTTGGACCGACGAAAGTACTTTTTCGAACTGTGGTGTTTTTAATAGAAATAATGAGCACATTTGGAGTGAAAATAATCCACGACACTTCAGAGAAGTCAGACTACAAGTTCGGTTTCGTTTGAATGTGTGGGCTGGAATTTATGACGACCGAATACTTGGACCTCATTTCTTCTCTAATACTTTGAATGGGGAAACCCATCTTCGGTTCTTAAGAAACGAATTCGAAGAATATTTGGATACTTTCTTGTGGGGCACTTTAAAGAACAGAATCTATGGAGAGCAAGAATATGACACAGTAGATGAACTCAGAGACAATATCATCACACAATTCAGGTCTATCAGAAGAAGGGATATTGTTAGGGCTGTTCTTAATTTGAGACCATCATTTCGAACACTTGTTCTAATACTTTTTGTGCATTTTTTACAAGCTCATGATTTCATTCTTGTTTTTTGAAACGCACCGTACTCAGCCAAGTGTTTGCCCAAAATTCCGAATAATGTTCTATCCGGCTGTTGTCTTCCCGTATATAATTCAAAATAAATTTGTGTTGTTTTCGTACTATTCCTATCAAATTTATAATAAAGTTTCAACATATCTCGTTTTTCTTCATTTGAGAATGAGGACATTTCGACTGAAGTATTTGTGCTAACTTATGTTGTTTAATGAGTTCTGACAACTAGTGTTTATTAAACAAAATTTTTCGATGGAGTCATGACCATCTCAGATGAAGTTGTTTTTTTTTAATATCTGTGGTTTCAGAAGTGCAAATCATAACAAATTATACATCAATGAAATCAGAATGTGAATCACTATTTTTCTGTATAGAAAAACAATATGGCGCCCATAACAGAAAAAAAAGTTGATGATGAATGCCAGAAGACGAAACGTCGAAGAGTAAATCTGAACATGAAAACGTGTAGCTGAAAAAAAGTATCAATGAAAATGTACTTTTGGTTTTGAGCTATGTTGTCAAATAACTATAGAAAAAAATAAAAACAAAAATTCTGATTTTCAGTTTTTTCCCGATATTTCCGGAAATACTCGGAATTTTTCAAGTTTTAAAAAAGTATTTTGTTAAGCACCAAAATACGCAACTTTGCCCCAATTTAAGCTTCGACGTATCTCCTGTAGTTTAGGAGATCCCAATGGTGGGGGTCGAATTTGAATTGCCCTGTATACACTGTTCTGGTTCAGATCGAAGCAGTTTTGAATTCCAGGCCGTTATGTCAATTGAGTTCCGATCCCAACGATCTGCAAGCTCTAACGCCCGGGCATTTTCTAACGCTAGAACCAATGAATTCTCTTCCTGATCCGAAAATTGAAGATATCAATATAAGATGGAAACTTTTACTCCATATTCATGAGCCATTCTGGAGGCGCTGGATACAGGAATACCTGCATACCCTTATTCAGCGTAGCAAGTGGACTGATCCGTCCATACCCATTGTACCAAATACGTTAGTCATTCTGAAAAACGAACCAACACCCCCCCTAAAATGGCACATTGGCAGAATTGAGACTGTCTACCCCGGTGTGGCCAGAGTGGTTACTGTCAAAACGCCAAAAGGTATTTATAATATATAACTAGTCTTTCTTTCTATTTTTGCCCTAACTACTTCTTCGTTCTTGATCAGCTATATTTCATATAGCAGTAGGTATAGTTAATTATTAATCTGACAAGTTGGGAGTAAAATGAAATATTTTAAGTGGGCGGTATGTTCAGTTCCCGTTTATTTTCATTGCCCAGTAAGTGTTTGATTTTTGAATGACATTTCACCTCTGAGTTTTTTGCGAGAACAATAGCAGGTCTAGGTACGAGATCAAGTGACAAGCTGTCAGACGAGTATAGCAGCGATCCCGACAAAAAGTCAAGTCTGAGAAAAGTTACTCTCTACCCCATTAATCTCAAGCAAAAACAGTGCCTTTTCATAGGAAAGACAATTATTTATCTGTGAGCAGAAAGAATGAATGGAACACAGGCTAAAATCGAGGTGGGTCTCAATTATTTGTATGAACCATTTCAGATTTGCCATTGTCATTTTTACTTAGTTTATGATTGCATCTCTCATCAGAAAGTACCTACAGCCCATCTTATTTGCATTTTCTCTCGATGAGTGACTGAACACTCAATTTGAGAGGTAAGTATGACTAGAGGAAAACATGAATTTTTATAATCGATATTATTTTCAGTGGATCGGTAAGATAATAAATTGTGAGCAATTCTTCTTTTTTATATATTAAATGAATTTTTTTCATCTTTCAGTCATCAAAGATAGAATGTGTTCAATTTTCTTTCTTAAACCTTTTAATTTTTATGAATTATCTGCTAATATTTATATATTTTAATCCATCAGTACAATTGCCAATATGACTGCAGTGAAAGTTAGCTGCAACTTTTACACCAACAAATGCACTAGTGGTTATCAGTTATCGCGGTGCTCGTTGTCAAAACAAATAGATTGACATGTTTGTTTAACTGATTGAATTTCTAAGCATTAACAATGAGTCGATTCGATGAGCCTACGAACGCCGAAATTAGTCAAAGTGTTGAAACCTGTGTGCCTACTAGTAGAGTTGCGACGCAATCATCAATCTGGAGAAAATTTCCCAAGTTTTCCATCGAGAAACTAAATGTAATATTGCAAGATTGGACATATAATATGCGAAAAAGTAACAGAGAAGACTACAAAGAAACCGTAGTTAAAACAATTTGGACCACCATCGCTAAAATGCTACGAAGTAAATATTATAAAGAATTCAATATTGTTGACCCTTGAACGTTCAGTTAATTCATCACGAGCTGCACGTAATGCTAACGTGAAATCCCTCAAACACAACTCGAAATAATCCTAATTGATCCTAATTATTTGCAATAGCCAGATTATATGACAAAAATTAGCCGGAAGGACTTCAAAAGACATCATAACACATTATGGCGTTGGAATTAGCTTGGTGCGGAGGAGAAGCAGGTTACTGCAGAGCCCCTTATGTCTTATCTGAAATTGAAAATAATGGAAAAGAAACTGGACGTATCGAGTATAATTCTCTATTTCCGAAAACGAGACAAGGCCGTAACAATAAATTATGTCACAGCAAATGAATACGCCTAATATTCCATAGGAAGATCAAATGGAAAAACGAGGTATTTCTCATACCAAATCTATTATGGAAGAAGAAGAATTGTATAGGTTGGTATAAGAATGTGCCGATTGGATTTAATGAAATTTCCAAATGGAATAAATGCCGAGCACAACGTATTGGTATAGATGTCAAACGTGTCAAAATTACAAATCACTGAAATCGAGTGACAGCAGTTAGCGGATTATGTAAAAGCAGAATTGAAGAACAAGCTGTAATAAATATAAATAACAGGACACAGCAATTCATCATCAATAAAACCATACAAACTTGATAAAGAGTTTCATTCGAGTATTATTCAATCAACTCGTTTGGAAAAAAAAAAACTTCAACTTCTAGTAAAGAAACGATCAGCTTTGGCACCCGCAACGACATCACTGTTCCTAGTGTGAATTTCAATACCTGCGTTTTCAATAAGTGTACATTCGAATAAAAATATGTAAATGTTTTCATAAAGTTTGCATTGATATGTTTCGGAATTTCTTATTCATTACATTTTCCTGCCGAATTACACTCGATGTTTGTATTGATAACAGGAAAATTTGTTTTCTTAAGTAATTTGACTCGAAAAACTTTCAATAGTTGACAGTTTTTCTCGTCCAATTTCTAGGCAACAGTTTCTCATTAAACAACCCAAATTTACTCAATAAAATACAAACCTCTCACGCAATTATTATGTAAGTAGAATTTTTCTGGGAAATCTTGATATTACAAAGATCTGCTCATGTGAGGGGTTCTGTAAAAAGATAAAAAGTCTTCTTTGCTCTCAATATGGAAAAGAGATCTTAGCTGCATGTACACAATTAGTTGCGCTATTTCTTAGTTCAAATATTTTTATAAAACTCATAAGACGTCTGTATTTCAAAGTAGTATTTTCGACATGGAATAAAACATGATATGCTGACTAAAACGGAACAATACACTAGTGCTCTGTCCTCATCATTTCGAAACTCTGAACTGATTAAGGAAAAGTGGGTCTTTGTGTCTTTGAGTAGGTACAACAAACACAAACCACTATTGAGAACTATAGTCGGTTTTCCTATTTGCTGCACGTCCTTCAGTTCACAGAGATTTCATTTAAGTTTCGAAATTGGATCGTAATACGTTTGCTTTTATTCCGTTTTGATTCTGTTGTTATAAAAGTGTCCTCTTTCAAAGGAAATGCCTGAATAACCCATGGCGAGAATAATTGCTTATTATTCCACGTGTACGGTTTCTCATCACGAAGTTTGCAGAGGGATGAGACAAAATGCCGCTAAATATTTCAATTTGTCTAACTACTTGGTCCAGCGAGTTCAGTCTTCACAGCCCTTTGTGGTCACTTTTGGGACTTGCCGAACATATCTCCCCTAATAGTCTGGTTCACAAGTTCCATTTCGTCAAAAATCTAGGCTGGACCGCCGAAAAGTTTGATTTTAGTATCATTTGATTCGAAAAGGTATCTTAAAAAAATATTGAGAAGGAAAATTGTGGCCGACAAAAATTGCAAAAGTTATAAACAATAACGTGAAAGACAATAGAATGTTGCGGTTTTTGCAAATGTTTCAAAAACTGTTCGAGATGACCAAAATTATTTGGGTAAAGATCCTGAAAGAGCAGAAAATTTCTTAAAAAAAGATCTACATCCCCGAACTGTACCGACAATTTTTATAATTTTAAATTAGAGGTGGAACTTCAGCTGAAAACGGGTAGCGGCTCTAGCTGGTCGTCGACTGAATCAGAAACTTTATCAAAAAAATTATTTTAAACGATAAAATATAAAGCTTAGGAAATAGAGAAAACAGGATCATCCAAACATAATTAAACAATAATTCGTCATAAAAAAATTTAAAACCCAATTTTTTAATTAGCTATGCTTTTGTAAATTAGGATATATTTACCAGTTGAAAGTTGACATAAATACGCTGATTACTTCAGAACTGAAAACCTAGAATTTTTTTTACTCTCCGTTACTACTCTAAAAGTTACCTTTTCCAGTTGTATCCTAGAAAGCATCAACTTAATTTCAGAAAGCATCAATTTGATTTCAGAATAGTTACTTTTATTTCAGAAACTATCAATTGTTTTTCAGAACTGTGACTTGAATTTCAGAAGTCATTTGATTTTCAGAATTGTGGGTTGAATTTCAGAAAGTGTCAATTGAATTTCAGAAAAGTCAATTTGATTTCAGAAAGCATCAATTGTATTTCAGAATAATCAATTGGATTTCAGAAACCATTTGAACTTCAGAACAGTCAAATGTATTTCAGAATTTCGGAATTCATCAATATCTTTCACTTCTTACAAAATTCAAATAATATTTCCTGAAATAAGTCTTACTTACTTTTTCTGCTATATTATAACAATAATTATTTTCATTTTTTATACTCATTGGTTCAATAATTGTTATAAACAAATGTATTGTTAATAAAAATTTTGAAAAATATTTTTTGGGAATATAATCCTTTACTAAACTAATCATATGTAATAGAAAATTATTGACTGGAAACGCATTTATTAATTGAAAATTGTAAATACAAATATTTCGTAAAACTGAAAAAGACCTGTCTCTCCACACAATTCCACAAAGTAGAAATTAAGGCAAATATCTGACAGAAAACAACAACTTTCCCCTATGGATATTGAATTATAGGTATGTGTCCATTTGTGCAACATTTCTCATGGACACATCATTGGAAGTGATAATTGTTACAAAGCCATTGCATTTTTCGAGATTATTTTCCTCTCATCAGTGCAAAGATATGTCAGACGACAATCTAGTCTTGTTCCACTAAATGAATGATTATAATAATGATAATAATAATAAGTGTCGGGGCTCCGGAGACAGGGCCTGCCTGGGTAATTCCTAACGAAAAAAAAATAATAATAGGTCTTTATTTCCCATGTAATACTGACTTACATGGGAAATAAAGACCTATTATTATATATTACATCACATAATATAATTGAAGATAGTAAAAAAAAATACGAAAGGAACCAACTTTATGGGAAAACGCCGATAATATTTGATAGCCTTATACTTAGTATCCGTCTACGAATGGAGCTGCGACCTAATTTTTTTGTTATTGAATATCAATATTAGGGAATAATTTTTTTCAAGATTAGTTGAAACGTTCTTTCCTATTCTGAAAAAAAAAGTTATTGAATTTAAATTTTTTTATTGAACAAACAATTTGTTATAAATAAATGAATGTTTGCGCAATAATTTTTTTTGTGAAAAAATTTATGGAAACAAATAAACTTAGGGGATAATCCTCTATTTTCGAAAACGAGAAAAGGTGGTAACAATAAATTAAGTGACAGCAAATGGATTGAACTCAATCTTTTAGAGAATGATATTTGCCTAATACGTTTAAATAAAAAGTTAATGGGAAAACGAGACAATCTCATAATTCTTACACCAAATCTAATTTGGAAGAAAAAAATTCTAAAGTTTGGTATAAGAATGTGATGATTCTATTTAATGGAATTTTCAAATGGATTGAATGCACAGCACAACGCACTGGTATAGGTGTCAAACGTGTCAAGATCAAATATCACTCAAATCGAGCGGCAGCAGTAAGTTGAGTAAAAGAGGAATTGAAGAACAAGCTCTAATAAAAATAACAGAACACCGCAATTCATCATCAATGGAACCATACTTACAAGAGCATTACTCAATCAATCCGTTTGGGAAAAAATCCAACATCTACTACAGAAACGATTAGCTGTGGCACCCGCAGCGACATCGCTGTTCCTAGTATGAATTTCGATGACTGGGTTTTTAATAATTGTACATTCAAATAAAAATTAGTTTTTTTTGATGTTTCATAAATAAAGTTTGCATTGATATGTTTCTTTTTCTCATTCATTGAATTTTCCTGCCGAATTACTCTCGGTGTTTGTATTGATATCAGGTGCATTTGTGTTGTTCAAATTTTGAACTGTTTTCTTCAGCAGTTTGACTCTAAAAACTCGTAACATACCTTCGATGTTGCGTTTTACATAGTTTACAGATTTTCTCGTCTAATTGCTAAGCAACAGTTTCTCACTAAACAACCCAAATTTATCCATTAAGATTCAAACCTCTTGTGCAATTTGAAGTGAAAAAATTTATAATTATAAAAAAATTTCTTTTCAAGTGGTTGAGAGGCGTTAAAAAATCAAACTAATATTTGGTTGGACCTATTCAAGAGTACCATCATCTTGAATCAATGCTATAATGCATTCATGAAAAAATCCTGTTAATAATTCTTAAAACTCATGTGTATTGGATGTTGAAATATATCCAACACCATGATAGATTTTTCATTTCTAGAAATATAGGAATTCTCTTACCATTTTTTATCATAAAGTCTTTTTCTTTAGTTTCAGCTCCATCGAACACGAAACAAAAAAGAATTTATCCGCGAATTGATCCGTTATCGGCCAGAACGTTTTGCTCTTCGATTTCTGCTTCCCTTGCCTTCTTAATTGGGGTTCACGGCTTCCTGAGTTTGACAGCACCATTAATCATATTTCCACAGGCCAAAGGTATGCTACCGAAAACCTGTTTGTCAATTTATAGGTAATCAATCAGTATTTTGCTATACTAAATACTAATCTTAGAGGTTGGAATTTTGAGTGGAGTCATACGTCTCGTTTGTGGGTTGAGGATATGTGGGGAAGGAGACAGACGTTATATTGGTATTTCTCGATTCCTTCACAGAAAGGACAAATTGGTATTTCGATGATTGCATCGGAATTCCAGTCATAGACTGAAATTCGTTACGGAATTGTTGATCAATTGATCATTTCTCTAGTTGTATGAGTGATGCAATGCTCAGAAACTCATTGCTAAGGGTGGGCAAAAGAATAGATTTATTTTCGTGATAAAGAAAGTAGAAAACCTGTTGACATGTAAAACCAATGAAATGGAAGATGTTGAAAGTGTTGAAATGTGATGGAAGCCTCAGCTGTTCGAACATTTTTAACTCATAGTATTTAGGCCAGAGCAACTGTACTTTTATCTAGCTCTAGATTATCTATTTTTCGGCGAAAAGAAAACTGGTAATTTTACTTTCTTTACTTCCCCTTCTTAACCCATTAATGCCTGAGTAACTTTTTTTTGTTGATTTTTGTTATTTTTCCAAAAAGAGTTTCAATTAGCATCTAGATTAACTAACTATTTTTTGTTTAAAGTAGACTTTTTTAAGGTATGATATATCATATGGTAGGCATATGGGGGTTGGCATTATGAGGTGTGAGGGTACAGAACAAAATAATGTATGAATGCCTGAAATAAAAATTTTATTGATATAAATTATTTAAACTTCAATTATTGCTTTCAAGTGGGCCAATTATTTTGATGGTGTATGATATAAGCGGAAACAGCTGTCTGGATGTAATCCAATATTACACTTGACACAGGAAAATTTGGTGGTCGACTCCGTCAAATCTCACGTCTTGCAGGATGCTTCTAGTGCACTTAGGCTTAGGTTCAGCTGAATACATTGGAGAACTCAGCAGAGAAAGCACAATCCTTCGTTTAAACTGAATAAGGCTGAAATATATATAGCATCCACATATTTACAATTGAACCGTTGGGACAAAATCTAATAAATGGCCGATACCATTTCCTTGATCGAATTCTGACACGATACAATACTCGCATTTTGTCAAATAAGTCGACACCTGCCATTCCTTGATTATATAGGTATATTATGTTGGGTTGATCGACATCTACACGTTACTTTTCTTCTTTTGACCATCTTTTGCAGAATCCTTTTGTAAAGCATGTACCATTTTCCATATAATAATTAGTCCCGATGATAACTTGACTATTGTCATGCCATCTGATCAAAACTAAATCAGTTTTCGTTTCCTTCAACACATGCGATGTACCTCGTTTCTGCTTTTTCAGATCAGTTAGTGGAGCTTTTTCAATCTGATCGCAGAGTACCAATACAATAAATGTTATTTGCTGTGAGAGTTTCCAGTAGTGAAAGCGAATTGAAAAAGTTGTCGATAAAAACTGTTGACTCATCAGGTAAATAGCCGATGCAAAAAGTTTTAGTAACACCAGAACCTAAAGTTTTTCCTTCTATTCTGTCTCCTTTACCACAATACGGGTTGAATTTCGTTGCCATCTGTTGGTGGAAATATTATCAAATCTAATCTTTGACAACTATTTACTTGTTCATAATCTTCATCGTCCGAATTGAGCTCTTCTAAGTAATTCAAAAGCTCTTCCGCATCACGAGAATCTGATTGATCAGAAAATTTCTTTCTGCAACAAAATATATTCATTTGCCTCCCGTATGATATGTCATACGCAAAAAAAAATTCGGTGTTGTGTAAAGTACAGGCCACAGCCAAACTTTCTGTTGGATCGGAAATATTCCTTAGTGTATATTAGTCATATTTTGATGGCTTTACTCCTGTTAAAATTAGAGACAAACGAGATGAAACAACATATTCTCACCTGTGACTCATTTTGTCGAACTCGAAAATACACTGCTACGTAAAACTGATTCCGAATGCAACAAACTTAGATGGAAACCGTATTAACAATTATTATAGTGTTAATAAGTGATTATTTGTACATATGACGTGATTTACAAGTATTTTCATCACATAAGATGCAGACGCCGTGAATTTAAAATGAAACATAACCTCCGTATGATAAAACATAGGCATTAATGGGTTAAACTGTTCCTAATCTCTTTCTTCTCTTTTTCTTATATCGACATTACTTACCTTATTCTCTGCTGTCAATTCATTATCTAGATACAATTACACATTTCCCCATTTACAACACAACAGAACCAATATGCTCGATTTCTTAAATCACATTGAAAACTATGAGGAGAGAAAAACGATTATTTGTGAGAACTTAGAAGACAATGTGGTACGTTTCAGTGGTGAACATTTCTTGAATATGAATTTCTCTTGTATATTCAGTCAACCAACTAATGTTGATATTATAATACTTTCTGAAACATGGTCAATTGATGATGTCCAAATTTTTTCCATTCCTAATTTTGGTATATTATATAATGAATCTCAATTCAACCAGAACGATGGTCTGATAGTTTACATAAGGAAATATATCAACTTCACTTCTACCATGAAACACCTAAGTGAAATCAACTTATTAGAGATATCATTTTTGATAGCTACATTTTTATAAACTGCATCATATCGCCCACCATCGTCTAATCTAGAAACGTATTTATCGGAAATAGAGTCCTACTTTTCAAATCAACCAGAGGCAGACATAAAAATATTCATTGGGACATAAATATAAATATATTGAATACGAGTGACAAACTGGTTAATGATTACACATGCAAGAAATGGATTTTTATTCGTTTATAAATAAACCAACCAGAGAAATGGTCAGGTTTATGTCGCTCTTCGAGAAGACAAAATCCAAGCTGAAGATGCTCACCGCAGTTGTGAGCGAAACGTCCAAGGGAACCGCCTCCACGGAGGTGAACCGACCACGGCCTCAAAGCCCGGAAACCATACTTCTTCATTCACGCATCATCAAAAATTTATATTGTATCTTAGACCCAAACTTTACAACACTCTACCAGCCCCATTGAAATGCACGAGAAACGAATTCAAATTGAAACGAGACTTAAAAAAATTTGTTGATAACAATTACAATATGCTTCGAATAACCATTGTTGCTCATCATAACCATATCTCTTTCTCTCTCTTGTCCCATCCTGTCTATTCTTTCCTCTATTCTACATATGCTGTTATTATTTAAGTCTGATTTTATAGGATAGGATTAGGATCACTATTTTGTTTTGCTGGCTACAATACAAGCTTGCCTTAGGTAGCCACAACTAGTTATCTGGTTGAAAAAATTTACTTACTATTTATTTACCCCGGGTGGTTGGCGCGTACTCCAAGCAAGCACCAGACGTCGGGATTGGCATCTAGACGAATTACATTGCCTATCAACGAAAAATTTTCCCATTTCCAGGACTCGAACCTGGACAAATGCAAGCGGAAGTTTCAAAGGCTGGCATCGGACCGCCTCGCTACCGAGCACCTTACGTATGTTTGGTATCTTATAACAAAGAAATAAAAATGTATCATCATCTAGAACTAGCACTTAAATGAGTCCTACTTCAAAATACCAGGGCTGCTATTTTCTAACTCATGCGAAACTGTTCGTATGCGAATGCTCGTATACGGAAATTTTTCGCATAATACTAATTTTCGGCATTTTGGATGCCATGCGAAAAGCAATTTGTCTCGTACAACTATATTCGTATGAGTTAAGCCGGCAACGCTGTATAAATGCAGCTCTACCACAACTCTACCAACGGAACCTCTATCTACATTATTTATGTTAATTTTGAATTTGATTTAGAAATGGCAGTGATTTTGTTGTTTGTTTTAGTTTGATAGGTGGAGTATTAGTATTAATAATTGTACACATAATTATTTATATTTGAAATTCATAATGAGGAAAAAAAAAGAACCCAGTCAAAAGACGGAATTGATAAATTTTATGGAAAAAAAATCCACAGCTCCTGTCTAGAAAATTCACCCAAACTCTTACTTTTAAATATTTTTTATTTAAAATTTGATAAAAAATATAAACTGGGTACGAACTTACTTATCGCGACAATATTTTAATTTATTAAAGTTTCTTGGTAATTTAATGTACTCGTTAAATAAGTCAGGGTTATTCAACACATCCGTTATTTCCCGAACGCAATTGCTGACAGAAGCTTGGCTTACACAATTGCTAAAGTTTTGGCCAATATCAAGTTGGTAGCTGCCTGTAGCGAAAAAGCGTATTGCATCTAAAACCTAGAATTCTATTTAGATTCTGTATTCTTAATGTAATCAACCAAGTTAATAACCTTTTCAGCAACAGTCAACACATATGATTTTATAGGGCGTCAATCCTAAATTCAATATCGCTTAATTCCTCAAAAGAATGTCTCAATTGTTGGATTCGTCTTCTCGGCCTATTCTATAATTACGGCCTTTTCCAACGCTGCTAAACCCGCTAAATTAAACATATTATAAAACATATCTACTTTTACTATCTTTGTTTCTGTTAAGAATCAAACATTTGGTATGCGAATTCACCAATTCGCACCCCATACGATCTATTTCCGCAGATTATTGATTGTTTACTTTTTGAGGATGTTATTACATTGCACAAAGCTGTCGAATCCAGTAGAAATATTTCAGTTAACTAGTTCGGTAAAACTTCTCATTACGGTACTCAACATCGAAAAATGTATTCTCTGGACTAAAATATCAGGTATGTTTTACGATACGACATGAAATAAATATCTTTTATCAACAATTCACTTCAACAGAAGTGCTAGATAAATAAAATATATTATTACTATTTCCCAACCGAATGAAAAGTAATAGTGAAATATACTTTTCTTTTTCCAATGAGTGTGGAGTATAATGACAATGAGTCGATAATTCAGTAAATGTTAACTCAATTCCCGGAAATTGATGTGAAATAGATGATAATGTACTGCATTACGTCAATCTATATCCAAAATATGCGTATAATTATTGAATTGATCCCATTACAACCTGTCAGAATGTCACTGCTCATTTCTGATTTCCCGGAATATGTACAAAAGGCTATTATTTCCTCTATGCCAGCCTTGAATTATTATTGAAGGGATAAAGGGTATATGGTTAGATAACTACAATTCACTAGCATTATAATCCGGGGAAGATAATAATGAAAAGTTCAAATCCATGTTGAGGGCTGCCGATGGTTTAATTTGGTATGATAATGATTCATCAGAACAAGCAAGATCTTCTAGTAGATAGACAATACAACCACGACCATCAAAAAAGTGACATAACCTCACTTTTCCACTCCCGCCGACTGGTCGGGCTTTTGTGGGGCCCCCATTCAGTTCTCGGCGCCGGAGCTGGTGCTGCAGGACGGGGGTCCCATCGAGGAACGTCCCCACAGAAGAGGGGGAGCCCAAGGGGGCCGAGTTTTCGTCAATTTAAATTCTTGATTGTCATAGTTGTATAGAATTGGGTAACTGAGATCGGCTGGGAAAGAGTGCGGAGGGCTGGGGGCGTGGGCGAAGAACATCCCCAGAGAAGATGGGGTATGCGGCGGCACATCAAAGGAAGGTTGTTTACGTTTAGAGGCTGTGACGTCACACACGTGCACATAGAATTCTGGGAAAAACAAAGAAATAGCGTGAGAACCATAACGGAAATAACGATGAATATCGTGCAATGTGTGCAATGGCAACGGATATTCGTTGAATAAACAATCAAAATTCTAAGAATTCGGTGAGTGTTTTCCATCAAGACTCAGTGTGTTGTGTCGGTAATAAGACATGAATGGCTTCTCACTCTAACTCATCGTTTTTTTTTTGTCTTTGTCTTTGAGAATTACGCGGGCTGCGGGCTGGGTGCTACGGGCAGTAGTGAAGGGAGGGGAGAATTCGAACACTAGTGATTGGAGAGAACGCGCTGCATACGTCATTTTGAATAACGCGCACTTAGAGTTCAGACGTACCTGCTGGTGCTCAGTGGAATTGTACTTGTGATTTTGCCGGTTTAATTGCAAAGGTGAGTTATTGTCTGTACATAGAGTAATTATATGCATGTCGATAGAAATCTTTTGAGCGTTTTGATACTGTTCATTTAGCATTGTGAATTTTTTGCTATTAATTATTTTGTTGCGTCCATATATACAGCGTGTATGGAAAAAACATATATATATATATAGAATGCGTATCAAATTTTCCATTTCATCTTCAGTGTGAATGAACATAAATATATTGTTTGAATATTTTAGTGAAATATTTCGCTCTTTCGCAGATGTCTCACATTGATGAAATTAACATGGTTGGTTCGGCCTGCAGAAAGGAGTTGAAGAAGTTGGCCGAGCTACCGTTGGACGAGCCCCCATTAATATTAGGGGCGGAGGTGAAAACGACTAGATTCAGAGAGGCAATCCTCGTCGAGTTGGCCGATTTCAAAGTATTCCTGCCAAACAGAGCCTACGCTGCCCTCAAGAGCAACTTGAAGAAATTGATAGAGTCTCAGCACGTACTCATCTACAGGTCCAGCCTGCATCAGCACCCGCAGCAGTTGTTCGATTTAGCCAAGGCGTAGTGTTCCATTTCCACGCACAGAAAGTGAGTTTTCTCGATTTTTCATTCATTTTTCGCATATTTTTGTGTGTTGTTGTATTTTTGAATTAAGATGCTATTGCCAATTTGGCCGCTGATATGATCAAAACTTTGAGGAAGGCGGAAAGAATTATGTTAGAAAAACTCGCCGCCGATGAACAAAAACCATGTCTGGCACATTGCAAAAAAACTGCTCGTCTTTTGACTAGTGCCATATCTGCTGAGGACTCGAATGGGACTCTACGCAGACTCCAAACTTTGGCGGGCCATTTGAAAATTATTCTTAATTCCATCAAAAATTTGGGAGCTCGTCATGTGGGCGAAGGGGTTAAATCAAAATTATCGTCACGAGTCAGGTGGGAGGATTTGAAGTCTGCATTTGCTTCTCGTTTGCGTACAGGTATAATCATAAATTTGGTCCAAAAAGATATTGGGCAATTTTCCCGAGATTCTTATACCTTATTCAAACGACGAGTACAAAATTTATTGAAAAACAGGATATGATTAAAGTTAATGCGACATTTTGAGGGGAATTTGTCAGAAATGATTTGAACGAGGAACATAAAACTGAATATAAATATTTCAACACCAAAAACGCTGTGATTGATAGGGGTACTGATTTGAATGGGTGGTTCCTCGAAAACGTTCTAGATCAGGTGCAAAACAAATTATCCGAATTCGCCGAAAAGGAAAGTGGCTGGAGTTTCCAAAAAATCGTCAGTTTGGAAATAAATACCAACAAATCCGGCATCGGCAACGGTTCGTCTCACATCGAGTTGCCAAAATCCATTGACAAAAAATGAGCTGGCATCAACATCAAAAATAATGATGATGCATGTTTTGCTTGGGCCATAGTTTCGGCATTGTATCCGACACAAATGAATATAGATAGAACGTCATCTTATCCCCACTATTCAAGTATTCTAAATTTGACAGGTATCGAATTTCTGATGACATTGAAGCAAATTGCCAAACTCGATAAATTAAACAACATTTCTGTGAATGTGTACACTTTGAAATTAATCCAGCCTAAGCCGGATCCAGAGGCATTTTACGTGACAGTTCAAAGTCGACTCACTAAACAAAAATTAGATCGACACGTCAATTCACTCCTAATTCAAAATGAATATCACCCAAAATTGAACTATTATGAAGCGGTACCAGATATAGACGACGAAAGTGACATACGCTATCATTTTTGTTAAATTAAGGATTTATCTCGGCTACTCAATACGCAACTTGGTAAGGATAAGTATAAAAAATACATTTGCGACAGGTGTTTGAATTATTTCAGAAGTGAAGAAAAATTGGACAGTCATACGGTTGATTGCCAAAAAACAAACACATGTAAAATTTCGATTCCCACTACGATCATTTTGGGAATTTGTACATAAAGAAAAGGTACCCTTTGTAATAAATGCGGATTTCGAGTTGATTCTGGAACCGATCGAAGATTCCGGGTGCACTTCTCAAACGGAAAAGTGCCAAAGACATATTCCGATCAGTGCCGGATTTTATTTCGAGGTTTAGATTCGATGGATTGATTTGCACAGCAAATGGGGGACATAGCCAAAATTGTCGAAAACAAAACTTTGGATATAGTCCCCATGACCACATCACCTGATGAGGTGAACGCGCCGTGATGCCACATCTGTGAAAAACCATGGAAATCTGACGACAAAATTGTTAAAGACCATAATCACTACACTGGTGCCTTTCGCGGATATACGCATGCGCAGGGCAACATTTCATACAAAAAGTCTTTTGTGGTGCTGATCGTTTTCCATAATTTATCCGGATACGACAGCCATTTTATTATTCGAGATATAGTCAAGAGAAGGCGAGTCAGTTTGTTGCCTGTAAACGAAGAAAAATACATATCTTTCACCCAGTATGACGACAATACAGACATCAAGTTCAGATTCATCGATTCGTTCCGTTTTATAGGCACGAGTTTGGACCATTTGGTTCAGACTTTGACAGTGCAAGATTTGAAAATATCCAAACGCAATTTTGCACATCTGACAGCCTCGCAGTACGAATTACTCGAAAGGGCGTATTCCCATTTGATTTCGTCGATTCGATGGAAAAGTTGAAAGTTGAATGTTTGCCGGCGCTCCGTCATATCTACAACAAGTTGAACGATTGTCACATTAGCAAGGCAGAATACGAACATGCGCAGAACGTGTGGTAAACGTTCAACTTGAATACACTGGGCGAGTACTCCGACTTGTACATGAAAACGGACATATTGCTCTTGGCTGATATTTTCGAGAATTTTCGATATATCGGTCACGAGACATGGCCTGGACCCCGCGTGGTATCACACCCTACCCGGCTATACGTGGTCGTGCATGTTGAAGTACACCCAGTGCAAGTTGCAGATTTCGAAGGATGTCGACATTCTCATGTTCATCGAGCGAGGAATTCGCGGGGGCATCGCTCAGTGCTGCAACAGGCGCTCCACGGCAAATAATAAATACATGGGTGACAGGAATGACGTCACTAAGCCCTCCACTTATTTGCTATATCTCGATGTAAATAATTTATTTGGGTGGGCCATGATGAAATATCTTCCGTACGGGGGATTCAAATGGCTCGAGAATGCTGCCGATTTGAATGTGCTCGAGGTGTCAGACACTTGGCCAATTGGTTATATTCTCGAAGTCGATTTGGAGTACCCTGACCATTTACATGACAAACACAAAGATTTTCCATTGTGCGCCGAACACCTTACTCTGCCAGGCTCAAAATTACCCAAATTAATGACCACCCTGTACAACAAGTAAAACTATTTTCTACACTACAGGGTGTTGAAACAAGCACTGACGCACGGACTTGTACTTAGAAAAATTCTGCAATTCGACCAATCAGCCTGCCTCAAACCATACATTGAATTGAATACGAAATTACGCGCAGAAGGAAAATCACTTTTGGCAAAAATCACTACAAATTAGCTAATAACGCAGTATTCGGGAAAACGATGAAGAACATACGGAAACATCGTATAGTGAAAATGGTCTCAAAAAGGGAGGGGCGATATGGCGCGAAAAATTAAATTTCCAGCTCGAATTTCAAGAATCGCACTATTTTTGATGAGGACCTCGTCGCTATCGAGACGGCAAAACGGATCTGTTGTGAAAATAAGCCTGTATACATCGGAATAGCGATACTTGACATTTCCAAGGTGTGCGTGTATGATTTCCATTACGGTTTCATGATCAAAAAATACACGAGCGATCAGTGCAAGTTGATGTACACGGATACTGATTCGCTGATTTATGAGATCAAATCCGATGACATTTATCAAATTTTATTGAAATAAGACATTGAAAAATTCGATAAAAGTGATTACCCCACCAACAACCCTTATGGTATTCCCCTTGCAAACAAAAAAGTCCCCGGCTTGATAAAAGACGAAGCGAATGGCCAAATTATAACAGATTTCGTGAGACTCCGTTCAAAGCTGTACACCTATAAGATACAGGGTGGGAAATGCGTCAAAAAAATCCATAGGAGTGAAATACAGCGTTGTCCAAAATAAAATCACTTTTGACGACTATGTAAAATGTTTGGGAAATCAGCGTGAGAAACTCACATCTCAACGCAGTATTCGCTCTTTTGCGCACAACGTTTTTAGTGTTGAGCAAACAAAAATTGATCTGAGTCCACATGACGACAAACGGTATTTGATTGCCGGCTCTCATGATACTCTACCATGGGGGCATTACAGTTTTATGCATATGTAAAGTTGTTTCAGACCCCCACCATGACACACTCTATGCAAAATTTGTAGTATCAAGAAATCATCAGAGTCGCATCATCACTATCACATTTTATTGAGATTTCACCTTTGCCGTGGTCCATCACGGAGAATATTGTCAAAAAATATGGTCCACCGAAATATGGGGAGAATTAGTAGACCAGGCTTAGGGCGATCGACTTTTTACAGCTTGGCGCACTTGGAGTACACACGAGAACTTGATGCCACAGACAGAAAAGACGCACTCGCCACCGAAGACTGGTCTATACATTTCACTGAAGATGTCTATTGCGTATGGTTGAACCAGTACTATATTCCGAACTACGGATTACGTCTGTGTTATACCTGTTTCAAAGCATTCAGAAAAACCATGCAACACCATACATTTCACAGTATCAGAGACCATAAACACATCTTATACAATTCGAATTACTTGAGCGAATTGTATCGAAATCCTTCATCATGGTGTCACAACAGATTTGACGAGCTACTATTCACGCTGAAAACAAGCGATTTCTGTCATTATGACTTACATTCATACGATTACAAAGGTCATCGTTTCGAAACGCCTCCTCCATATAACCGCTTCATTGGCTCTGACGATGAGGATTCTGATCTCGATTGAATAAATGCAAAAACATACAAAAATATGCGAAAAATTAATGGTGAAATTGTGGAAAACTATAAATTTATTATTATTATTGTATTGTGATTATTATTATTATTATTATTGTATCAATAGACGTATAAAATGAATTTTCTCGACTTTTATTTTGTTGGACGAATGAAAGTGTGTGTTCATTATTCAACTGAAAAAATGCATCGTTTTTGATAGTAAAAATTAGTGCTTTAAAAATAAGCACGTTTTTCGATCAAAAAAGTACTCATTTTTTTGCCCAAAAAACAGCACATTTTTCGATCAAAAAATGTACTCATTTTTTTTAGTAAAAAACATTTTTTTTACCAAAAAAAGCACCTATATTTGAGTTAAAAAAAAAAAGACTTTTTTTATCAAAAAGATACTCCAAATTTGACATGGTGGTCGAACTGAAGTAAAAAGTTCAGTGAAATTCAGTCAAAGTTCAGTCACTGAATTCAGTGAGACTCAGCGACTGAAAAATTTCCCTCAACTGAAATTTCTCATGCTTTTTCTATGGGGCCTGAAAATTCAGTGAATTCAGTGGCACTCAACTGAGACTCAGCGACTCACTGAAAAAAAGCACCTCCACCATGTCAATTTTGGTGTGTGTTTTTTTTTCACTAAAAAAGAGCATCGATTTCGAGTCTAAAAATGAGCACTTTTTTCACTCAAAAAGAGCATCGTTATTTGGTCTAAAAATGAGCACTTTTTTGCTCAAAAAAAGCATCATTTTTCAGCCTGAAAATGAGATTTTTTTCACTCAAAAAGAGCATCGTTTTTGAGCCTAAAAATGAGAACTTTTTTACGGTCAAAAACGATCCATTCTTGAGGCTGAAAAGGTCAATTATTCATTGAAGAAGTTTTGACTGGTGCCCTCTATTTCTAAAATGCTGAAAACAGTGATAGATTCACTGATAGTGGCAACTGTCAAGAATAATGTAGACTAATTTGGCATGGGAATTATTCTGCATTGAGAAGGAGCTCCTCCACAATTTGAAATTACTGTGACAAATTATTTGAACACTGTTAATGCAGGACGATGGATCGGGCGCCAAGGACAAGACAACGGATAAGACAAGGCCTATCCGTTCGCCAAATCAATTCGCTATAGTAAGAAATCCTTGCCATCTTGTACCATACTGGGGCGCCGTACAGTATTATCGACTGTACAACACCGTGCAGAACCTGTCTCTTTTCAGATCCAGGTCCGCCGATGCTGGTAAGCCGCCTCTCCAAGATATGTTTCCTTCAGCTTTCTCACTCATGCAAGGTTATGCCCAGATACTTGACGTGTTTCTTGGGCACAATCCTTTTCTCCTCGCACTCAATCAATACCTCCTCTCTCTTTCTTGGCGCCTACAGGATGACAGCCTCGCTCTTCTCCGTTGCCAGTCCAAGACCGTGGTCTCTCATCCACTCAGACACTGTTACAGGTTACCATCGTCTGGTTTCTAAGTTCCTCGAGCCCTCAAGCCGCTATCACGACAGCGAGATCGTCTGGTATTCGCAGCGAAGCGAACCGTCGTATGCCAGGTTCCAGAGCGTACGGCCGAGAACAGATCCCTGTGGTACACCTGCAGTCACATTAAGCCCCACTTCTTCATCCACCATCAGACTCCCTTTGGTTCGTATGATCCCCCACCACATTCAGAGGGTAGTCGGGGCTACGCCTTCCCTCCAAGGACTTGATTATTGCCCTCCACCGAAAGAGTTAAACGCTTTCCGTATATCGAACAGCAGCAGTACAACCCATCAGCTGCCCTGTTCCTTCTGCGATTCACGAATCACTCTCTCCACTGCGTCCACCGTGGACCTTTTCTTCCTAAATCCGTACTGGCGGGGCGATAAATCTCCATTCTCCTCAACCACCTTCTTCTTTCTCTTTCGTATCATACTCTCATACAACTTGCAGTTGGACATGAGGAGACACACCAGGCGCCGTTTATTAGTTTAATAGCCTCTAGAGCTGCGTTCAGCTGCTCTAGGACCCAGGTCAGCTTCAATTTGCCTGTTTGTTTCACAGCTTCCATTGTTACTCTGTCCAGATCAGAGCTCTAGTCAGGCGTTAGTCTCTCCAGTACCTGCTGGAGTTCGTCCAGGAAGAAATGCACGGGTTGCTCAGCCCCAGCACATCTCTGAACGCCATGCTCCCGCCCCTCGGGGAACAGCTTACGAACGTATTCGAGATTACTGTCTGAGGGCATGTCATATGGAGTGTATGATCTGAGATGCCTCGCTATCCTATGGCCCTCTTTCCATACGTCCTCCTTCAGCCTATCGCAGAGCTCTTTCGAAGATCTTTTTGTGTTTGCTTTTAGTTTTTCCTTAGTGCTCCTCTCAGCGCGGCCAGCTCTTCATTAACTTTCAGCACGTCATCCGTCCTTCCGGCATTTTTCCTCATTCTCGTTACCTGCCTCCGAATAGACAGCGTTTTCCTGCAACCAGATGCGCCAGTCCTGCTCCCTTGTACAGCCTCCTCAATGACTGCTTCCAGGTTCTCCACGGATGAAGTGGTTTCCCGAGCCCTATTTGCCCAACACTTCGTCAGTAGTTCAAACGCCTGCTAGTCCGTCGGACTTTTCGTGCTGTAAGAGCCCGCCCTTTCCACCACGAAATAGATGTAGCGATGCTCCGTCGCCGTGTAGTCGTTTAGCACCCTTCAGCCCTTTGCTCGAGCTGCTAGCGCCATGGTCAAGCAGGTGAGGTCGATATAAGATTCTGAGCAGCCATTTACAAAGGTCGGCTCCAATTCGATGTTCCAGACCACGAGATTGAGAGCTGCCACCTATTCCATCATCATTCTTCCCCTAGATTATGTTCTCGGCGAGCTCCATTCCGCGGCTTTCGCGTTGAAGTCACCGAACACCATCCATTCCTTTCTCATTCGCGCTCCCATTTCCATAATTACTCATCCTCTGCTATGTTAGGAGAGATATAGCAGCAGATCACGTTTAGCAATTCCATTTTCAAGACTACGTATGCCTCATGCTCCTCCACTCCTTATACTCTCAATTTTCGGCTCAGAATGCTTATTGCTACCACCCCAGTTTTGTCCACGAACCAATTTCTTTTCTTTATCAGTGTGGGATTTGGCTCCGCCACGACCAGAATATCATCGCGCCTCTCCAAAGCTGCCGCCTGGGCTAGGTCGTGGACCACTATCGCCCTTCCCACATTGGTTTAGAGAACCTTCAGGCTGCTAAACTGGGGCACTCAGGTTTGTTGGACCGGCCTCCTTCCTATCCTTAGCCGAACCTGGTTGTGTTTTCTTGATTTCATCAATTACCTATCTATTTCTGGATCCGCCTTCGTATACAGCTTCTCCTCCTGAATTATTCTGTATTTTAACACAATTAAATTGTGTTTTCAATAATAACTCTTTCACGAACACTAGATAGATAGATAGATAATCTTTATTGAAATAGTTAACCCTAATATAATAGTAACAATAATAATAGTAAGTACATTAACGTATAAATAAATAGCTATAAAATACAAACACATGTTAAAAAAAAAAATAAAAATTTAAAAATGTTATGAAAAACCTATATGCTATATTATGGTTTGAATATGTTCCATTAACTGTTTTTTAAAAATTCTCAACGATGGACTAGATTTAACTATGGATGGTAATTTATTGTATGTATCAAAGCCTTTAAAATACAAAGAATTCATAGAACTTCTCTTATTCGTTCTACATACATGCAAATTTGAATTGTTTCTTGTGGCATAATTATGAATATTTAAATTCAAATTGATAAATTCACAGAAGTATGGAGGTGCAAGGATATTGAATATTTTATAAATAAAAATCATTGTCATGTAATATAACCGCATAGAAAGTGATAGCCACTGCAATGATTGTAACATTACTCCTATCTCTGTATCTATTCGTTTTCAGTACACTGCAGAAATATTAGCGATCTGTCTTCCTCTTGGAGATAATTTTAAGATTGCTGGTATTTTTCTGTACGCAATATGGTGCAATGAAATAAACATCAGAAGTTGAAAGTAATGTTCAGGTATCAGATGACATCGTTGGGGTCAGAAGGAAAATAGCGAGTGAAAGAAAGTGTTCTAAATGTTGAACATGAGATAGCGCTTCAAGCTCTTATTTGCTAAACGGTCTCTACAAATGAGTGAACGTGTCAATTTAATACAATTTCTTACTCAACTAATCGGATTTGAACGTCTGAAGCCCATTCCATGTTCCTATCTGGGTTCATAAATATCCCCTTTGATGAGGATTTGAACCCTGCCATGCAAGTTTGGAGAATCTTTAGTTGGCAACTCAGTTAATTGGGAGCTAGTCATTAGTTTCCCAAGACATTGTGAAAGAGAGCTATACTAATCGGAAAATCCCAGACAGCTCTAAAACTTTTAAGAATGTATCAAGTTGGATTAGATCGTAAAAAAGCGATCACGTCAGAATGTATTGTGGAATTATTTAGGCTTCCTTCATGATTTCCATTTCTTCTGATGGAATATTCCTCCAGGAATAGGAGATAAAAAGTAATTTAGAAATAGGTTGGAGTGAATTAAATCGCATTGAATATATTGATTGATACAGTCGTGTATTGATTCATACATTGAACAGAGATATCGATAGGTTGGAGTGAATTAAATCGCATTGAATATATTGATTGATACAGTCGTGTATTGATTCATACATTGAACAGAGATATCGATATTCACTGAGACACGAAGAAGATACGACAGTGACCAATCTAATCAGTTGTTGTTGGACCGTGACACATCGTTTTTCTAATATTTAATTTGAAATAGTATCAAACCCCAGCATATAACAGATAACTTGCAGAATATATTCGAATATTGTCTTTATGAGACTGCGTTAGTATCAAATCATTCGGGTACTGCAGTGGCGCACGAGTTAAGTGTTCGCTTCTTAATTCATTCATCCGTAGGTGCATGGGTTCGAACCTAAGCGAGGTCATCGGTCTCGTACATGGCATCACAAGTTCATAAAGGCAAGGGCTACGTCTTCTCTAGGTCGCAAAAGTCTCTCGAAGACTTCTCAGGGTTGTTCTTAAGGCAGCCTGTCGACGGAAATAACAGTTTTAACAGGAGGCTATGTCACAGCCAAGTAAGTGGGCCCCGTGGGCCCTTTTTGCCATCTCCCGCTCTCCTCGTTCATGGTGTTCTGCCTGCCTATGGATTCCACCCTCTCTCCTCAAAGTCTGAGGTGCTTGTCAAGGGAGCGAGTTCCTTCAGTCCACCTCGTCAAGCCTTGGTAGGGCTGGTTCTCAGTCGGGTGGTGCGGCGGCCGCGGGTGATTCTATCACCGGCTGACCCGCAGTGTCCGATCCGAGGCGCCTCTTCGGCTTTCATTGGAAACTAGTTATCCATTTCTTACTGCAATCATCAATCTGGTGACAATTTTCTACGTTTTGCGATGCAAAAAGATCTAAAATTGAATGTAGAATTGAAAGATTGGGCATTTAATATGCGAAAAAGTAATGGAGAAGACTACACCACCGCCAAATATTATAACAAATTCAATATTGTATTTAACCCTTTCACCGATGTTCAGTTTGATTCATCACGAGCTGCACGTAATGTTAAACGTAAAATTCTACAAGCACAACCCGACAAGATGAATTCGAGTGCATCATCTCTTAATAAATCAGAAGTACTTGCAATTACCGGATTATATGACAAAAATGAAACAGAAGGACTTCGAAAGAAATAATATCACATTTTGGCGTTTGAATTACCTTGGCACGGAGGAGAAGCAGCTTACTGCAAAACCACTTATTTCGTATCTGAAATTAAAAATAATGGAAAAGGAACTGGACGTATCGAGTATGATTCTTTATTTTCGAACAGGATACAAGGCGGCAACAATAAATTATGTGACAGCAAATGGATTACACCTAATAATTTTAAAAAGGATGATATTTGTCCAAAACGTTTATTTAAAAAGTTAATGGAAAACCAGACACTTCCATAACATGAGACAGAGTATTCCTTACACCAAATCCCTTTTGGAAGAAGAGAAATTCTTCTGGTTGGTATAAGAATGTGTCGATTGGAATTAATGAAATTTCCAAATGGACTAAATGCTCAGCACAACGTATTGGTATAGATGTGAAACATATTAAAATTACAAATCACTTAAATCGAGTGGTAGTAGTTAGCGAATTAAATAAAAGCAGAATTGAAGAACAAGCTCTAAATAACAGGATACTGTAGTGGCGCGCGAGTTAGGTGATCGCTTCTCAATTCATTCATCCGTAGGTGCATGGGTTCGAAACCTAAGCGAGGTCATCGGTATCGTGCATGGTATCACAAGTTTATAAAGGTAAGGGCTACGTCTTCTCTATGTCGCAAAAGTCTCTCGAAGACTTCTGATGGTTGTTCTTAAGGCAGCCTGTCGACGGAAATAACGCTTTTAACAGGAGGCTATGTCACAGCCAAGTAAGTGGGCCCCGTGGGTCAGAAACCAATAAAAGCATAATTTCAAGTTGACTAAGAGTATCATTCGTGCATTATTCAATCAATTCGTTTGGAAAAAAATACTTTAATATCTATTACAGAAACGATTAGCTGCGGCACCCGCAGCGACATTTCTGTTCCTATCATGAATTTCATCAACTGCATTTTTAATAATTTTTCATTCAAAATAAAGTGTTCATAATGTTTCATAGAGTTTCCATTGACTTGCTTCTAAATTTCTCATTTATCAAATTGTCCTGTCGAATTACACTTGATTATTGACATCAGGTGAATTTGTTTTGTTCAAATTCTAAACTGTTTCCTATACCAATTCGATTCAAAAAACTTACAACCTAAAAACGCTACATCTTCGGTGTTTCAGTTCTTCTCGTCTAGTTACTAAGCAACAGTTCCTCATTAAAAAAATCAAATTTACCCGATGAAATACAATAATCTCATGCATTTATAAGTGAAAAAAAATATTCAGAAATATAATTTAACAATATTCACTGTCAATATAAGTAACCCATTTAAGTTTCGATTTGATTTTCTATTGTAATATTTGAACAGAATAATAGGAATTGATATATTGTTGCAAAATATGTTGTATCATATTATAACTCGCTCCATTTGCAACCCTCCATAAAATCCAGGGAAAAATAAAATTCTCTTCGTAATCGTGATGATTGCATTTTATGGTCTAGAATACATTTGCATATTTTGAAATAAAATGTGCATGTAGGGTCTGTTTTCGAATTTAATGTTATTCATAATCAAGACAAAGTCAGTGAAAAATACCTTCATTGTTTGAAAATGTAAACATTGTTTAACAAAGCAGTCAAAAGAACATACTAAAAAACACAATAGAAACCCTATGGTCTTGGAAATGTCGCTCAAATACACATATATTATTGTTACATAAAATAAAATTTGTAATTTGTTAAATAAATTTCATATAGAATAAGATAAAAACAGAATAAAATGAGTGTTTGACAAATTCCACACAGTTTCGGAATTGTTGTATTTGAAATGTTCAATTTGTACTTAATGCCTTGTTAATCTCCAATTAGCAATTATTGTCTATTTTTCTAACTGTAAGTCCGTATCATTTTGGGTAAGTAATGAAGATTAAGTTTTGTTGATTGAAGGCCCTCAATACGATTTCCCATTCGATTGAAATATGATATTTGATCTAAAATTACGATTCTGTTACCTTATCTGCTCTCAAATAAAAACATCCTATTCTCTCAAACTTTTACTAAAGTATTTATTTGTCTGTCACTTTGGCTGTTGGCTATGGAACTATAGGTGAGTTAAATTTTACAAGCGTTTCGTATGAAATATTTTATGTTATCATTCAGATATCTATTAATTCATTCAATATCGGCACTGATAACTTCTATCGTGGTGGAAAAACTTTAAACATTTGTTGAGGAGGTTCAATTACTCCGTGGTAAAAGTTTGAGCTGATTGGTTTTTTACAACGATATCAATATTTTCAACGGTATGATCGAATTTATGTTGTTCCTTTCCACTAATCGCTTCAATTTAGCGTTTTTAGTTCTAATAATCGCCTGTAGTTTTTGGTTGATAACTAATTTAATTTTTCGTTGGAAAATATTGAAAATTTCAAACTCTACATTTGTTAGTTTGTACGTAAGTTTCGAATATAACTCATAACATTTCAATTCTAAACTATGTCTATCTATATATTTTCAATTTCTCAATCCAGTCCACTTCCTTTCTGCTATTTTTCTTACTATTTGACAAATGTTTAGAATTAGAAGTGTCAACTTTGATATTTATAAAGCTTGGACAAATTTGCATTGCATCAGAAATCTAATATCTGCCCTAATACCCCAATTCCCCATTTTCTATGGAATCGACTTTCCGGTCTAAGCACAAATATCTATTCTGTGAGGTAACTTTTCGGAAAGAAATTGAAACAAGAAAGGAGAAAGAGTAATAAAGCCATAAAAATGGGTATTCTTCTAAAATAACGAACACCCCTTATATCATCACGTCCTGCACACGAACATTGTGTTCATCGGAAACCAGAACCGATAAATTTCCGCATAGACAGTCTAATGCATTATTCCAAACTTGGTTTTAGTATTATAGGAGAAGGAGTTCTCGCTGAATAATATACAACTACCGTTTACTCCCTAACCTAGTTTTCATTTCGCACTAATTCCGTTCCACAACCACATTATTTATAGCCTCGATAGAATTATTGAATAGGAACACAACTTGGAGTCAAGACGCAGTCTAGGAGAGTGCAATTCGATGTTCACTATAGGCAAATATTGATGAATAACTCTACGAAATCGATTTGGTAATGTAAACAAATTTATCGACAATGCCAGACTTAACGACCTTGATATAATTTGCCAGAACTTCAACCATTTCCTTATTGCAGTGTTTTCTTGGAGAGATGTCGGAAAGTTAATCAAAATATATGAATCTCAATTGAAGATCAAATTCGAAAAAAATGACGAGGTACAACGTAAAATAATAATTGATCCACAGCTGATATCTTGAAAGGCTTTTGTTCAGAAACGTCTTATGGAGTCAACGAATAACAAGTGTGGGCAGTTGTGGATAAACGTAATAGGAAAAAGCAATGTTCTGCTATAGGAGTAATTTATAGGAATCCTGGATGGAGTTTCTTGGTGATTTGGAGGACACCTTGAGCATATTCTCATTGTGAAAAGACAATGTCATTTTGGAATGGTGATTTGCATATAAATTTCCTTGAATATAAAAATGTATTTGAAAATTTCCATCCTTTCTGTAATCGTTTTCTGCAAAACAAATAATTGACATCCCTACAAGAATCACGGAATATACAGCTACTCTTTTACTACAAAATGCGCACGTGTAGGAATGAACAAAGCGATGAAATTTTCACTTACAGCAATTTGAAGGGGGATGATTTCGAATGGAATTTATTTTTGACTACCTCTTTCACGACATTTAATTTTGCACGCTTGTTATAATATGTTCACCCGCATCTTATACATGCCAATACTCTCCGCAGTTGAGCCGGTGTATGAATGGATATGTGAGCAAAGAAGATCAAAGAAAGGGGTATCTGGCTTCAAAGAGAACCTACTGATTGACAGATGCATCACACAGGACTCCGTGCATTATATAAGCGTAATCGCCAGGATCGATTATCGCAAGGAATTTGATACAACATCGCATGAACTTATCATGTATTTGCTCAGATGCCTTGCGATACCTGATCAAACAGTGAGATGCACTGAACAGCTAATGCCGCTTTTCATCTGGTGAAGTTTGAGTCCAAACAGAGCGGGTTATCTATAGAAGGGACGTGCTTCAGGGAGACCCCTCAGTCCTCTTCTCTTCTGCATCCCACTATTGCCATTGTCCGTTGCACTACGGAAAACCCGTGGATACAACTGCGGCACCCTCAACAACCGAAGGCATAAGGTTACCAATCTGTTTTATATGCCCCCGGGAAAAAGGATATTCATCAGTCCTTAAGGGTGGTGGAAGAGTACACGCGTGCTATCGGAATTGAGTTTGGGATTGACAAATGTGCCATCGGTTCATCTGGATGTCGGAGATACGTACTACCTAGGGGTGGAATAACGCCACACTCAAGAGGTAACTACTGTTAAAAACTTTCTCCGCGGCAAGTATCACCATAAACTCCGATAGATCTGGAAAGACAATGGGGTCAGGAAGAGCTGCGACAATTCGACGTAAAACGAACGCATTAAAAAAAAGTATATTAAAAATACTTCCTCATAGAGTGTACCCAAAGGCGTAGCCTGTGCGGGTAGAGGACGGCTATTATTTCTATTTGTCGTGGCGCTCCAGGGCTACTGATTTCTGGTGGAGTAGCTGTATGACAATCGGGAAAATCTACAGCACCACCTAGCGCACTTTATACTTTATTTATACCTTCAATCAAAAAAACTCTGAAGCAATGTGGAATACTTCAAAGTCGATCAATTTCATACCACAAAAATCTTTCGAAATTACTGAACACTGAGAAACTCTAACGAAGGTAACAATCATTTCATTCAGTCGATCGAACTACCTCAGGAACTGCATTCTTTCATAAAAATAATAAACTCGTAGATAATAATTTATTTTTCAGATATATGAATGATTTATTTCAACAGTAAAAACATTAGAGCTTTTTTTATCGGATAAATTTCTTTTTGTAACGAAATAATTTTGCCAATCAGTAATTTTACGAGAAAAATTACTGATGGAAAAATTTTTAGTTGAAAAGAAATTTATCCTTAAAAGAAAAGCTCGAGTGTTTTTTGGCAAGATAAATTAACGACCGAATATATGAATGAACAACAACAATAATTATCATTATTGATACAATTAAATTATTTAAATGAACAGCTATTAAATACACAATTGTTATAAATTGTTTGGTTTGGTGTACTGATTTCAAAATTTTCTTCTCTGGTATTCACACATGTAGAATATTCATTTTGATTTTTCTCACTCGAAGCTCGTAAGGAACTGATAAGATTTCCGTGATGTTCAGGATCAATTTGGAGGTATGGTTTAATAGAAGATGATGATGAGTGTTCCGTTATTTTTATAAGTTGTTGGTCACTTACTCCTGCTTTGGCTAACTGGTATACTGTACTAGCACGGTTCGAATGATTAGTAATTTTATCATTTGTGATGTCGAGTTCAATTTTAATTGCACAATATTTGGTCCAAGTAGAAATCGTATTAATACCCAGTGGAACATTTTTGTACCTACCTTCGGAATTTTTATTTTTCCAAAAAGGATTTGGAGTTGAAAAAAGTCGTTCAGATGTTATGTTTTCATTTCTTTTTTGTAACAGCAATTTTAACAATGTAACGGGATAAATACCTTCATCCATTTCATTTTTTATTATCCATTTGCTGTCTGCCAATTTTTTTTAACTACCCTGTGTCGTCTCTGAAAATATTGTATTGTATTCAAATGTTCTTGTTGAAGTTCCATCTTGATTTTTTTCTTCTTCAAAATGGTGAATTTTACAGTTTGCAGCTTCTTCCCCCCTCCAAGCTAATTCATAAGAAGCTATATGAAAGAATCATTTTTGTGATCCCTCTGGGTTGTTTATATTCCACAATTTTGCCATCTTTACTACATCTTTCTTGTTCAATGCTACAGAACTTACTTTTCTTTTCTCTGGAATAACTTCGCATCACGAGCTTCTTTAAAAGTTATGTCGGCAAAAGGATCAAATTTAATATTGTATTTCTTGAAATATCTTTCTTGAATCATCTTCGCAGTTGAATTCCAAATTGATTTAACTGCATGCTCTCTATAATCTTCTCCATTCCTCTTTTTCATATTATAGGCCCAATCCTTTAATATATCTGCTACTTGTAACGGAGTTATTTTCGACAGTTCGTAATTTCGTACTTGACAAAACTCCATAAATTATCTCCATATATTGACGCTTTAGTATTTTTTGTGGATTGCGGGATTGCTTTTTCTATATTTTTTGTTAATTGTTGAGTCGAAACTTCCCCAAAACGACTCATGTTGTAATGTTTCAGTATCGACTATCAACAATACTTAAATAACTGACAGGGCAGACATTGAAGTGACGTAAGCATACTAGATGTAGACGCTAAAGAGGAACAGGCGTTTTTATCGGTTATAAAAAACAATGCACTTTTTTTATCGCTCTCGAAATGACAAAACAGTCATCTTTAAATGACACATTTTATACAGAAGTTAATTTATCGTTCATCAAACTATTTGCCAGATCAAAAAAAGTACTTGCGGGTTGTGATGTACTGAATTTCGAGTATATTGAAAAGTACTGTTCGCGCATTGTAATATATAACTCACATTGTGAATTTTTGCCTAACCGATATTGTTTTCAACAGCTTGAAGGGGTGCAGTTATGTAAGTATCACCAGTAAAATCGAATTCCACTGAGTATGAGCATCTCAGAGCAATTATTAGTCTGTTTCCCTTTAAAAAATTCTAGAAAGGGCTTTGAAAGTTCAGCTGAAAGAACATATGGGAAAGTTTTCTTTATTACCACCAATTCAATAAAGATTTTGCGAAGGTAATAGTTGAACCACTGCTCTGCTACACAGTGTTGATGATATTGCCAGGGCTACGGATCAAGAAAAGAACACAATTTTAATACTGCTCGACTTCAGTCGAGCGTTTTACCATATATCATAATTCGTTAAAATATAATTTACATTACATTGGTTCATCTGAGAATGTTGTTTCTTTGATTTAATCTTTCTTAATGAATCGATGCCAGGAATTAAGTATAGATGTTATCGGATCTCAATATTTAGCGTTTCCTTCTGGCGTATCTCAAGGATCTATCTTCAACATTGGAAAATGCATCTTTGTATCGATGATACTCAATTCTTTTACAGTTTTTTCCAAATAAGTCACACTAAGCTTGTAACCAACTGAATAAAGATCTCAAAGCTTTCATTAAAACAGCTAAAAATCATTATCTGAACATAAATAGTAATAAATCAAATGCAATATTTGGATCAAGAATAAATCTCGTTGGAAGTTGAGTTGTGCTTAGAAAACTATATCAATAAACTACTACAACGCTCCTACTTTACGCTGAGAAATATTTATGGTCTGCGGATTTGTTTTCCTTTAGGATTGAAGAAAAAATTATGGGAATACTAGTATTCAGCCCTATGCTGTATCACTTCCGTCAAAAATAACATCACCGTTTTTCGACATTTCCGTTATTTTGCTATTACCAAGCAATAGCAAAATAACGGAAATGGCGAATAACTATGATGTTATTTTTGACGATAGTTATACAGCATATTGCTGATTGTCAAACTGCACATATATAGTTTCTTCAATATGGTCCATCTTCAACCACTCAGTATACGAAAAAGATCTAAAATGATCAGATCGATGTTTGCGACTTATTAATGTTATCAAAGTAGTGGGTTACAGCGATTTTAAAATTCAAGCATTATCTATTAGTAGGTCAGCTATAATAATGATATGGTTACATATATGCTACTATCGATTCAGCCTCATTCATATCCACTCATTTATTTCATTTCCTTTGGTGACCATGGCGATATCGTGGTTGAGTGGATAGAATTGATAAAATATAAATTTATTTTATTGGGATTCTTCGTATCATTAATGACTAATGGTAATGAAATATTTTTATGACTGTAGAAAAAACATGTCTTTTAATGTGACATTTTCGTTGAGTACCAGAATGAATTACACACAACAAGCCATTCTTCGTGAAAAAAATGTCGTTTATATATACCAGAATTAAAACTACACTGTTTTCATGAATCACTTGAAATAACGGCTGTTAGCGTTGATTTTCTTCCGCTCAGTTTATCGACAGTCACGTTTGGATCCAGCGGAGTTTATTGCCTCTGCTTACCCGTCCTGAAAGGCATCAAATGAGACGTGAGTGGTCTACGTAGACATTTTGACGGTACAGTTCAATCTCAAACTTCTGCGATATATTTCTGTTGAATGAATGCTATAAAAGTGTCGTATAAAACCTACGTGACATTAATTATTCAGTAAATTTTGCAGACATGTTTGCTGGATTATTTGAAAAAATAATCAATCCTACCAAAAT
This sequence comes from Chrysolina americana, assembly GCA_958502065.1. Classification (NCBI taxonomy): domain Eukaryota; kingdom Metazoa; phylum Arthropoda; class Insecta; order Coleoptera; family Chrysomelidae; genus Chrysolina; species Chrysolina americana. The sequence continues at coordinate 75,742,192 of OY293414.1, forward strand.
TGATATGTCTGAAATCACTTTCCGCCAACTCAATAACAGACATATGTCGCGAGGTGTTGACACCAATTGAACCATGATGGAATTTTGTTATCAATGGATGTACCGCTAAACTTGATAGTGAAAATCCCTCCGATCAAATAACACAACCTATAGTCTAGTTCCTAAATTGTAGGTAGTGACTCATCGGATGTACGGTTCATAATTCATATAAAGCAGGTCAAAAAATAGAACAGAAAAAGCTAGGTACTTTGGTTTCAAATCAAGTTTTACTTTGCCACTTTCGTACATCCCTTCCGCACTTTCAAATTCCGTAAAAACCAAAATATGTACGTAACTCCAGCATAGCGATAGTTGGTTCGAGCCCGATGTAGGTACAAGAGATTTTTTCTCAAATACTCTATATCGGATCGATAGGCGACCGCATGCCCTGATGAAAAGCAAGTGTATTGTGAGTAGTCTAGATGCCAATCTCGTCTAGTGCTAGCTTGAAGTGCACACCGACCACCCGAGGTGGTGCTGTAGGTTTTCCGGGTTTTCCTATAGCTGAAAAGTGAATACATTACCTAAAACTTCAAAACTTCAATGTCATATCTTGCCCAGAAAAAATAAATATATTGCGAACTTTATACAGTGTGACCCATTTAAGATGGAAGCACCCATATAAAACTTACATTTTTCAACCGATTGGAATGATTTTTTTTTGTTAGGTAGATATTCAAAAAGTCTATTAGGACACCAAATATCATGAATAAATATCAATTTCCAGGGTCAACTAATCTTATTTTTCAAGGTCAAAAATCTAAAAGAAATACTAGAATTTTTTTTAGATAGAATCTGACTACACCACTGGATTTGCGACATTTTCAAATGATTTACATGTAAATTACGTTGGAATGCGTCAATCAATAAAAAAGTTATAAAGGAATGAAATTTGAAAAATATGCCGTTTAATCAACCCACCAATTCATGTTCAGGAATTTTATGAAAATTCTGTATACTCCACTGGATTCAGGATGTCTTGAAATATTACTGATCACAGTTTCATCGAAATCTGTTCAGTAATAAAAAAGTTATAAAGGAATAAAATTTGAAAAATATGTTGTTCAATGGAATTTTAGCAACGTTCTTACTACACCACTGGATTAGGGGCAATATTCAACAAAATATTATTCAAATAAAATTCATGAAACGTTTATGGGAGAATCAATTTCCTTTCATATGTATGTCGAACCATATCAATCAATCAGTTTATCACAACAAACTTTAGTGTCAATAATTTCAAATGAATCTACAAAATAATAACTGTAAGTACATTTTTCTAATTGCTACAAACTAGCAGAAAACAATCTTTTATTCAAAATCAATGTAAAAATAGAAACCAAGAAGATACCGAATTGAAAAATAAATGAGTGCAATTCATATTCTGGTGGCCTCCACCAAACTTCCATCCAATTCAATGCATTTATCATATCGCTTACGAATATTTTTTAAAGTATTCCTCAATTGTTGTGGAGTAATTGCATCGCAAGCTTGCTGAATTCTGGTGCACAGTTCCACTCGATTCGTTGGTCGTGATTTGTAAACCTTTTGTGTAACATAACCCCAAAGGAAAAAATCGAGTGAAGTAAGGTCAGGCGATCTTGGTGGCCATCCAATTAATGTACTCCCCCTTCCTATCCAACGATTAGGGTAATTTTGATTCAGCCAATTCTCCACAATTCCCGCATTATGTATGGAACAACCATCTAACTGAAAATATAAATTTCTTGTTTCTGCAAGGGGAAGTTCATCTATTGCGTCCGAAAATTCATTCCTTAAAAATTGTAGGAAAATTGCGCCATTCATGTTGCCGTCGAAAAAGAATGGTCCAATTATCCTTTCATTCAGTATTCCACACCAAACGTTCACTTTTTCTGAATACTGCCTTTTACAGTTTATCACCCAGTTAGGATTTTCAGTGGCCCAATAGCGAATATTTTGTGATGAAACCACTCCATTTGTTGTGAAACTAGCTTCATCACTAAATAAAATTTTCTTTAAAAATTGCCTGTCATTAAGATACTCGCCCTAGGCCCATAAGCAGATTTCCAATCGTTTTTCTTGATCACCTAGTTCCAGAGTATGTAAAAACTTTGGTTTAAATGGCCTCAATTTATTTTTCTTCAGACATCGCCTAATATTCTCCCTAGGTAGGTTTAAATCTAAGCTGGCAACCCTCAAACTACTATTTGGATTATTTCTGAAGTAATCTAATATAGTCTGATTATTTTCGTTCCTTCTTCGTATATTGTTCTTTAAAATATATGTGGTTACTGCTCCAGTCCGATTGAAAACTTGGTTTATTTTATGTACCGTGCTGTTATTTATGGCTGGACGATTTGGGTGTCTTTCATTGAATATTCTAGTTACTTCTCTTTCACTCCGGTAATCATCACCGGAAAGACGTATAATTTCGATTTTTTCTTGAATTGACAATTGAGCCATTATCTGTTTTTATTTTGGAACACAAATTATTCAGTTCACTAATGGTGCGTAACAAAATGACAATTCATGCGCAAATGAATAGATGAGAAACTGTAAGTCACAGCTAACTTGTTTATTTCATTAATGCATTCTGAATAACAGGCAGTTAAAATTGCAACTCTCATTTTTTGCTATTCAACAAAAGGAAAAAATCACAGCTGATGTTACCTACTGGAATGATAATAATTATTATCCATTGCATATTTTTTTCGTTATAATTTCTATTGGGAGTACATTAGACTTGTCTTATATTGTTGAAATTGTTTTCATGAACATTAACCAGGAGTTCTCTCCTGATTGTACTTGTTTATGTATCCACTTCACTTCTAGAAATACCTATAGACTATGTTTACCATCATGATTTTCAGATGTTATAATTGTACGACATTGCAATAATCACCCCAATAATTTTTTCAATAATCAACAGTGGTGTAGTAAGAACGTTGTTAAAATTTCATTTTATAACATATTTTTCAAATTTCATTCCCTTATAACTTTTTTATTACTGAACAGATTTCGATGAAACTGTGTCCAGTGATATTTCAAGACATCCTGAATCCAGTGGTGTATTCAGAATTTTCATAAAGCTCATGAATTCGAATTGGTGGATTGATTAAACGGCATATTTTTCAAATTTCATTCCTTTGTAACTTTTTTATTGATTGACGCATTCCAACGTAATTTACATGTAAATCATTTGAAAATGTCGCGAATCCAGTGGTGTAGTCAGATTTTTTCTAAAAAAATCGCTAGTAATTTTTTAGATTTTTGACCTTGAAAAATAAGATTAGTTGGTCCTGGAAATTGAGATTTATTCATGATATTTGGTGTCCTAATAGACTTTTTGAATATCTACCTAACAAAAAAAAACATTCCAATCGGTTGAAAAATGTAAGTTTTATAAGGGTGCTTCCATCTTAAATGGGTCACACTGTATGTGGCAATGTACTTGGGCACAACAAAATCCTCATTCATTCATTTAGCGAAAAAGTCAAGGAAGATTTGGAATTAGTTTGTGGCAGGTATTTTTCGGGGTAGAATTATCGTCCTGTTCATTCAAAATGGTACTCTTACATCTCAGGGGCACCTATTTAAATACTTTTGGGTAACAAATTGAACCCCTTGTTGAGGAATTGCCGCTGATGGAGCTCAGGAAAATATATATTTTCTGCAAGATAGGCTCCGCTTGACAACACTGCAATTGTCAACAATTGTTTGGTTGCAAATGTTGTAAATACCTAATTGGATAACTAAGGACCCAACCGTCAGCCGGCCGGGTAACCGGACCTAACGCCGATTGACGTTTACCTCTGGAAAAGCTCAAAAGATCTCCGACTAACGAATTGGATGTGGTTTGAGCAAGAAATATCCTGAAAATGTGTGTAGGAGAATTGTTAAAATTTTTGAGAATGTTATAGGGGTAAGTCGTCTAAAATGGGGACGGCGGGTAAAACGGGGGCTGTTCTCATGAGATACGCCATCTACTGCCAGCAATACTTCAGTATGCGATGAGCTGTCCACTCGAACAATTGTTTTTTGGGACGCGAGAACCTTACCACGTTTTCACCTGAAAATTTCACGAATTTGGTGTTTCAAATTACTGGTTCTTTTGTTTTCATACGTAAGAATAAAATTGTGGTAAGTATATCATCTCATTCTATTACTATCAGTGATGCGTTTGACATGTTATACGTTAATTTAAATGAAGTATGAGAGGGTAGATGCCATGTTTTGTTCAGTATATTACGGTCAGCTAAAACGGGGGCTCTATCACCCGTCTAAAACGGGGTCGTCCCCGTTTTGAACGACATCGACACGCAATTATAAAAATCATTGTATTATTCAGTCTTAAATTTGTAAACGATAAAAACGGAACTAGAATACTTAATAATTTCATAATAATGGCAAAGGCAATTGCAGCTGTGACTGGAGGAGAAATGGGGTACAGGAGAGCTAACCTAACCTAACCTAAAGTTGGGGCGGTACAAACCAGTTTTTTCGGAGGCTTAGGAAAAAAAGTCGGTAGAGCATATTCTGACACTACAAGAAAGGCTTCTTGGCCTTACGTTAACAGATCTGCGCTTGCTGGCATATGAGTTAGCAGTGATGAACAACCTACCACACTATTTCAATACGGAAAAAAAAAGTAGCAGGCAAGCAGTGGATTTATAATTTTCTTGGGAGACACTCTTCATTAAGTCTGCGAAATCCCCAAAAAACGAAACTGGAATACTAACAGTGCCCAATAAGCCCTCAAAAGTATTGGCACTTAGAGGTAAAAAGCCAAAGAAAAAGAAGGATGGGTACAGTGTTCTGTTTGTCGAGGATGGGCTCATGAAGCTTGCACTGCCGTCGAAGAAGGAGATGATTCATATGTTTGTGACTTTTGTTTGTGAATTTTATTTGTTTCATATAAACAATTATAGTATATCCTAATTTTTTATTATTTCTTAACGGAGTCCCCATTCTGCCCAACCGGTAGTTCAAAACGGGTTATTTGCACTATTTACATATTTCTTGTTTTATTATTGGAGTTAATAGTTCTCTCCAACAACGTTCGTATTTTTGGATAGATCAAAACTCATTCAACCATCATAGTTGTTCTCGGAATTTATTTTCAATAAACTTTTTATTTATGAGCTGAAATATATAGTGTCCCCATTTTAGACGACTTACCCCTATTCATCAACAGGCTGCACCCTTACAAGCAACCCTCACAAGTCTCCGAGAAATCAGGTCCAAATTAACAGAACTGTTTTCAAAATATTCAATAAGAACATCATGAATGACCTAAAAACAATTCAACGGACCCTGTATTTAATGAAAGGTAATATTGAACAAATTTAATCAACAGTACCAATGAATTCGTTTAAAGATCTGTCAATTGTTTTTATTATAGAAGCATTTTCCAAAATTAAAAAAATATATATATTTCAAGCAGAAGGTGATATCAAAATACGTTTCAATCATCTGTAATAGACTAAAACTCTTACCGAAATATGACTTTATTTTTCCTGGAATAGTGCTAGAAAAAAAAAAACGAAAAATGTTAAACATTTTAAAGAGTTTCTGTATATACATTTTCATCCTGAGTTTGTCTTTTATCGATCAACAAAACAGTTTTATCTATGTCAATCCCACACAACTACAGCGTTTTTTCGAACTTTGATCAATTTTATCTCAGACACGACAGATGCGAAAGCATTTAAACTTACACCTTACCCATATAATCAGAACCATTATTTTATTGATTTCCATTTGCTTTTGACAAATGACTCTATGTTTACTAGAGTACATACTAAGAAAATAGGCGAAGTGCCATCTTTAGGAATCACAGAAAGCACTCCGACTGGAGCCAAAGAATATTTCAAGTGAAGTAATTGAATGTTTCTTGTGTAGAATTTGGCATACTTGGCGGCAAAATGCCATAATTCCCTGAAATGAATATAGATAGATATTTGATAGTTCAGCCTTTCCTTTATTTCCCAAACTATATAAAAGAGAAAATAATAAAACAGCTCAATACGACTGCAGAATCACATCCATCCAATACTTGGCAAAGTTTTGTTCATTGTTTTCCTCGTAGAATCAGAGACATTTCTCCTATCGTTTCAGCCACATCAATTATTCGTATTTTTAAAACTGAATATCAATAAAAGCACTGTAATGCTACTGATATAGGGTAACCAAAATAGAACCATTCCGTACTTAGGTAACATCGATCCAGTTTAACTATTATGAGTTATTCATGGACATCTTTGATGTACAATGTATCATTACTTTCCCATTTTTGAGTGTTTAATCTACTATCAGCTTTGTAATGTAATATGTCTCGCCCCGTAACGTAAATTATTGGTGGAAAGCCGTATTTGTAATAGTAGTAATAATCTTCAATGACATGATACAATTAGTGAACCAACCCCACGATAAACTATGATGTGAATCAATTATTCAGTAACGAACTTGTCTATGAATATCTCCTTGCTGTTTGTTCGAAGAACGAACCCTGAGAGAGAGAGAGAGAGAGAGAGACAGACGTATAGCATGTCTCCAAAATATCGAGAAAGACATGTAAAGACTGAGATAAAAGTGTTAATTTGGATAGGAACAGTGGAGCGATTAGTGATATTTGTGGTCCATGAAAATATCTATTAAATATAGACAGATCGCCAACCAATCTGCGGTGTACTAAAAACCTCCAGTGGATATCTAATATATGGTCTATGTACCATTAAAACGATGAAAATTCTGTTTGCAGACAGTTCATCTTTTCCTGTGATTCGTCAACTGTTAAAAACTTCTAAAGTTTGAAAAGTAATTAGTCCATCAGGATATCGAGATTTTAGATGAATTACATGATAGTGACAACAAAGTAAAAGTTCACAAGGATCTTTTATATCAAATATATGAGTTGCCTACTAGTATCTTTTGACTGTGTCATTCACACAAGTTTCATTCAAGAAGGTTTTCAAACCTGGAGTTTTCATTAGGACAGGAAAGACTGAAAGCATTCCCACTGATGATCTGAATTATGACAAAATCCTCAATAATTTTGGGAAAAGCACCCCAAAAGTATTGAGGAAGATAACTCTCAATATCAAAAACTATAAGTCGTAACATAATACATACGATTGGTATTATGTATCTCGTATATTAGGATTACATTCTACTTGCCACTAACTAATTCTTGTCTGATTCACCTAATATGAAAATCATATCAATGAAATCAGTTTTTGAAATCAACATTGTGATTTAATTTCATCAAAATTTCTCGATTCAGCAAAGATTTCAATACGTATACATACTTACATACAGGCAAATATTCGGACCTGTCAAACTAATTGATTTTCAACTAATCAATTTATTTGCTTTTCCTTGCAAGGTTATATACCGAAAGATAATGGCACAAATTTCAAGATAATTGATATTATTATCAATATGCCAAAACAAACATTTTAATGTGAATGAAAATAACAAAATGGTAGTCGAATTCACAACATGTTTATATTCTGAAAGGGTAAAAATTATATAGGCATGGAGCGGATATTTTAAAGAAAGGGTTGGACAAAGCCTATGTATCTAATGAAGGAATTGGAAGGTGTATCATTACGAGAAATGTGTGACAAATATAACCTCTCTCGGTCGCTATCGTCAAATATGGATTCCACCGTAAAAAACGTGGTTTATTAAGATAGTAGCGAAAAAACTGGATGAATATTCGTTCGAAAAAAAATTTTCAATTCAACAGAACAAAACAATGTTGCAAAATTCTCCAGCATCTCCAGCCAAGGACAAAACATTCATAATAATTGTATCTATATTTCATGCTGAGAACTTCAAAGTCCATACTTTTATTCTGTTCTGTTCAAGTGAATTGTTGAAATTGAAATGTTATATAGAGAATGGGTCTATGATTGGGGTATCAAAAAATAATGTATTGAATACCACACGAGAGTTCGATAAAGTAGAAAATAATTCTCCAGATTTTTTCTCAAACTTTTGACCATTTGGCAACAAGTTCTCGAAAAATCTGTCAAATTATTTTCACTTTATTCCCACTCTCTTGTGATATTACAACTGAGAATATTTAATGAAATTTGTAGCGCCTTTGTTGGCGCTTTTTGGATAATATACAGAGTGTTTCATACAAAGTAAAGATTTTTCACAATTTTATTTACAATGTTTGGCAAGCTGTTTGTACAAATATTATGAGTGACAAATTTTGGCTGTCATGCTTATAATCTCAGAAACAGTCAATATTTTCGAAAAAAAAAATTTAATGGATAACCATTTATTCCTCATGTAGATACCGAAAAACTGATCTAAAAAACCCAACAACAGAAGTTGTGTGAGTTCCACAATTTTTATTTTATAGAGCTCAGAAAAAAGAGATATGGAATACAACGCCTTTTTTGCAGGACTGTATATTGAAATGTTGTTTGTGTATTTATTTTATTAATAATAATTAATAATTATAATCTTGATTCAATGTTGAAACAGTGAACCGGGGTACAATGAAATGAGTAGGTATGATGGAGAAATAATTTTGTAACGTCCGATTCTAATAAAACAAAGAGTGAAAAAAGAAACATATATTTTCTTTATTTTTGCAAGAAAATTAACTTGTACAGCATTGAGAAAAATTGCAATCGCTAAAGTTGAACTTGAAGTAAAAGAAAATTGGAATTAGTGCTTTTCCATTGCAGTCACTGTTTAGATCAACAAGTTATTGAACGACCAGTGAAATCTCAATTGGTAGGCCCCATTGGTGAATTTCCCTGTAGGCCCTTTTTGCCAACAATCCGACGCTGCTGAGCAACCATGACCAACCGTCGGCGACCGTCCAACTACAATCAAAATTTTCAACACGACTATTCTTATCGGACAACTCACATTGAATGATCTTTCTCTACCGGTTTTCAAAGGCCATCTTCGAAATTCCAATTTTTTGAACATTTTCGTCGATCAGTGTGAGCTTGAAAGTTTTCATTGATTCCTTTCAATCACTGGTCATTGCTGGAAGGTCAGTATCTGCAATTCATCACGTAAAGAAATCGCTATGGATATTTGTTCCCACACAATGATATCATATATAAAAGTAAACTAAGCACTTAGAAATATGGTCATTAGCTGATTACGTTAAAATTTCCATACAGAGCTCCAATATAATCTAATCTCCACCAGTCACTAATGACTGTCAACAAGACGAAGAGAGTCGCCAACAGGCTCAAAGTTGAATCGACAAAAACAATTAATTCGTCCATAATACATCACCGTCAACCTAGTCTGCTATTCTGGCCATCACTTGACTCGATTTATGCCGAAGTTCTTGCCACACTCTGTTAAACCCTGTTTAAACTTGACGTCATTTGTCTTGCAGACAAAATGAAGTTTAGCTAATTGCAGTTCCCAGATTTCGTTCTCAAAGGACCCTCGTGATAAAGCTTCGGATATGAATGTGACAAATTAGATCGATTAGGTACAAACAAGGAACAGAGAAGTAATCAGAGTTCCAGAAGAGAAGACAAACAAAATCTTTTCATTTGATTGTTCAATCACGCCTACAGCTTGTTGAATCAACGGAGCTATTTTCACATTCTGCCCGAATTACTTATCACAAAGAAACTGGAACGAGAAAAAATAATTTAGGATCGTTTGATCTTGTAGCTGATAATTGCCTTCATGGTATGGGGTCGAACTAGAAATGATTCTTTCTTCTACAACAGCTAAACAAAGTAGCCTTAGACGCTTTCAGGTCTCATCGCAAAATTGACGTTTAACGGAAATGTCATTTTGCGACAGCCTTCCCGCTTTAGAGCGAAAATATTTCAAACACCCTCATCCTTCATTGCGTTTGTTGAAGAAGCTACCATTTTTACCTGATGACGGTGATAATATCTCAGTCTAAGAAGCCATGGTGGTGTAGTAGCATGAGTTGAAGCTTCATTCCGTTTCTGAAGCCGGGGAAGGCTGTGGCGAAAGTAGTGGATTGAATCCTACGGAATAAGTTCAACAAGTTTAAGTTCAAAGCTGAATACTGTCATGGTCCTGCTTGTTACAAAAAAGATAATTGATACAAGACCAAGACCAAGATCGAGACCAAATACCTAAATATTCCCAAGATCAAGACTTGACTTTGAAGACCAAGACCAAGATCAAGACTCTTCCACAAGAGTATTGGTATTGGTCTTGATCTCGAAAGGAAAATAGTGAACTTGAACCTACTCAATATCAAGAAAATTTTGATAGAAATAGTTATGGTATTTTATTTCAATTATTTATTTTTCATATGGTAGGTTTTTAAATTTTGTTCATCCAAAATCGATAATACATTTTTCAAAATCTGTATTGCTGTTATACAGTTTACAACAAATGTGCCACAACCACATCTTTAGGCTCAAGTACACGGGGCGAGTTTACAAGATAACAAGCCGGCTTGTCTACTGCTTATTGTGACATAAAGTGGCTTGGGGCAGTCTTTCGCAGCCAGTTATGCAAACTGCAAGCAACCTAAACAACTTTATCAAGAGTATCGGGTTTCATCTCCATTGGTCTTGAACACTCTAAATCGCCAAGCAGCTAACGGGCCGAGTGCATCGAGTACACTGGACTAGTTTACGAGCTGCTTGGGAAAAAGACGGCTTGTAGCTTGTAAACTCGCCCCGTGTTCTTGAGCCTTCAGGCTCAGTACACTAGCTGGCGTGTGGAAAACATCTGTTGTCGTCTGTGGCTTGGGGCAGTCTCTCGTAGCCAGTTATGCAAACTGCAAGCAGCCCAAACAACTCTATCGATAGTATCGGGTCTCAACAACATTGGTCTTGAAAACACTCTAAATCGCCAGGCAAGTATGCTCCTCCGACATCTTCAAGACCAATGCTACTAGCCACTTGTGCACAAGCTACTGTGAGTACACGTTGCTAGTTTACAAGTTAGCACGCTCAAAAGCCGGCAAGTGGTGTATAAAGTCGCTGGCAGTTCAACTTTTTTCAGAGCGTTTTTACAAGCAGCTAACGGAGCGAGTGCATCGAGTATACTGGACTTGTTAACGAGCTGCTTGTGAAAAGGCCGGTTTGTAGCTTGTAAACTTGCTCCGTGTACTTGAGCCTTTTACTGCTCATCTCACAATAATCCATTGTAAAATGGTCAGAAAAAATTTAATTAACATTCCAACCATTTTGAACCCTTGTTCTGGCTTGTGGGGAGTCGACCTGTGTGCTGTGTTAGTCTAATTCAATATTTATTCAAGATTCCTTAAAAATTATATAATGATAGTGGAATGATAAATTTTTATTTTGCTTACTTTACCCTACAAATCGACAATTGTTAAAGACTGAGAAATACGAAATACCTATTATATGCATATGAACTGTTGGACAATTAAATTGAATAATTAAAATTTCTAGACAAATTTTGATCCAAGACCAAGACTATCAAGACCAAGACTAAGACTGAGCCAGTCTCGTCTTGGTCTTGAAACATTAAGACCAATACTAATACTACATTTATCTTTTTGAGATCAAGACCAAGACTGATCAATCTTGGTCTTGGTCTCGCGAAGCCTCAAAGTGAGAGCAAAAAATACCAACTCCGTGAACAGATTCAGCCTCAAAGTGAGAGCAAAAAATACCAACTCCGTGAACAGATTCAGCCTCAAAGTGAGAGCAAAAAATACCAACTCCGTGAACAGATTCAGCCGGAGCAGGAATGCCTCAGGGATCGAACCTTTCATTAGTGATGTACTCGCTGTATGCATATGACTTTTCCACGTTATTTCAAATAAATATAGCCGTCTACGCCAATGAATCTATACCGGTTCTAGCAGGATCATGTTACACCCCCCGTATCTTCGTTAGTTTTGAAGGTAATTGATTGAAATTTGGGATATCCTGTATGAAAAATAAGCGGCACTTTTTGGCTTACAAATGATTTTTTCTTTCAACTTTCGATTTTTAAATGGAACACCCATTTCTGAGGTCTGCATAATTTTTTGAATGCAATGATAACAAAAATTAGTGTTATTTCAAATGTCAAAAGTTTTGATAATTTAATTTTGAATTTTTTATTCACGTGTGCCATGATGGTCCCGATTAATTTCAGATAACCCGTCTAATTCTAGAAAAATCGAAAACCCGTCAAAAATACTAAATTGCGTTTTTCATGACGAAATAAAGTTCATCGTAATCGATTTTGGGGTAAAACTCAATTTTTTCAAATGGTATCGTGGTACCATTTATTAGAACTATTAATAAGGAATTTATTCATATCTGGTAAAATGTACGATACATGCAATCAAAATTACACCTGAAGAAAAAAAAATAAAAAATTGTTTTAATTTAGTGTTGAGAAGTTACCAAGGAGGCTTTGAAAACAATGAAATTATTCCTTCAGATTGTCCAAAAAATATTTGTTTTTATTGTGTTTTGAAAAAGTCTTTACATTTGTTGTTATTTTTGTTCAAAATGCCGCACATTCATACAAGTGATGAAAAAGTGGAACTGGAAATTAGACAACAAACGATAAGCCGAATCTTGCACAAACGTTATTCTAAATCGTTCACTTATCAATTGTACCAGCACCTATACGGAAATGATAATAAAAGTAGGATGAAATATTGCAATTGGATCTTGTAGAATGATCTGGTTTTACAAATATGGGATTATTCAACAGACAAAATACAAGGTATTGGTCACAAGAAAATTTATTGTGGTTCGGTTTCAATGTTTGGCTTGGTACTAGAATCGTTGCTTCAATAATATTTGAACGACTCTTTACTGGAGCTAGACACTAGGATTTCTACAAAATGAAATTGAGGACAGATTAACTGTCCATATACGACAGGGAATGTATTTCCAACAAGATGGAGCTCCTCCCCATAATTCAAGAATAGAAATGGATTACCTTTAACAGGCAAAAAACGTTATTTCGACGAATGCAATTCAATTAATCACCTTCAAAACTAACGGAGATACGGAGGGTTTACCATGATTCTGATACACCCGGTATGTATAGATTTATACAGCGAGGTAGCTGCATGCAAGATCTTGATATACTTGAAAAGGTTAGTCATACCATATATGACGAACAACAGAATTTTGAAGAGATGGAACTAATAATTTTTGGAATTTGGATCTGAATCAACGGACTAAGAAGGCACGATGCATGTTCTGGTCAGTCTGGCGATTCAGTGATCATCAGTTTAATGTCTGTCCTGGTATTAGTTAGGGAAATAGTTTTTTTTTGACAGGTGTTCGTCTCATTTTTCTACTTGGTGGAAACGCGTGGAGAGAAAGGGTACTTCGAGTTTGTTCGGTTTGCAAACGATTGACTATTGATCACTGAATATGTTACCTCTGATGTTATCTCTGGGTGATTTTGATATGAATGTATGATGATTACAGAAAAAGAAAGAGATATGAACGGTGAAGGTTTGCGGAATTCCTTGTTGAGTGAAATGGTGAATAATAATACACGATACCTTTCAACTTTGTTGAAACAAATTGTTGTTTCAAATTCAATCACTGGAGAGATATAGGAGATCGAAGAGCACATTGTTACTGACAGTTCTGAAGAATTGAAGAAGGCGCATGAGGCCAAATACATGAGAATTTTTATAGATGATTATACCAATAAATACGACGAATTAGCTCAATTGGTGGACTGTTGAAACTTGGATGGTAAAATATTTGAAACAAGCCAAGCTTAAGTTCAGAATATTGAAGGAATTTTTCTAACTGTACGATTCCGTGGAATTTTTACCCTGCGTCTTACTCTTAATTGATCATTGCTGGTCATCTCATATGGTTCCGCCAACACATATTTCATTATTTATTGAGTAAAATTTCAATTTATTATGTCTTCCGTATTTTACGACATTTCTCTTGTAGACAAAAAACTCTTGGGAAATATCTACAGGTGATTAAGAAATAATGTCATCGTTCAAAAAGGAATAAAGGCGGGAAGACATTTCCCAAGGCAGGGCTTTGAATTTGTCGATGAAACTAATTCCAAACTTGAAAATTAATATTGGTACCTGTACGGTATACTTTGACTACACAACTTTGTTCTTCTTGTATGCTGCTAAACTTTAGATCTTAAAAAGTGATCCGACACTCAGCAAATTGATGGCAAATTATTTTCAGTAAGATTCTCCGAATTTCTTACACGTTATATTTTGAATTAACAACCTCTCTGGAGGAGTACGAAGAAAATCGATGGAGTAGATATAGTGTGTTCTCACGAAACATGATCTTCATCAATAATCACTCATGGTTCTATTAATTACTGAGGAAATCATCATTTTGCATTTTTGTATGATATTTCTATAACCAAAAGTACTTTGAGATTCAAATTGAAAAATGCGCATAGTAGGTATATGTAATAAAATATCGTATTCTCATTTGGAGGATATTGACATTTTTGTTGTTTCAATCAGGTAGCAAAAAAATTTGGGTCAGTAATCCAATTGATTCTTTAAGGAATACACTATGTATGAATCAACTGTGAGTGGTTCATAGTAGAGAGCATACTTTTAGGCCTCAGACACAATGCAATAGTATTTATGTAATAAGTTTTTACGTATTGCGATTTTGCATAAATAAAACAGGATGCAACCCATAATTGAAAAATAAACCTCGAATTTTACCAACGAAATTGACTAGAATGTAAAAATATTAATAGTGTAAATATGAAAATTTACCAAGAGGAATAAAATTAGGTTAAAATTAAAGTGGATGTACCAGTTTGTCACAGAAAAATAAGAACTTTTATCGTATCATCAAAAATTTGGCTTTCTTTGAGTTAAATCTTTTTTACAAATTATTAACATCATAACATCACAACAACACAAAATACATCAGTTACAAAATATAATACTTCATAATACCCTTGATAACAATTTTATTTTGAAATCTATTCATGACTATTTCACGCACTTGGAAAATTAACCAATCAGGAGTTCTAGTCTAATTCTACCGAATTCCAGATTTTCCACCCTTCACTATGTTTGTGAAATAGTCTTATAAAATTCCACTCGTGATTGAATTTATCTCATAAGTCTGTCTTTTATTTCTGAACTCACCTCAATTGATTGAAGAAAACACCACTCATCCTGGACTCGTGGTGTTTTCTTGAAGCAATTCAGATTTATTTAGAAATGAATCGACAGACTTATCGCGAGAACTCAATTACTAGTGGTATAATATTTTGACAGTTTTCAAAACTAATAAATACTCCTGCACCAGTCTCGTCCAAAATGATAGGTATGTCTGCTGAATATTGGCCAGCAACATTCTTATTCAGTGCGATGATCTCTTTCGTACACGAAAACGTCTCCAACTTGAATTTTTCGCGTAATGGAAATCTTCCTACTCAAGTAATTATGGGTTTTTTAATCAGAAATTGTGATTACTAACTTGATCTGAACATTTCATATTCATATTCATATTCAACATTTTCCATCGACATTTTCATTAATACTTTGGTTCTGCAAGCTCCGCTAATTCGAAATAAAAAAGTACTTTCATCATCAGAATTGTCTCGTCTGAGGCAGTACGAACAAATTCACTGATTTGCTATTTCGAGAATACTCTCAATTGTTCCGTTCTATATCTTACTTTTTTTTTTAATAAATCGTATCAAAGCGTTATCCTGTCGATTTCTACTCTTTTCCTTTTCTTCTACTCCAAACAAGCTTGTAACAGAATATGTAGGACACAAAGATAATGGAGGGTATTCATTTGAGAGTTTCACGAAATGAGCAAGTAATACCGTTTCCCCAGCAACTTGAACCTGTTCTGTATTTTTCCACTCACAAATCAGAAAGTATTATTTTTTCTGATGGAGTGTTAGCAACCGCAAGTATATTTTCATGAAGAACAATATCTACCATGATTTCCACCACAGTTTTAAATAAGTTTCAATTAAGACCATATTGATTATTATGGCACGCTGAAATGACAATAACGTGACTCTAACCAATGTTGATGATTTTATTCTCACAACATCGTTGTCTATGATACGATAAAGCTATGAATGTAACTAGATTATTATGCAATTTAAATAAATCTCGGAAGTTGCATCAAGCGACTTGGAGCGAAGAGCTTCGTCGCCTGGCAACGTCCTCTATTATTATAAGTCGCATAATGATCTCTTTATATCAATAGTTATATGGTGAAATTATAGTGCTTATATCAGAGTCGATTTATTTGTAGCCTTTCGTCATGATAATCCTACAGGCTATAGTAAGCTATTTCAAGGAGTCAATCTTTTACCAAATTCCATAATTCTTTTTGAGTATATGATTAGAAGTTCGAAAAAAAAAAAACAATGAAAAATTTCTATTTCTTACCATTTCTCCGGAAGAGGAGGTGCAAAAACATTGCGAATTAAACAATTACTATTCGAAATATAGGTAAACTCTCAAATAAATACCCTTCGTAATTTTTGTGGCCTAATTATACTTCGTTATGAGCTTGTTTGGAGTTGAAGAAAAGAGTAAAAATCGACAAATATGGCGCTTTGAAAGGATTTATTAAAAAAAATGTGGAATATAGAGTGGAAAATCGGAAGTATTAACGAAAGAGCAGGTTAGTGAATTTGTTCGTACTGCCCAGACGAGACATTTTTGACGATGAAAATCGTTTTTTAATTTGGAATTGGTGGAGCTTGCAGAACCAATGAATTGACAAATATCTATGGAAAATGTTGACATTCTATAGAACAAGATAGTTACCACAATTCTTGGTTCAAAAATCCACAAGGAAAGGTTTTTCACGGTGATATCTGACGGGGACGTTTATCCTGTGATATTTCAAAAATATATAGCATTACGTCCAGCTCAACGTACAAGATTGTATCATACAGAAACGGAACACTAACCGGGAACGGAGTCACATGCCTTGGATATGCTGACGACATAATCGTTATGACCAAAGTCTAATTCGAAATAAAAAAGTACTTTCATCATCAGAATTGTCTCGTCTGAGGCAGTACGAACAAATTCACTGACCTGCTATTTCGAGAATACTCTCAATTGTTCCGTTCTATATCTTACTTTTTTTTTTAATAAATCGTATCAAAGCGTTATACCTGTCGATTTCTACTCTTTTCCTTTTCTTCTACTCCAAACAAGCTTGTAACAGAATATGTAGGACACAAAGATAATGGAGGGTATTCATTTGAGAGTTTCACGAAATGAGCAAGTAATACCGTTTCCCCAGCAACTTGAACCTGTTCTGTATTTTGCCACTCACAAATCAGAAAGTATTATTTTTTCTGATGGAGTGTTAGCAACCGCAAGTATATTTTCATGAAGAACAATATCTACCATGATTTCCACCACAGTTTTAAATAAGTTTCAATTAAGACCATATTGATTATTATGGCACGCTGAAATGACAATAACGTGACTCTAACCAATGTTGATGATTTTATTCTCACAACATCGTTGTCTATGATACGATAAAGCTATGAATGTAACTAGATTATTATGCAATTTAAATAAATCTCGGAAGTTGCATCAAGCGACTTGGAGCGAAGAGCTTCGTCGCCTGGCAACGTCCTCTATTATTATAAGTCGCATAATGATCTCTTTATATCAATAGTTATATGGTGAAATTATAGTGCTTTTATCAGAGTCGATTTATTTGTAGCCTTTCGTCATGATAATCCTACAGGCTATAGTAAGCTCTTTCAAGAAGTCAATCTTTTACCAAATTCCATAATTCTTTTTGAGTATATGATTAGAAGTTCGAAAAAAAAAAACAATGAAAAATTTCTATTTCTTACCATTTCTCCGGAAGAGGAGGTGCAAAAACATTGCGAATTAAACAGTTACTATTCGAAATATAGGTAAACTCTCAAATAAATACCCTTCGTAATTTTTGTGGCCTAATTATACTTCGTTATGAGCTTGTTTGGAGTTGAAGAAAAGAGTAAAAATCGACAATTATGGCGCTTTGAAAGGATTTATTAAAAAAAATGTGGAATATAGAGTGGAAAAATCGGAAGTATTAACGAAAGAGCAGGTTAGTGAATTTGCTCGTACTGCCCAGACGAGACATTTTTGACGATGAAAATCGTTTTTTAATTTGGAATTGGTGGAGCTTGCAGAACCAATGAATTGACAAATGTCTATGGAAAATGTTGACATTCTATAGAACAAGATAGTTACCACAATTCTTGGTTCAAAAATCCACAAGGAAAGGTTTTTCACGGTGATATCTGACGGGGACGTTTATCCTGTGATATTTCAAAAATATATAGCATTACGTCCAGCTCAACGTACAAGATTGTATCATACAGAAACGGAACACTAACCGGGAACGGAGTCACATGCCTTGGATATGCTGACGACATAATCGTTATGACCAAAGGCTAATTCGAAATAAAAAAGTACTTTCATCATCAGAATTGTCTCGTCTGAGGCAGTACGAACAAATTCA
Organism: Chrysolina americana; assembly: GCA_958502065.1. Classification (NCBI taxonomy): domain Eukaryota; kingdom Metazoa; phylum Arthropoda; class Insecta; order Coleoptera; family Chrysomelidae; genus Chrysolina; species Chrysolina americana. Next base: position 75,760,656 of record OY293414.1, read on the forward strand.
CTGACCTGCTATTTCGAGAATACTCTCAATTGTTCCGTTCTATATCTTACTTTTTTTTTAATAAATCGTATCAAAGCGTTATACCTGTCGATTTCTACTCTTTTCCTATTCTTCTACTCCAAAAAAGCTTGTAACAGAATATGTAGGACACAAAGATAATGGAGGGTATTCATTTGAGAGTTTCACGAAATGAGCAAGTAATACCGTTTCCCCAGCAACTTGAACCTGTTCTGTATTTTGCCACTCACAAATCAGAAAGTATTATTTTTTCTGATGGAGTGTTAGCAACCGCAAGTATATTTTCATGAAGAACAATATCTACCATGATTTCCACCACAGTTTTAAATAAGTTTCAATTAAGACCATATTGATTATTATGGCACGCTGAAATGACAATAACGTGACTCTAACCAATGTTGATGATTTTATTCTCACAACATCGTTGTCTATGATACGATAAAGCTATGAATGTAACTAGATTATTATGCAATTTAAATAAATCTCGGAAGTTGCATCAAGCGACTTGGAGCGAAGAGCTTCGTCGCCTGGCAACGTCCTCTATTATTATAAGTCGCATAATGATCTCTTTATATCAATAGTTATATGGTGAAATTATAGTGCTTATATCAGAGTCGATTTATTTGTAGCCTTTCGTCATGATAATCCTACAGGCTATAGTAAGCTTTTTCAAGAAGTCAATCTTTTACCAAATTCCAGAATTCTTTTTGAGTATATGATTAGAAGTTCGAAAAAAAAAAAACAATGAAAAATTTCTATTTCTTACCATTTCTCCGGAAGAGGAGGTGCAAAAACATTGCGAATTAAACAGTTACTATTCGAAATATAGGTAAACTCTCAAATAAATACCCTTCGTAATTTTTGTGGCCTAATTATACTTCGTTATGAGCTTGTTTGGAGTTGAAGAAAATAGTAAAAATCGACAAATATGGCGCTTTGAAAGGATTTATTAAAAAAAATGTGGAATATAGAGTGGAAAAATCGGAAGTATTAACGAAAGAGCAGGTTAGTGAATTTGTTCGTACTGCCCAGACGAGACATTTTTGACGATGAAAATCGTTTTTAAATTTGGAATTGGTGGAGCTTGCAGAACCAATGAATTGACAAATGTCTATGGAAAATGTTGACATTCTATAGAACAAAACCGAGTAGGCCGTGGAAGCAAAATGAAAGCCAAAGATTGCAAAGTTTTTAAAGGATTAAAAGTATTTCCCAAAATGATTTACACCCAGCCCTATTGATTGATCATTATCCAGTAATGATTTCACTCAGTAGCGTCGAAGAAAAAATCCTCTATGCCAAAATGTCTACAAGAAACTTGAGGAACAAAAGTTGATTTACATATTAGAGAATCAATGTTGGTATGGAGTGTCTGCAAATACAGATGCAAATGACGCTTTCAAAGTATTCTATGAAATTTATGAATGTTCAATTAAATCCGCGACAACAACACTGATTTGTGAAAACAAAAAAAAAAAAGAAACCATGGATAACACAGGTTTTATTTAATTCAATGAAAAAACGAGACAGAGTAATTCATGTATTTCATACCTACTCACATCAAAAATCCGTTGGATGATTATTGAAATATTCAATAAATTAATTATTATATAAAACTTTATTAGTACAGTGCTCTTCATTACAGTACAATCTACAATGATTACAACGAGTCAATAAATAAAAACATAGAACTCAGACACATAGATTAGGTCACATTTTATGAAAAAAAATATATATTATATACCGGAATTATATACGGAATATCTCAGTTATTGTATGAAGTAGGTTTGTGAAATTTGGAGCGTCGATATAATGACATAAGAGCTAGAATTTGAGCATATTGACATGTCGAAGTTAACTTCCGGTCTGACCGGAAGTAACATCAACTTTCTTATTTTAAATGGAAACCCTATTTTTTTTTTCTTTTCGCTTTATTCAGCATTCAATTCCCTTTGTAATGAGTTGGTATCTAACCAGAAACTAGATCAGAACAAAATTATTATTGAAATTCACCGAGTAGGCCGTGGAAGCAAAATGAAAGCCAAAAATTGAAAAGTTAGCTATGGAAACCATACGTCACTTGATAACAGTTGCTACTACTGTGATATTTTATTTTCATTCGTCGGCGTTATAAAAAGCCGCCAAAATAAATATTGGAAAAATTGGGAAAAAAACAATACTCTGTAGGTCCATAACTTAAATAGGAACATACAACTTTTTCTTGCCTGTACTATTCAGCATAACCATTCCTTTCTAATGATATAATAGAAAGTAATTTTTTGAAATGAAATACCAAAAAATCCAATTATTATTCTTCAAATAACAAAACAGATTATCGCCATTCGCAAAAATAACATTAAAAATTATGTGGAATGATAAATTATATCCTGTAGGTTCTAGGTTAAATAGGAACATAAACGTACTTGGTCTGTGCCATCGTCCATAGATATTCTAATATCTACCTATGGACGATGTTTGTGCTATTCAGAATAATCATTCCATTGTTATTAACAAGTAGGCTGATTAAGATGTATTTTGGAATGAAACAAAAAAGAAACGAGAGCTCTCACGAACGCTGCTATCCATATTATTTTGACGTTCGAAGTAGTGTTTTTGATTCTGCCATTTTAAAAGGGTTTGGAAATCGAAATCAGTTAGTGGAATATTCAAAAAATGCCCCGTTATTCACGAACCGAACAAATTGACATGTTTCTCATTTATGGTGAATGTTTAAAAAATTCTTATGCCGCTGAACGATTGTATTTACAGCGATATCCAGGGAGGCAGCAACCGTCAAGAAGGTATTTCCAGTGGCTTGAAGAAAAATTAAGAACTGAGCCTGATGTTCACGAAGACCAAAAAGCATTTGTTATTAATGAGGAAACTGAAATTAATGTATTAGCTTTAGTACAATATGATAGCACAATTTCCTCAAGGCAGATTGGCTGGCGCCGACTTAGCTATAAGTAAGGACTCTGAAATATCTGATAGAATGTACTTCCAGCAAGATGGCGCCCCTCCGCATAATTCAAGAATAGTGAGAAATCATCTTCAAAATCGCTTTCAAGAGAGACTTATAACAAACAACCCATGGTCCAGTCAGGTGGCCACCAAGGTCACCTGATCTTACTCCGTGCGACTTTTTTCTATGGGGGCATCTTAAAAATAGGGTATATTCCACACAGCCTACAACTCTACATGAGCTAGAAGTAAAAATTCGTAGAGCTTCCCAAGATATCACGCCCCAAATGTTGAGAAACGTTTTACATGAAAATATCACCAGAGTCAATAAATGTATTGACGCTGAGGGAATGCATTTCGAACATTTGTTTTGAATTTATTTTATCTTTAATCCTATCAATTTGAATATTTTTTTTTCGATAAATCTGTTTTTTTGTTATTTGAATAATAATAATTGGAATTTTTGATATTTCATTTCAAAAAATTACTTTCTATTATATCATTAGAAAGGAATGGTTATGCTGAATAGTACAGGCAAGAAAAAGTTGTATGTTCCTATTTAAGATATGCACCTACAGAGTATTGTTTTTTTCCCAATTTTTCCAATATTTTTTTTGGCGGCTTTTTATAACGCCGACGAATGAAAATAAAATATCACAGTAGTAGCAACTGTTATCAAGTGACGTATGGTTTCCATAGCCAACTTTTCAATTTTTTGCTTTCATTTTGCTTCCACGGCCTACTCGGTGAATTTCAATAATAATTTTTTTCTGATCTAGTTTCTGGTTAGATACCAACTTGTGATATGTCATTAGAAAGGGAATTGAATGCTGAATAAAGCGAAAAAAAAAAAAAAAAATGGGTTTCCATTTAAAATAAGAAAGTTGATGATACTTCCGGTCAGACCTGAAGTTAACTTCGAAATGTCAATATGCTCAAATTCTAGCTCTTATGTCATTATATCGACGCTCCAAATTTCACAAACCTACTTCATACAATAACTGAGATATTCCGTAGGCAATACTTCCGTAGCCACCCGGTATATCAAACTCGAAAATCCAACTATACTTATATACTGGTCATTGCAATGAAAGACCTTCAGCAACTTATCTTGTTAATGCGGGTGGAGACATTCACAAGAACTTGGTGGTTGGGAATCGAGCAATGTTGCATGGAGGTATTTGGAGGATAACTTGAGTAAGAAAATTTCCATTGCGTGACAAATTCAATTTGAATACGTTTCTATAAACACTGTCTCGTGTACGGAAGAGATTATTGAACTAAATATAAATGTTGTTGGCCAAGATTCAGCGGACATGATGCCATTTTGGACAGGAATTCTGCATGTGTTTCTATCAATTTCAAAAATCGTCAAAACATTCATATTTTCATAAATATATTTTGAAATAAATTTGGTTTCTAGGATATTGTGAAGTAACAAATGTATTATATTATATTAAGTGTTGTTGTGATGTTATGATGTTGATAATTTGTGATAAAGATTCAACCTAATGAAAGCTTACTTTCCAATCATACGATAAATGTTTTATTATATTATTCAAGAATATTGATTTAATACACTTCGTGTGCACTATGTTAAGTTAGTTGAAAAATATCGATGGTTTACTAGTTACAGTGCTGCCTTTCACCTCGTCCATTTATCCATGTCAATTTATCCATGTAACCAACAACCATTTCGAGAACAATGCACCACTCTGACGTGTGGTTCGCCACGAGGAACAATATATGGCAATGATATGCAAAGTTGGGTAACAATCGCTTCCATTTCTTAGCCTGTGGAATGAATACCAAAGCTTGATGAATTGACGCAAGTGGAGTTGGTTTGCATCAATCTTGCGCCCGATATGAAAATCCCCCGGGATAAGAGCCATTACTTCGTTTCCAGGGACGCGGATCTTTCGTCTTCGGTTGACGACTTGATGAATGGAAATCGCCTACTAAGAATACGGAATTGTCGACAGCTGCTGCATCAATTTGGAATCGTTAAATTTGTTCCTTTTTTCCAAGCTAATGCGTTCCAATCTTTTTAAATTTCAATTTCTTGGATTAGGGAAATTACTCAATGTTCAGAATGTTTTCAGTTTTCGAGTGAGGCAGGGGTAAATATCTATGTACAGTGACCGCCATGAAGTATGTAACAAATGGGGAAAAAGTTAATTATTGGATTAGGGGAAAATTGTTTTTGGGTGTTTGATTGTGCATTTCAAACCTGAAAATCCATTTTGATACGTCATGATATCAGTGGTATGGCGACAAATTGAAAAAATATACTCTGATGTGACAAAAAATATGGTCAGATGAAAAAATATCAAAATAAGGAGATTTAACAGTTGCTGAGAACTTTTATTCTTTTTTTAATTTTCCGATCTCTTCAAAATTGCCAATTTTTTTGTTATCAGTAAATAATGGCTATTGAAATATTTTAGTTCGATGACGATAACAGAACTATCTCATTTTCTCCACACCAGATAGCATTAAATAAAAAAAAACAAAACTGCTAAATTTCATGCATTATTATTTCTGAACATGGCTAATTACTCACTTAGTGTTAAGTAGTGCTGCCAATTTTAATGATTATTAGATATACATTTATAATAATATCAAAATGGAGTTATCACTCAGATGTTTGTTGTATAGTTATTCACATACCAAAGGAGAAAAATAATGCTTTTTTCTCCTGAGGTATATATATAGTGTGTTTCACTTGTCATGGAAACACCACCGTATCTTCCGTAATTTTCGACGTATAATCATACAATTATCAGGATCGATGGACACTCTAAAAATAAACTTACTACACAACAGGGGTCATTCTACGTGATGAACACTGCACGCCAGCAGTGATGGAACCACTCATTTTTTCGGAAAGTTATATTAGGGGACAAAATTTGCCCAAAATTATTTCGAATTCGTTTTCAGAATCCCCTAATTACTGACAGAACACGTGTCTTTCCAAAAATGTACAGTTCTAAAATAATTTAATTTGTTTCACTTCTCATGGAAACGCCCATGTATCTTCCGTAATTTTCAACGTAGAACCATGGAATTTTCAAGGTCGATAGAAACACTAGCAATGAACTCACTGCACAGAAAAAGTTGTCCTTTGTGATATACACTGCATGCCAGCAGCGATGAAACTACCCATTTTCCCGGAAAGTTATCTGAAGAATGAATTTCCGATCGAATGGAACAAATGGAGTAACTAACTCCCATTGAAATTAGTATGTGCACCAGATGCATCTAATGAACATTTGATTCGATCTATGGTTTTGGTATTTATCAACTTAATATTCTTATCATCACATGGGTTTCTCTGCTCACAGAATGTAAGAAGCACTGTTTATGATAATAAGAATTGGAAAATGGTTTTCCACGATTATCAATAACAATAATTTGAATGTATCATTCAATATTTCGATGAGAAGTGAAAGAAACTAGAATTTTGCAGGAGACAGTTGTAATAGTAATAATTTGGGGATCCTGAACACGAATTCGAAGGAATATCGGGCCAATTTTGCCCCCTAATGTGTAACTTTTCGAAAAAATGGATGGTCCATCGCTGCTGGCGTGCAGTATATTTCACGTAGGATAACCCTTTTCGTGCAGTGAGTTCCTTTCTAGTGTATACTGAGAATTTCATGATTCCACGAAAGATACGGGGGCGTTTCCAAGAGAAGTGAAACAAATTAGAATATTTCAGAATCGAACATTTTTCAGGAGACAGGTGTATCAGTAGTAATTAGGGAATGTTGAACACGTATTCAAAGGAGTATAGGGACAATTTTGCCCCCTGATGTAACTTTCCGAAAAAATGGGTGGTTAAATCGCTGCTGGCGTGTAGAGTATAGTTGGACCATCCCTTTTTTGCAATACGGTTCTTTTCAGTGTATCTCTTAAGCCTGAAAACTTCATGGTTCTAAGTCGAAAATTACGGAAGATACGGGGGTGTTTCCATGAGAAGTGCAATCCAATTGTTATGATTAACATAATATGAAACAGCGGGATATATATTCCTAACTTGTAAACATACCTACGGTCAGGTATAATTACAACTACCCATACTGTTAAAATGGCATTAATTAGTTTGTCGGTATCAACTCAAATAGTTTTGAATATAATGGACCACTAAATAGTCAAAAGTCAAAAATTGCTTTATTGTTTAAAAATATAAATTTTTATGACAAATAGAACATATAAATAAAAACCATTTCTTATTCACTTAGAACACACATATATGTATGTACGTATCTACTTAATTTTAAGAAAAAAATATCGAAACAATACTCAAATCATTTATATTCTTTTTTCGTTTTGTACCAATTTTATCAATCATTCTCACGTTAGTAAGTACTATACCATTTCATAACTACATTTATTTGTATACTGCGTATTTTTAGTTGTCCTGAGGAAGGTAATAGATATTACCGAAAGCTTGACAGTATCAAAGAGTTTTCTTTGAAATAGTCCAATTATTTGACTTCAGTCGCACAAATACTACATTATTGTATATGAAATCTATATTTTATAAAAAACAAACAAGATTGATGAAGATAAAATATCTTCGATAGAATAAAATGGCTCTTCTACAAGTATTTTTTTGCTGCCCTCCTGAACCCACAATCGGCTTCAGTACTTTTAATTTCAGGTTCAGGCAAGTGGTTGATGTTGGAATTGGCAGTCTTATGTTGTTATCATGACGTGTGTTATAAACATGAACTCTAGTAGGGAATGAACTTTTATAATTATAAATGATGCAAACAGTTTCAAAAATAAAAAGAGCTGCAGGGGTCAATATTTTATTTTTGACAATAAGAGGTTTACATGATTGTCTGTAGTTTGCTTTCCAGAGATATCTGAGAGCCCATTTCTGCAGAAAAAATATCATGTTGAAATGATATCGACTACATGCATCCCAAAAAGGTATACCATATACAAGGTGAGATTCTATAAGTGAAAAATACACGGGTCTAGCTGCTACTGTACCAAGTTCACTCACAATAACTCTTATAGCTTAGGCTCCCTTCGAAATTCTTTTTCCAAGGGCCACAACGTGATCTTCCCGATTCAGTCTACTGTCAATTTGTATTCCCAAGAATTGTTTAGATTGTTTAGATTCAATGGTATGGTCATTTTGCCACCTTTGAAGGTCAAAGTGTGCGTTTTTGAGAAAGGGGCTGCTTGAACAGTTCTTGTATACTATCATAACAATCCAATTTTCGATAATCATTAACAGGTTTTACTGATTTTAAATTTTGAAATTGATCTCATGATGAGTTTCTAGTAAATGATCAATAACATTCAACTTATTTTCTCGTAAATATTTAGCATATAAGCCGTACAGCAATGAGATGAAGATGTGAAAATTGTGTTACTATCCATCTTGACGATTCAGAATTGACCTTCACAGAACGTTTCGAAGACCAATGGCCAATCTCTCAGATTTTCATGAAATATGTTACTTATTCTGAAGTAAAGCTACTGTTAACTACTCAAACAGAAAATTCTTGAATACACATTCAAATATTGTTTCATGTGAAGCAGTTTTATCTCATGCTAAATGCAGATCCCATATATAGCCAGTCAGACAGAAACTGCTTCAGACTATACAGAACTCATATTTGAGACTCACTATAGGGACCAGAAAACGCCAACCTATCATATGACGAATTTGAAATTGTTGAATATGAAGTCCCGAGGGATATTCTATGCAAGTTTCCATAAAATAATCACAACCTAAATACCTTGCTATCTCCACGAGAAGATCAGCTTCAGAACTGACGTATATAACTAGAATCCGAGATTCAAAACAAAACTCTCCACGCCACTTTAAAATACTTTCTTACATCGTGGATCCTTCTCGTTTGAATTGAATTACTTTCGGCCTAAAAATGGTTTTTCAATTTCCTCGAAAACCAATTGCCTTGTATAATTATTATTATTTATATCAAGACTGTTCTCACCAATCCCGAGTCTTAGGAAAGTTAGGCCCCGCATAATAGAATAATTTTTTACAAGAGATGAAAATACTGTTTATTCGTGAGGTGAAAGTTTGTCAACGAGCGAAGCAGAGTGGAGCGTGTGTGGCAATCTCACGAACGAAAAAAACGTATTTCATCTCGAATAGGAAATGCTATTTTTTTACGATAGACGTTTATGAAATACTGGAATTTCGCTATCAGAGTCCATATTAATTATAGTTATTGAGAGAAGTGACATTCGATTGCTGATTCAAGTGCCAACAATTTTTTTAACAATTTTCATTTTCATCTCAAGAGTGAAAAACTATAACTTTCATGTAGGGTATCTGGTTGAAAATAATCATTTTCATATACATGAGTAAAAAAATAAATTTTCATTGGTGGTTTTCATGTTTGAGTAAAAGTATAAATGGTATGTTAAATTATTTTTTCATGTTTGAGTATGAAATATCATCATCTTTTGTTTAATAGAAGACTGTAGTTGTTGAGAAATAATTAAATAAGAGTTCAATCAATGCCATATATTGGCACCCCTTTTGAAAAATTGAAGATGGGTTGTATATATGAATAAATTGATGAATTTTTCGAATTCCTCAATCCCAAAAACATATAATTTTATACCAATATTTTGCAAATTGTCATCCAGAAATGAGGGTCCCACTTTCACGAATAATAACCTGTATTTATTTAAATTATTGGAAAAACCTCATGACAATATTGAAAATGGAATAAAGGCCGAATATTTAAATAAATTATATATATTATAATTGATTTCGAACAAAGTTGGGTATGAAGCCGCAAGGTGGCTGTTCATAAAAATAGTTCATGTAATATTTTACCGATATTGTGAAATGTTTTGATTCCAATATCGCTTCAAGAATATTTGAACAACATTATTTTCAAAATGTCCAAGCAATATTGGACCAATAAGTTAGAATTTTTTGCCAATATCTTCATTAATATTGTACCAATATCATCCCAATTACAAGTGTGCTGTTAATGTGTCACCTATCCACTACTAAATTGCTTTACACCTAACTGCTTTAATTGAACATGGAATGAACAACAGTCCGCCATAATTTATTTACCGTGTTCTCGATCAGATTTTCGTATAATGGGTCCATTAAACATCACGTCAAGTTGTTAACCAAAGTGAACAGCAATGGCACTATTTCGGAGAGTTTGCAGAACAATTGGGCAAGAAATCGAACACAATGCCCGAAATAGGAGCTGTTGAAAACTTGATTCCCTGTGATACTTGTCATCTTTATAGACCAGCCAGTAATGACACATTTTTCGCAACGTTTTTTGAATGTATGCTTTTTCAAAGTTATGATTTTCATAGGTTTTTAAATCTCCTCACCAAACATCTGCTCGCATGCAGCTATGTCACCAACTAAATTTTAATTGGCATTGGAAATTGATATATTCGAACGATTCATTAATATGTACGAATCGGTTTCTTTCTAAATTTGAACTCATAAACCCTCGGAAAATTGATTGAACACTCTAGTCTCGTGCAGAAAGCTCTGAAATTAGCAACTGATCATATTAAAAAAAAGGCATTCAAGCACGATTATTCAACGTATGCATTTTCACAGGCTAATTTTTGGTGTAATATGGATCACAAAGAGACAGGATTGAATATAAATTTATTAACCTATAATAATTATTGTAACTTAAAAACTAAACATTCAAACTATCTTGCAGAAGTTGGACTATTGTTATTATCCTAACGAGATCGCAAAGACTACTGAAAGACAGTCGAGAGCGGGGATGATGAATAATGTATCTAGTAGTAAAAAAATACCCTGGAAGAAAATGTAAATTGAAATCTTGGGATGTACTTTTACTACTAGGCACACATACTATTCCTGAAATCGCGATCAACCTTATCATGAACACAGGATTTAAAAAAATAAATAACAATTTTTGATTGTCATCTTACTGGCTATTAGTGGTTCGCACGAGACCAACGAGACGATATTTCCATAAAGTCTTGTCTCGTCTCGCCGATGAAATGATAAATGTCGTATCGAGTCTCGTCTCGCAGCCTCCACTCTCGTCTCATCTCGCTTCTCGCACGAGAGTCTCGTAAAAGAATCGAAATATCGTCATGCATATTTTTATTTTTTCAGTGCAATAAGGAATGCTTGAATACTTGCCTTAATGTAAGAGTCGGAAAAGAAGATTACAATTGTTGAAACATAACATCATGTATTTGAGAGTAATACATCTAAACAAAATAAAAACTTAGCATTATTTAATCATTTTGGCAATGAAATAAGTTGAAAAATCAAAGTTAAAAAAAAACAACACACAGACAGCCCTCATTTTTTACCCAGTTGTTTAGGCATATCAAACATCGTGCAGATTCATTATTGAGATGATTTCGATGGTTTCTTATAGTTAACGCAGCACGTGAGACCTATCTTTCCGTCGGGACAGCCGGTATGTTTAAGAGATCTCGTGCCATTAAACATATCTATAATAGAAAATTCAGAAGAGTGAATTTTCGACTATTGAAATATATATGTTTCTTCATTACTCCGAGGAATAGAATAATGTTTTTGATGCTCCGTCATCCATTCTTCGTCGGAAAGCGTAGGATTTACTGAATACAAAATATCATAATCAATTACAAAATCCGATTTTTATTAAGTTCTCAATTCCGCACATAAAAATATTCACCTGCGAGACTCTCATACGAGACGCGAAACCTCATGCACGATACTCGAGACGAGACCAATAAAAGTCTCGTCTTGTCTTGTCCGAGTATCGTCTCGAAAACGAGACGAGACCTTGCGATACTCTCGAAAACGAGACTCTCGTACGCATCACTACTGGCTATGGAGTTGTTTCCTTGGCAATCACCGAAGAAAACAGCAAAACCGTTGCTGACTATTCAGGTAACATGACAGATACATTTATAATTGATGAAGGAATTACTTTTCATGTCGAGTTCAGCCTATGTTTAATAATTGGACAAATTGCAACATTATTTATTTATTCATTTATTTAAATACAACAAGGGCAGAGACACAGTCTATTGTGCCCAGTAAAATATAATTTTATGAGCTCACAAATCATGTTATAATTTTCATATTATGAAAGGAAGAGAGAAAAACGAAAAATTGAAATTAACAAACTATATTGCCTCGGCAAATAATAATAATAGCCGTCCTCTACCCGCACAGGCTATGCCTTTGGGTACACTCAACGAGTGTTTATGAGGGAGTATTATTATTATATCACAGGTTTGCTGTTTGTAGGAGAGAATCATAACGGTTCTTAAAACTGTTTTCACTAGGGGCTGTCACGATATCTGGAAGTAGCGTATTCCTCGTCGTGAAAATTCTGTTTGAAAAGAAGTTTTGACGTACAGGTTGTTCGAAAGGATTCCTGCTTCAGTTTCAAATGATGTTCACGCAATCTACTATCATCTTGTAGTAGAAATAAGCTAGCAAGATCTACAGAGAAGTCATCGTGCAGTATTTGGTGGGTCAATATCGCATCGCCTCTGACAGTATGTCACTCACATAGGGATTTGTCATAGAAGAGTTCATTGAATCCTCCAACCATTCTGGATGCAATGCGTTGGACCCTCTCAAGGAGTTGAATATCTTTTACTAAGTAAGGGGACCAGATTTGGACGGCACACTTCAGGTGGGGGTCGAATATATGTTTTATAAAGTTTACTGATGAGTCTTCTATAGATGAGTACGGCTGTTGTTTAACAACGGCTGTCACTTGGTTAGCAGCAGTCAGTTTTATGTTGAATATAACTCCCAGGTCACTATGGTTGTCTACTTCGGGAATCGATTGGTTGCCCAAAAGGTAATCAAATGTTGGGTTATTATAATCGATGTGTAACACACAACACTTATACACATTCAGAAGTATGTTCGAAGTTTCACACCACCTTCGCACAGAAATGAGGTCTGACTAGAGATCAGCATGACTAGTTAGGGGATTTCCAAAGAACTTACTGTCGTCTGCGAAAAAAGCATGGTCTGAGTGGAGTACAATGGGCAGATCTGAGACATATGCTAAGAAAAAAGTAGGTCCCAAAATCGAACCTTGTGGAACTCCCGAGATGACTTGTTGTAGATCAGAATGACTGAAACCAATCCCCACTTTGAAAACTTTGTCAGAAAGAAATGCTTCGATCCCTTTGAACATTATTTAAAAATATAAAAACTCCACAAAATAAGGTGGTAAAATCTTTATTTGGCTATAAATACAGAGCTTATACAGAAATGATTTACCATCAAACTGAAATATTACCGCTGGAAAATATTCTACAAATAGAACAATGTAAATTTATCTACAAAATAAGAAAAACTCAACAAAAATGCAATACAAACATGAATATAGTTAATGAAATACATTCGTATGAAACTAGAAGTCAAGACCAAATTGATCCACCCCAAGTTAAAACGAACATTGCTTTAAATAATCACTTTTTAAAAACCTTCAATCATTTAACCATTTGCCAAATCATATAAAAAATAAAGCGGAAATGATGCAATATGTTAACGGCCATTAAATTTAAATCATATATTATGTTACGGTACCAGCAATTAATGCTTCACAAAAATATTAATTATGTACATATGTCATAAAGCCCCGAATCTTAATCAATCTTTGGTACAAGGTTGTTGTGAAATTTTTGATACTAATAATTGTATTTAGTTTTTAGAAAACTTTATATGTGATATAGGCTAAGAGATTTTTTGTTTATACATTGTACTGTAGACTTTTGTATATTAATTGAAATAAAAGCATATTTAATGAAAAAAAAAGTTGACATCTTATTTAAAAGTGTTCAAGTTTGAAGATTATGTCAAATGCCTTGGAAAAATCGAGATATATTAGGTATGTCAGCTGGTGACGAGTAGTCTAGGAACCTGGTTGATTTATCTTAGAGTGAGTCCCTTGTTATTGATCTACCAGGAATAAAACCATGTTTCCGTGCAGTAAGGGTAAGAGTTTATCTACAATATAAATAACTATAAATATAACAAAATAATTATAATAGATGTTCTATCATCTGAAATAATATATTCAATATACTTATTATGAGTTAGTTGTTTGCGCGTACTTATTTACTTTCTGAAATGTATATTGAACAACGGTAGGGACCGATTTTGAAATTTTCTCGCACCGTTTCCGATCAGGGAAAGTTCGTTGCTAGCAATTATACTATAAAGCGTATCATGGGGTCTGAAGCTGATCTGCGAAAGTAGATTTTCTTGAGCCATTTCAGAAAAAGTTTTTTCCCGTTTCAGTTAGGTTGAAGATTTTTCCAAAATCATATTAAAGAATATTATCTATAATGCACGAACTTTTGCGCGTGGGAAATTTGTTTCACACCATAACGAGAAAATGACACAGCTCTTCTGGATTTTAAGAACTATTTGAAATACTGTTCAATAGGAAAATTACCCATATTTTTGTCATTCGTAGTTCAATTTCCGTCGCAGTATCAGCCAGGGAAGTAGTGGTTTTCGGTTGAATGTCATATTTGCACTTGCACTTCGTAGGAATGGTTGCAAAAAATTGCCGATAGGAGTTGATTCGAATCAAATTTATAATTTTTTGATGTATCATAGAGAAAAATGGATTCCCACATCGAGTGACCTATTTTGTTTGTATGTCAGTACTCTTCTTCTGAAGTATGCAAATGAATGCAATCAATATCCTGGTTTTTCCCATTCCCGCAAGTTTCTCTCATATTTCATCTCGGCCTTCTCGTGATATCGTATAATTTCATATTGTGTTAATTTCCATGGACTGAAACGATATACGTCAAATACAGCACTTTCGAATTTCATAAATGTAGCTGATAATTACGTATGTAGTAATTATCAGATAATAATCGTCACATTATGAGCATAATGTGTACTGAATATTTGTCATAACATCTGTGAATATCCAGAGATATAAGGAGAGGAAGAAAATACATATGCTGTTACATGGGTGTTATTCCTGAGACTCCTAAGAGGAGTATGAGCCTGCGATAGGTTTAGTTTCAAAAACTTACAAAAAAAGTTAGAGCATTGAATTTGGAAATACAACAAATAGCTGTACGATTATTGTTCAACATCTGATAGCAAAAGTTTTGGAATTTTCATCAAAAAAACTTCTCTATTCAATGTTACTAAAATTACTAACGTTATTCAATCCTCAACATTTGGTTGACGAATAAAAAAAAGCTCCAATAAATTATATGTCCAGCTTTCTACAGAGGGAAAACTCTTATAAAGTCACGAAAGAACTTCAGGAGTTTAAGGCAGAAGATAGGGTAGTCAAAGAGGTCACACCCCTCCAATGGTGAAGAACATACCGAAATACACACACTGTGTCTTCGTGGAAATAACAAAAAAAATCGTTGATTAATATACTATCTGAATGAGTTTAGCGTTATAATTTATTTCGTTTGATAATGTATTGAATTCAGAAAGATGTGATCGAAAGTTGCCAAACAAAATGTTTCGCATTTTTTCTTTGTTTTAAATGAATCACAAATTAATTAAGTAGTGATATTTTCATCTTTCTGAATGTAAATCATCAACCTAAATGAATCTTTACGGTTCTTCAGGAGATATTTCTTGTGCGCCTGCTCTAATATTGACCCGAGTCGAAACAAAATTGAAGCTATTTTCCAAAAGGGAAACCGTAGAGTTATGCAAAATGTGTCTACGTTAACCACATGACTATTCCAGTTTTTTCATGCAATGGAAATTTGTTCAGTTTATTTTTTATGATAATCAACCATATGAAACTTTTGGTGATCAGTACTCCATTGAGCAACCTTTAATTTGATATTTTTTCAATGCCAAATTCAAGTGAGAACTTCAAAATACCTGAAATAAATTAAGGAAAAAATGAAAGTACAATGACAGAGGGTTCCAATCAAAATCATAATGGAATAAAATGAACTTTATTGATTTTTTTTTCATACATACGTAGACTACTCCATAACTATAATAACTTTGGCCTTCCTAACTTGCACTCCATTATTGCGCACATAACACAAAAACTCATTATAGAACTGATGCACCTTGTTGAACGTCCTCACCTCTGTAAATGTCTGTGCCTGAATGGCGTTGAGATTTTGTTGCGGCGTCTTACCAAAGGCGGGCAGAAACAACCAAAAGTAACAACTTCACGATGAAAAAAAACTCGAAATTATCTCCACAAATTAAATATAACCACCAAATGTCAGTGATGTTAGAACGATAAAAGACTATCGATCAGTTCAATGGTTTCATAGTAGTACATGTTTCCAACCTATATAGGTTCATCATCAGCTAAGTTCAAAATTCTACGATAAAAAGAAGAACTGTGTAACAATCAGTAATCTAATTCAATATAATATTACTTACATGGAGAGAAAATTATGTAGAACATTTAATGAAATAAAATGAGTGTCACCACATGTTCCCACTAGGGGGTTATGTGGGCCCTAACAAGTTGAGTGTTTGATAAAAATTAATTAGGTAAAAGTGGTAATAAGGGAGGCTGGGAGCCTGTATCCCAGTTTTCAAAATAAATGAGGGAGGCTTAAAGCCTATATCCCAGTAAATTATAGGGCATAACATCAGTAGGAAATTCGAAAGTTTTTTCAAAAAGTTAACGATTGAACGTTTGAAAATGAAATGTCATTAGTGAATTGAGAAGGGAGGATCATCTTTCAAGATAGCTCAACGTCAAAGTTGACAGGGACAAATGACACGAGACACAAACACACAGAACACAGAAGGAGAAGAAACAATCCAACATCGCAAATAGTATTCCGAGCAGATCGATCTCATGTCATATCATCCATACCTATAACCTATCACAATGAAAATTATAAAACAAGTATGTGAAAATTATAGAACCATGCGAACATGACAAAACAATAGGTTCGATTCACTCAGCGAAGAGAGACATCTATCGACCATTCATAGAAGGAGGACAAACGTCACACGTCCCAGAAGTAGACAGGCCGATTGATGAGTGTCCGGACAGTAATTAATGAAATTACATAACAAATCGATAAAGTTTCTTGTGGAAGATCAAGGTAGGGAAAGTATTTAAAGAAAATAACACGATGGACTTTTACCACAGGTTAATGAATGCTAGTCGAGCAACTTTAGTGCCTTGTTGAAAAGCAAGTGTATCGTGAGTTGTCTAGATGCCAATCTCATCTAGTGCTAGCTTGGAGTGCACACCGACCATCCGAGGTGGTGCTGTAGGTTTTCCGGGTTCTCCTACAGCTTTAAAGTGAATACATCACCTGAAACATCAGTAAGTCGCCCCGGAGCACCACGCCAAATAATAATAATAGTCGTCCTCTACCCGCACAGGCTATGCCTTTGGGTACACTCAACGAGTATTATTATTATTATTTTTATTACTCTTCAAGATCAGCTGTTAGGGCTGCACAACGTACTTGGATAAAACATGAAATTAAACAACATTACGTAAGACTTGCTAATATCAATATTAAAATTTTTGGTTATATATTATACTCAAACTTGACTGTTTGTACAAGATCAAGATAGCAAGAAATTTCTCATCCTTCGTAACAAACTTACTCGCTTAAACCATTCTCAATATTCTCAAAGTAAAAAATTTCCAATCATGTATTCCATACTAGGGTGTTAAATCTTTCTTCTTTTGATGATTTTTCTGAAAATTAAAGGTCTTTTCTTAATTAAGGACTCAAATATAACATTAATAAATATAACAAGTAAAATTGTAAACTTTTAGCAGTGAAATGTGAAAAAGTCATTGAAATAAATAATTTTCCCAACAAAGTCAGAAGTGAAATTTCTAGATCTCTCAATAATGATTTCTCATTACTTAATAATAGTCCTGAATTCAATTCTGATATTAAAATTTCCAAAGATATTTCCAAAAAAATATCAGAGAATCACCTAGTGTCACTAAAGCTGACAACGACAATTGCATAGTTATCTTAGACAGGAAAGATTACAGTAAAAAAGTCACTCAATTTTTAAGTACAGATAGTTTTCCAAACTAACCTTCGATCACATCAATACATTTTTCAATAACATGAAGATAACTTTGAATGTTCGTATTGACACTATTGAATTTTACAATTCTTCTAAATTTGAACTCACACCTATGAACCCTGCTACCCCTTTGCTATATCGTTTACCCAAAATACATAAAGAAGATATCCCTATCAGACCTGTTCTCTCTTATTGTAATTACCCTGCTTCCAAGCTAGCTTCTTGGTTAAATTGCCTCATCAAAGACATTACTCATTTCAGTAACCCACTTGCATTGTTAAGTTCCTTCGACCTCACTCAGAAAATCAAAGATGTGGTTGTGCCACCCAACTCCATTTTGTTGTCTTTTGATTTAGTCAATTTGCATTCCTTCTGAAGACTGTATTAGGTTAGTAAGGGACCTATTATTCAAAGCTCATACTCTTTCCTTCCATGCACACTTTTGAACATTGTTTTACAACAAAATTTCTTTCAGTTTAACGATGAATACTTTTCACAGATTTCTGGCCTAGCAATGGACAGTAACTTGTCTCCCCTTCTGGTAGAGATCTTCATGGCCAATTTAGAACATAACCTAAAACTTTTACCTTTATACAATCAAATTACGTTTTGGTACAGATATGGTGATGATTGTCAATTATCAAGATGTAAACCTACTATTAGATTTCTTAAATTCCTTACATCCTTCTATAAGATTTACAATAGAATTGGATTTATTGATCATTATTAGTGATTCTAAACTTGATTTTTCAATTTACAGAAAACCCACTCACACAGGCTCGGTAATTCCTTTTTCATCGTGCCACCCCTTTTCTCACAAATTTGCAGCGTTCAATTCACTCTGTCATAGACTATTTGATATTCCGATGTCGCCTAAAAATTTCAACAATGAGTTGAACACTATCAGGCAAATAGGCCACAATAATGGTTTCCTTCTAATATAATCTATAACAAACATAGATCTAAATCTCTTAATCGTAGTTTGACCCCTATTGAAACTCGAATAAATACTGTTCCATTCCTTATTTAGGTAAAACTTCAATGGACATTTCAAATATTTTCAGAAGGTTTGGCAACGATATTAATTTTTCTTTTTATACCATGGATTCTATTTCTAAATTGTTTGTCAACACTAAAGATAAAGTACCCATTTCCCATAAATCTGGTGTTTACAGAATTTCTTGTTCACAACCAAATTGTCCTGCTCAATATGTTGGACAAAGTTGAAGGAAAATCAAAACAAGAGTATCTGAACATGTTAAGTTAATTGAGAGCTCTAGAAACCCACACATAGATGAATATAATACTAAGAGTTCTTTTGAAAATCATATTCTTAATTTTAATTATAAATTTGATATTGATACCGATTTAGATATATTACATGTTTGCCAAAAAGGCTTCTTACTCAATTTTCTTGAAATTTTCGAAATAAATTCTGCCATTGATAATCTTAAGGTTTTTTCTCTCAACGAACAAGTACAGTTCCACTGCAGAATTTTTTTTAAACTCCCTTAATTTTCTTTAAATACTTTCCCTACCTTGATCTTCCACAAAAAACTTTATCAATTAGTTATGTAATTTCACTAATTTCTGTCCGGACACCCGGACACTCTTCAATCGGCCTGTCTACTTCTGGGACGTGTGACGTTTGTCCCCCTTCTATGAATGGTCGATAGATGTCTCTCTTCACGGAGTGGATCGAAACTATTGTTTTGTCTTGTTCGCAAGGACCTGTAATTTTCACATACTTGTTTTATAATTTTCATTGTGATAGGTAATAGGTATGGATATATGACATGAGATCGATCTGCTCGGAATACTAGTTGCGATGTTGGATTGATTCTTCTCCTTCTGCGTTCTGTGTGTTTGTGTCTCGTGTCATTTGTCTGTGTCAACTTTGACGTTGAGCTATCTTGAAAGATGATCGTCCCTTCTCAATTCACCAATGACATTCCATTTTCACACGTTGAATCGTTAACGTTTTAAAAACTTTTAGAATTTCCTGCTGATGTTACATCCTAAAATTTACTGGGTTATGGGCTCTAAGCCTCCCTCATTTATTTCGAAAACTGGGATACAGGCTACCAGCCTCCTTTATTATCACTTTTACTTTATTAATTTTTATTAAACACTCAACTTGTTAGTGCCCACATAACCCCCCAGTGGGAACATGTGGTGACACTCATTTTATTTCATTAAAAGTTCTACATAATTTTCTCTCCATGTAAGTAATATTATATTGTATTAGATTACTGATAGTTACACTGTTCTTCTTTTTATTGTAGAATTTTAAACTTAGCTGATGATGAACCTATATAGGTTCGAAACATGTACTACTATGAAACCATTGAACTGATCGATAG
The DNA here is from genome assembly GCA_958502065.1 of Chrysolina americana. Lineage (NCBI taxonomy): Eukaryota > Metazoa > Arthropoda > Insecta > Coleoptera > Chrysomelidae > Chrysolina > Chrysolina americana. The sequence continues at coordinate 75,781,026 of OY293414.1, forward strand.
TCTTTTATCGTTCCTAACATCACTAAAATTTGGTAATTATATTAAATTTGTGGAGATAATTTTGTGTTTTTCTTCATCGTGAATCTATACCACTCCACTTCGAGACACAATGGACTTGTACCACAGGTTAAAAGTAACAAGTTTTACTCAGGAGATTTTTCTCGGTGAATAAACCGGACATAGTTTGAGAAGACTATCTGGGTGTCTTTTAGAAAATGCGGAAGGATACATTTTAACAATAAAGAAACATGATGACTGGCGGTCGACAAGCGTGGCGGATGGATATAGAGATCAGTCACCTGTCAGAAAAAGTCGAATTGCAAATCAAATTATGACAGGTACTTTTATTCTCCTATTCTCGTCTCCAGTTAACTTCAGCAATATTACAAACTGTTGATTCAACTCTTCTAATAAGTCTTTAAATTGTAGATTTTAGTTGTACTATCTGAAAGTTTATTCAATTTTTATGAAGGAAAAGTGCCACTTTCAACCCTAAAACCGGGAAGGAAAATTTAATTTTTAAATGAGGTGTTAGAAAAAATATTTTTCAACTCGGCAGGAAAAGCATGTTCTCCCGCACCACGTTTATTATCACTGCACAATTGTTTTCTAGGAAATTGTGTGATGAGCTTTGGAATGAGTTAATAATAGTTTTGACTGTAATTCCTAAGAAATAGTGCTCCAGGAAGACACACTAATGCACTGCTACTTATTGATTCACCTCTTAATCTAATCTCTCACGGAATAATCCAGAGGGAACGATCTGAGCACTCCGGAGCAGGAATCATCCAGAACGTGTCTAAATTAGGATAGTAATTTTAGGCAGAACAACCGCTTAATTGTGTGTGAATCTGCAATGGGGATTCACGTTTCCTCAAAGTTGTTGATCCTAGAATAATATACAGTGCTTTGAGGTCGTTTTCCGGATAGAATTCAACATTCGTACGTTCAGCTCGAAGGATTGGAATTCATGCGTCGAAAAATATTGTGCTTACTTCAAAATTAGCATGTTCAGTGCTGTCCATGGAAAATTAGTGATTTCACGCGCTGGTGGTGTTTTTTTTTTCGCAGTATGCGTTCGTGACTCGGAAGTAGAAACGATTATTTTCGATGCTCTCGTGATTTAATACTGATCATAAAATGCAGGTTACACTTTATTACAGCGTTGGAAAAAAACAATATCGTATTATTTTTGAACATTTTTTTAGCTTTGGATTCAATCCTTCAGCCATACACATTACGTCAATTCTGATAATAACTATTACTAGACAAATTCCGTTTGCTATATATATGACAAAATACTAAATTAGGGTCATATATAATTTTATCCTCCGTTGCTTATAAATTTCGAATATTGATGGGAATTTGCAAATTTAATTGTTGGAGTTTGTTAAGGAAAGGTCTGAGAAATACTTCATTTGGAAGAAGTTTAAAAATGATTATATTTTATAAAAACTTATAGAGACGCCCTCGACATGATACCCTTCAATAAACTCCTGAATTCCATTAACTATGATGGTAATCAACTAACAAGTTTTTTACTCTGTACCTATCAGTATCTCAGAATAACCGATGTAACGTCAAAACCACCGGTGAATTGGTTCAATCAAGAACTGCGTAACATACGCGAAACTTTAGCAGCGATAAAAAATATCTACGATTGCAACTTTCAACTACTACAAGCAAGCGTACAGAAAGTCAATAATTCAAACAAAAAAATGCTTATAGCCACTTCATTCAAACCTCAATTAATAAACCAAAAGGCAGCTGGAAACTCATTGATTATGAAAGGAATACAGGTAAAATAATATCAACGCCATTTGTATGAAACCTGACATATTCATAGATTTTTTTGTCACCGTGGCTGACAATTTGATCAATTCTCTTCCGCCTTCAAATATGGAAGTTCCCTTAAACATGTACCACAAACGAGCACAGGCTTTTTTCTAGAACCCGTGACCTCTTTTGAAGTTACTTTGAAACACACTAGAATCTTCGATATTTATGAACTAAACAGCGCCAGCGTGATAATTGAAGAGTTTATAGATTTTTTAATCCCCCTTATGACATTCTTGACAAATGCATGTTTCAGTGGAGGTTTGTTTCCCGATGCTCTGAAAATCTCAAGAATAATTCCTACACTAAAAAGAGGTGAAGATAAATCACCCGATAACTAACAACCTATTTCTTTAGTTCCAGCGTTCTCCAAAATTATCGAGATTATTTGAAACAGATTCAGAGAAGTATTTTGGGAAATACCTACTCACCTCTATACGAAAATCAATTTGGATTCAGGTCATTCAGGAGGTGTTTTTCAACAATTGATGTTATCTGTAGGATTGTGGAGAATATTGCAGAAGGCCTTATGCGAACTCAGCAAAGCTTTCGATTGTGTTTCTCACGATAGCTCAATAAAAAAACTCGAAAACTATGGCATTAGAGGCCCACCAATAGAACGGCTGAGATCGTATTTGGTTGAAAGAAAGCAATGTGTATATGTGAATGATGCGATATCAGAAATTAAATCGGTTAAGCATGGACCACCACAGTGCTCAATTTTAGGTCCCTTTGTTTTTATTATATATATGGATGACTTATTCTTCTACCTGTTTACAAAATTTATAATTCTATTTGAGGACGACGCTACTGTAAACACTGACAAACATCTTCAGAGCCTTATTGTTGCTATCCAGGAAGTAGACAACAAAACCGAAACGTGGTACAACGTCAACAAAAACCCAACATCTTAGTATCTCCACTAACAACCAGGTTACGAATGAAACCTCTGTTTAGTACTAGGTATAATCTTAGATGATAAACTCAATTGGTCGGAACGCGTTTGTCAAATAGGCTCTAAAATATCTAGTTATATCTTCTTGTTACAACCTAAAAAGGTTCTGAACATTAACACGCTGCTTTCTGCCTACTATTCGGAAAAATGTATTCGGATAGTCTGAAACCCTTGTTTCTTGAATATGAAATAATGCCCTTACCGTGTTTGTTCATATACCATTCTATGATTGATATTCATGAACACAGCTACAACACACGTTCATCTAATCTTCTGAAAACACAGAATTTTCGACTAACAAAATCAAGAAACAATTCTCCCCGTCTAGGGCTCTACAATAAAATACCAATGATCATAAGTACGCTACCAATCAACAATTTGAAAAAAAAACGGAAAGTTACCTTCTCAAACACTGTTGAAGAATTTGATAGTTCTTCCATGTACATATTGAAAAGATTGTATGTTTTTGACATGCAGGACTCAATTATTGAAAATATAATATTGCGTTGAATTTTAACCACTTTAAATATCATTTGATTGATTTTTTATTGTATTGGCGTTTCTGAACTCAATAATTGTATTTTAATTTTTATATTTTTCAGTGTGCTTATGTCTGTGTGTATATACTACAATTTTTCTATAACAATTTTTAGTGCAATGTGCTGATGACTATGAAGGCCATGACTTTTTACATAACTTAGTCAAATTAATATCCATCTATCCATCTGTCTGTCCATCAATTCCAGGAATGTTCCTGCAGCCGAAAAATAGGTAGTTCAAATGAGCAGTTTCATCAGCATGTTGGCACAGAGAAAATTCAAGAATTTCAATCTTATGTTATTGGTTCGGAAAGCATTCATCATTGGGAAATACTTTATTATTGAAACATGAAATAGAAAAATGTGGGAACTTTGTTAGGTATAGCTTTGTTAGGTATAGACACTTTTGTATGAGGAAGTAAGGGTTGATGGACTTTCGAGCTACGTCTGACTATTTTTTGAACCATTCTTTATCTTTACTTTTTCTATAGATACTCGGGAGGTCATTGCTACTAATTCATTTGCTGAAATTCCACTGTGGATCTTGGCTCAGATAAATGAAATGAAAAAAGTCACTTTCTCTCCATACGTGTCCACCAAGTGGAAAAATAAGGCGAACATCTGTCAGAAAACAACTACTCCTCTCGATAAAATTATTAGGCTATAGGTAAAGTACTCCTTCATACTAGAAAACCATGAAGTGTACTTTATAGCCCACTTGTGCATAGAAGAGTTTTGTCTAGTATGCATTGGGGAGAGGCAACGAAAGATGAAATTAGCGAAATAGTAAATAAAACTGGAGAATGGCGAGATATAAACGTATGTTGAGCTACAATAGTTCGTAGTAAAAATAATATGGAACAGAGCGCTGTTTTGTTTGGGAAGGAGAATATTTCGACTTTGTCGTAATAACTCCTTCCATTTACTGGATACTCTCCTTCACGCTTATCGAACCTTGTTCTAAATTATGAAAAGCGGTCTTGAGAAAAGAGGGCACCATAGACAAATTAAAGATAAAGAGACTGTTTGAAACACTAGCGATCTTGACCATTACATTTTACTTAGCACAGCTGCGCGTGGAGGCGCTGCCCGCAATCGATAAACGACTGATGAGTAATGACAATGATACTTTTTCATTTCGACTATTGTCAAAATACAAAAGTATTTTGTTTAAATGTGAATTTTTTATTATTACAAATAACGGTATAATTTCAGAATTATTCTTCTATTGATATTGTGTCGAACAGTACAACATATATTATGAACTTGAATTCATGAAACAAATGTCGGAAATGGAATTGTTATTCGAGTTGACGCTGAAATTCCTGGAATTATTCTTGTACAAGGTAAAATACAAGCTGCTGCTGCTCTTCTTAAACTGATACTTATTTTCATACGTCAGTTGCAGAAATTACAAATGGATAGTTATTTCTATCCAGCAGTTCACCTTTTCTATCAACATTGGAATTCGGAAGTATATGGTTGACAGATTATTCAAGTGGAGTATAGCTACTCGTTCTTCTTGCTGATAAATGTACAAAATTATTGAAGGTTTGTTGTAAATGTAATTTGTTTTTATTTTGGCTGAGTTTGATGGTTACCTATGGTTTGGATTTGATGATATAAGAAAACAATATTCTCATTTTTGTTCTTCAGAATCTGTAGTTTCGACCATCTTAAGTACGAAAAGTCTTAAACTTGTGTACTGAAGGCAAAATGATTGATTAACTTATAGCTATTTAAATGTAGTTTACGTAATTTTTTCTTTGGAGAAAGTGAAATTTATAGTGTTCCAAGACTACAGAAACCAATATCTCCATATTCACATTTCTTGTAGATACGGCTTTTTTGCTTAGTACGGCAGTATTACTCTATTTAGTTGTTACCTACAAGTCCCAAAACAATGTTATTACAGCGTTCAACTTATTATTCTTGTTCTATATATACTTGAACTGAGTTCTTGTTTTCATGAAATAACAATTTTTTTCAAACCCTTTCATTTTATTCACGAATGATTTCACAAGGTCCACGAATCGTTTACTGTATATATTTGAGTAGTGATTGATTTTTCATTCCTCTATTTCAAATGAAACAACGATTCGTATGAAGTTCAGGAATGGCAAATTGATCAATGATAAAATATCAACCATATTGAAGCAATACGGTTAAAAAAATGCCCTTTTTCAATCGATAACTCAAAAGAGAAATCTGTTTACCCACCGTGACCGTACTAAGTTAGTTTACCCAGCTGCAAGGTAGGTCGCCACTGCTGAACGTGGTGCATAGTTTTACTGCAGGTTTGACAACTCTCTTTATTTTTTGTTTCTCTATGGAGGGCACCATACAAATATTTTTCTTTATTTTAATTCTGAGAAAATACTGATGAATTTTCTGCCCGTGTCCTGAAAATTACGATTTCACAATTTTCAAATATTGCCCGAAGTACTAAATTGAACGGAATATAACAAGTTTTTTTTCATTTCAGGTTATTTTTGGCACATCACCGACATCCATTACGATGGACATGTAATCTTCCACGGAGATGCAAGAAAAGGTAGCTATGGATTTGATTTTACTTAAAACAATAATTAGTTTAGTAGTTTGACCTACTATCCATATGAAAGTAGTCATAATGAGTAACATAAATTCTTCGTATAAGTGTTAGGTGACATGCTATCCTCACAGTTTTTTCTGAGTAAATGAGAGGGGCGTTTTTGTTGTACTATGAAATGAATCTATACCAGTGGGTGCGCTACTTAATATACCGTGTGACACAGACCATGGTACACCCCCTTTTTTCCTTCGTTTCTCTAGCTATAGTTCTGAAATTTGAAAGATTGAATATTCCCACCAGACGGTACTTTTTGATATAATTCGAAAAACCATTCATCTTTCGGTTTTCAAATTGGACACCCTGTATATTATTACATTTTTGAAATCTTCGTAATTATCTGAATCATAGTTGATATTTTATTTGCCAGATCATCCATTTTATTTTTCGATCTAAAGAGCCATGAATTTCCTAGAACTATTCCAAATAAGCAAAATAATGCTACACTATCGCTAGCAATTTAGATTGAAATAGTATTATGGTTCGAAATACGTACCCAAAGAGAAAACAACAACGTTCGTACACACGAAATTCCATTTTCTCAAATGTCACCATAATATTACTCTGACGTTATTCGAAAGTACCAACGAAAGGATATCCATTCATATTGAATCTTTTTGTGTATAACCAATATGAAAATAATAACAAAATTAAAAAAAGTTCAGGTATCTTCTCTATCCATTAACGATAATTTATCAAGGTAGCTATGAAATAACAAACAATATGTAATTGTCAGTTAGTCAATGAATCTATTGAATTAAACGGATTTACATGAGAAATAAATGAGTTAGGAATGCCACCAGTTTATAACAGAAACGAAATAGTACATATAATAATAATGTACTTATGGGAAATGTCGAAAGATACCTTGAACGACAATGTCCGGTATGAAATTAATTCAAGCCTTCGCGAGACCAAGAGATAAGTCTTGGTCTTGTCTTGGTCCTGATACAAGACCAAGACCTAGACCAAGACCAAGACCAAGACCAAGACCAAGACCAAGACCAAGACCAAGACCAAGACCAAGACCAAGACCAAGACCAAGACCAAGACCAAGACCAAGACCAAGACCAAGACCAAGACCACGACCACGACCACGACCACGACCACGACCACGACCACGACCACGACCACGACCACGACCACGACCACGACCACGACCACGACCACGACCACGACCACGACCACGACCACGACCACGACCACGACCACGACCACGACCACGACCACGACCACGACCACGACCACGACCACGACCACGACCACGACCACGACCACGACCACGACCACGACCACGACCACGACCACGACCACGACCACGACCACGACCACGACCACGAACACGACCCCGACCCCGACCACGACCAAGACCAAGATCAAGTCTCTTCCCCAAGAGTATAAGTCTTGGTGTTAGTTGGTCTCGAAAGAAACATAGTGTTCTTAAATCTACTCAATATTGAGAAAATATTATGGCATTTTATTTCAATTATTTATTTTTCGTATGGTAGGTTTTTAAATTTTGTTCATTCAAAATCAAAAAAAAAAACATTTTTCAAATTCTGTTTTGCAGTTATACAGTTTACAACAAATAGGTGTATGCTGTAAGGTCGCAGTGATTAATAATTATTGCAATTTCTTCTGGATTCCGATTCCACCCCTCTGCCGCAACCTCATCTTACTGCTCATCACACACAATAAAAACCTAATTAACATTCTAATTTAATCTCATTTAATATTTATTTGAGATTTCTTAAGAATTATATTATATGAAATTGACAATTGGTAAAGACTGAGAAATCCGAAATATGTATTATATGCATATAATCTGTTGGACAATTGAATTGAATAATTCAAATTTCTTGACAAATTTTGATCTACTACCAAGACTATCAAGACCTAGACCAAGACTATCAAGACCAAGACCAAGACTGAGCCAGTCTCGTCTTGGTCTTGAAACCTCAAGATCAATACCAAGACCAAGACTACATTTATTTTTCGAGACCAAGACCAAGACCAAGACTGATCAGTCTTGGTCTTGGTCTCGCGAAGACCTAAGCCTTGAAGAGCAATTCAGAAGAAAGCTTGATAATAATGGTGGTGATAAACATAATACTGTTTCTGAAGACATGGGTATAAATGTTCTCATGAGAGTAGAAATCGACAAAACATTATCTCTTAAGAAGATCACTTCCGAGTAGGATACCAGTTGTAAAAGTGTCAAAAGAATTTTGAAAAAACATAACTATTGATCTTAAATATCAAATACATCAACATTTGTACAAAGAATAGTTTAAGAAGGATGGATTATTATTGCAGGTGCGGAGACTACGCAATAATGTACAGCAAAATAATGAATTTCTGGAAACAATTTTATTTCCCGATGATTCAAGATTCACCAATCTTGGTTTATTTAACAAATGAAATATGCGATATTGGACGCAAAAGAATCAGCATTTATTTAGGAAGGGGAATTTCCAAGAACGTTTTGGGTTTGATGCACTTATTGCTAGGAGTATTTGGAGATCAAATAATTGGTCACATAATATCTGATGGACTATTGAATGGTGGTATACCTAAGTTCCCTTAGATATCAAATCAAAGATTATTCAGAAGATTTATCGCTGAATCTGGAAAATCCACTGTTCTTTCAGCAGGGTGGTGCATCTCCGAACAATAGTAGGATCGTGTCGGATTACCTTCGTAGCCGATTGGGGACATGTGGATCGGAACACATGGTCCTGTTAGGTGGCCTGCAAGATCACGTGACCTAACCCCTTAAGATTTTTTGAGAAACATCGTTTACAAAATCTACCTAACGACCCGCGATAATCTAGAATTACGAGTTAAACAAGCTATTCAATGTATAACGCCTCAACAATTGAACAATGCTATTCGAAATTCCGCGAATCAGCCTCGAAAATGTTTGGATGTTGGTGGTGGACATTTCGAACAGCTATTAAAAGATTTCTTTCTTTTTTAGTTTGTTTCGTTATTTATTAAATTGTTAGAGGATACCTAACTGTTATTACTTACCTATACGAAACTACAAACGATTTGTTGGGGCTGTAAAGAAGAGAACTATAAAATAGCGGCTGGTAACAAAGATCTTCAGGAATGGAATAGAACTGTTTAATCAATTTTCTGATGAAAGTCAATATAATCAATCCGAGTTATTATTCACTTATATTCCGAAACTTTTCCTCACCATTGTAGTCATACTGTTTATACCGGGTGGCTACGGAAGTATTGCCTACGGAATATCTCAGTTATTGTATGAAGTAGGTTTGTGAAATTTGGAGCGTCGATATAATGACATAAGAGCTAGAATTTGAGCATATTGACATGTCGAAGTTAACTTCCGGTCTGACCGGAAGTAACATCAACTTTCTTATTTTAAATGGAAACCCTATTTTTTTTTCTTTTCGCTTTATTCAGCATTCAATTCCCTTTCTAATGACATATCACAAGTTGGTATCTAACCAGAAACTATATCAGAAAAAAATTATTATTGAAATTCACCGAGTAGGCCGTGGAAGCAAAATGAAAGCCAAAAATTGAAAAGTTAGCTATGGAAACCATACGTCACTTGATAACTGTTGCTACTACTGTGATATTTTATTTTCATTCGTCGGCGTTATAAAAAGCCGCCAAAAAAAATATTGGAAAAATTGGGAAAAAAACAATACTCTGTAGGTCCATAACTTAAATAGGAACTTTCAACTTTTTCTTGCCTGTACTATTCAGCATAACCATTCCTTTCTAATGATATAATAGAAAGTAATTTTTTGAAATGAAATACCAAAAAATCCAATTATTATTATTCAAATAACAAAAAAACAGATTTATCGAAAAAAAAATTCAAATTGATAGGATTAAAGATAAAATAAATTCAAAACAGATGTTCGAAATGCATTCCCTCAGCGTCAATACATTTATTGACTCTGGTGATATTTTCATGTAAAAGGTTTCTCAACATTTGGGGCGTGATATCTTGGAAAGCTCTACGAATTTTTACTTCTAGCTCATGTAGAGTTGTAGGCTGTGTGGAATACACCCTATTTTTAAGATACCCCCATAGAAAGAAATCGCACGGAGTAGGATCAGGTGACCTTGGTGGCCACCTGACTGGACCATGGGTTGTTATAAGTCTCTCTTGAAAGCGATTTTGAAGGTAATTTCTCGCTATTCTTGAATTATGCGGAGGGGCGCCATCTTGCTGGAAGTACATTCTCTCAGTTATTTCCGCTGGTAGGTTGTTAATGAATTCCGAAATTTCTTTCGTTAAAAAATTAAAGTATCTCTCTCCGGTTAGTTGGCCTTGAAAAAGAATGGGGCCAACAATATGAGTTCCAACTATTCCTGCCCAAACATTCACACCAAATCTCTCCTGGAAGCCACCTTGTCGAAACCGGTGCTCGTTTTCTATAGCCCAGTACCTGAAACAAAAGACCGTTCACACTTTTAGCACTTTACACTTCGACTATCGACAATAATCCAAATGAAGTACAGTACCTACCTTGTATTATTCCTGTTAAATAATCCATTGTTGGTAAATCTTGACTCGTCCGTAAACAAGATATAATAGTTAAATAGGTGATTCTCAGCATTTTGTCGAAGAAACCAATTACAATATTCCAGGCGCCTTTCACCGTCATTTTCATACAAATGTTGATGCAACTGATACTTGAAGGATTTAAATCGATGTTTTTTCGAAATTTTCCTAGCAGAGTCCTTACTTATAGCTAATTCGGCGCCAATCTGCCTTGAGGAAATTGTGCTATCATATTGTACTAAAGCTAATACATTAATTTCAGTTTCCTCATTAATAACAAATGCTTCTTGGTCTTCGTGAACATCAGGCTCAGTTCTTAATTTTTCTTCAAGCCACTGGAAATACCTTCTTGACGGTTGCTGCTTCCCTGGATATCGCTCTAAATACAATCGTTCAGCGGCATAAGAATTTTTTAAACATTCACCATAAATGAGAAGCATGTCAATTTGTTCGGTTCGTGAATAACGGGGCATTTTTTGAATATTCCACTAACTGATTTCGATTTCCAAACCTTTTTAAAATGGCAGAATCAAAAACACTACTTCGAACGTCAAAATAATATGGATAGCAGCGTTCGTGAGAGCTCTCGTTTCTTTTTTGTTTCATTCCAAAATACATCTTAATCAGCCTACTTGTTAATATTTTGGTTCGAATGATTATTGCAATGGAATGATTATTCTGAATAGCACAAACATCGTCCATAGGTAGATAGATATTAGAATATCACAGACCAAGTACGTTTATGTTCCTATTTAACCTAGAATCTACAGGATATAATTTATCATTCCACATTATTTTTAATGTTATTTTTGCGTATGGCGATAATCTGTTTTGTTATTTGAAGAATAATAATTGGATTTTTTGGTATTTCATTTCAAAAAATTACTTTCTATTATATCATTAGAAAGGAATGGTTATGCTGAATAGTACAGGCAAGAAAAAGTTGTATGATCCTATTTAAGTTATGGACCTACAGAGTATTGTTTTTTTCCCAATTTTTCCAATATTTTTTTTTATAACGCGCCGACGAATGAAAATAAAATATCACAGTAGTAGCAACTGTTATGAAGTGACGTATGGTTTCCATAGCCAACTTTTCAATTTTTGGCTTTCATTTTGCTTCCACGGCCTACTCGGTGAATTTCAATAATAATTTTTTTCTGATCTAGTTTCTGGTTAGATACCAACTTGTGATATGTCATTAGAAAGGGAATTGAATGCTGAATAAAGCAAAAAGAATAAAAAATAGGGTTTCCATTTAAAATAAGAAAGTTGATGTTACTTCCGTTCAGACCGGAAGTTAACTTCGACATGTCAATATGCTCAAATTCTAGCTCTTATGTCATTATATCGACGCTCCAAATTTCACAAACCTACTTCATACAATAACTGAGATATTCCGTAGGCAATACTTCCGTAGCCACCCGGTATATATAATTCGTAAATTGAACACTATTCGCGAAAGCCTGACGTTAATTAGTTTTATTGTGAAGTTATAATGCATAATCCAACTTATTTTCACAAATTTCACACCATCATAATGCATAAAATGCTTTTGTCATATTGAAAATTCTCTTAAAATAACAATAAATTTGATTGAGACGAGAATTAGTTTTATTGATGGAAGATAAAACTAGAATTTGCATTTTTATTGAACATAAACTTTACCTTATGGCGAAATCTTCAGGATTCCATTTGGGTTTTATTATTTCCATTCAAGACTGAACATAAATCTTGCTGGGAATAGATTCTCAATACTGTGATCGATGTAATGGAATGAAATTATCCCTCTGAGAACTGTTAAAATACTATGAAGAAAAAATCGAATGACTGCTATAAAATAGAAAACAACCCTACGGGTTGAATCCAATTAAATTAAGAGTTCCTGTTCCACTGAGATTACCGAAACGTCGATATTTGATTTTTTGTTTCATAGCCACCTCAATAACTCACTGATATTAAATGGAGAATGCAGATGCCTATAGTTTTCCCAACTCCATGATAACGTTAGTATTGGTTGCACAGAAAAAGAGTTGGTTTGGATGGATTTCCATTGATGGTATTTTCTTGAGATGTTAAAAACACGCTTTGCAGTACTTTTTGTACATATTTTAAACTGCAATTTTCTCAATCGGAATCACGCTATTCAAAAAATAAAAATATCATGTTGACAATTGATATATCAATTATGATTCCAAAAAATAGGTACATTTTAAAGAAATTATTTCAACTTTCGGCATTTGAATTATCTTGTGCGGAGAAGAAGCAGCTCACTGCAAAACCACTTATTTCATATCTGAAATTGAAAATAACGAAAAAGAAACTGGACATATCCAGTATTTTCAAAAATGTGACAAGGCCATTATAATAAATTATGTGACAGCAAATGAATTACGCCTAATATTTAAGGGTACAATATTTGCCCAATATGTTTATTCAAAACGTTAATGAATAATGAGACACTTTTACAACATTGGACAGAGTATTTCTTACACCAAATCCCTTTTGGAAGAAGGAAAATTCTAAAGGTTGGTATAAGAATGTGCCAATTGGAATTGATGAAATGCTCAGCACAACGCATTGGTAAAGATGTCAAACCTGTCAAAATTACAAATCACTCAACTCAAGCGGCAGCAGTTAACGAATTGAGTAAAATCGGAATTGAAGAACAAGCTCTAATAATAATAACAAGAAACAGCAATTCATTCACAGTATTATTCGAGCATTATTCAATCAATTCATTTGGAAAAAGAAAAAACTTCAACATCTACAACAGAAACGATCAGATGTGGCGCCCGCAGCGACATCACTGTTCCTGGTATGAATTTCTCTAATTGCAAAACTAATAACTGTACATTCAAATGAAAATGAGTTAATTTTTATTGTTTTATAAATGAAGTTTGTATCGATATGTTTCTAAATTTCTTATTCATTAAATTGTCCTGCCGAATTACATTCGATGTTTGTATTGATCTCAGGTAAATTTGTGTTGTTCAAATTCTAATCTGTTCTCTTTTGCAATTATACTCGCAAAACTTTCAACCTTCAAATTCTCCACCTTCGGTGTAGCTAACCAGAATATTAATTGAATTGAAATTTACATCACATAACACTGGAAAGACTCGGTCAGAGCTATCAAAGCTCCGACCATCTTTTACTTTACGATCTTGTTCATACAAACAGAAAATTTCGACTGCCCTATTCTAACACATACTTTGCTTAGCAAAAACAGTCCCAAACCTCCCGCTAGTGACTTGGGTGTCTATAGCCATTGACCCCTATCGGCTGATGAACCTTTCCTGTGATTTGGGGCCGTAACAGTGGCGCGCTATGCACTCCTAACGCGCACTATGGGTCTGAAAAGGTTTAGAACTGGCTGTGTTACATATATTAAAAATTGATTTTAATATTATAATATTGTGTCTAGGCGGTATCCCCATTACAAAATAGCTTTCATTCGAAAATATTCCGAAAGAGAAACGATCAAAAAACCTCTTTTCGTCTTTTAACGATTTTCCGATTCCATCCGCCTATCACCCTATACAATGTTGAATAATTTTTTTGATGACATGTTGACTTCCTCTCGCACTTGAATTTCTTTTTGTTAAATTGGAGAAGTTGTCCCGTTATATTCTTCCTTGAAATTGCCATTCGGCATCGTTTGGTCGTCCTCAGTTGTAGACACCAGCTTCAAGACATCTGTCCAGCAGTCTGGAATTTGTTGTGTTTTCATAAACTAGGAGAGGATGACCTTCCCATGAAGTTTCTTGAACTGCTGCGTTAAAAAGATTTTCAATATAGTCTTTTCAGTGAAACAAAATATATTTCTTGTCTGGGAACCGGTTTGAAACGATTTATACATTTCAAAGCTGCTAATTCAGAGAATATCGCTGCTACAGATGTTCCCCATTCTGCCTTCATAGTCAGAGTCAGTCGCGTCGCTATACCGGCTGAGTTTTTACAGAAATGAGTTGATGTCTTGTGGGAAAATTAATATCTTGTCGAAAATTAGCCCATGGCAGCTAAAGCCAGATACCAACCAGAACAAATTTCGATTATATTGAAATTCGAATAATTTAAAGAAATATTGAAGATAAAAATGTCAAATTCCAAATTTGGTCACAACTCGGTTCCATTATGGGCGGACGAATATTTTTTGTTTAATTCATGGCTCTTGGTTGACACTTCGATTCATTTATGAGGAATTCAGTGGAATGTATTGATATAATAAAAACGTCGTTTTATAACTATACGTAGCAAATGCTTTGTCCAATGGCTATACCCTCTAACACACACACACACACACAAAATCTTACGTCATCACAGTACATCCAGGTAATGTGAATCATTGGAGATGCGTATGATTAGTGCATTTTCCATTCCATTCTAAGAAAGTTTTAAGACTTTTAAGGCACCCGTAACTGAGGAGAATGTCCGTCATGTTAGTCCGTGCCTGCTTGGACGTTTATTCGATGGAATACATTTGTTATACACCCAAGTGAAAGCACACGTAAACTTTTCGTCGTCGTTGCGTGTTCGTAAAATGTTCGTCTCATTTAATAAACCCATTTTTTGAGATATATACGCCATAGTGGTTGTTCACATGTTCAGGATATATTAAACTAAATATCATGTCGAGTGACATAGTTCAATGAATAACCCTGTCAAATCAGCTTCAAATTAGTTTTCTCATTAAAAAATCTGAGTCTATATTTGTAAACGGCTCGAGGAGTTGGCTATGGGGACTGTTGATTTCCTATTGGCGGGCGGTTGATAGATATTTGATGGGATTGTCCCAGCGTCTTTGGAAATCAGATAACAGCTGCGATTCAGTTTTAGGATTTTCTCCTTCCTATTGAAATTGCCCTAACAGTTTCGTGCCCTTGAAGCACGAAGGGTTGCAATTTACTGTATATATCACGTGTGATGGATAGACCCGAAAGAATTTCAGAAAAAAACGGAATCAATCTTCAAGCCAATAAACAAAAGGTGTACATTGGAACCACCAAAAGGACTATAGTCCTATTGGTGGTTCCATTGTACACCTTTTGTTTAAGGCTGGAAACTTAATACACTCAACACTTTTTGGAAACAGTATAGAACTTAATCAAACCTGGAATCTGATTCTCAAAATTCCTAGGGAAGTCTCATCAAATATGGATCAACCTTCATAGCTACTAGGTCCAATTATTCCGGCTGTATGTAAATATTTCTGACCGGGGCCTTAAAAACAATTTCATAGTATATTATAGTTCTTCAGATTTCCTTGTTCTGAATGTAGATATTCTATAAGAAAACTTCTGATTTCTTCCAGGTTGTTGGCGACCCGACTACGAAGGTATCAAAGGCAAGGCTCCAAGAAGGCATATGGGCCGATATGGAGATTACAGTTGTGATTCGACGTGGGAACTGATCGAATCAGCAGCAAAAACAATGATGACACGCCAGTACGATAATGTTGAATTTGTACTGTGGACGGGGTGAGTGTTTATTTTTAACATATATTATATTGTCGCACGCGTAGAGTACGACGAGCGAACTGCCGCAAAATTAGGACTAGCTCACCACACACTAAATCAAGGCGTGCTATTTACTATTCTGTCTTGATAGGATACGAATGCTGGTGACTATGAAGAGGTCAATAGTGAAGTAGTCGAGAAGCATCGCGAAAAACATGAAGTTCCGCTATAAAACTTTTCGCCTCTTCCAAGAGCCTCCCGTGTTGGGGAATACCCTCCGGCGGCTGATCAGGTGGAACATTTACGAATTTCCGCAACCAACTCAAAGTAGATACTCCAGTCCTAGCGCAGTTTAAAGCATTATGCAGGATGCTTCGTCAGCCTGAACTCAATGAACTGCGCAATCCGATAACTCCGGAAGAAGTTTAACGGGTCCACAAAGGCTCGAAGAATTTTGCTGCTCCAGGCCCTGATGTGCTAAATAACTATTCATGGAAAAAAATTCCATGAACTCAGCACCATCTAGCAAGAGTTTTTAACTCATGGCTAGATGAGGAGAAGCAGATTCCAGATTGGCTTGTCGAGGGGCAAACCGTGGTAATACCCAAAGACGAATACCTACAAATCGATAACATGCTTGAACGCATGTTTACCCGCATCTTATTTATGCGAATACTCTCCGCAGTTGAGCCGGTGTATGAACGGGCATATGAGCAAAGAGGTGCAAAGAATGAGGTTACTGGCTGCAAAGAGGACCTGCTGAACGACAGATGTATTACGCAGGACTTCGTTCAGTATAAACGTAACCGTTCAATGGCCTGGATCGATTATCGCAAGGCATTTGATATAACATCGCACGAACTCATCATGCATTTGCTCAGATGCCTTCCGGTACCCGAACAAATAGTGAGATGCCTTGAACAGCTGATGCTGCTCTGGAGGACTTGCTTCACCATAACATCTGGTCAAGTCCAAACAGAGCTCTTATCTTCTGCGTCTTACTTTCGCCAGTGTGCGGCCCCTCCGGCAACCGAGGGCATGAGGTCATTTATTCAACATAGATGATTTCAAACTATATGCCTCCGGAGAAAAGGATCTTCATCAGTCCTTAAAAGTGGTGACTCGAATGCTATCGGAAAGGAATTTGGGATCGACAAATGTGCCACGGCTTATCAAGAGTAATATGGAAAGGACATTCGGCTCATAGACGGAAACATCCTACATCATCTGGATGACGGCGAAACGTTTAGTTACCTAGGGGTAACCACTGTTAAAAACTCTCTCTGCGGCAAGTATCAGCATAAATTCCGGCAGATCTGGCTATCAGAACTGTCGGGAAAAAACAAAGTTGCTGCAACTAATATGCTTGTCGTTCCGATCCTGCTTTACTCCTTTGGAGTGATGGGATGAACTCAGGAAGAGCTGCAACAACTCGACGTAAAAACTCTCAAAATGAGGCATCTTCATAGGAGCTTCCATCCTGAATGTTTACCTATACTGTTTACAAATATGTGATCGAGACAATATTTCGAACTATTTCGACTTCTTAAGTAGTTATTCATTGCAGCTAGGAATCCGTATTCACCCATGTCGTTAGGATAATCATTCGAAGTGTCCAAATTATCGAGAATATCAATATTCATGTCACCCACAATTAAATTTTACTTGAAGTTCATGGCCTTGTTTGAATTAAAGTATGAGTTTGATTCTATGTTGAACTGGTCTAGTAGAAGTACTCTTCTAGACGTTTAAGTTGATGATGAGATTAAAACATCCACTTTTGGCTGTTGCTATTCTGCAGTGTTTCAGGAAGAGTTTTTGAGTTTCCCTGTCTTCCGGAGTTTGCGTTTGCGATTTGTATTTTTGTTCCTTTCAGTTCTTTCGCTTTACTAAGAATTTCCTATTTCTTAAAATTCCTGGCAAGTTTCAGTAGGATCTGAACTTATTCAAGAAATATTTCTAAGGTTCTCAACTGATTTATGGTTATTTCAGACAATTTTCCCTTATTAATCAACTGCAAAGTACTCACCAATAAGTACAACCTTCATACGATTTTAGTTACTGCATACGCAATGACATTCATGAATTAAAACGGTGTTATTCACCATTGATTATCTTACAGAATAGACACAATTATAGTTCCACCAATAGGAGTTGATAAACATTTGGTTATTGTTACAGGAGGTATTGCAAAGTAAATTCTTCTAGAAAAACTGTACCAGGCGTTGGGCAGGAGTGATTTGGCACTAGTTTGGGGCTGTTGAATTATATTCTGTTCGATGTTTACCGACACTCCTATTGTGTAGGAAATAAGCGAAGGCAAGATTACTTTTAATCAATTTTCATTAGGTGAATTTATTGTCTCTCGTCAAGTACACAAAATTCCTCCGATCAAATAACATAACCTTGATGAGTAACTCGCCGCACACGTATTAAGATTTGTATGTAAGGGACATCTTCCCCCAACGGCAGTGTCGTGCATTGTTAACAGAAATATTGAGGTTCAATAAAATGGAAATAATGGAAACCCAATATGGAATGGAAAGCTGAAATTATGATGAAATAATCTCCACAGAATTTTGAGAACAGCTGATGCTGATGACGTAATTTTTCATAATTCATTTATTTTTCTATTTTCCAATTTGGTTTCCCTTTCTCGATAGTTACGACACTGGTAGCTTCAAATGATAGTTCTGTCAAATATCAGATGCAGCGTTTTCGTACTTACAAGACTATATCGACAACTAAGAATCTCCGTTTGGCGATGGAAATACTATCGTTTTTACATGCTCCCAACAAGCTGCGATGAACGTTTCAATTTCCTTATTTGTTAAATATTTCATCCAAGATAATATTTTTGGGTTTTCGTTGCCTTAAAAAATTGCGACTTGCCAATAATATCATCATTTGAGGGATAATATTATGAAAAGATGTTACGAGTATTACTCATCTAGGTTGTGTTACTTGATCTGAGAAAAATTGCATGTAAAAAAGATTTTTCATAATGTAATAAAACGACACTATTATTGAGCCTTGTGGAACACCATTACTATTTATTGAATATCGAGACAGTCTGTTGTTATGACGTTATGACTTACTGCTTGTATTCTGTGACTGAAATAATTTATCTATTATGAAAGGAGTAGAATTCACTGACAACCCACATAATCTATTCAGTTTATCTAACAGAATAAATATCATTAGTTTTCCATTATCGTTCTACCTGAATGAATCATCGAAATCATTCATTTCATGTTTATCAACTATGTCTAGTTCCAATAGATACAAAAAAAAAATAAAGAGCGAAAGAGGGGTGGGTGAGATCGTTGTCACCAGGAATACTGAATACGAATTAGTTTCATAGTGCAGTTTACTTAGTTTTGAGACAAAAATCGGTTTTAACACCACCAAATTTGGCATGCTAGTAGCTGGAACCAAGTCAAACAAGAAAAAAATTGTTTACCAAAAATCAGGGGGTGAAACCCAAAAAAAAAAATGATTTGAAAAAAATTGTATTTTTTTGTTGTCATCTTGGAAAAATTAGGTGTAAAAAAAGATGGTTTGAATAGGGCTAGAGATCATGGAATTCTCTACAAGAATGATCCACAGTAACTCCCTATAAAATGAGCTCGTTTTCTCAGAAAACTTGCTTGAACGCCGACATCAAATTTCAGGCTCTTGTTAGCCCGCCGCTGCAAGTTCCGGTGGTGCCAAACGTTCAATGTGTCATAACTTCGCTGAAAATTATCAAAAATTCAAAAATGAAAGTGCATTTATAACATGTGGTTATTTGAGTACCTGAATGGTTGTTTTTACCACGCTACATAATCCAACTTCGTTTTTTACGGAGGATGTAAAAATATAGATAATTTCAATTAATCCAGAATAATTGCACTAAAATAGGAGCCATTACCCTCTTTAGACACTATGCAATGATTTAAGAGTAGTGAGAGAGGTCTTACTTACACACGCCAAAAAAAACATTTCCAACTCCCTCATAATTCCAAGCCAGTAAATTTTGAAAATAATCGCTTATACTGCATGAAAATTAAAGTATGTAATTTCAAGCAGGAGGTTTGCACTTCACATTTCTGTTATTGAACTTTCAAAAACAACTCCAAAATGGGTTGAAATTTAAAAAAATTCAGAGGCTGTCCAAAAACTCATTCTTTTTAAACGATAAATAATTTTGTGAAACTACAGAATTTTCAGAAAACTCTGACCATCCGAAACGAACGAAGATGAATTAATTTCTTCATTCCATATATACAACATAGTCCAGGATCATCGAACCATTATATCTAAGCCAACAATGGACACACTTCTGGAGCAGTTTTCTCGGTATGTTGTCAGATGTCAGTTCAGGTCATGAGCTGCGAGCGTAGTTTAGAGTGTCGGTTTTCGACTTATTATAGACATGTCAAACCCTACTGTCATGCATAGGTTTTTGTTCTTGCTGTGAAAATTTGAGTTTACTATTGAGAAATTTCAAGGTGAAAGATACTAATTGAGATTATAATAGATCCAGCTGCGATTATCTGTCTGAAAATGAGTGGGAATTTATAGTAGAGCAGAGAAGACATCAAAAATTCCTAGAGTGGATTGGAGTTGTATTCTATTGAATGCTGGATTTTTATGGAATCATGTGCTTACTTTTTACAAAAAGTAGGGTGGACATGTGCAAAATGTGTCAGGGTAATAAATTATTATGGCAAAGAACAATAGTTTGTCAAATACATATACCACCGCTTTCTCTCTCCCATAGAAGAGATATTCCATTTAGACTGGTTATTTGGACGTTTTTCTTACAGGGATAATTTAAGTTGATAACTAAGTCATCAGAATATCCTCTCCCCAGGAGTATTTGAAGTGAAAAAATAATGGAATATATATTATCATGCACTGATCTTCTCTGAAGTAAACACAAGTATATTAGCTGGGTACCAACATATCTGTTCTCAGGATATTAAAATTTGTACATAATTGAGAGTACGTACCTACAAAATTCATAGAGATTTTTTCGTCCCAGGACAATAAGGTATATGAAGAAATACGTTTTCAAAATATTTTTATAAATAATAATACACAGTTTTTTTGAGTTGCTTTGAAAGAATGTTATATAGAAAAATATGTGTAGATTTAAATGGTTGAATCTGCGTTTGTTTGTAGGATGTCACAAAAGGAAGGAATTTGTATTATTTGCAATACAGATATATTTTGCCAGGATTGGTGTCTTTTCACTCCAGCAAGGCTGGAAACTTTGATTTCTGTGAGCAGACAAAGAGAACTCCCTTACAGAAATCTTGATGAACTGGCGGACGTCAAAGTATCTACATATAAAATGTCAAAAATTCCATAGCCCTATTGGTTCATATTCTCCAATGAAATCCAAACTCAGGAACAGTTTGGAAAGCATTGCTGTTTCATCCGTTTCCAAAAAATGTGCACCAGAAAGAAATTGACCGTTTCTGAAGCATCAACTGAAACTGATAAAAAAGTGGCAACTACTTGTTTGGATGAAGTTTCGATAGATGATGATGAAGAGAATAGCTTATGTAGATTTGGTAGCGGTTTTTGCAAATATCACCGCGACTGGCCATCCTCACAATTCTCATAATATACATGAATATTCTCACCTCTTGATTTTAGGACGAATAACACCGTTCTAGAGCTCAAATTGACGACTTTGCTTCAAATATGAGCATAAACCTCACCGAACCTAACCTAACCTAGCCTACAAAAAGTATTATAGGACTACCTAATTCCATTTATTCTATCGAAGCCGTTTTCCGATAGCTTTTCTGCTGTCCAAAAAAACTCCAATTTTTTAATATTCCACCCCTGACTTTTTGGTAAACAATTTTTTTTCCAACCAAACATGCCAAGTTTCATAGTGTTACAATTCATCCTTCAGTTTTGGCACAAATTTATCAATATTCTATCGTGTCAAGTGAGAAAGTGGAGGTGGTGAAATTGTAAATACTCAAACTTGTGTGTCATATTGAATATGTGCCAGAGAAATTGGAATGAACGAGAACTATGAATAACAGGGTGTTCTCTTGCGCTTGAATTCATTTGAATATTCAAAAAATTACATGACTCAGTATTAGGGTACAAATAATATGAGTGTAATGCTAGTTCTCCATTCTTGATGAGAATTTCCTCTGGATCTCAAAATAATTTTATGTGATTATTTGAACTGAAATGTTGATACTTGGTAAGACATTATTCGACTCAATAATAAAATAATTCTTCAAAGACTTCGATCTGTAATCAGCGCTTGTTTACAGTGAATGGTTAAGTAAAGCAAAAATGAATCAGCAGTACCTACAACACGGAAAGTTAACCCACAAAAGAAGAATGTTCAAATGATTCCGAAACAGCAAACTTAACAAGATTGGTATTTGTTTTCGAGTTGGTTTTCGTATCTGTTTACCCTGTAGCAGTAAGAAAACCAATTATACAACCGCTATGGAGGTACATTCCTGAAAAATTCAATCGAAATACGAGAAAAACATTCCAACAGGATTTTCTCGGGAATAAATTAGGAAAATCGAAACAAACATCAAACTCCAAAGTAACTTCCCCAATTTTCGACATGCAATTTATGGCAAATGAAAAACAAATGGAAAACTTCCATTTCCAAACTTCCAACAAACACGTTCAACTTTTTATCAGCGGATGAATCTGAATGAAACATTTGACTGGTGAAGTCAAGAGAAGGATTCGGCGAGGAATGGATGTTTGTGTTTTATTAAAGGATCAAATTCTCAGTCAGGATATGGGGAAATATTGTCATGCAAAGTTAGGTATATGATACGTGACTTTCCATATATGATGTATAGACGGCGTGCTTTGGCCTTTGTCGCCGGTTTCTGTTCAGTATCTGGAACATGATCGATACTAGACGAAGGTTGATATCCCACTGGACACAACCCACTGTGATTTAAAATTACCTTTGTTGTTGCGCTATTTTGCCGTTGTTTCTGAAGGAGGAAAATTCGCATATACCTAATGCATTCATTGTTTCATGTCTGCTAGAACTTATGCAGACATGTTAAGCTAGAAACTTGTTATCTAGCATAATCCTGGAATAACAATTTTTTTTTTAATGTTAATCATATGATGTCTCTATTTTGATTCACGTGGTCCATTGGACACATGATATTTTTATGGTTTGGCTCTTGTACACCTGACGAGTACGCACTGATAATGACTTCATGGTAGAAAGCGCATTGCTACAATATTTAAAATAAATTTTTTTGTATGAAATACAAATATTTTCTTCATCCAATCACATTGAAACTTGCACACAGCTTGACAATTTTCAATATAGTTAACATGCCAGATTGTATGAAGGAACACATCACTAACAAACATTTGCCAGTAATATAAACACACGTATCCTCTCAAAAATACAGAAATATATACAAACATATATACATACATGAACAATCAAATATTCTGTCAACCCCAAGAAAAATAAAAATGAATGAAATTAAATACATCACGTGCATGAAATGCATGACGATGAAATTAAAATTTACTAAGACTAGAAATATCAAAATTTATCATAGTGGAATTCTTTCAATAATAAGATTCACGATTCACTGTTGCGTTAGGATTAACAGTGCTGCTGCTAAGGTGGGGTATGGAGTTAGTAACACACCATACCACACCCAGAGAAAGGAGAAATAATTAGAAAGTCACGCAAATTTTTCAAAAGTTTGGATGACTGTTCAATTTTTCGATACGACAAGGTACTTTTTGTAGCCATTGTGCATCAAAAAGTCTCTGACAAGTGTGGTAGAAAGGATGATAATCTAAGTTAATTGAACTAACGTGTTGGGTATACCAAGGAGTTTTCATGAATTTTTCTTTACATTAATTATTGATCAAACAAATAGTTGATAGCATAAAAATCGAAATAGATGTAAGTATCTTTCGTTCTGCATATAGCGCTCTGCAAGATTGTAGCCGATTTACTTTACATAGGTATCAAGTTACACAATTTTGGAGAACAAAAATGTTCTGAAGTTGAATTCTGCCAGACGACACATATTGATATTTTTGATGTGATCCACGAATCCCAATTTACAATCGATCATCACCCCCAGAAACTTGGATTGTCTATGGCATTCAGATCGCATCGAACACTAATTGAACCCGTCATTTTGGAAAACGCCCGAGTCCTGGCATGAGTAGCAACAACAATATGATTCATATAGAAACTACTATAGTGCTAACGGAACTGAACATAGAAGATGAGAAAGTGAGAACATATACAGTGAGTCTGCTTAAATTTGCTACATATGGGAAACTTATTTAATATTGACTTTACGAAAAGAAGTTATTCTTCATAAAAAGTTCTGCATAGTCTAAAACCCAAGATACAATCATCTTATACGTGGTATGTCAAAAAATATGAAATTTTCTCGAGAGTTAAGTAACTTTATACTTCACAACATCGTAAATTTTCATTATGAAATGTTAGTTGGAATTAAAACTATGTTTCAATATGCAAATACATCCTTCTAATTGGAAAAATGATTTTTTTACAAATTACTCTCAAATTATCAATACCGAACATTTATAATTCATAATTTATTACAAACATGTTAATTAACCTTTCCGGTTCGTTTGGAAATTGATAAGCGCCTCAGCGAACATTTTTCAATATGCTGCATCTCCTATCTAAGCCCTCCAAATTTCATTTGGCTGTGAGATGCCCTCATCCATGCCAAGTTGTTCTGATGAAAATGCCTCGGAATTCCGTTGCCAGATTATCGAGATTTGTGGGAAAAAAGTCATATATCATACAAACATTACATGAATAGGTATCACAGTTGATATCTCTAAGAATACATGATTATGATTTTCCGTCCTCTCATTTACAGCTCGCTGAGCCTAGTTATGGACATGTTAAAGCACCTATTCCATAATAGAAATGATAAGGACCATCTGTCAGTTTGGTTCTGGATGCCGAACAGCTAAATTCAGTCTCAACTCGGAATGAAAGCTCTCCGATTGATCAGTAATTACCACAGAAATGGAAAAAATTCATCCATATCACGAAAACTATCTATTTTTGAGTTTAGTAGATAGAGACACTTTAATCAGCATATCAATAACTACAACAAATTAAAATTCAGCCAATTTCATGGAAAGCCGTTTCCTATAAAAAATGTGTCGGGTCCTTTGAATTGTGAAAATTCATTTTCCTTTCGATGGTCAGGTTTTGTATGAAAATTTGACAAAATAATTTTCATTGCAATCTGTCACGGGGAGGTGATTCATCAGGAAAACTTATGAGGAATCCTATGTGATTTCCAAGGATGATATAATATACGGGTTTTATCATTCGAAATAACAAGTAGTCTAAATGTTCTACGGCGTTGGAATTTAATTTGTGTAAATTCATCATGATTGATAAATAGAGAGGAAATTAAAACTTCACGCTGAAGAATACATGTATTCACTATAAATATACTATATCTCCGATCAAGTAACACAACCTAGATGGGTAATACTCAAATAGTATTGAAGGTAACATTTTTTCATAATGTTATCCCTCAAATCATGACATTGTCGCCGTTGCAACTTTTTAAGGATACAATAAGCACGTCAGCTAGATTTTGATATATGTCGAGTATATTCATGGCAACAAAAACCCAAAAATACTGTCTTGGATGAAATATATAGCAACAAGAAGGCAATCGAAACATTCATTGCAGCTTGTTGGGAGCATGTAAAAACGATAGTATTTCCATCGCCGAGCGGAGATTTTTCGTTGTCGATATAGTCTGGTCAGCACGGCAACGCTGCATTTGAAATATCAAATATGACAGAACAACAACCAAATATGTCTGTTTGTTTTCGTCTTTGGCTCAGTGAAG
The DNA here is from genome assembly GCA_958502065.1 of Chrysolina americana. Taxonomy (NCBI): domain Eukaryota; kingdom Metazoa; phylum Arthropoda; class Insecta; order Coleoptera; family Chrysomelidae; genus Chrysolina; species Chrysolina americana. The sequence continues at coordinate 75,806,874 of OY293414.1, forward strand.
AGTTTTTTCGTGAATAAAGGGCAAATTCTAAGTTAATATGTGTTAAAATATCGTTAGTTTTTATTATTAAGCAATGGTGAAGCATTGCGAGATGTGTAAAAGACCATTTGAAGCTCGAAATCAAAATATGTCATTTCATAGGCAAGCTATCAGTGTCGTAACTATCGAGAAAGGGAAACCAAATTAGAAAAGAGAAAAATGAATGAATTATGAAAGTACATGTCAATTAGAGCATCGGCTATTCTCAAAATCCTGTGGAGATAATTCCATCATAATTTCAGGTTCCATTCCATATTGGGTTTCCATCATTTCTATTTTATAGAACCTCAATATTTCTGTTAACAACGCACGACACTGCCGTTGGGGTAAGATGTCCCTTACACACAAATTTGAATGCGTGTGCGGCTAGTTACTTATCTAGGTTGTGTTACTTGATGGCACCGTATGTCAAAACAAATTCGTCAGCTCAATATAGTATATACATACATATTTTCATCAGTTTTGAAAGTTTTCGTTTCCTCTCTGTTTATCATGTAGTCACTACACTAATAAAAAGGATTTTTTGCATAATTGCATTGATTCAAGAAGATTGTATTCTTGAATAGGTCCAACCAAATATAAGTTTGATTTTTTGAAAGAATCCTCTTGACCACAGGAAAAGAAATTGTTTTGAGATAAAAGATCACTTTCTTGTTTGAATGATTGGAGTTGGTTGAGGCAAGAATATTTCAACTTCAATGATGAACACTATTCTTCCATCAATGTGATCCTTTAACACCTGTGAGCGTTGAACCTCTTGACACAAGAGGTTTCATGTTTGATCAGGATGAAAACATCTTTTATTAATTATTTGGTATTTGTCCATGAAACCCCATCACTTTTTTTTCAAATATGTATGTATTCCATAAGAAATAATGAAAATAACTTTTATTAAATAAATACTCATTGAATAATTATCAGCAATAATAATTTCAACAACGGAATAAACATTGAATTTATTATAACATTAACTTTACATACAATAATATAGATTCGCAAAAATTTTCAATTGTTCGTTATTCATATGACCATACTTGATGAAATGAGTAACTGCCAACTCTGTCAATCTGTCTCTCTCGGTATTATTTAGGGTGCTAGAACTGGTCTTCGTCAAAAGAGCTTGTCCCAAAAAGTAATTTCTGAAAAATACAATTAGGTCAAAGTTTCTCGTCACAGCTGGGACAATATAAAAATTAATTCGTAACAGAAACTTTTTATAGGATTTCTTATGATGATATCAGTTTCAATGTCAGACGTTTTGTTCTCGAAAAATCATCAACTTATATTCTTCTTTGTTAATTTCTTTTTTTCTGAATTCAAATATGTATGATGACTAAACGGGATTTGGAGTTGACATAATCTTGAAATAATGAGAGACAGGTGTATGAAACAAATATATTTGATTCAAGATTTTCTGCATTTGGAGGTTGAATATGTGGACTGTGCAAGCACTAGGAAATAAAAATATGCCATGAAGACAATTTTCAAATACTTAGGATATTTCGCATGAAATGTTCGAGAAGGAGTTGGTTTTGGCCTATTGGAAATACCAATAATTATTAATGAATATGGTTAACTACCTCCTTGTTGTGAAATGTAACGCACGAAGTTCATAGCAAAGGTCAATTTAACAGAAAATAATACATCGACAACTACAAAAAATTGAGGTATAATGGCTATATGTAAGAATAGTTTTGTAATATTAATTTTATACCTACGTATTTGATGAAAACCGTTGGCAGTGATGCACAACAATGCGATTGACTATAGAAAAAATGTTTATGCCATTATACACACAACAATTGAAAACAAAAATATTTTCAACCTACCTTCTCAACTGGCAATAATTCTGCAGCAATAATTCAACCTCCATATTGCACTTCCTTAGTGGCACATCTGCGCACAAAATACTAAGACGAATATAACAACTTTGATATTCGAACTTATTCCATCAAACAGTCAGTCAAATTGAATACGATTACAAGATGGAGGTCCCGGTAGCGGTTCTCGCTTTCGCGTGGGTTCGCAAGGTTTCGCGAGCACCAGCTATGGCTTAAGTTTATTGGTTGACTGTATCACGTGCTTCCTCCAGATCTCTGCTAAAGAATTATACGTTTGAATCAAGAGGAACATGTTCTGCAGATGAGTCAATGTTGGCATTCTCTAGGTTGAAGGGTTAGAATGTTTTGCGGTGATCAAATTCATTCCAAGAGAATTTATGGAAAGAAGCAAACAGCTTAATTAGTTTAAAATAAGAGAGATTCATCAATTAGAAATAATTATTCTCATCAGAAGAGTATTCTGTTCAAGAGTTTGTATATATTTGATTGAAGATTTCTTTTTTATCTGTGTACTTTGTTATACAAGTGGCAGCACTGTATTGATGAATATTTTTTATTATCCACCCCCACAAATTTTCGAAATGATCTGTCTTCCCGTTCTCCAGAGACTTTCAATGATTCATCGTCCGCGAAACACCCGGTATACTGGTCCCTCCTATTTGTATAAGGAGGCACTTCCCCTTCCAATTTAAATTCGAATGAATCCTTTGAAATCGCTGTCTGCCATACGACCAATCTCTATTTGTTGGAGCAGATAAATTTCTTTCAACCGCCATTCCCATCGAACGAACTTAAAATTCATTGTTTTGTATTTTCAGCGACGGCCTGTCACACGCAGTGAGACATCTTCCAGATTCCCGTCAAATGGAACTGCTGCAAAACCTCACCGATTTACTGGGAAAGACATTCAGTTCGCAGTTCGTCTTTCCGGCCCTGGGGCACGACGATCCTTTCCTGAGGGAAGGGTTGGGCAGGATGTGGTCCCGGTGGCTGCCAACAGATTCCTTGAAGACCTTCGAGACTGGTAAGCGGTTGATTTGTTTGCGTACATAATGTGTTTTCGAGGATTCGTGAAGACTGGCAAATTGCTGTCTTCGCATGGAATATAAAATTATACGAGGAGCTTTATTATGGATGGTGCGTAGTCGAAAATATTGTCAGTCGTAATATCACAAGAGAGTGAGAATAAAGTGAAAATAATTTGACAGATTTTTCAAAAACTTTTTGCCAGGCAATAGACACAAGAGCCCGAAGGGCTCGAGTGGCCATTGCCAAATGGCAACATGTATAACGGAGACATTGATTTTTCATTTATTCATCACATCATAATCATTTTCCTTATACAGGGTTATAATTTAACTTGCATCTATCCCAAGATGTTCACAACATCAACATGCTTAGGTGACATCCTATGGATAAAATTAGTCTGAATAAATATATCTGTCTATCGTAATATATCTATCATCTATGTACCTATCTATTTAGTGCGTTATCTTTCGATATTCCGAAAGCCATAACCACTAGAAAAAAAGTTAAACTTATAGAACACAACCAGCGTCGCTGAAAGATTCTTTGACGAGTGCCGTCGAATTACTCCGGAAATTCTTCGAGATGTGCGTTAAAGTTTCCCCCTGAGGGTTTTTCTAAAAAATTGACGAGTTTACTGAAAATGGCTCTGTTTCGTTTTAGGTTGGTCACACTGTATATTGGACTTTAGTTGGTAACGTCTGCTTTTGTCTCGTAAGGAAAAAAAGCATGCAACAAACTCACAAATTGTATTAACTATTCCGTGTAACTTTTTTGTTTTCTTGAAACGCTTGATATATAAAATCTCGAAATTTAATAGGATCGTTAAAAGACAAGGACAAGAAAGAATTTTTCATGACTTCTAGAAAATTAACAAAGATTTGACAAAGGAGAATATGCCCTCCCACGATGAACACAATACATAATCATTTTCTGACGTACCATCTCTCGTGTCTCCTACCGAGTTTAATTTGAATTTTTTCAATTTATCGAAATTAAAATGAAATATTTCTTCGAAACAAATATTTCCTTAAAAAACAGGAAAGCTTTACCTACAGATTTTCCAGCAGATATTAAAATTTTTCCTTTGAAGATATTTTATGTAGGTTGACAATTCCATATATTCGTGAAAGCATATTTCATCAGAACTAAGCGTATTTCTGTACTCAACATATTTTAATCAAAATCCTTTCATGCGATCCCGGAAATAAAAAGAGGAACTCTACGGCAACCATTCAATGGAAGGTATTATAAAGAAGTTTAATTTCGAAGTGTGAGCTTGTGCGTAAGTAATTCTGTATATACAGGGTCATTTATGGATCCGGTGAAAATATATACAGTGTCTCTCACTTCCCATTTCTGAATAAACATCAGGTGATCGCTAGATCAGCGGTCTAATGCACAGGCCGTTCGAATCTCCAGCATAGCGATAGTCGGTTCGAGCCCGGTGTGGGTAAATATCATTTAATTTTTCTCAACTACTTTATATCGTATCGATAGGCGACCGCATGCCTTGTTGAAAAGCAAGTGTATTGTGAGTTGTCTAGATGCCAATCTCGTCTGGTGCTAGCTTGGAGTGCACACCGACCACCCGAGGTGGTGCTGTAGGTTTTCCTACAGCTGAAAAGTGAATACGCCACCAAAATTCAGTAAGTCGCCCCGGAGCGCCACGGCAAATAATAATAATAGCTAACCTCTACCCGACGAGTGTTTATGAGGGAGTATTATTATTATTATTACATCAAAAATTTCAATTGAAAATGAATTACGTAATTCATTCTTTCGCGAAATAATATATACAATAGGTATTTTTGTCGGAAAGTATCCAACAGAAAACAACTAACGCTCTCTAAAACTGATGGATTATAACTCTTAAGAACTTAGCAAAGGTTTCTAATGGAACAACCAATTTTGCAATGATCTTTGAATATCAAAACTGATTTTTTTTATTCATTTAGGAATACGAAAAAGAGCTGATGATATGAAAAGTCATATTTTGAGAAATAAATAAAATGTTTATGCAAAAATTATTGAATACCCATCAAAATTATTTGGAAGTTGGAAAAAAGGAATATTCTCAAATGACGATTGAAATTTGTTTTTTCCGAATGAAAACAACCTACAAAAAAATATTAAGATTTTTTTCTAATATCTTACAGAAAATAACTACTTCCCCGGCTATAGCTACGCTGGACATTGAACTACATTTGATAGATATTGTGAAAAACTTGAAAGACAAAATCTGAGAGTGAAAATCTGCGTTTTCATTCATACAGTTAATTTTTTAACTATTATGTTTTCATTGAAAATTCATGGAGACAATTGAGAATGTTTTTCACAAGGATCACTCACAGAAAACGTTCAAATCATTGATGCGGGAATTCCATCTCTTTCGCTAGGGCTTCAACAAATTTATGTCAACGAAAATCTATTTCACTCTTCAAAGATCATCAGGGAGGTTGAAAAAATTGAGATTTCATACTCTTTAGAAGCAAAATCACTTAACAGCGATGGCAAATATGGTGATATTTCTTGTGTGATGACACCTTGATTTTTTTTTACATAAGCCTGTCATGGGTATTGGTATTTTGATTTCATTGAAAATATGAACAGGATGATCATAAATTCAGATGAGGCATCATCTGCGACTGTAAAATAAACATTAGTCGTCATTTTCCACTGTTCAAGATAAGAGTTTATCTTAAACAGTGGAAAATGGCGACCAAAGTTCATCTTCCAGTCTTGATTTGGAAACAAAATCATTCGGTGCACTTTTCACATGATCATCGTGTTTATTTTAAGGTCCAAGATAAACATGTCATCTTTCATATAGTGAGGTTTTGTGTATATTTAGAATCAATTAATCTCTAGATGGTGTCGAATAATGATGCTGACTGGATGGAAAAGATTGTTCGTTTTATACATAAAAACGCAAAACTCGTAAATACAGGGCTATTCAAATTCGAGTCTATGGGCGTATTTCCAATTAAGTACGTGAAACAAAAAAATCTGATCTAGCTCATTTAATTCTGAAGTTATGAAAGAAAAATCGAAAATTTCGAAATTCTGCTTTTGTGTATTTTTTGTTTTTTTGGCACGTTGCCACGACAAATTTTTTACAAATCATTCAAATATGCGAATAAAAATGTCACACAAAGCATCTTACGAATTGGGCCACTCTCAACTTTTTATTTTTGAATACGGACCTATATTTTTTGTTGCATTTTTTCAAATGCTATAAGGGTCACATTTTATATGGGCGCAGTATTTCCATCTGAACTACAGAGTGTTTTGGAAATATTGAACTATTACTAGTGAAGTGTAGGAATGTAGGCTTTCACGGCTGGCGTCAATCTGTTGGTTGGTTTCCGGGTTTTGCCCTGGTTTTCTTTGGTTGAAATCTCCAAACGTTTCGACTGCAACTGCGGCAGTCATTTTCAGTGGCGTGGTCGAAGTACTCTTCTAGACGTATCAACTGAAACTGAAGCTTTCGAGTTTGCCATGTTATTTATATTGATGTTTTTTCGCACACTTTCTGTAATAGCGGGTTTGCGCGCACTTTCCGCGCGATTCGGGTGACATGGCTTCGTTTTGGCCCCTTTCAATGCTGTGTGCCAGATCATTGGTAAATATGTTTTCTCTTCTTTTCTGTTACAGTTCTTTTGGTGTTTGTGTATTTCTATGGCTTCTAAATACATTCTTGTTGAATAATTATTCGACGTTGCTAGTCTCTCGGTATTTTCGAAACGGATCTTGTGTTCTCCGTCAAACTAGTGAAATTTCAAAATTTTTCTATTTTCATCACAGTTGTTATTGAAAACTGCCGACTTGCCATTGATTCACATTTCATTCTCAGAAATTTTCATGGGAGATCGTTTACTCAGTTACTAAAAATAACTAAACCTCTTTTCCCCGTATACCTACATCGTAGGCTTATTGTGGCAAATACCTGTCGGAAACAAACAACTATTCCCCTGGCTAATGCTACGACGGGTATTGAATTATATCCAACAGATACTTGTATAGTGATTCCCGCTGAATCAGTACATACAATTCCAATTGTAGTTGTTTTTATGGGTGAAAGAATTTTCTATATCGTTTGGCAAACGAATATCGCAACACTCTGATATATTATTCAATCAGCAGTAGCGAGTCGATTTTCTGAATCATCCTTTATCAAAACTACTCCGAATTCCAAATTTTGGTTGAATTTCATATTACCCAACAGCACATTATAATGATGAGATAACAGTCCTTGGGCTGAACCTATGATTACCTAACCGTTGAGAATTCGAATGTCGAGTGAGACAACTCTTTCATTTGCGAACATTCTGGGTAGGTGGGTTATACTTTGGGACCCCTGTCTGATTTATGGGCGTCCGACATGTAGAGTTTTCCAAAAATTTTGTCGTTCGTTGAATGTTTACAGAACGTAACGAATTTTGGGAAGTATAATCACCACAGATTTGCTGATTGTATGCCAAATATTCCATTCCTAGGTATTCGTCGACTTGATTGAAAACTATTTCATATTTTGTAGTTACCCCATTTATTATAGAACTAGATCATTTAATATATTTCTCCATCTAAATTGAATTAGATTTCAGAATAAGTCCCAACTTTTGTCCCAACAATAAATCCGTACATTTAAAAGTAAGTAGCCGAAAATCGAGTCTGGAGACCTATGTTGATATTGATAACAATATCTCGGACTCTTCAAACTGTACATTGGACTGTTTCTCTATGCTCACCTTGTATTCATGAAATAACTATGCGACTATGCAAAAAAAAATATTTCACATAACGTCGATCAAGGTTGAGGGAGTTCATCGAGGCTAAACTGAACCTTCAATTCTCATCACAGAACTCATGCTGGTTGGTTTAAAATTGATCGATTCGGATTTTTCTTCGTTCATCCTATTGTAGAGCATAAAAGTAGAATGGTTGCGAGATCATGGTATTCCCGCACTTTTGCCGATGAAGTCACAATCTACAACATACCAAAAATTCAGTGAATTCAGCCATTTTCCAGAATGATGGTACAGGGTCTATTTCAATGTTCGGCAATATTGGAGAGTTGTTGCATTTAAATACTAGAAACATTGATTGGAGTATCCTATATTGCAATTTTCTTCTCTAATGGGTATTGGTATGATTCCGTGTTTCTTCATTCATCCATTATTGTGATAGAATTTTTATATGCTGCCGAATAGTTTTCATACAAAATTATTTTCGAATGAACTGCAGCATACTATTTTTTAATTTTTCCTAAACGGCTCATGGTCTGTTTGCATAGGGCCAAAGAGATATTAGATACTTCTGGGAAAAGAATGATGTTGTCTTCGTAAGTGAATCGTAAACGTTTTTTTTTTTCATGACTAAGTATACCTATTTTGAACTTTTCTCACACGATAGCTAAGATTTGGCAGAAAATGTATTTCATGTCAAAATAAAAACGACTTTAATGTCTATTCCTGTTTTTGAATTGAAATAAGGGAAGCCTGTATTGTAATTTAAAGATATATTGAATACGCCTGCGTATATCGCACAGTTTCTTCAATATCGTCATAACTCAAAAGTGAAGATTTTTCAGAAAGAGCAAAAACAAAAATTGTGAAAATTACTAAAAGTTGGAGTTAACCGGTGAAATACATGATATGAAACGTTCAGTATCATCATGTATACATTTCTCTCCATGATACATGTGGCTACGAAAGATATGGTGTCAGGTATGGTATTATCTCATAAACGACTTGTTTTGTGCGATATGTGAAATAAGGATAAATATAATTGAAGTATCGTCAAAAAAGAGGCTGCAATAACTATCTTTTGTAGTTGAGGAGAGCCTTTGAAATAAAATCACCCGCTACCCAGAATTTTCCTAAATGGAAGTGTTTGTTTCGACATAAAAACAAATACAAAGTCTCAACATTTAGATAATCATACGTTTCTGATAGTGTGGGCCCGAGGACTATATAGTCTAGTCAACAAGTGCCATTTAGACCAACTTTTTTCAGCAGTCTCCGAAAATTATGATTGAGGTGTCATTCGATTCGGAATGACATCCAGATGATTTTTGAAAAAAATGAAGTTCCGCATGAAAAAATTGTAAAAGTTATTAACAATTAACTAAAAAAAAAAGATGGCTTTAGTATTTTGTAAATATCTCAAAAACTAATTAAAATTTTTTAAATCTAAAAAAAGATTCAAAAAGAGGAGGAAATTTCCTAAAAAAAAGCTCAATTCCCGGAATTGTAGCATCAATATTTATAATTTTCCCAGAGGGATGAAAATACGGCCGAAAACGGGTACTCTGGCTCGGGCAAGCCACACCCACTTTGGACACTTTAACAATAAAAATTATTTTAAAATACAAAATATGAAAATAAAAAATTGGAAAAATTCAGGCACTAACTGAATAGATTAATGAACAATAATCCGCTTGAAAAAAATTTTTATCACAATTTTTCAATTAGTTAATCAATGGTTAATTAATAATTTTTTTCTGCTTGAACATGAACATTGCAAGTGTGATAATTGTTAAACTATAAATTTAAGATTTTTTTCCTCTTTTGGAGCAATTCTTGAAAGGCTTCAGAATAGAACCCCGTTTGAAAAATTAAAAAGTTTTTATTTTTCAGTTTTTTATTAACAATTTTCGTTGTTGCAAAATTAAATACTTAAATTAATCATTGAAAAAAAATTTTTTTTTAAATATAATCGATAATCCGTTTTTATGTTATCAGGAACTACATAGAAATAATTTTTTTAAATTTTTATCTCTAACTGTTTAAAAAATTGTTATAAACAAATGCGTTGTTTATAAGATAATTGAAATTTTTTTTATGGAATTTCAATCTTTGATACAAATAATGATTTTTAAAAGAAAAATTGTTCCTTAAAAAAATTTTTTTATTGCTTGAAAACGCATTTGTTAATTAACAATTATTTTCTCCCGCTTCTAATTAATATTAAGGAATCATTTTTTTTTTAAATCATTATTTGTCTTTCTTTCTGATATAAAAAAAAAAAAATTCCATTTTATTTAATTTTTCATTGTTTATGCAATAAACAATTTGTTATAAACAAATAAATTTTTTCCTTATATTTTTTTTTCTATTCTAATTTCTGTCACAAAAACAGACATGATTTTTTTTCTTTTTTAAATTTTTTTTTATTATTTTTTATTTAATTTTTAAATATAAGTTCTCTCTAACTTCGTCATTCTTACCTGGTCTTCATCCTTAAAATTATTATAATTTACAAACTAATGGAGATACGATGAAAATACTTAAGACTTATTTATTCTCCATTACATAAAAAACAAATTTAGCAGAAAAGTTTAGTTGTTACTTATTTATTTATTGAATTTATAGCAATTGTTGTTGAAAAATACTTAGGGAAAAATTTTTTTTTTTGTTTTAATGCTTAAAAATCTTATCAACTATTAAAAATATGACTACTTCATTCAAGTATCTTATCAATTATTGTTCATTACTCAACATTTTTACAACAATTGCTATAAATTCAATAAATAAATAAGTAACAACTAAACTTTTCTGCTAAATTTGTTTTTTATGTAATGGAGAATAAATAAGTCTTAAGTATTTTCATCGTATCTCCATTAGTTTGTAAATTATAATAATTTTAAGGATGAAGACCAGGTAAGAATGACGAAGTTAGAGAGAACTTATATTTAAAAATTAAATAAAAAATAATAAAAAAAATTTTAAAAAAGAAAAAAAATCATGTCTGTTTTTGTGACAGAAATTAGAATAGAAAAAAAAATATAAGGTAAAAATTTATTTGTTTATAACACATTGTTTATTGCATAAACAATGAAAAATTAAATAAAATGGAATTTTTTTTTTATATATCAGAAAGAAAGACAAATAATGATTTAAAAAAAAATGGTTCCTTAATATTAATTAGAAGCGGGAGAAAATAATTGTTAATTAACAAATGCGTTTTCAAGCAATAAAAAAATTTTTTTAAGGAACAATTTTTCTTTTAAAAATCATTATTTGTATCAAAGATTGAAATTCCATAAAAAAAATTTCAATTATCTTATAAACAACGCATTTGTTTATAACAATTTTTTAAACAGTTAGAGATAAAAATTTAAAAAAATTATTTCTATATAGTTCCTGATAACATAAAAACGGATTATTGATAATATTTTAAAAAAAAATTTTTTTCAATGATTAATTTAAGTATTTAATTTTGCAACAACGAAAATTGTTAATAAAAAACTGAAAAATAAAAGCTTTTTAATTTTTCCAACGGGGTTCTATTCTGAAGCCTTTCAAGAATTGCTCCAAAAGAGGAAAAAAATCTTAAATTTATAGTTTAACAATTATCACACTTGCAATGTTCATGTTCAAGCAGAAAAAAATTATTAATTAACTATTCATTAACTAATTTAAAAATTGTGATAAAAATTTTTTTCAAGCGGATTATTGTTCATTAATCTATTCAGTTAGTGCCTGAATTTTTCCAATTTTTTATTTTCATATTTAGTATTTTAAAATAATTTTTATTTTTAAAGTGTCCAAAGTGGGTGTGGCTTGCCCGAGCCAGAGTACCCGTTTTCGGCCGTATTTTCATCCCTCTGGGAAAATTATAAATATTGATGCTACAATTCCGGGAATTGAGCTTTTTTTTAGGAAATTTCCTCCTCTTTTTGAATCTTTTTTTAGATTTAAAAAATTTTAATTAGTTTTTGAGATATTTACAAAATACTAAAGCCATCTTTTTTTTTAGTTAATTGTTAATAACTTTTACAATTTTTTCATGCGGAACTTCATTTTTTTCAAAAATCATCTGGATGTCATTCCGAATCGAATGACACCTCAATCATAATTTTCGGAGACTGCTGAAAAAAGTTGGTCTAAATGGCACTTGTTGACTAGACTAATAAGCGCCTTTGGCGAATTTATATCAACGTGAAAATAAATTCAAATCATATTTCCTGCACAAACGTCGTTCCATCTCATTCGCTGAATTTACGACGACTTTCATGTTGTACGATTTATTTCCTTTCCATCGCTCATAAATATGACAAAGGCATAACAGGAAAATGTGTTGGAAGTGGAGATTACTCATATTGATAGCCATTGAGATTCCTGATCGAAATGTTCCTACACTACAGCTGTTCTATCGCAAAGGAAAAATGTATTGACTGATTTCCCGATCGGTAATTATTTTGAATTTTATTGGTTCCGATGATTTCACGCCAGCGTAATAATAGATCTACATGTGATCTGAAGCTTTGTGGAACTTTTGCACAAATGGATATTTCCATACAATAATTTTCAGTGAGACGATCGAATGTTGCCCCTAGTAACTCGACTTAATGAGGTTGACTGAAAAAAAAGTTATCAACCTTTATTGCTAAAGAAATCTCAGGAGTGAACGAAGTCCACGAGTGGAATTCCTTAATAGCAACGAAGACAAGACGAGTGCTAATCTATCAATTATCAAAAAAAACATTACCACGAATGTAGTTCGGCGTCATTATTTTTTTGAATTATTTCGCAGAGAGTTGATTAAATATTATGTAAGTATCTTCATTGAACAGTAATTTAGTAGTTTCACAATCATTTTATGTAATGGTACCATTATTATTGTAAGTTACTGCACAGGGATTGGAGCTTTTTTTTTTCTAGACAGGAACCAATGCAGCCCATGAACTCGGTCTCGTTTTCGACACTGAAAGGACGAACTCAAACTCTGTCACCGAGTTGGAACCCTTTCAGCAAAATTCCCATATGAAAGGAGAGTAAGAGGCTCCTACAGCTAGGTACATAAGCATAGGCCAATCAAGATCATTGAAGGCTTTGGCTTATCCAGAAAACTGACCTTTAACTTTTCTCGGGTCAAGTGGGTTAAAGTCGGAAACCAAGGGTGTCATAATGGCCTGCCAAGATGGTTTCTTTAACACCCTCGTCTACTGTAGTCGCATGATAGGTGCAGAGGTCCATGACACTAGATGCAGAGCGTGTTATGGGACAGCCGAGACCATAATGCATTTGTTCTTAGCGTGTCCTGCTTATGCCGTCTCAGCCTATATCCACAGGCATAACGCGGCGCTACGAGAGTTACTACCATCTTAGACACTCGTACGGTATTAACGAGACACTGGTGTTGCCTTTTGCTTCAGGGAATATTGTGCCCGTTTGAGAGCAAAAAAAATGTCAAATCTATTGGAACTACTCATTCCCCACCCCAGGGCAAATACAAGCCAATAAGTCTGATGTAGTCCTCCTCGACCATCAAAGTAGGACGATTATCGTCATGGAGTTTTTGAAGAATATCGTCCGAAAATAGGAGCAAAGCCAGACAAAATATCGAGACTTACTATTTGGACTCCGTATGCTTTACCAGAACAATTCAGTCGAAAACGTGATTCTGATCATAGGAGTACTTGGTGGAATGATAAATACACTGCTCTCGAATCTAAAAATCATACCGGCTTGAAGCCAGTCCGAGAATAATGATGATAATACTAGTGAGTTGCGACACAACTTTCCTGAGCAAATAGTGCAAAACCGGACCGGCAGCCATGGCGTACCATGGAGGTAATGCTCATTCCCTCTCATCGTGGGTATGCTAGGCTAACCCCTTGGTAAACCAAGGAGTTACCCTTAGTAAACCCAAATACTCGGTTCCTAATGTACAGGAAATGCGCCCCCACAATAGACTCTATGGAAGTCGGATTTGGGATCATAGGTGAGGTGGTGGGGCTCAAAACGATTATTTGCCACACAATAACAACCACGATGACAACGGACGCTTTGAGCGGACGGATGAACTAAGGGATGGTCTCCTGCATTGCTATGAGAGTAGTGAGCCCGTTCGGAGTGGATAAATGGCAATAATGCTTGCTCATCTTTGGGGTCGAGACTATGTCAAAGTCAAAGTGTCAAAGTCACAAGATGAAAGCTAAGATTAGGTCCGCGAGACAACACGCCTCTTGTATCCAGTGTGTGGCGAGATTCAAGGCGGCTAAATAGCTCATTCAAGCCCACTTTGCAAAATTATATATATATATATATATATATATATATATATATATATATATATATATATATATATATATATATATATATGTATACAGCGACAATTATTTTGTTGTTATCGATTGATAGTTTCCACTTGGACAAAGTGAATTGCAATGCAGTGGTGAGGCATGGAGTCAATCCAACCTATATCGGATTGATAGGTTGCCACTGTATCAAGAGGATATCCTCAGGGAGAGGTCTTGTCGATAGACTTCTAGTGGAATTGAATCATTCTAGGATCTTCGCGCAATGATACGCAGATGGTGTAGTCATCATGACTCAAAGTCAATCGCTGAATCTCTGATGAAGCTCTGAGCAGAGTGGAACAATGGTGTTCTACCGAGGGATTCGAACCAAAAAAGTCGGATTTGGTACTGTTCACAAAAAAAAACGTAAAAGCAGATCGCTCATACTCGCACTGGACATGCAAAAGTGCGCGGGCGTTCGGAAGAATGTGGGGTCTGACACCAAAGACCCTACAGTAGATATACACGTCAAATTATTGCCCAAACCATAACGTATGGAGCCATTGTGTGGAGGACAGGTACGCTGAAGAGTAAGGCCAGAAATGAACTAGACAAAGTTCATAGGCTGACCTGCTTGGGAATGACAGGCGTCATGGGAACGGCACCAACTAGAGCTCTTGAACTGTTTACAGAATCGAAGGTGCAAGTCAATGGTCGGAGTGAAAATGAACCACAGACAGTTCTTTATCTTAAATTTTGTGTCAAAAAGAATATTTGTGTTTCGTTTCGGAGATAGAGGGTGTTGAAGTTGAAATTTGAAAATTAATTTTTTGAATAACTTTCGTGAAAATACATTTTTCTCACAAAATTTATTAAGCGGGTTTTGAGGAGAGAAATCAAAATTTGGTATTACGTTTTTTGTAGTGTACGCTATCATTTTATATTTTAATTCATCTTAATTTTTTAGACAGTAAACTTTTGGGATCCTTCATATTCAAATCTCATTTTAATACCTTTTCTCAGCAAAAAAAATACTTGCAACACTAGGGACAATCGTTTTCGAGAAATTTGCAAATTTCTGAATCAGTACAGGGGTCAGTTAGGCGCCAGATGAAGTTGCTCAGAACTCTATAATAACTGAATATGTGAGAGATGTTGCTACAATAAACAACTTTTTTTACAAAGATGTGTCGAGAAATATATCATTCTAAAGAAACAAGATGTTGAAAAATCAATTTTGATTTTTTTTTAATTCAAGAACCTGTATCATGAGAACGAATAATTTTCCGATGCATCTTGATAGAACTAAATATGAAACTCTTCCCAATACCGTGAAACTGAGAAATAACCATCAACCCTCCAAGAAACAATTCGCTAACAAATTGAACTTTTAACGAAATATTGCATAAAAACCTACCTCGAACTCTCATAAAAAGCTCTAAGGCAGAAAAACTTTACTACAATAATAACTAAACTTCGCTTCATATGTCGGGATTACTTTTTCATAAACGTGCTCCGTTTGATCCTAGGATATCCATAATACATGGGAGTTACCACTTGCATATAAAACGCGGATTACGTATGATATCTACGTGTGGTCATTTCGTTGAATCCATCTCAGATTTTTTAAGAAGCGGTGGATTCAAAAATCCATATCGCATGGTATTATATAAACATGATATTCGGCAGATATTAATGAAAGAAAGATTGGGATACTCAACATGGGAACGTGAAAAATTATTACACGGAGTTCTTGAAAATATCAACGCATCTTTATTTGGCATGAATAAGGTCATCTCAGTGGTAAATTAGGTAAATTATTTTGAAAGACTCATCCCAACCATTGAAAGATCGGTGATAAAGTTGGTGAAGTAGACATTTAAGTACAAAATGATAACCAAAATATCTGAGCATTGTGATTCAGCCAAAGCCTTTGAAACAAGAGAAAGAATAGATCTAGTTCCATTCTATGAAAAACGAACCTAGTTGTCATTTGAACAAGATTTATTACTATGGAAAGGGTGTATCTGGAAACCACTAGCCCTACAACCAGCAGTTCTTGGTATGTTGCACGACGGACATCCAGGAATAACTGCTATGAAAAACTCTATGATTTTCGGCAAAACTTTAATTTCGACATCATCTCAAGAAATAGGAAAATGTTTCACCTGTCAACAGTCGAAGCAAAATGACCGCAACGAACCCTTACATCCATGAGGTGTATCACTAGAACCTTGGTCAAGACTCCACTTGAATTTTACTGGACCTTTAGAAAGTATGATGTAGATGATATCTATTGATTCGTTCACTCATTGGTTGGAAGTCATACCAATGAAAGACTTCACTTCGCTCGTTTTGGGCTACCAAAATTTATAGTAACTGACAATGGTCCACAACTCACTTTTTGCAGTGATAATGGAATAGTTAATGTAGATATAACACCATACCATCCCAAATCAAACGGTCTTGCCGAGCGGGCTGTGCGAACTTTCAAAGAGAAGATGCGTAGTTCAGTCGTATATATATATATATATATATATATATATATATATATGTGCGGTCTCAAAGGCGAGTTTTAAAATGACTAACATTTTTCCAAATTTTAATTAAAAGTTTTCCTTCATAACTCATAAAATCATAATGTTTTTTAATCGTGTTCATGTACATGACATAGTTTTATTATTGTTGTTTCATCTCGTTTTGTGTTGTGACATAACCTTACATACATAAGGAATGACCAAGAAGCTCCTCTGCTGTTTTCACAAAATTAATCTCACGTTAATGTCTTGAAAATGAAAATAAAGATTTTCGAAAGCTCGACAATTTAACAAAGAGTTGTTCTTTACCAGGCCACTTTTTCTGACTGCAACCCCAAGGGATATTTTCACTGAGAATATTCTTAGATAAATTGGTTTTTTATATATATATATATATATATATATATATATATATATATATATATATATATATATATATATATATATAAACAATGTCTAATCTATTGTTCCAAGCTCGTGTTACACTTTTCCAGTTCTGAGTAGGTTCAATCTGTCTAAATCTACATTCTAATACAGTTCCATGCAGGAACGTACCCAAACTAACTTCACATGTCAACTTAACTTTAAATAATATAATTGTTTCTCTTCTTCACGCCGGCCGTTACGGACACCGGTATGGTATCCATTTTACATAAATTCAAATATAATTAGTTTTTATCCATAACAAAATAATGTTTTAATGTGTGACGATTGTCTTTATGTATATCTCACAAACTGTTTCTAAATATGTTCAATAACTGTACACGTCTTTTTACTTCATCCATTGCAATCAATCTCAACAACACGTAAGTGGTTTAGAATCCATGTTGTTCAATTGTTTTCACTATATTTTGATCATGATTTGTAGCTTTCCCTGATGATGACAATAAAACTTGTCGAAATATTGGAATAAAGTGTTATAAGAGTATACTTTCCTGCATGCTGCTCACCCAACAAGTTCCCTAGCTTGATCTTAACTAGTCAGCAACGACTACCTCTCTCCTATATGTATATATATATATATATATATATATATATATATATATATATATATATATATATATATATATATATATATATATATATATATATATATATATATATATATATATATATATATATGGAACTAGTAAATAGTGGGGCTATGCAGCAAAATCAAAGAGTACTCTTTTAAGTTTGTCCAAGCTTTTGGAAATTAAATTAATCGTTGCCATCATCAGGGATACTACAAATTGCATGAGTAAGTAATATATAAAAAAATATACATGGATGGTTAACTTACATCTTAGTTGAGGGTGTTTGAATATATATATATATATATGAAAACTAAAAGTTTGGGTTGAACCGCGTCTAGAATTTGTTGAAATTCGACGTTTCGGCTCCGATTTTGCAGCCATTTTCAAGAACTGAAATAGAACGAAAATTAATGAAAGGTTAAAACGTAATTCTACGCTAAGGTCTCAATCTGCCTACTCCTCAGGTATAATTACGTTAGGTTTTTGTGACTTGACGTCGGGGTCTCAATCTGCCTACTCCCCATGTCTCGTCACAGATTGAGACCTCGACGTCAAGTCACAAAAACCTAACGTAATTATACCTGAGGAGTAGGCAGATTGAGACCTCAGCGTAGAATTACGTTTTAACCTTTCATTAATTTTCTTTCTATTTCAGTTCTTGAAAATGGCTCGAAAATCGGAGCCGAAACGTCGAATTTCAACAAATTCTAGACGCGGTTCAACCCGAACTTTTAGTTTTCAAATATCTGACCGCGGAAGCCTATCTGAACACATATACATATATATATATATATATATATATATATATATATATATATATATATATATATATATATATATATATATATATATGAGTTTTTTAATATTTGGGATATGCAGCAGACCAATAAGGGTACTCTTATACACTTGTTCCAAGCTTTCAATAACTTTTTATTATCATCTTCAGGGAAACTACAAATATGTAAAGACAACTATGAGAATTAAGCCAACGAAAAACGTGGAATAACTTACACTGTTTCGAGGTTACATGGCGTATATGTTAAAAATAATCATGAAATATGGACAGCACTGGGAGTAAAACATCATTGATAACAACCAAGAGTAACGTGGATGCACACTCATTACTGATGATACATTATGACATGGATTTTAAAATTGTTAAAATTCTATAAAAGCACGTGTTGTCCTTGAAGAGGCAAACAACCGCGGCGAGTAATTTTATTCGACTGACTAGCCAAGACCACTGACAAATGACATGAGACAATTGATACATGATATATGACAGGTGACATGAGCCACACGGAATCTTAATCATGGGGAGTGACAGATGACACTACAACCTAATGATACAGATCTGTGATTGAGCTACATGGAACAATAATTATGAATTGTGAAATTTGGAATATGAGAACAATATATTTTATATTAATGGTGTAGGTGCCAAATGAGCTGAACCAACAAAGGAAACATATCCTGAAAACATGAACACTCGACCTAATGCTAACAATAATACATTACTGAAAAATATGGAACAAAGATTGTATGAACAGTATTTTGATGGAGGAATTGAATTATATTGAATTAATTTGTGAAGTCAATATTCATTGAAGTAATCCGTTGATTGTCTCCAAACCTTGTATTGTCTGCAAAAATTAAATAAGAGTAAATTTCACTCAAGTGATTTACGTCTGTTTTTTTATTCAGCGCATTATCCGCTTGTGCAATGTGAACCATTTCTAAAAAAAGCCTTTTGGCTGTGTTTTTTTCTGTAGATAAAATTTTTACCGAATTATAATCCATACAATGTCCTTCCTTAGCAACATGTTCACTCAGTGCACATCTCTCCGGGTGTAGTCTACTGTCGCTCTTGTTACTCAATATTGAAATCGACTTCAATCACAAAATTATTCATAAATATGAATCTCTTTTATCAAAATTTAAAGCTGACATAATCTCTTTGACAAATGAATTGATGTTCATAGAATTTTCTAGTAGACAACGCAGGTCTTTTCAAACCATTTTCCACAAAGTAAAGATTAAAAATATCTCCAAACTGCAAAAGTTACAGGAGAGTCAACTTCATGAAAAGTTAAATACTCAGACAAAGTGGATCAGGAATCTCTCGAATACTGAAATCCCACAAAACATATTAAAGTTTTTATCTCTAGGTCCAAAGTTCAGCATCGATCCCGTTATAGGGAAAGATATTAAAAAGTCTATTGGCTGATGTAGACTATGTCACCTCATCAATTTCAGACAATCATAGCAGAAATATTGCAATCTCCAAATCTACAAATCTCATTACGAATGGTTTTCATAATTCGCAACATAACTTCTCCTTTTATCATGGCTTATACAATCAATCTAAACAATTTTTAAAAAATAATCCAAACTTAATAATAACAAATTCAGACAAGGGCAATGTAACTGTCGTTATGGACAGAGATCAGTACATGACTATGTCTAACGATCTCATAGTGGGTAACGACACTTATATTGAACTACGCTCGGATCCAACGTCGTCTATTCAATCAAAAAGTAATAAATTAATGAAGCTAACACATATGAACGACGAAATCGATGAGGTACAAAAAAAAGAAACTAACTTCATATAAATCTATTTCTCCAAAATTCTATTCACTCCCCAAAATTCATAAACCGACTTTGTCTGGTCGACCAATAGTGGCCTCAATAGGAGCTCCCACAGAATCCATTTCATCCTTTCTCACTGACATTTTAACCAAAGCATATGACTTCGATAATGATTATTACATAAAAGACTCCTTTCAAGTTAATACACTTTTTAATAAATTTAAACTTCCAAATAATTTTGTTCTGGCCAGTCTAGATGTGGTCTCTCTATTTAGTAATGTTTACTTACAGGCGTGTTTAAGGGCCATTGAAAAAAAGTGGAGCGTGATCAGTGGTTACTGCAACTTGACAAAAGACACTTTTTTGAATTTAATATCTTTCCTTTTTGAAAATACTTATTTTGCATTCAATGATAAATTTTATAAACAGACTTTTGGTACCCCAATGGGTGCAAAAATTAGCCCTATATTGGCAGCATACGTGATGGATGATTTGTTAGACATGGTCACTCATGTTCTCCCTTTCAATCCACCTTTCCTTAAGAAATATGTAGATGACATTATCATTGCAATTCCGTCAGATACCATAGATGACACCTTGTTCATTTTCAACAGCTACGATCCCCACATACAGTTCACCATTGAGAGAGAAAACGAACATAACAGCGTTCCGTTCCTTGATACCATGTTTATCAGAACACCAGAGAACACCGTACTTATAGATTGGTACAGGAAACCAATGAGCTCTGGAAGATATATGAGCTACTGGTCTTATCATAAACAGAGCATGAAGGTCAATCTGATTAAACAAATGAAATCAAGGGTCATCAAAATATCTGACACTTCCTTTCTCAAAAAAAAATTTAGACATAATTTACAATATTTTTCTCCAAAATTCATATCCTGCTTTCTTTGTAAAAAAGATCTTGTATAATACCTCATCCATGGATGACATAAACTTACATAGTAATAATATTAATAATACACTTTCTCCATCTCCAGTCAATACGCAAGTTGCTGAAGTCACTGGGACTCTTTCCTTTTATGCTTCTTTACCGTTCATTAAAGACATCACCCCTGGACTATCCAGAATTTTCAAATCTTTTTCAGAAAATATAAAAATATCCAATAAAAATGTTTTGCCTATCAAGAGAATTTTTTCCAAATTAAAAGACAAGACTCCGTGCATAAACTGTTCGGATGTAGTTTATTGTATACAGTGTCAAAATTGTGAAAAACAATACATTGGACAAACGTCCAGACCACTTAAGGACCGCATTGTGTCACACAAGAGCGACAGTAGACTACACCCGGAGAGATGTGCACTGAGTGAACATGTTGCTAAGGAAGGACATTGTATGGATTATAATTCGGTAAAAAATTTTATCTACAGAAAAAAACACAGCCAAAAGGCTTTTTTTAGAAATGGTTCACATTGCACAAGCGGATAATGCGCTGAATAAAAAAACAGACGTAAATCACTTGAGTGAAATTTACTCTTATTTAATTTTTGCAGACAATACAAGGTTTGGAGACAATCAACGGATTACTTCAATGAATATTGACTTCACAAATTAATTCAATATAATTCAATTCCTCCATCAAAATACTGTTCATACAATCTTTGTTCCATATTTTTCAGTAATGTATTATTGTTAGCATTAGGTCGAGCGTTCATGTTTTCAGGATATGTTTCCTTTGTTGGTTCAGCTCATTTGGCACCTACACCATTAATATAAAATATATTGTTCTCATATTCCAAATTTCACAATTCATAATTATTGTTCCATGTAGCTCAATCACAGATCTGTATCATTAGGTTGTAGTGTCATCTGTCACTCCCCATGATTAAGATTCCGTGTGGCTCATGTCACCTGTCATATATCATGTATCAATTGTCTCATGTCATTTGTCAGTGGTCTTGGCTAGTCAGTCGAATAAAATTACTCGCCGCGGTTGTTTGCCTCTTCAAGGACAACACGTGCTTTTATAGAATTTTAACAATTTTAAAATCCATGTCATAATGTATCATCAGTAATGAGTGTGCATCCACGTTACTCTTGGTTGTTATCAATGATGTTTTACTCCCAGTGCTGTCCATATTTCATGATTATTTTTAACATATACGCCATGTAACCTCGAAACAGTGTAAGTTATTCCACGTTTTTCGTTGGCTTAATTCTCATAGTTGTCTTTACATATTTGTAGTTTCCCTGAAGATGATAATAAAAAGTTATTGAAAGCTTGGAACAAGTGTATAAGAGTACCCTTATTGGCCTGCTGCATATCCCAAATATTAAAAAACTCATTTCCTAACTAGTCAGCAAACAAGACTACCCTTTTCTATATATATATATATAGAAAAGGGTAGTCTTGTTTATATATATATATATATATATATATATATATATATATATATATATATAGGTATATAGGTATATAGGTATAGGTATATATATAGGTATATAGAGGTAGTCTCTTGACTGGACTAGTTGAAAAAAACCAAAGGCGAGTTTTAAAATGATTAACATTTTTCCAAATTTTAATTAAAAGTTTTCCTTCATAACTCATAAAATCATAATGTTTTTTAATCGTGTTCATGTACATGACATAGTTTTATTATTGTTGTTTTATCTCGTTTTGTGTTGTGACATAACCTTACATACATAAGGAATGACCAAGAAGTTTCTCTGCTGTTTTCACAAAATTAATTCTCACGTTAGTAAGTTGTTTTACATCATATTAAGAGTGTTCTGTTTGTTCACACGATTAATATTTTCAGATGTCTTGAAAATGAAAATAAATATTTTCGAAAGCTCGACAATTTGACAAAGAGTTGTTCTTTACCAGGCCACTTTTTCTGACTGCAACCCCAAGGGATATTTTCACTGAGAATATTCTTAGATAAATTGGTTTTATATATATATATATATATATATATATATATATATATATATATATATATATATATATATATATATATATCCAAACTCCTGTGCGACCTCACGTTCCTCAAATCATGCAGAGACCACAGAGTCATTCCCAAAGCCTTCCGGTTGAAACATCATGATACCTCATCGTCAGCCCAGCGCATTCTCAATAAAGCTAGCCAAGCACTTATTCGAAAAACACTTCACGACATCAGACGTAATTTGGACATCACCAACACCTCACTCTACAAATGTTTTGGCAAATTATCCACCGTAGATATCCATCCAGTCATCTGGGACACTTTGACCAGGATATCTCAGGACAAAGCAGATCACATCAGCAATAAGAAAACAGAAACACAGAAAAACAAACTTTGTGCATTGTTAACGAATACCATCACACCCTTGGTCCCAGCTGCATCACCTGTATTAGTACACAACTTCTCCGACACTCCACTAAATCAAACTAGCCTTGCACTACTATCAAGAGGATTCAATTATTCCATCACACCAAACAGAATCCCAACAGAAACCATCATCACACAAATAGAAAGCGCTATAACCCATCTACCAGAAAATACAGCTGAAGAAACTAGACAAGATATTGCCACCACACTTAGGAGAGCGAAACTCCCTCCATCCAACATAACACCTGCCGAAAAACATTGCCTCAGAAACCTCCACAACAACCCTGACATAATAATTCTCCCAGCAGACAAAGGCAACGCCACAGTAGTTCTGAATACCTCAGATTATGTAGACAAAATGAGTATACTATTAAACTCATCCGAGTATCAGATCACCCAACGAGACCCGACAACCTACCTCGAAAAGAAGACCAAAAATCTGATCAATAATTCTAAACTACCAGCCGAAACCAAGAAAGCCACTATCCCTAGAGAGAAATCATCACGCACCCCTCGTATCTACGGACTACCAAAAATACACAAGCCTGATATCCCACTCCGACCTATCGTCAGTGCCTTTGGATCACCAACCCAGAACCTCGCCAAGTATCTAGCGAGTACTCTTCAGCCACGAGCAGAAGAAGCTTCATCCTACGTGAAAAATTCATTCCACTTCTTAGACCTTCTCAAATCCTATAGAATCCAGAACACAGATATCCTAGTGAGCTTCGATGTTGTCTCCCTCTTCACAAATATTCCCCTAACGGACACGCTAGAAATCCTTAAAACGAAACACAGAATTCCAAAAGACACCCTGGACCTCATCAGTCACTGTATGAACAACACGTACTTCCTCTTCCAAGGAACTTACTACAAACAAGTGAAAGGTGCTCCCATGGGTTCCCCCCTTTCTCCAGTCCTTGCAAACCTTTTCATGGAAGACTTCGAAACCAGGGCTGTAGAAGCATTTGACCACAAGCCTACTTGCTGGTTCAGATACGTTGACGACATTTTCGTCATATGGCCTCATGGTTACGAAATCTTAAACACGTTCTTAGATCACCTAAACGATATCCATCCCAACATGAAATTTACAATGGAGACCGAAATGAACAACTCCCTAGCTTTCCTGGACGTTCTCATTACGAAATCCAATAACTCTTTCACCCACACAGTACACAGGAAACAGACCCACACCAACCGATACCTACACGCAAACTCTCATCACCATCCAGCACAAACTAACTCCGTATTGAACTCCCTGATATACAGATCAATTCAGCTTACCGACAACCAGAATAGACCACAAGAGCTGGACAAACTGAAATCAGCCTTACTTCAGAATGGTTACAACAATTCGCTAATCGACAAGTCTATCCGCCATCAACTGACCCGTCCTCCAAAAACAAATGATCCACTAGAGAGTATCCAGCTACACAAAGCTTTCCTACCATACATCAAAGGTGTGACAGACAAAATCAGTAATATCTTGAGAAAACACGAGATAAAAACAATATTCACGGCCAACAACCAAATATCCAAATTTCTCAGATCTCCCAAGGACACAATACCAAACGATTCTCAAGGTATATATGAAATACCATGTTCAGACTGCCCGAGAAGTTATATTGGCCAGACTAACAGACGAGTAACTTCCTGAGTCTACGAACACGAACTTGCTGTGCGTCAGGCATCTTCCACTTCCGCACTTTATAAACATCGAGAAGACACAGGTCACAAAACAGACTTCAAAAACACAAAAACAATTTCCACCGAGAAAACTCTGCAAACCAGGATCATCCGAGAAGCCCTCGAGATAGAGAAGCGCCCCAATTGCCTCAACACTCGCGACGACGGACGTAGACTTCCCAATACCTGGAAGCCTCTCATTGCACGCATCAACTCATTTCCCACCAACCCAGTTCCCGCACATAGCTCACTTAGCGCCAACCAAGTTCCCGCACACAGCTCATCTAGCGCCAACTCAGTTCCCGCTCATAGTTCACCTCGCGCCAATACATTGCACACGGCCATTACAGCCACGTCCACTATAAATACAGTTCCTCAACCCACAATTTCTCAGTTCTCTCGAAGGAGTAGGCAGATTGAGACCTTAGAGAGAACCAGTGACGAGACATGGGGAGTAGGCAGATTGAGACCCCGACGTCAAGTCACAAAAACCGAACGTAATTATACCTGAGGAGTAGGCAGATTGAGACCTCAGCGTAGAATTACGTTTCAACCATTTATAAATTTTCTTATTTTCTTTCTTTTTCAGTTCTTGAAAATGGCTCCAAAATCGGAGCCGAAACGTCGAATTTCAACTCCGATTTTGGAGCCATTATATATATATATATATATATATATATATATATATATATATATATATATATATATGTGTGTTCAGATAGGTTTCCGCGGTCAGATATTTGAAAACTAAAAGTTCGGGTTGAACCGCGTCTAGAATTTGTTGAAATTCGACGTTTCGGCTCCGATTTTGGAGCCATTTTCAAGAACTGAAAAAGAAAGAAAATTAATAAATGGTTGAAACGTAATTCTACGCTGAGGTCTCAATCTGCCTACTCCTCAGGTATAATTACGTTCGGTTTTAGTGACTTGACGTCGGGGTCTCAATCTGCCTACTCCCCATGTCTCGTCACTGGTTCTCTCTAAGGTCTCAATCTGCCTACTCCTTCGAGAGAACTGAGGAATTGTGGGTTGAGGAACTGTATTTATAGTGGACGTGGCTGTAATGGCCGTGTGCAATGTATTGGCGCGAGGTGAACTATGGGCGGGAACTGAGTTGGCGCTAGATGAACTGTGTGCGGGAACTAGGTTGGCGCTAAGTGAGCTATGTGCGGGAACTGGGTTGGTGGGAAATGAGTTGATGCGTGCAATGAGAGGCTTCCAGGTATTGGGAAGTCTACGTCCGTCGTCGCGAGTGTTGAGGCAATTGGGGCGCTTCTCTATCTCGAGGGCTTCTCGGAAGATCCTGGTTTGCAGAGTTTTCTCGGTGGAAATTGTTTTTGTGTTTTTGAAGTCTATTTTCTGACCTGTGTCTTCTCGATGTTTATAAAGTGCGGAAGTGGAAGATGCCTGACGCACAGCAAGTTCGTGTTCGTAGACTCTGGAAGTTACTCGTCTGTTAGTCTGGCCAATATAACTTCTCGGGCAGTCTGAACATGGTATTTCATATATACCTTGAGAATCGTTTGGTATTGTGTCCTTGGGAGATCTGAGAAATTTGGATATTTGGTTGTTGGCCGTGAATATTGTTTTTATCTCGTGTTTTCTCAAGATATTACTGATTTTGTCTGTCACACCTTTGATGTATGGTAGGAAAGCTTTGTGTGGCTGGATACTCTCTAGTGGATCATTTGTTTTTGGAGGACGGGTCAGTTGATGGCGGATAGACTTGTCGATTAGCGAATTGTTGTAACCATTCTGAAGTAAGGCTGATTTCAGTTTGTCCAGCTCTTGTGGTCTATTCTGGTTGTCGGTAAGCTGAATTGATCTGTATATCAGGGAGTTCAATACGGAGTTTGTTTGTGCTGGATGGTGATGAGAGTTTGCGTGTAGGTATCGGTTGGTGTGGGTCTGTTTCCTGTGTACTGTGTGGGTGAAAGTGTTATTGGATTTCGTAATGAGAACGTCCAGGAGAGCTAGGGAGTTGTTCATTTCGGTCTCCATTGTAAATTTCATGTTGGGATGGATATCGTTTAGGTGATCTAAGAACGTGTTTAAGATTTCGTAACCATGAGGCCATATGACGAAAATGTCGTCAACGTATCTGAACCAGCAAGTAGGCTTGTGGTCAAATGCTTCTACAGCCCTGGTTTCGAAGTCTTCCATGAAAAGGTTTGCAAGGACTGGAGAAAGGGGGGAACCCATGGGAGCACCTTTCACTTGTTTGTAGTAATTTCCTTGGAAGAGGAAGTACGTGTTATTCATACAGTGACTGATGAGGTCCAGGGTGTCTTTTGGAATTCTGTGTTTCGTTTTAAGGATTTCTAGCGTGTCCGTTAGGGGAATATTTGTGAAGAGATGTTGTCTCCCTCTTCACAAATATTCCCCTAACGGACACGCTAGAAATCCTTAAAACGAAACACAGAATTCCAAAAGACACCCTGGACCTCATCAGTCACTGTATGAACAACACGTACTTCCTCTTCCAAGGAAATTACTACAAACAAGTGAAAGGTGCTCCCATGGGTTCCCCCCTTTCTCCAGTCCTTGCAAACCTTTTCATGGAAGACTTCGAAACCAGGGCTGTAGAAGCATTTGACCACAAGCCTACTTGCTGGTTCAGATACGTTGACGACATTTTCGTCATATGGCCTCATGGTTACGAAATCTTAAACACGTTCTTAGATCACCTAAACGATATCCATCCCAACATGAAATTTACAATGGAGACCGAAATGAACAACTCCCTAGCTTTCCTGGACGTTCTCATTACGAAATCCAATAACACTTTCACCCACACAGTACACAGGAAACAGACCCACACCAACCGATACCTACACGCAAACTCTCATCACCATCCAGCACAAACAAACTCCGTATTGAACTCCCTGATATACAGATCAATTCAGCTTACCGACAACCAGAATAGACCACAAGAGCTGGACAAACTGAAATCAGCCTTACTTCAGAATGGTTACAACAATTCGCTAATCGACAAGTCTATCCGCCATCAACTGACCCGTCCTCCAAAAACAAATGATCCACTAGAGAGTATCCAGCCACACAAAGCTTTCCTACCATACATCAAAGGTGTGACAGACAAAATCAGTAATATCTTGAGAAAACACGAGATAAAAACAATATTCACGGCCAACAACCAAATATCCAAATTTCTCAGATCTCCCAAGGACACAATACCAAACGATTCTCAAGGTATATATGAAATACCATGTTCAGACTGCCCGAGAAGTTATATTGGCCAGACTAACAGACGAGTAACTTCCAGAGTCTACGAACACGAACTTGCTGTGCGTCAGGCATCTTCCACTTCCGCACTTTATAAACATCGAGAAGACACAGGTCACAAAATAGACTTCAAAAACACAAAAACAATTTCCACCGAGAAAACTCTGCAAACCAGGATCATCCGAGAAGCCCTCGAGATAGAGAAGCGCCCCAATTGCCTCAACACTCGCGACGACGGACGTAGACTTCCCAATACCTGGAAGCCTCTCATTGCACGCATCAACTCATTTCCCACCAACCCAGTTCCCGCACATAGCTCACTTAGCGCCAACCTAGTTCCCGCACACAGTTCATCTAGCGCCAACTCAGTTCCCGCCCATAGTTCACCTCGCGCCAATACATTGCACACGGCCATTACAGCCACGTCCACTATAAATACAGTTCCTCAACCCACAATTCCTCAGTTCTCTCGAAGGAGTAGGCAGATTGAGACCTTAGAGAGAACCAGTGACGAGACATGGGGAGTAGGCAGATTGAGACCCCGACGTCAAGTCACTAAAACCGAACGTAATTATACCTGAGGAGTAGGCAGATTGAGACCTCAGCGTAGAATTACGTTTCAACCATTTATTAATTTTCTTTCTTTTTCAGTTCTTGAAAATGGCTCCAAAATCGGAGCCGAAACGTCGAATTTCAACAAATTCTAGACGCGGTTCAACCCGAACTTTTAGTTTTCATATATATATATATATATATTTATATATATATATATATATATATATATATATCCATATCCATTCTTCTCAAGAAGTTAGTATATCTGGGAAAGTTCTGCAATGGTTCGAGAGTTACCTGTCTCACAGATTGCAGAGGAAAAAAGTTGAGAACGTTATAACTAGTGAAAGAGCTATTAACACAGGGGTGCCTCAGGGGAGTGTCCTGGGTCCTCTTTTGTTCATACTATATCTAAACGATATCAACTATATCAAAGACTGTGAATTCATCAATCTCTTTGCTGATGATACGCTGCTCGCAGCAAGTGATGTCAACCTGCAGAATTCTATTTCCAAGATAAATCGAACATTATTAAATATGTCGGAGTTCTTAAATATAAATAAGCTCAAGCTGAACGTTACCAAGACTAAGATTCTTACGACTCAGTATAAGTACAACCAGATTGATAAGAATATGATTAACATCAGTATATATGGTGAGAAAATTGATATAGTTGAGGAATACAAGGACCTTGGCTTTATTCTAGATAATACACTAGATCTGAAGAAACATTTCCATTATGTTCAGAATAAGATATCGAAAAAGATGTTTTTCTTCACTAGAATTAGTAGACATCTAACATTTCAATCTATTTTGACTGTATATAATTCAATGATACAACCAAATTTTGACTACTGTGCTAGTTTAATATCGTTAATGGGGGTCAACAATATAGCTGCCTTAAAAAAGTTGCAAAATAGAGGAATGAGAGTACTTCTTAAATGCAATAAACTCATACCTATTTCATCCATGATCCAAGTAGTGAACTGGTTGACTGTAAAGGATTGACTCTTTTATTTTTCCATGATTTTCATACACAAAATTCTAGTAGGCCATGCCTACTACCAACGTGAAATACATAATTATTGCACAAGAGGCTCTAACAATCTTTGCGTTTCCAGAACAAAGTATTCAAGTACTATGAACTCCCTATTCCATAAGGGACTCTTGGAGTATAATAAATTACCCCATGAAGTAAAACAATGCCATAATCTACAGAATTTTAAAAAAGCATTAGTTTTTCACTTGAAAACTCACTATGGCCCAATATAGGTTTTTCATTGTTATAGGCTTTTCATTGTTATTATTTTTCATTGTTTTGTTTTTTGCCATCTTCTTGTTTGAATTTGAATCACGTCTATTGTCATTAAAATATTTTTTATCGCTCTTTACTTTATGTAAACTATTTAGAACTAGTTACTAATATTAAGCATTAGCTTAAGATATAGTACACAAATGTTTTTTATATTAGAATTTCTATTTCAATAAATATTATTATTATTATATAATTCCTCACAACATGTCACCACCTACGTGGCCCTTTTATAGATCATCTGAGATCTTCTCGTTGAACTGGTCTTCGAAGGTGCGTTGTTGTAATGTTCTGGATCCGGAAATGGTATAGAGATTAGTTACTTTAGTGTCTCCTCAGACGATGTGGTGTATCGACAATTAGGACAAAACGCCCCACTTCTTTCCTGTGTTGTGAAGTAGATATTCTCCTCAGATAATATGTTCATCCTTTTTTTTCCCGAACACTGATTATTTAAGAATTATTTCAAAGTACCTGTAATATTGTTTTCAATTTCATTTGTAGGTGCATATTTAGCATTAGTTGCAATAATTACTTGGCAATCATGCTCTGTTTTGCAAGGTTCGTTGCCCTGGAGGTAATCACCTTTTTTGCAATTAATTGATTCTCTGCTGAATGGGAGGATGTCAACGAACTTCGCAATGAGGACAGGTTGATTTTGTGCTTGTAAATTGGTTTTTGGTGGAAGTACGATTTAGAACTTGTTAGAGGACGGTGAAAAGTCGGAGGTGATCTCCAGAATAAAGTACGCTAAGCAACTCGTTGTTTCAAATCTAAACATCCCAACACCTGGGTCTTTGGAAAGAACTTCACTTAGCCTTGCTGCTGAGGCCAATGTGTTTATGCTCTCCAGCTGTCTGAGATTCAGCCCTATGCTATATCACTTCCGTTAAAAATAACGTCACCGTTATTCGCCATTTTCGTAATTTTGCTATTACCAATCATAGCAAAATAACGGAAATGGCGAATAACGGTGACGGTATTTTCAACGGAAGTGATACAGCATAGGGCTGATTGCCTGGTCTCATTTTTGAACGCTCTTTGGGCAGATTTATATTCATCCCATTGAAGAGGTACATTAGTGCGATTTTCGAATTTTAGCTTTGCTTGTCCTTTTCTTGACAGAATAGCTATTCTCATACGAGGATATGACTGCTTTGTTGAGTTAGTTTACTAGACAGACCCTTGAGTCGTCATTAAGTCTGGGATTTGGTAAATACGTAAGATGGCTACTACAGAAAGCAAACCCAAAGTTATTCACGTGGAAAAGTTTCCAGAATACCGAGGGCATGATTTTCCATATTATTGGTTCAAGATGGACGACCTGAATAGTGATATAATAGGGACTGAATAACCTACGAGAGGAGGGTTGCGGACCTACTAATCAGTGAGACCATCGTCAGTTATCCTGGAATCATCTGGAATATTTTGAATCTATCAATAATTTCTCAAAAACAGCCTGGGTCACTCGTTTTCGTTTTCAATCTCGAATTTATGGTCTAACATTTCTTGAGTGTTCCAGAACTCATATTCCACCATAAATGGACACGACGAGTTGTAGCAACTGTTGAGAATAACTGTTGAGTATATGGAGTGTAAGAGCTGAGGGTTGTACAAATCAACTGTACCAAACGTAACCTTCTGAAAACGCCTTTATCGATCATCATTGATTAACCAATATCTTTAAAAGAACTGTAAAAGAAGACATCAAGAAAGTAATAAATTATTTGGAATTTCCATTGTTATCAGCAATACCTGTCTATAGGAATATTTTTACAAAGAACCTCTAGAGTTCAATCGTGTCATTCAATTCAGACGGTTTCTGAGTGAATTGAATGAAAATTATATTGACACAATCAAAAACTCGTAAAGGTAGGAAAACTAATTAGGAAAGTAATTTATTACGTGATTCACGAACACGATCGAACTTTAATTGCTTTATTCGCAACGTTCCTAGCTCTTGAATGGTTTTTTCATGAATTAGTCAACTTCAACATTTCTTTGGCCATGTTCCTTGATGAGCGGGGAACATTCCTCTACTCAAATAGGATAGAGAAAACTGCATCATGAATACCAGTTTCCTTTATTTAAAAGTACATTTCCAAGTGAAATGATAAGTAAGTACATTATGGGGTAATTTGAATTTACGTGATATGAGAATTGTTCATAAAATCTTGGACGCCTAACTTTTAAATTATTGAAAGTCGTTATAGACTGAGGCTTTTGTTTTCATGTGACAGATGATCAGCGATAGATGATGGATGTCGGAAGATAGGTAACTGGCGACGAATGATAAGTAACAGACGAAAATTGCAAGGTGGCAGATGATAAGAGAAAATAATGAGTTTACGAAATGATTGACGAGTAAAGAGATAGTTGAAAGAAGACAGATGAAAACACGAAGCAAATGACAGATGCCAAGTGACAACTGACAGGTGACAATCGAATATGGGATAGGTGACAAGTCTGTGTGTGTCATCTGACAGCTTGGTGTGCTCTAATTGGTCGATGGCGGTAGGGGCTGTGCTGAAAGTAGAAGTGGGGTTGTGGTTTCGGGTATCGTTTATTCTACACTCTAGACTTTGTACCACCAGCACAAAACTAGATTGAGCAAATAGCCGGAGTGTTGAGATGAATCGGATGGAGAACAAATGGCTGCAAAGCTGTCCTTATTGTAGTGAGGATGGACAACAACTTCAAAACTAGTGGTTTGTTTGAATACCAAAAAAATTCTGCTGAATAGTTGTAATAAGCTCTTGAGAAATATTGCACAAGTATATGTTGCGAATGATTCAATGTTCACCTCTGTAACAGTCAGGAAAGTGACTTTTCTCTTCCAGAGAGTTGCGATATTCTCTACATTAAATGGCTGAGGATAAAAAGGCTTTAACCTATATCTGACTCATTTACTACGTGTCTACGCGAGTAGCAGTTTTCTCTTATTCAAAGTACATTACCGAATAAAATAATGTATAGGTATAATGTAATGGAGTATTTTGATTTTGTGTGATATGAGAGTTATCCAAATGATGTTGGGATCATAACTTTTCAATTGTTGAAAGTCGTTAACGACAGATGATCGATGATCGATGATAAATGACGAATGACAGGAGATAGGTGATTGGTGACAATTTATGAGTGACGGATGAAAATTGACAAGTGGCGGATGACGAGAGAAAAAAATGTGTTGACGAAATGGTTGACGAGTGAAGAGATAGTTAGAAGATGATGACATGTGGTAAATGACAGGTGCCTTGAGGTAAACGATAGGTGACAATTGAAGGATAATGACAGACGATATGTCATGTACGACAAGAGTGTGGTGTTACACGATAGTTTGGTGTGCTCTGATTGGTCTTCAATAGAAAGATTATGGAGTATTTTATGCTGAGGAATCATGTGGCAAACGGTTTCTTCAATGCCAACCACATACATACATATTCATCTCAAACTCTAGTTAAAACGGACTTTTTGATAATCTTGTTTGAGGAAATCAATAAAGCGAGGTGCATCTTTGAATCTGACCTTTGCAGGAGCCTGTAATTACCACCTTATATGACGAAACTTTAATTTCGCAGAAGCTTCGATAAAAGTAACCTCCATTTTTGAGGTAATCGTGTTTATATGCATGATGTTGGCATTCCTTTTCGAACAATCCAGTAAATATCTTGTGCTCAACATTTCAACACTGAATAATGTATTACCAAATATTTGAATGCGCAGTCTGATGGCATTTTGGGTTGAGTTGCCATTTTTCATAAACGTCATTGGTACGATGACAGTCTTTGTCACTAGAACGTTTGATAAGAAATTCAGATTCGAAGAGCCGATCATTGAGGGTGATGTACTGATATTAATCTTTAGGTATTGGAGTGGTTGAATAATGCAATGTAAGACGTTGTTTGATATCAATTGCCTCATTTCTTAATGTATTTTTGTGCTAGTGTACTAGTTTTGGATTGGCCCACAGCGTCACACGGTTAGTCACAGTGTTCCCTGACACAGTGGATCAATCAAAAACTAGTTCACCAGCACATAAAGACTGACTGAACCAACGGATATCAAACAGTAAACAGTGATGGCAGAAAATGTCAACATCATTCTTGAAAATGCCAACCACTGATGTTGGCAAAATATCTAACAATACACATAGACCTGAAAACCTGAAAAACTATCATTCATTACTATTTTATTTCTGCTTCAAAAACGTTTTTTATGTATTTATGGTGGTATCTATTAAAGCTCCTGTGACAATATTTTTTTGCAACAACAACCTTTATTAAATTTGCTACCTAGTCACGTTATTTTTTTTTTGGTAATATAATTTGAAATTTTTTCCCACTTTCAAAACAAGCTGGCACTAAATAAGGCCAACTGCTGGATTGTTCTACCTTCGGTTTAGTTTTCTGCTTCACGAGCAATCGTGCCTTATAATATGAACATAAAACCCCTCTTGCTAACATTCCCTAATTGAAATGGATTTCATAAAATCTGCTTCCATACATTTCAGAGACCTTGTAAATTTCCTGTATAAATTGGCTGATTAATGACCTTTCTCAAATTTGCATGGCATACCTATTATAATTTAACTCGTTTCAGGTGGATACTATATCATAGAAAGGAAACAACTGAAGCTGCAAATCGTTGTTCTGAACACGAACCTAATGAAAAGGAGTGAAAACGATGTTGATGCAGTTGAACAATGGACGTGGCTAGAGAAAGTCTTGCTGAAATTTGAACGTAACGAAAAAACTGTAAGTGAACAATTTTTATTGATACTAAGTTTTTAAATACAGAACCTTCTAGTGAATTAATTTCGTAATAAAAAGAGTTTTTGATAAGTTATCTTGTGAATACGTAATTTGAATATGGGTTGTTTTTCTCGAAATATGGAAAGGTTCCCCATAAAAATAAAAAACGTAACAGAATCGAAAATTTCACAACTATCACTAAAATACCACATGCTTTGTGTGAAATTTTGGATATCATTTTTCACATCAAATGGAAATTTTGTAAACCAGCATTATAGTTTAAGTTCCACACAAAAAGGTTTTCGCAGTGGCCAATCCACTCAGTACAGTCTGTTTTATTGCATTTAAAATACTCTTTATTTTTTTGATGATGGCGAATGCTTTGCCGCTTTTTTATACGTCTTGAGCAAGATGTTTGACTGAGTTATAGATATTTTAGAATCTTACGATTAGTTTCAAAGGAAAGCCTCATAATTGGTCAAGAAACTTAGGCGACCACTCTCGCGCAAGCGCTCCGATTTCACAAAATGTGAATCTTTACATTGTTCGTTGGTTTGTCACCATGAGTACCTTTTGCCAGGAAATACGAATGAAGAAGAATTTTGTTCCCGAAGTATTTTATTCAAGGTTACTACATCATCATTTCTAATAATAAAACAATACCTGAGAAAAGTGAATGGAAGAAATCGACTAAACACTGAAACATGAAATAATCCATTTCAGAGCACTTATTGCCGATATAGTGGTATTTGACCAGGCGAATTTTCAAAAAAGTGTCTCTGTTGTTTTGCACCTGTCAAATGGCATACCTAATTCTTATCTTAAGATCGTCGTAGAATGGACAATATTCTTAACGTGACCCCCTAAGAAAAAATCACACGGTGCTAGATCGTGACTATAAGAAGGCCATCTAATAGTACCTGACTTTCCAATTCACTGTGGATACACAATGTGTCCTATCCTGGTGTCAAATTAAATATCTTGATATGGCTAAAGGTAAATCGTCGATACGTTCTTCATTTTCTGCTTTTAAAAAAATTAAATAAACCTGACCAGTCAATGAACCATAAAATATGACTGGACCGAAGGTGGTTGGCTTTGAAATGTAACCAAAAAAGGAAAAGGGTATATCGGTACCTAAGAAAATAACACCCTTGACTTGGAAATGAATTTAATTATTTGGGGTTGTTCGAAGCTGTGTTGTAACACTGATAATTAAATTTACTTTTATGTAAGTTACGTTACTGTGAAGATAAGATTGAAAATGAGAAAATATATAAGACCTTGAAGAGGCAAAAGGTATTTAAAAAAAAATTAATGTATCCAGGGTTTTTCAACTATGCTGAAGGCTGAACTTTACATAATATTAGGTTACATCAGAAATAATGATTACAATCAAAAGTGGTAAACGGTACCGATTATAGATCTATAATGCATCTATAGTGCATATTTATTTATAATGATCAAAAAAAACTTCAAGAACTCAGGAACTTGGGCATTCTGTGGGTATTCCCATTATTCCTACTATAGAAATTGTGATGTGAGTAACGACGCTACTCTCATATCTAATATCATTATATTATCATAGCCACATGCCAGTTAGATGAAAAATCAAACTTCCTAGGTTCTAGGGTTCTCTACTTGGCCTTCTGAACTAAAATGATCAACAGGTTTATAAAAATTGTAATAGAAAACTTGAAAGATTTAATTATATCTTGGAAATTAAAATTACCTTCAACTTAGGAATGGCCAACATATAGGTACACCTTGCCTGGAAGACAAATCGCAAAAGGGCCGATCTATCGGTGCGAAATCATAGCTTGCTACGATATAATTTTTTATGTTTACAAATGAAAAATATTTGCGTTGTTGAAAAGTCCGTTTCACAGTAACGAATCAAATTTGAAATGTTTTCGCGGAATGACAGTAAACAGAAACAAAACACAACTGACATTAGTACAGCTGATGTGGATGAAGTCTGTTCGTAGTACGTTAAGTTGGTTGCGCTTGGAATATATGATTCCTAACGAACTCTTGTTAACCACCGGTACACACTATGTGTTCTTCTTTTGCAACGTTATGAGTGTTTTGACAGCTGTTAAACTGAGATGACCGTATTAGAAAAGCGGAATTCAAATGTAAACAAAAAAAATTTTAAGTTAACATTTTTGGAAAGATAAATGGAAACTATGTAATAAACAAAATAGATAAAATGTACCATAGGTGTAAATACAACAAACAGCAATAACCATCCTTTAGTCTAGCTTGAAGAAAATACTTTAGGAATCATCAGTTTGCACTCAGTTGTGACCAATATACCAGGGTCATCAAAAAGATGATTTTAGCGTTACAAGACCAAAGGTGTCTATATTGGAGATGACAACCTCAGATAGTGGAAAACGACGACTCATCAGTCCACAATATTTTATCCAGAAATGTGGCATCCCTTTGAATGATTTCTACGATATGTCTGGAAAATTGCAGTCTGATTTCCGTTTACGCTGGTATCAACTTTTGCATCCTTTTCAGCTTACACGTGCAAAATTCGTATTTTCTAATCACTGCGTGGGCTGATCCAGTACACACTGGCAATTCTCTGACTACATCGTTCAATGAATTTAGAGAATTGGCTCTGAAATATGCTACAATATTAATTTCTGTTTCTTCTGTCAAAACCGTTTTTAGCCTCAATTTTTTTTTCTCTAATCCGGCTACCAGTTTAGAAGACGTCTCTTAAGGTGGGCGTCTGATGTCGTGTATTGCGACATTTAATTGTATTGAGAAACGGTAACACATAGAGAGTTGAAATTTGGAAGGTGAACTCAAAAAAGATTGGAGTACAGAGTGATTATATTGAGATTTTTTTCATTTTGAATTTTAAGATTATTTTGGTCAGCATTTGAGTAAAATAAGCCAATACTGGCTTCTGTTTTATGTCAATCTGAATATTGATAAAAATAGTGCTATTTTCGATTGAAAACGAATCTTCAGACAATATCGTTTGGGAGATTAATTCAAAGTTAGAAATGGGCTAGGAATAGCCAAATTCGAACATATGGCGCGAAACAGTTCCTACTTTACCAACATTCTTACTCATTTCCTAGTTCGGCAGTTTTCGGATAGAAAGCGCCATTGTATATTTCATTCATTCAGTTTCCTCAATGAGACGGAATGTGATTTTGATAACATCGGTAGGAGGAGCCAGGTCAAGTAAATGAAATAAAGAAAGACGTTGTGTTGTTTGGGATCCCCAAATCAATCATAAGCGTATCATGGAGTGCAATTTGAGGATGCAAAAATAAAAATCAACAATCAATGACGGGGTTTAGAGTTTCAATATATAATACAACGAAACTTCTCCTGGCACATGCGAGGTAATTTTTCTGAACTTCTTGCTCAGGATGCTGTAAGTATATCTCGCAGTTAATTTATTCAATATTTCTGAAAACGCTCACATTTTTTCAAGATTTTATTAAACTTGCCTTGTTTGTTTCTCTGTTCACTTATTTATTGTAAGTTCAGGTGAAATCTTTCAAGTGAGTTTTAAGCCACCTATAGTTGCCCGATCATCATGAAATTGGGTAGGTGTTTATGATTCCGATGACAATGTATTTTGAAGGGTAATGCCACCAGAAACATATATTCCTGGAGCTCATCAGATTTTTTGAGTTATGGATTTAGTATTCTAGAGGTGGAAAGAAATTACTTTCTTCATTAAAATTGTTCCTGGCTCTACAGGGTAAGTTACAGAAATGTTTGAATGTCTAACGCCAAATATGGAAAATAGTATTTGCTAATGGATTTTTCTTCATTTATAATGCTTTGAAAATTATTGATTGGCTTCGGATATATCAGTTATGGTGTACCTACTTACAGAGTGAGGCAGAAAACTCCTTTTTTTTAATTCGTTTATTGACTTCTCGCCAAAATGTGGTATTTCCGTTGACCTTCTCGAAGCATATTCTATAGTTGAAGCTAACAAACTGTTCTGAATACATTTTACACAGTGAGCAAAAAAAATTTGTTACTTATGGGACATCATATGAATGGATTGTTTGATAATTCACAGGGAATAAAGGTAAACTTTTGTCTACTCTTACGTGTCACGATACAGAGTGAGCCCAAGAAGACAGATTTTTGAAAACCTATATTTGAACGGAATCATGGGAGAATATTCATTTAATTTCTATTGAAACGAAAGCAATTTCCCAAAGTGTCTACATATGGTTGGACAAAATAACACTGACTCATTGGAGACTATTATTGGTGGATTTTGTGCTGATTTTTGGATATGACATTCTATAGATGATGATGATCAATTTTTGTGTAACTGGAGAGAAACTGGGTGATTCTAAAAAACCACAGAAAGATTTCGACTAGTAACACGACTTCGTTTGAGTCGAAGATCTAAATTTCATCATGAAAAATATTTAAATATTTCTCATTTGAAACTGAGAGTACTTGACGAAAGGCAATTATTTCAAAATAAATGGTTTCGCGATTCAACTCGCTCATCAGTACAGACTCGGCCACCAGTTGGTGGTTGTTACAGGAAGTATTGCAAAGTATATTCTTGTAGAAAAACTTTGTCAGGCGTTGGATAGACGTGATTCGGTAGTCGTATGGGGCTGTTGAATTATTTCTGTTCGACGTTTGCCGACAATCCTATAGTATAGGAAAATATGCGAAAGGCTGGATTATTTTTATAATCAAATTTCATTTATTGTGAAATAATTGTCTCTCGTCAAGTTCTCTCAGAGAAGATTTATATATTTTTCATGATGAAACTTAGATCTTCGACTCAAACGAAGTCGTGTTACTGGTCGGAATCATTCTGTGGTTTCTATAGATGGCTCTGCTGCTCACTTTCTTAGTGGGTGCCGGAGTTATCGTAGTAAAGAGTTATTTTCAAAACCTTCTAGAGTGAATCCAATCGTACAATAAATACATTCTTGACACTTTATCTAAAACGCTTAGTTTTTCATTTAACCTTCAAAGAGTGAAAGCAGCTGCAAGCTACCTACCAGGGATTTAAAACTAATAAAAACTTTGTTGACAATGGGAGATTTTCAAAACATTCACTATGAAACAAATATCAAAAACAAAATCCAATAACGTGCCGCTGCCACTGGCGCTCAAGGAATTTATTCCATG
Source organism: Chrysolina americana (assembly GCA_958502065.1). Classification (NCBI taxonomy): domain Eukaryota; kingdom Metazoa; phylum Arthropoda; class Insecta; order Coleoptera; family Chrysomelidae; genus Chrysolina; species Chrysolina americana. Next base: position 75,846,994 of record OY293414.1, read on the forward strand.
ATAAAGTATGTTTTCCTTATACTTCTCACGACAACGCAATAAATAGGTGGGCTATTCTCGAATAGTTCGATTTTAATTATCTGCCTAAAAATAGGAGAGAGAAATATATTTCATATGTATTGATGTGAAACAGAAAATCGAAATCGCATACGTACGAACTCGAGAATAGGACACCTGCTGGCATGTTGCCAAGTGCCCCAATACACTAATCTCTAGGCTCATTTTAATTTTTTGCCGCTATTTGACCTGATAGTAATGAATATAACAACGTCGATTTCTATTTTCAAAAAAAGTTGATTTGGAATAAGTATATAACGAATCATTTCTTCTTGAATAATCTCCAAACCAAATGGTAATTATTAGTCCAAGAGATGTATTAGGTATACGGAATATGTGATATTATTGGCAACAAGGCTCATCGGCTTCTTACTAGCGTTTGTAAAGAGTAGTACCACCCTAGATAATTATCTACGGTGGTAGGAACAGACATTAGTTTTGACTATCATTTCTCATTCACGCGGAGGGAGACTTGGATAAATATTCAACAGAAGGCATGGTGGCTCCTCTGACGGATTAGTTTGTCAAGCCGTATCAAACGGCGACCTTAAAGTCTATAAAACAGTTTTTGAGATGAAGCTCTTCTACCTTGAAATTGCAGTTTTTATAATCTAAGAGCTCTTGTAACACTACCACTTTGTCGATAAATATATACAACATAAAACAATTTTCTTCTATGAAATATCTCATTCTGCTTATTGATCAACCATTTAAATCATATTGCACCAGTTATACATTTAAAACAGTAAGTTGTGTCAATAATTTTGACATTTGACAATTTATAAAATTTTTGTCTGGATAGCATAAAATCTAACGAAAAACACTACAATAATTTTTCGACCCTTACCTCAAAACATAAATATTTTACATCGTTTTAAAAGTTGTACAAATTAAAATAACGGCATTGTATATGAGTAATTTATTCTACACATTTCAATCGTAGTTCAGCATTTCTCACAATTATTTCGGATATCGCCTGAAATGAGTTTTCCAAAAGTAGTTTCCACATTGTATATTCCGCACTACGTGTACTAAATTTCAATTACCCAATTATGTTCTCCATACTTAATTTTTTCTGAATAAACATAATTTTGCCCGAGCTCTGTAGGTCGTTGCATCCAATCACAAGCAACGTAATGAAAGGCTTCATCCGGAACTATTAATTATCAAACTCATCCTTCTTCATTACTCACAATTCGGGGGCTTCATTAGGATGAAAGATCGCTACGACAACTTTTAACTAAGGTTCATGTTACGCTTCAAACTAAAGGGAAATTCAACAACAACATTTTATATTTAATTTGTGGCGCTTGAATTTCGCAAACAGTGTGGTTGAGTTGGAAATACAGTTGGCCTGTTATGTATTTTAAAAGTGGAGAAGAATAACTGTGTATTTGTTCTAGCCTAAAGCTAATCAAAGTTATTAAATAACACATTTTTCATTTCTCTCTAGACCCAATTTTGAAGTAGACGCAGAAACTAATAATTCATATTTCCTTTTACTGAAGTGGAAAAGGTGTATTTCAGCGACTACTGAAGAATTCATGCAATAATGAATATTCAGATATAAATAATGAAAGAATAACCTAGGAGTAGATTGAAGATTGTAAAGGGGTCCTGAAGGCTTGACCTGTAAGGTCTTTTGTGAGTGACCCTTTATCTATTCAAGATCCGGGATTCTGAGACTTGACTTCATGCGAAGTTTACCAGCGGAGCTGAGTTCCTGATGTCGGAAGGCGTTAAGGATATTCCTTCCAGGAGTTTGAACCTCTTGCAGAAGAGCGCTGGGCATTCGCAAAGCATATGTTCTGCAGTTTCCGCGCAGTTTTTTCAGTAGTAGCAACTATCACTCTCTGACTTGTCCATCTTTTTGGGCTCTTACCCCAGAGGACAGCGCCCAGTGTGTAGTCCCGTTACCAATTTCAAGTCCTTTTGTCTAACTCAAGAAGCTGTTCAGCTTTCCTTGGCAATAAGCTCACTAGTCTTTAAGCTTGTCTCTGTCCAGTGACATTTCATTTCATCAAATTCCCAGCTTCGAAACTTTTATTTTGAGTGGGCTTTGGAGAGTTCATAAAAAGGTTCTGGAAAGTGGTGTGTTTGCTCCTCCTTTGGCAAGGTAGTCTGCTTCCTCCTCCGATCAAGTAACAGAACCTAGATGAGTAACTCGCAGCTCACGCCTTAAACTTTGAATGTAAGGGACATCTTCTGAGACAGGCCTATTATAGACGAAGATAACAATAGCATTTTACCCTCGCCGGCAGTGTCGTGCGTTATTCACAGAAATACTGAGGTTCAATAAAATAGAAATAATGAAAACCCAAGTTGAGTTAGGGCTTCGTGAGTCCAAGATCAAGACCAAGACTGATCAGTCTTGGTGTTAGTCTCGAAAAATAAATGTAGTCTTGGTCTTGATGTTCAAGACCAAGACGAGACTGGCTCAGTTTGGACTTGGTCTTGATAGTCTGGGTCTTGGATCAAAATGCGCCTAGATTGTCCAACAGTTAATATGTATACAGTGTCATTCAAAAGTATCGGAACGATCTCATATTTCAGAAACGGCCCAGATAAAATTTATGAGAATATCGACAAGGTGGTTTTTGATGATGCCCTATTCAATGGTGATATCGACAATGTTGCCAAATCAACAGTTTTTTAGATATTGAGGGTAACTTAATTTTTTCAAATGGAACACCCTATTTGTTTTCATTGCAATCAATTCAGCGAAGCCTCATTACTTATGTCTCCAAATATCAGATTTTAAATTGTTGCAGTTTTCGAAATATGACAACATGGCTTTTTCGTTCGAAAGTCTGGGAACGTTCCAATATTTTCAATACGGTTGTAGAAAAATTCGTGAAATTTTATATATGATGGTTCTTGATGATGCCCGATTCAATGGTGATATCGGCAATGTTGCCATGTCAACAGTTTTTCAGAGAATGAGGTCAACTCAATATTTCAAATGGAACACCTGATTTGTTTTCATTGTAATTAATTCAGTGACGCCTCATTACTTATTTCTCCAAATATTTGATTTTATATTAATGCAGTTTTTGAAATACGACAACATGGCTTTTTCGTTCAGAGGTCTGGGAACGGTCCAATATTTTCCGATACTTTTGAGAGATACTGTATAATAGGTATTTCGTATTTCGCAGTCTTCAACAATTATCAATTTGTACGGGTGAAGTGAACGACATAAATGAAAAATAAATAATTAAAATAAAATTCCACAACATTTTCCATCAAATTTTTCTTAATATTGAGTAGATTTAAGTTCACTATTTTTGTTCGAGACAAGACCAAGACTATTTTGGGAAAGAGTGTTGGTCTTGGTCTCGTAAGTCAGTCTTGGTCTTGGTGTTGGTATTGGTCTTGTATCGAGACCAAGACAAGGCTAAGAACTCTTGGTCTCGCGAAGCCCTAGCTTAAGTTCTCTACACATAGGAAACTTTTTTATTATTGAGTTTACGAAAGGAAGTAATACTTCATAAAAAGTTTTGCATGGTCTGAAACCTAGAATACCACCATCAGATAACAATTTTTTTGAGCCTTATACGAGGCCGAGTTGCTAAAAAATATGGAATTTTCCCAAGAATGAAGTACTTTTTATTTTGGACAAAGCCAAAATTGTTATGTAGAAGAGTTGATAAGAGTTGAAAACTACGTTCAGATATCCAACTACGTATATCTACATAAAAAGTCAGGTGTCGTTATTTTCCACATTTTTTTTTTAGTTTGTTTCATATGAGAACAAAAAGTATTAAACCCCTTCACCACACAAGTAATTTATTTCCTAGATGCGATTTTCGATAACAAAGTTATCTTTATCAGTAGGAATTACTAAACTGTTTAGTAATATTAGTAATATTTAGTAATTTAGTAATTTAGTAATTTAGTAATTTAGTAAATAAATTACTTGTGTGGTGAAGGGGTTTAATACTTTTTGTTCTCATTGAGTGACACCACAGGCGTCCAATATCTCATTTTCGATTGTTTCATATGACAAAAATTTTTATTCCATCTTAATTCATAAAAAAGTTTCTCATATGAAATACACTGAAAAAAAAAAATTTGAAAAATAACAAAACCTGACTTTTCATGGATATAGGATCTAAACGTAGTTTTCGACTCTTATCAACTTTTCTCAATAACACTTTTCAGTTTTGTCAAAAACAATGGTACTTTATTCTTGAATTTTTTTTATATTTTTTGACAACCCTCGTATACGGCTCAAACAATTTTTTATCTGACGGTGGTATTCCAGGATTCAGAACATGCAACACTTTTTATGAAGAATTACTTTTTTTCGTACACTCAATAATAAAAAAAGTTTTCCTTATGTAGAGAACTTAAGCGAATACACCATAGAATGGAAACCTGAAATTATGATGAAAGAATCTCCACATGATATTGAGAACAGCCGATGCTCTAATTGATATGTTTTTTCATAATCCATTTATTTTACTATTTTCCAATTCGGTTTCCCTTTCTCGATATTTACCTATGGAAAATTATATACCGGGTGGCTACGGAAGTATTGCCTACGGAATATCTCAGTTATTGTATGAAGTAGGTTTGTGAAATTTGGAGCGTCGATATAATGACATAAGAGCTAGAATTTGAGCATATTGACATGTCGAAGTTAACTTCCGGTCTGACCGGAAGTAACATCAACTTTCTTATTTTAAATGGAAACCCTATTTTTTTTTTCTTTTCGCTTTATTCAGCATTCAATTCCCTTTCTAACGACATATCACAAGTTGGTATCTAACCAGAAACTAGATCAGAAAAAAATTATTATTGAAATTCACCGAGTAGGCCGTGGAAGCAAAATGAAAGCCAAAAATTTAAAAGTTGGCTATGGAAACCATACGTCACTTGATAACAGTTGCTACTACTGTGATATTTTATTTTCATTCGTCGGCGGTATAAAAAGCCGCCAAAAAAATATTGGAAAAATTGGGAAAAAAACAATACTCGATAGGATTAAATATAAAATAAATTCAAAACAAATGTTCGAAATGCATTCCCTCAGCGTCAATACATTTTTTATTGACTCTGGTGATATTTTCATGTAAAACGTTTCTCAACATTTCGGGCGTGATATCTTGGAAAGCTCTACGAATTTTTACTTCTAGCTCATGTAGAGTTGTAGGCTGTGTAGAATACACCCTATTTTTAAGATGCCCCCATAGAAAAAAGTCGCACGGAGTAAGATCAGGTGACCTTGGTGGCCACCTGACTGGACCATGGGTTGTTATAAGTCTCTCTTGAAAGCGATTTTGAAGATAATTTCTCGCTATTCTTGAATTATGCGGAGGGGCGCCATCTTGCTGGAAGTACATTCTCTCAGTTATTTCCGCTGGTAGGTTGGTAATGAATTCCGAAATTTCATTCGTTAAAAAATTAAAGTATCTCTCTCCGGTTAGTTGGCCTTGAAAAAGAATGGGGCCAACAATATGAGTTCCAACTATTCCTTCCCAAACATTCACACCAAATCTCTCCTGGAAGCCACCTTGTCGAAACCGGTGCTCGTTTTCTATCGCCCAGTACCTGAAACAAAAGACCTTTCACACTTTCACTTCGATTATCGACAATAATCCAAATAAAGTACAGTACCTACCTTGTATTATTCCTGTTAAATAATCCATTGTTGGTAAATCTTGACTCGTCCGTAAACAAGATATAATAGTTAAATAGGTGATTCTCAGCATTTTGTCGAAGAAACCAATTACAATATTCCAGGCGCCTTTCACCGTCATTTTCATACAAATGTTGATGCAACTGATACTTGAAGGATTTAAATCGATGTTTTTTCAAAATTTTCCTAGCAGAGTCCTTTCTTATAGCTAATTCGGCGCCAATCTGCCTTGAGGAAATTGTGCTATTATTCAGTTTCCTCATTAATAACAAATGCTTCTTGGTCTTCGTGAACATCAGGCTCAGTTCTTAATTTTTCTTCAAGCCACTGGAAATACCTTCTTGACGGTTGCTGCCTCCCTGGATATCGCTCTAAATACAATCGTTCAGCGGCATAAGAATTTTTTAAACATTCACCATAAATGAGAAGCATGTCAATTTGTTCGGTTCGTGAATAACGGGGCATTTTTTGAATATTCCACTAACTGATTTCGATTTCCAAACCCATTTAAAATGGCAGAATCAAAAACACTACTTCGAACGTCAAAATAATATGGATAGCAGCGTTCGTGAGAGCTCTCGTTTCTTTTTTGTTTCATTCCAAAATACATCTTAATCAGCCTACTTGTTAATATTTTGGTTCGAATGATTATTGCAATGGAATGATTATTCTGAATAGCACAAACATCGTCCATAGGTAGATATAGAATATCTATGGACGATGGCACAGACCAAGTACGTTTATGTTCCTATTTAACCTAGAACCTACAGGATATAATTTATCATTCCACATTATTTTTAATGTTATTTTTGCGTATGGCGATAATCTGTTTTGTTATTTGAAGAATAATAATTGGATTTTTTGGTATTTCATTTCAAAAAATTACTTTCTATTATATCATTAGAAAGGAATGGTTATGCTGAATAGTACAGGCAAGAAAAAGTTGTATGTTCCTATTTAAGTTATTGACCTACAGAGTATTGTTTTTTTCCCAATTTTTCCAATATTTTTTTTGCGGCTTTTCATAACGCCGACGAATGAAAATAAAATATCACAGTAGTAGCAACTGTTATCAAGTGAAGTATGGTTTCCATAGCCAACTTTTCAATATTTGGCTTTCATTTTGCTTCCACGGCCTACTCGGTGAATTTCAATAATAATTTTTTTCTGATCTAATTTCTGGTTAGATACCAACTTGTGATATGTCATTAGAAAGGGAATTGAATGCTGAATAATGCGAAAAGAAAAAAAAATAGGGTTTCCATTTAAAATAAGAAAGTTGATGTTACTTCCGGTCAGACCGGAAGTTAACTTCGACATGTCAATATGCTCAAATTCTAGCTCTTATGTCATTATATCGACGCTCCAAATTTCACAAACCTACTTAATACAATAACTGAGATATTCCGTAGGCAATACTTCCGTAGCCACCCGGTATATATTGATTTACAGCTTCAAATGGTCTTTTACACATTCCACAATGCTTCACCATCGTTTGATTATAAAAACTAACGATAGTTAAATAACTCAGAATTTGCCCTTTATTCACGAAAAAAATACTCCTATGAGCCAAACACGAAAACAAACACTGATGTTCTGTTGTTGTTCTGTCAAATATCAAATTCAACGTTGCCCATATTGACAACGAAGAATCTCCGTTTGGCGATGGAAAACTCAAAATCCATCTGACGTGCTTATTGTATCCTTGAAAAATTGCGACAATGCCACGTTATTTATCAATTCTCGTCCGCTTGTTAAAAAAAATTGAAACTTGTTCAAATGCATTCCGTCTCATGGCGTGTTAAATCGAGGGATGTTACATATCTGCTTTTCAGTCCCAACGCATAGGTTTGATGTTATAACCACTGAAGATAAAATTTATATGCAAATCTTGAACTTTCCTGAATAAAAATTACATTTTTCTTAAATCGTGGTAGCTGTGAATATCTTCAGCCCAAAATAACTTGAATAGTACAGTAACTGACTATTCACTATTTTTCGAAAAATCTGTAATTTTGAGTTAATATTCCCTACTTCAGATATCGCATTTTATTTAAATTTTCTGTCGTTTTTGCGAAAAATCTTGGACACTTGGTGAAGTTGGTCGTGGTGTTAGAGTATTTGCTCCCACCCAGACGGCCGGGGTTCGATCCCCGGGACAGCCTGCCACTGAGCTAAAGTGGTTCGGATTCCACTTTTATTTAAACTGTAGGTCCCGGATCTCCCTTGCTCGCACAAGCTCTGCTTTTGAGGGGTTTTCTCCGAAAACCTGGGTGATTCGTAAAAACAAATTTTACAAAAATTTTTTTTTTTTTACTTCACCCATTTTATCCCATTATATCCAATTTTAATTTCACTTGTTGCCGATAGTAATAGATGAAAACATGATTTAGATCCTCATTGTCATCTCCATCTTCAGAATATTCATCAGTTACGACTTCACATTAATATTGTTATATTGTATCATCGGCATAATCCTCTTCTAAAATAATGATTTTTAATTACCGATGAATATTCAGAACTACAAAATTATTATTATCTTATCGTTGCATATATGCAACACAAGTGTTTTGTCGACGTCTTTCAAAAAACTTTGACATATGATTGCTGAAATACCATCAAATTATAAACTCGTATTATAAAATGTATAAATGTCGACCTACTCAACTGCACGTCCATATTATTCTGATTTTTAAAACATAACATAATAAAACTACTATTTGAGAACATTCAAATGAACCGTGAAAATCAGTTGATGTTTGTTTGTCAATGACTTAAATCAAAATGTCGTGGTGCCATCTATCTGCCAAAGTAATGAGTCATTCTGTTTGTGGTTTAGAACCTCTTATTCACGATACATATGTACAATGCTAGGATATCGACATATTTTAAAAGGATGGTATATTTTATGAACTTGTTTCGTGAGGATCTGTTGATATCACCTACTAACTACTTCAAATCTTTAATTTTCTATTTCATGTTACCTACCTGAAAAAACCTTCAATAACGAAAACCTGAAGAACAATTCATTCAGTGTTACTTGCAGTATCATAATTTATATGTCCATGTATTTGATATTCCCAAACCTGAATATAATGATGTCTCGGAACATAAAACTCTCAAATGCAATTCTGGTCCTGCATAGAAAACAAAAAATCTGTATTGCATTATCATGCACCCCAACTCAATTAATTTTCCCGCCGCCGACATTATAATATAAAATGCTCGTGTCGTATTAATCTTGTAAATGATTATGTAAATGTAGTAGTTATACAGTGGAATGGTTCTTTGAGTGTCGTCTTATTTATTTTGAGTTCGAAAACTTTTATCGCTGTCAAGAATAATTACTTTCTGCAATTTCAGCTGCCGCTCTTTTCATTTTTATGGGGGTGGAGTTTTATATTCATGTCCCAGGAATGGTGAGATAAGATGAACAAAATTTTGTCCTTTTAAATTTTCATGAATTTACTAGTATGAGCGTGGTTTGAATGAAAGGTGTCACATTCAGCTTTTAAGTCGAACCAATATATTATTCATGTCGTGAAATAGCTGCGTGTTGATGAATTTGAACAGTGCTGTTTGGGTAAATCAAGGTTAAAACTATGAAATAAAATGACAAAACTATGGTTTTGAATAACTACTATTCAGCACAAAATTATGACACAGCTTTTTGGTGGAATCTGTTCAGAAATTGTTTCGTGTATGTGGCGATAGCATTGAATGCACTGTTACTTCATGGAACTTTGGATAATGAAGAAACAAAAGTAAAAGGACAAAGGTAGAGAGTACAAATAGGACACTATCGACTATCCAAAAAAGAACAGAAGAACTGAGACAATATTCTCATTCTCAATTGAGAAGTCAAAAATTGATTATTATAAAAAAAATTGCGAAGAACCAGCATTGTCCAAAAAATACGTGGAAGTTCGTTAAAACCTACAAAGTAAGAGTTCTGAGAATATTAACGCGATGGAAATGGATGGAGTTGCAATTCAAAATGATAGTACGATTGCAGAAGCATGTACTGATATTGGGGCAGAATTTGCAGCAAAAGTTAGAAGTGAAAAAAAAAATAATGTGAGAAGAATTAAAAATTGTATTTACCTTCGCGAAGTAGAAGAGTATGGGGTGATTACAATCGTTAAAGCATTCAGCAACTAGATTTCCACATACCGAGAATAAATAGAATAAATAGTAGAAACGAAATTCTCTTCTATTTGCCTCTACCAAGAATAAATGTTTTAATAAAATCCCCAGTTTATAACATTTGTAAAATTTATAATAATTTCTATTCAGAATGTGATATTTTGTTGTTCCATTTGGATGCTTCAAGCATGTAATTCGTAACAAGTTAATTAATAAACAAGTTTAAATAAAATCTGATTACAACCTCTCCTCACCCTATAAAGAGGAAATATTCTCAATGTGTTCAACTCTCTGCACACTGCCTATTGAATTAGAATTCTACAATGTATGACATGTTATCATATTGCATATACCAGTGTTTGTATTAGGTACATATCATTGTATTGTCCTATTGATTTTATATACTATATTTGTTATTTGTATTTTATTTTACTTATACTTATTATGCATAGCTGTAAACTACATTATATTGTCTTGTAATTGGGATTACTCCTGTTAGACAATAAACCCTTTTTCTTTTTTTCTTTTCTCTACATCTAATAAAGCTCCAGGCATAGATAATAGCCCGGGAGGCAGCTGCTATTTTGAGTGAATTATTTTAGGAAATATTCATTTTGTGGCAAGTGTTCATTTCGTGTTGCTGATAAACGAGGTGAACATCAGCTTCCATGGTAGCGGTGGGTATAGCCCACACACATACAATTATAATAAAAAAAAAACAAATATTAAGAAAGCTGAGACTTGGTTTGCAGGTTCATTACTATGCAAATAAACGAAAAAAAGTAATGAGCTGACTTTTTGGTGGGGGTTGTACCTCAGCTTCAATAAAGCTGAAATTTGGGAAAGTGATAGTCGATTCTAACAGTTTCACACTTACACTTTTAAATATGTATACCTACATCTCAATCTAAACAGCAAATACGTATACATTGAAGTATAAATAATGAACAATTGCACCCGAAAACGGTTTATAGTTTGAAAGACTCCTTTTTTCTCCCCCTCTTCAACGTCCCTGGGTCCGACGGCAAAGACCTTGAGATGAACACCTACGAACGGACGCTTTACTCCTGTAATGCGTTAAGATCCTACGTCGGGCGCGTTCAATGCGTTCATGCAGATGCAAACGTCTGGTAATAAGCTGGAACTTTGAGATGCTAGGCGCTAGGGGTTAATTTTACCATCCGTCCAACCATTTACCCCAGTCGACGCATTGATAGAAATTGACCCGCATGCGCATTGCAGTATGTAATGACAGGAAGTTGGGTTATGTTTATGTGTACAAATGATTCAAATGAAATATTGGAGAAAAATGTACTGAAGAGAGAATTATATTAATCAACAATTGAAGATATCACAGAAATATGGATAATTTGTCAACTTCTCACAATCTGGTGTTTGATGAGTTTTCAAGTTAGGACTTCGAAACTTGACATCTCCCAATATCGTTCAGATGAATCTTGTGTCAACGACTACAACCAAGATAATTCTTGCCGTGCACTTTTTCTCTAGCAGACAAAGAATCTGAATGCACTCCTGCTATTCAAATGTGGAGCGTGCCGTGCGCAGTGTGTGCTCCAAAATGGCTAGTGACGCCAAGCCACGTACACGTACTTCGACAACGTCCAGAGCTTTTGTGTATTTTGCCTGAAATAAACTGGCAAGTAAAATAATTTTGATGAAGCTACGTTATATAAATGTTCCGATATATTGAAGTTTCGACAGAAAAGTCCACGCGCATAGCGATACGCCGCATCTTTCAGTGGTCAGCTGAGCACTTTTCCACCGCGGAAAACTCATCGGACTATTTCTTTCGTGAAACTGTTAAAGTCATCTATCACTTCCCCAAATTTCAGCTTGCTTAGTATTAATTCACCAACGTGTATTTTTCTTTTCGCATGGAGCTGAGGTACAACCCCTCTACCAAAAAGTCATCTGATTACTTTTTTTCGATTACTCACATAGTAATAAACCTGAAAACCAAGTCTAAGTTTCTTAATATTTGTTTTTTTTTATTATAATTGTACGTGTGTGGGTGGCTGCCGCGGCTACACCCACTGAAAATGCGCAAGCTGATGGTCACTTCAATACTAAATGAACCATACTGCAAAATTTCAGTTTTCTTAGTTTTTGTCATAAAAAGGGCAGCTGCCTCCCGGGCTATAATAATAACTCGGACACGATCAAAAAATGTTGATAGTAACTGGAGAAAACTATAACATACATCGCAAATCAAGTAATTCATTTGGGTACTTTTCCGTAACTATCAAAATAGCAGTTATTCAGCCCCTTTTCAAGTCTGTTCAAGTATCAAACTATAGGCCTATATAATTACTTCCAACACTCAGAATCATTTTAGAGAAATTTATGAAAATCTGAGTACCAACCTACAATTTGGATTCATGAGGGGAGACTGACACAAGATGCAATTGCTGAATTCTCTTCAAAAATATATTTTGCTATGAATTTTTAAGAAACCGCAATAAGTATATATTTTTGTCGATCTCGTGAATGCTGTTGATACTGTAAGCAATCCAATTTACTTGAAACTCTTGAAAATAATGGATTCAGGGTCATGGCATAAAAGCTGTTAGCAAGTTATTTGGGAGATAGAGAAAAGTGCGTTAGAATCAACGATAAATTGAGCAATGAAAGAAATATTCGTTTTGAAGTTCCACAAGGAACAGTATCGGGGCCTATACTATTTCTTATTTATATGAAAGAAATATTCGAATTATCTATTGAAGGAGAAATTAGGAGCTTTGCCGATACTGTCATATTTTTCAAAGATAGTTCTTGGTCAAATCTGAAGAAAAAAATTGTTGAATCCTTTTTTATTATTATATTAGATTTTTTCCAATAGTAAACTGCTCGCAATTAATCTTATAAAAACCGTATTTCTACTTATCACCAGTTATAACTCAAACACAACGACGAAATCTTTCAAATCTCTTTCAAAAAAACTGTAAAATTCTTTGGTGTCCATCTTGATTCCAATCAAGAATGGAATGTATATTCAAATATATAAAAAAAATATTCAAAATTAGACCTTTAAAAATATTGTATTATGCCTTAATACAAACTCACTTACAATATGGAATAATAGCGTGGGGAGGTGTCGGGAACTCATATGTGAAAAATCTGGAAACCATGCAAAAATTGATCCTAAAAATTACCATGGGAAAAAACTACAGATACTCTAACGATAATCTTTATAAAGAAGCTGAAGTTTTAGATATTCGGAATATCAATGCAGAAAATCAAACTCCAAAGTGGTCGATCATGCATATAGAAGAGTCTCCAAATGTGCCACGCATGTTGAAGACAAATGGACAAAGAAGCCTCTTGTATCTTTTTCCAAAAATGTGCACTAATCTACCTGGTCACCTAAAACAACTCTACTGCTTCACCATGTTTAAGTCGAAAAGTGGTTGCTTCAGAAACCCCGTCATAAATCTTTAGAACAATTGATCATTTACACGTCACCTTCCCAAACATATTATAAGCTCAGGTATGAGTGTATGCGTGCAGGTAATGAGAGCGTGTAGTTGTGTGAGTGTGCGTATGAAAATATTGGTTGATACTTATTCGTAGTCATTAAGAAGATATTATTGTGTCATGTCGAATACGAGACCGAGTTCATCGGCTACACGGGTTGCTGCTTTGAAAAGAAATACTACATCCCTGTATTTTCATGACTGCATACTAAGCAGAGAAGGGGATCTGAACTCCTGATGACTTTACAGGCTCTATCCAGTACCTTTCTGTCATGTACACACTCCAAACTCAAAAGTCCACGGCCTCTCCGTTGTCTGGAGAAGTACAACCGTGGAACAGACGATTTAGGGTGCAAGCTTTTATGAAGATGCAGCATTTTGCGAGTTTTTACGTCGAGTTGTCGCAGTTCTTCCTGAGTCCATTTCATTACTCCAAAGGAGTAAAGTAGAATCGAAACGGCAAGCATGTTAGTTGCAGCAACTTTGTTCTTCCCCGACAGTTCTGATGACCAGATCTGTTGGAGTTTGTGCTGATACTTGCCACGGAGAGAGTTTTTAACAGTATCTACCTCTTGCGTGTGGCGTTGTTCCAACCCTTGGTGGGTATGCGTCTCTTCTGCATCCAGATGATCTACGAGCTGAACGTCCTTTCCGTATTCCTTGCATCGTCCTCTTTCGAAATGAACCGTGGCACATTTGTCGATCCCAAACTTGCACCCTTAAGGACTGATGCAGATCCTTTTCCCCGGAGGCCTAAAGTTTAAAGTCATCCATGTAAAACATATGGGTGACCTTATGCCTCCGGTTGCTGGAGGTGCAGTTGTATCTGCGGATTTTCCGTAGTGCAACGGACAATGGCAGTAGTGAGATGCAGAAGAGAAGAGGGCTGAAGGAGTCTCCCTGAAACACGCCCCTTCAAAAGATAACCTGCTCTGTTTGGACTCTGACTTGACCAGATGTTATGGTAAAGTGAGTCCTCCAGAGCGGCATTCGCTGTTCAATGCATCTCACCATTTGATCGGGTACCGCAAGGCATCTGAGCAAATGCATGATGAGCTCATGCGATGTTGTATCAAATGCCTTGCGATAATTGATCTAGTCCATTGACAGGTTACGCTTGTACTGCACGGAGTCCTGCGTCCTGCATTATTGTCGATCATCAGGTTCTCCTTGCAGCCAGCGACCCCCTTCTTTGACCCGCTTTGCTCATATATCCGTTCATACACCGGTTCAACTGCGGATAGTATTCGCACGTATGAGATAGATATTAAACAGGATAACTCAGGATTGTCTTTTTTAGTTTGTTTTATATAACATGTTTCAGGAACATATAAAACAAAATGAAAAACTAACTATGATATGATCATCATTTTATGGTTCTTTTCTATTTGTTACATCTTGTACTGATCCTCGTCAACGGCATGATGAGCAAACTGCAATCAAATGGGAGACTACTGCATTAAATATCTTTGTCTTTTTCAAGGAGAAGTACTTAATATAAGTACCTGTCAGCAACGTTGCAGCTCTAAATTGATGCATTTTACTAGTATTCTTACCATGCCTGTTAACACATTGTAACATTGTTACTACGATTATGTATGGATTCTATTAATTTATACACGTGATTCGACCCTCTCGGAAATATACCAATATTGTCCAGCTTCAGTCCAATACCCTATACAAAACTTGGGAATATGAAGCGCACGGTGTTACTATACATACGAATACATCAAAGTTACCCTCGAAAGCAATATTTTAGGCAGTCAAGAACTTTTCATCACAATATCGAATTACCTACAGGATCCGTACAGGATGCATGCATCAAATATACGAGAGCCACAACATATTGATCATATTATATTTAGTTTTCACTTTGGTTAAAAAAGAAGTGGACATACAATTACAACTAAAAAGGACAATCTTGAGTGACCCTGCATGATAAAAAATTCAGATCATCCAATATCAAGATCAAATGATAATTTGCAAGTCTACGAGCTTTAGCTCTTGACTGAGTTTGTTCAAAGAATTACATATAACATTGATTAGTAGAAAATGAATCTCCCTGTATACGGAGTCTTGCAACTCGTGTTAATAAGAACCATGCAGGGTCCTTTATTTTGAAATTCTCGTTTGAAAACTGTTAATAAAAGACATCATGGGGTGGGGGTGTCTTTATTAGATGCCGAGCAGGCAAATTCACTAAATGTGGTTGAATAGCTCATCATTTTATACAAATAAAACAAAAACCTTTTGTTCAGGAAGTGCCTGAATGGAATGAATACTTATTATTTTTTCTCCAGATTTTTCTTTTTTATATTCTGTTGTACAGGAATTATTATTGAATAAAATTTTGTTGCCGTTAATTTGAAGAGTGAGCTTTGTTCACATAAAACATTGGAATTTGCGTGTTTTGCGTGTATCCATTGTATTGCGGTCATGGTAATTTTCAGTTTTTGAATATTTCATTATTTTGTACTGAAATCGAGACTGAAGTTATGTCATCGAATAACTTAGAGTGAAGAGGTATAGTAAATATTTGATCTCCGTACTGACTATCAATTTTATATTTTATATTTTTAAGGAAAATCAAATCTTCATGTTACAAAATAAGCAATTTAAATTTTTGCTTCATTACTGTAATTACCATTTGTTGACGAGCAAATATATCAAATATTTATTTACACATCAGGGAATTTATACCGGTTGACAATATCACTAGCACCACTATTCTGCTCTTTGTTCTTCAAGATATCACAATGAAACCCAACACAGTCAACATAATCGTCGAATTCCACATTTTGGCGAATCAACACAAGATTCTATAATCTCAATTGTATTACATGTTATGGTGACATATTCCATTCTTGATAAAAGATGCAATTATAAAGAATTGAGTGAATCCGAAATTCACTGCTCAGGAAAATGTAAAGAATAAGGCTAAAAAATAAAGCAAAGCAATTAGAAAGTTGAAAAATTATAAAATCCAAAAGGACAACCTGCTACATAGACTGGAATCTGAGCCAAGAGAATAACGAAAACTGAATTGTTGATACCCGTAGAACCAAACCAAAACAAAATCATGTCCATGACTGAAAGTTATAAATGACAGCATGTGAATGTTATTTCCAGTATTTCCGGTACACAATCACCAGTTCCTGTCTATTTTGAAACCACATGCAACAGATGAAGAATAATTAGAGACATAATACACAATAATGCTCATCTTACAAAAAACGATGTCATGTTTTGGCCCGTTAAGATAAGCAGTAGTATGAGATAGTCTTTCCTAGAAATATAAAATTTTATACAAACTATCATTATTACTCATTCATTTAGATACGATAAAAGTTATTTTAAGAATTGTTTATGATCGAAACATCTCCTTGAATTAGATAATTTTATATTGTTTGTACACTTTACCATTCTCCAAATTATTCTCATCCAGAGTTTTTATCATTTTTGGGGAAAAATATTGAGATTTCATTGAAAAAACAATCTATATTCATATGTACCTACTACAACAGATGATTCCAACATAGAATTAAAAGTAGACGTAAAAGTAAAAGTAGAAGAATGAAACAGCAACTTAACTAATTACGAATTACTAAAACTCATCTTCACTTATTGATTATGTCACAACGAATGATTAAAATAGAAAATACCAACTATCTGACTGCCTGAAAGTATCTAAAATAATTATTTCCCTTATAACAATGAGGTAAAATTGAAAACAAACACAGCGATCGTCAAAAATAACTTTGGGGATTTCATAAAGCTATAATTTCAAAAGTCGTTATTTGCTCTGCATGGAGTGTGATACAAATAGTACTGGTGTGAACAAACTGGCAGACACAATTGTTAATAATGTTCTGAAATTCTAGACGAACATGCATGCACCTTGAGAAGAATATCGAACAATCAATAAGTTCAAACTGAAACTATGGTCCACGAAAGAAATCATGAAACAAATAAAATTTATAATAAATAAAGTGTCTAGGGATTCTGTGGCGTCAGAGAAAGACATATTGCTCATCATTTCGAAAAGCCCATCAGGTATTTTACTTCTCTGGAAAATTTTAGCTGGGTTCCATTCAGAGTTGGGGCTCTGAGATCATACTTTCACCTCCTGATGAATGGGACCAGCACTGTTTTGCTAGAATTGACATTTAAGGTCGGAGATTACTTCGTCTAGTCTGTCCCTAATGGTAACTACTACGTCATCGGCGTAACTGTGAGTTGTGAACCAAGGTTCCTGTAGCTTACTATCAGGTCGTCGACAACCAGTGAACCACAGTAAATGCGATAGAACTCCTCCTTGCGGGCAACCTTTTCCTACGGTCATCCTCACTTTCTCTCCCTCCAGGGTCGCAACAATGATTTTGCTTTTCAGCATTGCTTGTATCCATCTGATCATTGAGGCACTGATATTTAATTCCTCTGGTGATCTGGTTATGAATGCACCCTCTACGTCGATGAAGGCACAAAGAGTCATTTCTTATGCCACGTATGTCTTTTCAATGCTTCCAATCAGGAATTGTCGAGCATTAGTCCTAGATTCACCTGCTTGGCAAGCAAACTGTTCCTTGTGGAGCGGTATTAACTCGAGGAGTTCACTTTTGATGTAACGTCTATTTCTCCATTGGTTTCAGGAGAAGGTAAGGCGTTGGTTCGTCTATTGGACCCCTAGGTGCAACCCTCAAGAGTCGGAGACTTGTGCGAGCTAGGGGAAGACGTAGCCCTTACCCTTTAATACGTGTGATGCCATGCACGAGACCGGTGGCAATGCTGAGATTCGAACTCACGCTCTCTGGCTTATGAGGCGAGGACTCAACCCGCACACCACCGCGGCCCATATGCGGCGGTATGAATGCCACTACTGGTTGTCTCCAGATCTGCTATATTTAGCCGTAGATATGGCCGGTTGTAATTTTCTCTGATGGATGTAATATCTTGTTTTTATCAAATGAAGTGTTACTGATGTTTTCGAAATCTTCTTATTTAACAATACTTAACTTTTTTTTTATAAAAATATTTCATAACATATGATAAAAAGTCTGAACAAGTAATGACAGTAATACATTCAAATTCAACATTATCCCCTCAATTTGCAAATTAATGAACTAACAGAAATTGAAAATTCACTCAAAACCATAACGTCCATCTTTGCCGAAAATATTTCATTCTTGTCTCTTTGCTGATCTTGTTCCACATTGCTGTTCTTATCTTCTATCGTTTTTTCTTTAACTTCATATTTCTTCTTCTTGTAGTTCTTCTGAAGTTACCTCCAATGGATACAGTCGCTGAAATGGACGAATAAGTTCTCCACTGTTAACTTTGACTTTGGCTACTCTAGGAACTGCGTCTTTACCGGGATATATCTTCAATATTCTTCCTATAGGCCAGTTCAATCGTTTTACATTGTCGTTACTGACTGAAACAATCAGCCCTATGCTGTATCACTTCCGTTAAAAATAACGTCACCGTTATTCGCCATTTCCGTTATTTTGCTATTGTTTGGTAATAGCAACAACTCTCCACAAACAACATTGTTTACACAATTAAAAGTGAAAATAGACATGAGACATTAGCCCAAAGAAAAATAATTCCCAATAGTGCATTTCAATTTTCACGAAGATATATCGCATCATCAACAAAACAATTTGTGCCACTCAGTACACTCGCCACGAATCATTCCACGTATACCACAAACAAGCAATAAAAGATAAAGAATCCTTCTCGTATGCTCTTACGCTTTTCCCATTTTTAGTGGCGGATTTAGTTGACGGCAAGAGACTGCTATAATGTTCTCTCCAAGAGAATGGCTTTATTTCTCCCAATCTTGATATCAAAGATCCGCTCAGCCTCGCTGATGACGACATTGATGGCGGGATGGCTTAGCTTGGTGTTGTCACATAACTTGGATTAAGTGAATTTATTGTTGATGGCGCGTTTCGTAATGAAACGGGCATACAGGGAGAGTGGTGATTATGTACGAAAAAATATGGAGTAGAGATAAATTTCAGAATAAAAATTGGGTTAGTGGTCTGGTTGGGGTGCCGAGAGTAATATGCACGGGGTGTTTTGATGTACTGTATCATGTTGGCCAGAATAATTTCCTGGAATAATAAATGATACTCAGAACTTGTTTGGAGCAGCATTTTCATTCCAAATTTTGTGCTATTCAACCATTTTAACTGGGTGTTGCTGAATATATGCAAACATGAGAAATAAGTTTCCCTGCAGTGAATTGTGAGGGTTCTCTATGACAATTTTTTCACTTATTTCAACCCCTTATAGGCTAGCTGAGTCATACTTGTGCAAAAGGTCCAATTGCTATGATTTGTTGACTTGTTATTAGGACCTAAATTAATGGGATCCAATTTGCGTATTCCAAAAACCAGTGCTAGCTGAGCTAAACCGAGAAACTACGGAAATTTTCGCACCTTTTTGTAGTTTTTCAGGTAACTTATAAATACAACTTCCATTAGATGAAGCTAAGAATGATCAACTCTGCCTTGAATTGATCATCAGAGGTGAATCTCAGATATACCAAAGAATGGGTTATGAGGGAAGACCGGGATATTCTTCCAGGCTAGTCACGCCAAAGAATAAAGAAAGTAAAATGTGTCAAAAAACCCCAAACCCCAGGCATATGGAAAACATGATGAGCTTTAGGAGGGAGATGAATGACCTAACACAGAGCTATGGGGATGGAGCCTGAAGAAAGAAGTGGCAAATCTGAATGTCAGAGACAAGAATCGAAAGTCTTCAGGAGGAGGCACATGGAAAGTAGGGCTCCGCGAGACCAAGAGACTAGTCTTGGTCTTGATACAAGACCAAGACCAAGATCAAGACTCAATAAATATTCTCAAGACCAAGACGAAGTACAGATAAGATTATTTATAGTTATTTTACTATCAGCAACATATTTAAGTGTTATATTATAATAACCTTACATCAAGCTCCTCCAGCAAGTTACCGTTATAGAGCGCCTGTATTTGTCAAATACAACATACTCGACTTTCTGTCAAATATTTTGTATGAAATTATGGTCTCTTCAATCATGAATCTCTGATAGTAATGACATTTTGCTCAGTTTTATCTTTTCAATATTCATTCGCATTTCAAGAATTAAACAAACACTTAACCTATTAAAGTCAGATGTCAGATCAGAGTGTCAAGTCAAAACTGTCAGTCGTCATAGTATTTGCTTCTTCCCAATTTTACTTTTGTGATCTGAGGTTGAAGGCAAAGTTGCCAGATCTCAATATTTGAGAAGTGTCATCACGAATAGGTAAGTATATTTTATTAAATACGAATTTATTTTGCTCACCTCTAGAGGTTGGTAAAACTGAATCAGATTTCTGAACATTATATCATTGCAGTTGAAACGGAAATGAAGTTTGACTATTATCTTTGGATAATTTCCCGTTTTGTTTATTAATATACTGAGTGAGTCCTAAAGGGGTGATAAAACGGGTGGCGTTCGTTCTACCATCATACCCACGCCCTTCTTCACTGTTAGCTGGCGGCCTCCCTTTTAGGCTATCAAATAATTGGACTCAATAAAGTTTTAGCCACCCCACCTTGCTACTAGGTTACCCTTAGTAGGGTCGTAGCCGGGTAAATAGTCAAAGGCAAGAGGTGACGAGTCCAAAAAGGGCAAAAATGTTTGGGAAGTACCTCCAGAGTGAATTTTAGGTAAATACCAACTTCACACACGAGCTTGAAGAAGATTCGTGGCGAGTCAGATAATGTTTAGACGGCAGTACCTACGCAAAGTTGATGACAAACTGTTAGGAGGTTAAACATTGTTTTTAAATTGTATGTTTGTTACAATGAAAAGGCTCCCTGAGAACAAGACACCTGGCATTGACAGGATAGACCGCAACTCCGTTCAGGTACCTCCCGGGAAAATCTCTGGTGCCACTGATAAACCTACATAATGAAAAGTCTAATATAGTAGCAGCACTACCAGAAAGGTTACAAGGTCGTGGAGAGTACCCAAATCCCAAATCCCAAATCCGGGAAATAACGCAAAAGAAGTCGAGAGCTACCATCTCGTTGCTCGATGCGAAGAAGAATTCTCACTCATCCCGAATGAACAGTTTGGCTTCAGAAGAGGCCATTCAATGATCTCTTGAGTAGGCAAGAATGTCTACGAGGTGAAGGAGGGCTCCAATGAAGATGTTTGACACCGTCTGGATAGAAGGTCTAGTCATGAAGATGTTACGGGCAGGCATGGTAAGGATTGTACCCGTACTGATCTCATACCTGGTCAACATGACTTTCAAGTTTTTGGGTAAATGATACCAGCTTCACATTGAAAAATGTCAAAGCAGCTGTACTTGCTAAATACACACGACTAATCTAATGTTCGCTACTACGAGCACTTTCATCTATGCCTAGGCGCATTCTTACAACGCGGCCGCGGCGATAATAAAAATACACCTACAGCAGAAAGTCGTGCCGTTTTTAGATAGTAACAAGTCCATAATAAATCTAGCAAAAACAGACCTCATGTTTTTCACATAGAACAGCTGAACAAAAGGATTGATTCTTGGTAGGCATGTCAGCTTAGCAATACAACGAGCTGCGGCAGTCTATGATAGCCAGGAATTCCAAGCTGCCCATGGATAACAAGGTGTTGATATATGAGCAGATTATCAGACCTGCGATGACTTATGTATTTCCAGTGTTCTGCAGCATCGTCAAAACTCACATGAAGAGATTGGAGATGATACAAAATAAAGTACTTTGTATCGTCATAGGCAGTGACAGAGAACATTCTGCTAGAAGCGTTGAGGGGGCTAGCTGATATATTTTTTTCTTCAATGAAACATCCAGGCTTTCATTGAGAGAAACTCTTTACAATCGATTATATAGATATCATATTCTTGGAAGTTTGCTGACCAGGGATAAGCCCACCATAACAAGGCAAGAAGGCACGGAAGGCTCATATACCAGACAATAGATGTTTCTCACTCAAACTCCAATAATACGTGTATCTAATAACTCGATGTTTTACGAATGAGAAATCAATACCCCCCACACAACTTGGAGGGGGTGGGAAAGTCATCAACTTCGAGACTTGGTACGAACGGCACATATTCGCCTACTTTGAAAGAAGAAATGCTTCAGGTAGAGGACATATCTGTTTGGGAGGGTTTAATTCAATTCTCCTACCATAGCTACTCGATTCTGTCTCTAACGTATTTCCAAGCGTTTGTTACAACTTTCAGTGACATTTTCAACACATTTTCAATCCCTTAGATGAAAATTTCAAAATATACAAATTGAAGATTACTTTTGTTTAAAGAATTGGAATACGGCGATTTCTTTCAAATCGGCGCAATTTGCAAGCTGAGCCCTCAAATTGTTCATAACGCAAAAACTTGATGAATGATTTCTTGAATGCGTTTCAAGATATTTTTCAAAATGCAATACTTAGTACTTAGCCTAATTTTTTTTCTTTTTGGTAGGCCTTATAAGATTGATCACTTTGTTGAATAATAATTCCAATTCACTCATAAAACTCATAAAAATGTATCATGACTGTTTAATTCCAGAAATCCTATGGGACGTTCATAGAGTTCAACGAGTAGTTTATCAATAGTCACGAATTACTCTTGAAATGTGTCGTGTGGACTAGAAGTGTTGGCAAACAAATGAAACAAATTACCACCATGCGACTTCAATTAGGTCGAAGGAGTGTTATATCGATAACTACGGTAAATACCAGAAATTAAACGTTTGGTGCAGCCGTTATTAGGAATGGATAGGTATTTCATGGTATGCAACTTTCTGGGATAGATCTGATTTCAATTTATTGGGTATACAGGGTCGTCGATCAAAAACAAAACAGCCATTTTGAAAAAAATTACTTATTAAAATTCAAATTATTTCAGTTGCTCACAGGTCAGGTAGCCGAGTGAATGGAATCAATGCTTTCCAATCATTCTGGTTTGCCGGTCGTTGGAGCAATCCCAGCGATTTCAATTTATTTTCCTGATGGCATGAGAAAGTGCTAGAAATCGTACGTTTAAAGGAAAGATCTTGTCAATCCTTGGCTTGCACAAGTTTCGACTTTTGAGGGCTGTCGTTCGTAGGGGGGCGACAGCTGGTTATCTGGAAAAACAATTTAAACAATTTCAACAATAATTTTTACTTATAACTCAATTGATTGAATGTTTAAACTGAGGACCGTCCGCTTCCCTACAATAATAAAGATTTTGTTTGAAACGATCACGCACTTTTCAAAGAATTTCCGTCGATGGCACCCGTTAACGATTCTTTGACGCAAATATTCCAACGACGCTGGTTGTGTTCTATAGATTTTACTTTCAGATATTTCCACCAAAAAAAATCAAGGTGCGATAAATCTGGCGATCGTAGAAGCCACTCAATGCTGCCTCTTCTCCCGATACAATGCCGTGGAAAACTTCGGTAAAAATGCTGACGAACAATCATCGCATTATACGAATGAGCACCATTCTGTTGGAAATGAAAATGATCTTCGTCATACTGTGGATTATTTTCAAATATATCGGTCAAGGCAGTATCAGTAGCGTCTTCAACTTATTGCAAATATATTTCTGCAGTAAAATTGCTTGGTAAAAAAAATTGTCCCACCCGTCAGTTACCGCAAATGCCAGCCCTTACATTCAATTTCTCCGGTTGCTGCGTATGCACATCGTGAAAAATTCTTTGATTTGAATCGGACCAATAGCGGCAATTGTGGCGATTTACCGTCCCGTTCGAGAAAAAACTGCAATCATCGGAAAAGCAGACATCAAAAAGGAACCGTGGGTTGTGCCCTGCTCGCTCACTCATTATTTCGCAAAAATGCAAACGGTGGTCATAATCATTCTCATTGAGTTCATAGACTAAACGTATTTTATATGGATGGAATTCTTCAAAATGGTTGGATGCTAGTTTGATTGATCCCAGACACAGATGACACCTGCATCGTACTCAACGTAGGATCAAGATGAACATGTCCCAAAACCGCAACTTCACTAGCTTCATTAACTACAGGCTTTTCTATTTCTTGTTTTTTTATTAGCTACATTTCCTGTCTCTTGAAATATTCTTACCAACTCTAGTACATACTTTCTACTGACATGTTGATCTTGACGTTGTGCATTGAATTGCTGAGCTGTTCTGTTCCCACATTTATTGTTCATGAAGTACAGTGAAATACTATCCATCTTTTCCGTAATGGAATGAACCATAGTATTCAACTTTCATAAGTACGTTAAATAAACTACCAACCAACACTCCGTAATACGTTACAGACGATCATTTCCCATCCACTGATTTGCCGTGTACTCAGGCCCGGATTAGCAATTTCCTGATCGTATCCAGTTGTGTATTTTCATAGAAGTAATAACAAATCACCACAAATCCAAGCAGAGCAAAAAATTAGTACTAAATTTATACCATTGGCGTACTTACTCGAATGACTGACCCTTTTACCGTTAGTAATTCTTTGCAGATAAGTTTCAAATTTAAAATCTAATTTCTCAATATGTAAAAAAATTTGAAGACTATCTGTAAGCGAGCCCTCGTACAAAATCTGAAGTGATAACCAGCAAGTTGTAACTTTGTATACTGTTTAAGTGTGCCAAGTCTGACAAGATGTCGTAGAGAGGAAATCTTAAAAATGGTAAGTTTTCCTTTGTCGTCAAATCGACATCTATGGAGCATCGAAATACTGAAGATCCTTTTTAATTTTGTTGGATGATGGTGTCATTGAAAATCTCATTTAATTTTTGTATTTTCCTAGAAAAATCAGATTGCTGTCTGTCGCCAACCCAAGTAGTGATATCGACACGTTTAGAGTGGGGGACAACCTAAAAGTACCGAACATTTTTGCATGATTTTTCTAGGAGAATACAATAATTTAATGGGATTTTCAATGGCACCATTGTCCGACAAAATTAATATGGATCTTCAGCAGTCCGATGCTCCAAATATGTTGGTTTGGCGACAAAAGAAAACTCGCCACTTTCACTTTCGAAATTTTCTGTCTGCGACATCTTGTCAGACTCGTCATACTTAAACAGTATACAAAGTCACAACTTGCTAGCTATCACTTCCGATTTTGTAGGAGGGCTCGCATACTATATTGTTTAGAGAATTGTAAAAGCTTTTGGAAGAAATTTCACTGGACTCCCAATGCCATCAAAACATTTTGAAGTGATTCCTACCCTTGCTTTGGGGTGACAGTGGCGGAGTTAAAAAACCCGGAAAATGGTGCCCCTTTTAATCAAAAATCGACTGAAGTGGTTGTTTCGTTTTCAGTGGGTATTTCGATCAAACGAATATAATTGGTTGATTGGTTAAAAAAAATCCTGTAGTTTGAAGTTGATTGATTGACTCATTCATTATAGTTCATAGCTAGAGTTGGGCCTCACTAAAATCGTTACTGAAGGGGTTCGTTATTCTAGGGGTTTGGTGGTGCTTGAGATGGTTTTAACCTTGGTACCCACGAATGAGAAATGGCTTTCTAATTGTAGTATAACAACTACTTCTGTATAGGATAAATATTGTCATTTTTTCTGATTGTTTGGGCCGTTACTTGATGAAGATCCATAGTAATTGTAGAAATACACGATTTGATCTTCACTAACTTTATTTTAAATTCACATCTTTCGCTAACATTATAGCTGTTTTAAGAGATACAAATCACAAAATATCGAAATCTGCTACAAACATGAATCTCAATAAGTACACGATTATTCAAAAAATCCTCGACAAAAAATCTGATTTTTTCATTCGGACCTAAATTTTTCAGATATTTCAAACCGAGAAAAATTTCAAACCTAAACAAATATAATATTGGAAAAACAAATATTTTTACCTACTCGACACTTACGATATATTGAAATCATCAATGACATAAAAAGAATAAATGAATAAAAAAATAAAAAGAGCGAAAGGAATGAAGAAATCGACTCTTCCTATCCTCTCTGTATCACCTACTCGATACCGTGAAACCTCTACAGAAATATACATTTTCCAAATCTTATTATATATCTGCTTTAATTTCATCTCAAACTCATTTAGTCAAAATTATAAATGTACGTTATCTTAAAATGTCTCCAAACAGAGCACAGAGTAGCACAGTTTGCTCGATCTGAGATTTTTTTTTGTCACAAATAATGTAATACCTGGAATGTTCATTAATCAGTGGAATAAACTTGATTTGATTCGATCATTGTATTATAATTCTTTGAAGTTTGATATTTTTTAAACAGAAAAATTTCAAGATACTCCTTCCTCAAACATCATTTCGCACTCCTTTCTCTTTCCAAATGTGACTGAACTCGTTATGTAATGAGAAAAAACAACATAAATACAGAAGAGTATTTTTCCAGCTTACACTGCAGAGTGCTATTCATGAGTCATATTAATATTCTGACGCTCCGCTCACAAAGCAGCTATTCAACTGTCATTTTTAATAATTAATAGGGAATTGTGTACGTTGCAAGTTTTTGTTGTCGGATTGTTTCAGCAGTCAGGCCAAAGAGCAATGTGAAGTGAATGGGACTTGTACAAATGAGTTCTATTCTGAAACATGCCCAAGATAACCTTTTGGATTGTAAAGAGTGCCATGAATCAACGTTATCCTAGCTAACGATTTATTCTATTTTCTTGCTGATAATGTTTTTCCATAATTGGGGAACTTCGCCAAATTGTTTGTTCACTATTTCTCACTAACAATCTCAGAAGAGATGACAAACTAATTCCAGTCGAACTACCTAAACGATCTACCAATTGAACATATTAGTTCCATCATTTTTTTCAATGTCATATCATGCAATCAAAACACACAAGTAAACGTTATTATAACACTGTATTAATTCACAGCAAAATACTATTTTCACTGTTACTAATGGATAAAAGAATATTGAAATAAACATTTTCTGGAAAAAATTATTACGCGATGTGCAAGGAACATATCTATTAAGGGAAGGCAAACCGGAAACTGTTCTGTGTTATACCATAAGAGTAAGCGATTTAAGATTAATGAATCGCAGTTGAGATAAAGCTTACTTTCGACCAAATTTTGAACACATATTTAATTAAAGCAATATCGGCCATTGAAGAGAAACAAATTGCCATAGTACATCATTCTAAACAATTTATTTCAAGCTATAAGACCTATTTCATATCAGGTATGCATAGTCAATATACAGGGTGGGGCAATAGTGCGTCAGAGTCCGATTGCTTGAGTTCTAAGATAGTTAGGACGATAATTCAAAAACCACATATAACTAGAGAACTGCGTCTATATCTAGAAATTATTGTTGGATATACAGGGTGAATCAAGGAAAATCTACAGGGTCAATTGCATTTTTGTACTTCAATCCATTTTTTCAAGCATTCTAGTGGTCTCCATCCACACCTCCAATATCCTTTACTATCTCCCAACCACTTGGGAGTTATAAATTTTTTTGTCAAAATAATGCTATCTGCAGATGCATACCGAAAAAAACACCGTTCTCAAGATTATGGAATGCAGGAGGTCATAATTATAATCCTATTCGTCAGACATATGAGTGATATTTCTACATCATTATCATTCCCAAAAATTATACAGGATGACTGAAAATGATTTTTCAATTCGGAAGTTTTTGAATTAAATTTTCACGAGTTCTTCAAATGGAACACTCCGTATATTTTTCGACGATGGGATATAGGATTGAGAGGCGAATATTTTTTGTATGTACATCCCTGGGGATATTCCTAGCCGTTTTCGAGTTGTCCACTCGGACAAATTTTAGTAGCTCATTTTTACTGACACCAATTATTTTAACGAATCCCAACTTCTTTTAGCCTTCAACTTTATTTCGAGTGTTTGATTCCTGATTTGGAATTATTTTCGATTGCTATTGTGTGCTATTAATTGAACAATATTTATCGTGAGTACATACATTCTGACAGATGAGGGAAATAATCACTTATAATCTTCCAAGTTCTTGAATTATTACCGGAAATTTTTCGAATACATGAATGTTTAAAAATATAAACTTTCGGCAATTAATTCAAGCACGCGGGGGTTTCGGTAAGAAAATTTCATTTCTTGGTATGAACAATTTTAATTGAAAAGCATTGATATCAAACTGCCATAGATTCATATATCATGCGACTTCAAATCTTTGTCAGTCAATATAATAAAAAACGAGATAGTATCTTTGTAATATGCAATTGCTATCATTTTCTTTAACGATCACATTTTTTAAAACAGCAGTTATACAAATTCTAGAGCAATACATTGATAACGGTCTTAGCAACAATAAACCTGTTACAAACTTGAGTAAAAAATTATTTTTTGATATGATAAGCGAATGGGATTCGGGAGTAGAATCACTGTCTTATGGAAACATAATCTGGTACACAGATGGCTCAAAAACAGAGGAAGGAACTGAAGCAGAAATACAAGGAGTGAGGCCAAAAAAGGAACGTTATACTTCCACTTGGCAATAACACCACAGTATCCCAAACTAAGACACATGCCCTAAGGACATGCATACAGATGAATCTAGACAGTGAGTATAAAAGTAAACACATCCACATTCTATCTGGGAGCGAGAGTATAACGAAAGCTCTGAACTCAGTACAAATTAAGTCACAGCAGATTTGGGAATGCCTTCAAAGCCTCAATGAACTAGCAAAACACATAAGGTGACATTTGTGTGGGTGCCTGGACATATGGGTATAGAAAGTAATGAGAAAGCAGACCAACTTGCAAGACGTGCATCTGAATTACCATTCACAGTTCCAGAAACAGTATTTGGAATTAGCAAAATCCGATGCAGATACCTAATGAATGAGTGGAAGGAAACATGACACCAAACATATAAAGACCAAATCGAAGGTCATCGACAGCGCAGCCATGGTGAGGCACTTAAGCCAAACACTGACGGCTGACACTCCCAACCTAAACAGATCTAAGATAGGTACAATTACCGGCTTAATAACCGGAAATTGCAGCCTTAAGAAACACCTACATACTATGGGAATAAACAGAGAAACCGTGGAGTGCAGACTTTGTGATGACGAGGAGGAATCAGCCTCTCACATCATCTTCGAATACGACGTGCTGCACAACAGGCCCTGCAGAATATTCGGACAGACCAACCTAAAGTCTAGTTCCTAAATTGTAGATTGTGACTCATTGTACATTTTCTGGTTTGTACGGGATTTGAAAGTGCGGAGGGGATGTACGAAAGTGGCAAAGTAAAACTTAATTTGAAACCAAAGTACCAAGCTCATTTCTGTTCTATTTTTTGACCTGCTTCATATGATTTATGAACCGTACAACCGATGAGTCACTATCTACAATTTAGGAACCAGACTATAGAAATAGGTATGAATCCGAAACACCTAGTGAATAAACTATTAAAATTGGTAAAAGACACAGGCCTATTCAACTAGGAACCACTGATGACAGAATAATACAGTAGATCACGGGTGATCCCTGTATCTGGCCCGTCAGCTTCAAAACAACCAACCAATAAACCATCATGATATGAGAATAGCTTCAAAGGAACTAGGGTATTTGATTGTATAGACACTATTATACTCCTCAAATGAGTTACATTTGCGACTTGGTATCCCACTCTGGCGGGTTCTGCAGCGGTATTTTTCTCCGAAGTGTTCTTGTTCTATAAAAACAAGCCTAGAAATATATATGTACACTGAGATTCCGCGATTCCTGTAGACCACACTTTAAGTAACACAAAGTATTCACGGTTGTGTCAATATTTATACTTGAAACAGTGTGTCTCATAAATAAACATCAACACAACCCGTCAAAGTAATCATCTCAATCAACAATTACGATCTTCCATTCTCGTTTACTGTTCAATTATATAGGATGGTTGAAAATGTACAAGCACCTCCCAGATAGTATCAAAGATATATTATTCAACACCCTGTTCAGGTAAGCAATTAAAATAATTCTCTTAGGTAGGACATATCAAAGTTAGAAATTATAATATGTGGATAGATGTTGAATATTGAAAATTGAAGATTGAATAATATTCATTTTTATTAGGTTTTCCTTGAAATTGGAATAGTAGTCGTTGTCATGATTTTTTATAAATATATAGTTGTCAGATTATTTTTATAAGTACTGTCAAGTTTACTGAATAAAAAAAACCTTTTCAATCAGTCTGTCAGCTATTAATCAGTTCAGTTGAATACTGAAAACCAACCATAATTATAACAGGATATGGGCCCAGTAGCAGTAATCATAAATTACTGAATATAAAACATTATGGCTTCTGGAGTACAAGAAAAGCAGTGCAGAGTATTTTTGGACAGTAATGGAAGGAACTACGTTGCCTGGAAGTTCCAGCTATCAGTTTCATTCAAGAAGAGAGAATCTACGATATTATCCAAGGTGAACGAATAATGAGTCAAACTGATACAGAAGAGAATAGAAAGAAGTTCACCAAAGATGATTTAGAGGCTCAAGAAATAATTGTGTCTACTGTTGATGAGGAAAACCTTATGCATTTAGTATCATGTACATCTTCAAGAGAAATGTGGATTCGTCTGCAATCGTTATATGCCAAAACTGATGAAGCAAGTGCACACACACACTCCAACAACAATTCTTATTTATTTATTTATTGAATTTATTCTATGCTTATAAGTATGAAAATAAAGGTATCGCTTAGCATATTGCCCAAATGGAAAATGTATCACAGAGTTTGAAGAATTGTGGTGAAGCTCTCAGTGACATGTTAATGAATAAAATATTGATGACACTTCCTCCAGAATATAAGCATTTCTACTCCGCATGGGATAGCTCTTCAGAGAAAACGTTGAATAGCCTCACTTCTAGACTTCTCATTGAAGAAGAAAGACTGCATATCAAAGTATCAAATTCAGACGTAGCAGAAGCTTTCACCGTTAGAAAATATGAAAGAAGAAGTCAACAAACGAATCAGTTTCGAGAAAGAAATCCTGGAAGAAATAAAGATTACAATGTTTGCAATTACTGCAAGAAACCTGGTCATTGGAAAAATGAATGCTGGCTTAGAAATAGGAATAACCACAGCAATAAATCAGATCCCTCAACTAGACATTATCATCATCAACAAGAAAGTAGGTTCAATCCACCCAGAAATACATATTCAAAAGAAAATCACCATTCTCGAGATCGTCATGCTTTGATTACCGAAATTGGAAATTCAAATATGATCGAATGGTATTTAGACAGCGGTGCAAGTCATCATATGTCACCAAATCTGTCATGGTTCGAAAATTACAAAGAATTCAGAATCAAAAAGGAAGTAATAATAGGAGATGGTACTAAAATACAAGCTCTTGGTACTGGTAACATTCCTGTTAAAATTTGGTCCGAAGAAAATGGTTGGGATGCAGCAGATATTACTGATGTTCTTTATGTACCACAGCTGAAATGTAATCTATTCTCTGCCTCTTCTATTGTGGACAAAGGCTACTGTCACTGATAAAACGAATGTAAAATTATGAAAAATTTTAAAACAATTGTAACAGGATTCCAAGATGAGAATTTGTTCAAAATGAAGATGAAACTGGAAAATGGAGTAATCATTCAAGCTAATTTCAATAAAACTGAATGTCTACAAGAAAGAAGACGAAAATGGGACAAAAAGAGTGAGAAAGATATTTTCGTTGGCTATGGTGAAAATACTAAGGGGTATAGAGTCTATTTTCCAAATCAACGAAAATTGGCTACATATAGGGATGTTGTTTTCAAGGAGTAGCTGAAACCAATTGTCATTATGTCTGAAAACAACGGGAGAAGCGATACAGAAGATAAACCAAAAGAAGTTCAAGTAGAACATGATATTCAGGATGTTATCTCACAAGAGTATTCAGATATCGATGGATATCAAACTGAAAATGAAATAGACCAGGGGAATGAGGAGGTAATCACCAGCCCATCTGAAGAAAAGATTGAACTATCACAATCAAGTGAAGGACCTGTCCTGCGAGATAGAAATTTGATAAACAAACCAATAAGATATCAAAATTGTATATCATTTATGGCAATAGACGATGAAATAAGTTTTGAAGAAGCTATGGAGGAAGCAGATTGGAAACATGCCATGATAGATTCTCTTATGAAGAATAAAACTTGGATTTACAGTGAATCAAAAGATCGAAAAAAGGCAAGACTAGTTGCAAAAGGATATAGTCAGGAATATGGCAAAGATTATACAGAAATATTCAGTCCTGTAGCACAATATAGATCTATCCGATTGATTTTCGCTATAGCTGCAGTTAACCATCTTCACATTGAGCAATTTGATGTGAAAACTGCATTTCTGAATGGCACCTTGAAGGAAGAGATTTACATGGATCAGCCACCTGGTTATAAAGATGACTCAGATAGAGTTTGCCTACTGAAGAGAAGTATTTATGGTTTAAAACAATCGGCCAAGTGTTGGAATGAAAAATTATAACAATAGACTAGAAAGAAATTGGTATTTGGCATTTTTTCCGAGGTAATATAACAAGACCTCGTTTTTCAGCGAATACATTTTTCAGTTTCAACGAAAATGATTTAGTTAATTCGGATATTTATGTTCTGATTGAAACCCGAGAGCTTTTAAGCTCGAGAATATTATTCTTCAAACATAAGTCTTCGAATTTCACGAGATGAATTTTCCAAAACAAAAATGTTTGAGTGGAAATTCCAAAATTCATTCGATTTGATAAACGACGGTCGAGTTATATTTGGCCAGATTTTTTCCCACATATGTCAATTAACCAATAACATTTATTCCACAACGAACATAAATATTTATATTAAATTAATGAATATAACTGTTAAGAAGGTCCTTGCAGTTTATTTGCAAAAGGAAAGAAGTGGGTTTATCAGCGAATAAATTATGACAGATGAGGGAAATAATCATTACAATACGCAGTGTTTCAACTTCAATGTATTTTTTCGTGATTCTGACTAATTTTACATATTTTTTCATGCACGATTTGTCAATGAAAAATCCTTTATGTAATAATAAGGATTTTTTATCCTTATATTCTCGGCAACTGTCATACACGTCAACGAAGCCCCCTCAAATTCGTACTTATAACGTATCAGCTGTGGATAAAATTTTATATCGCATTTCATGTCTTATCAGATTATAAAACACCTAATTAATCACAGCGTGCTTTGAAGGCATGGTTGTTATCTACTCCAGGCTTTGGATATTTTCAAGATCTCCCGGAAGGAAAGTGAAAGTCACATAACGCGAACAATGTACACAACCCGTTTTGTTTGGAAACTTCTTAAACTCTAAGCGAAGAAACCAGATCACATGATGTCTAACAAGCAACTCAAAGAATCTCCTGCATAACTTGGAGGAGGCAGGGATCATCCGAGGAAGAGTGCAAGCACAAGTGGCCCACATTACATCCCTTTTCTTTACCACGGCCCTGTGGTAAAGCGAGTTTTAGCTTCTTTCATCCATTTTTTCCATTTTAAATTGAAACATTTGCAGTGAAAACTTTTCGCTTTCGCTTTCGCTATCGCTATCGCTTTCGCTTTCGCTTTCGCTTTCGCTTTCGCTTTCGCTTTCGCTTTCGCTTTCGCTTTCGCTTTCGCTTTCGCTTTCACTTTCGCTTTCGCTTTCGCTTTCGCTTTCGCTTTCCTTTTGCTTCCGCTTTCAGCAGATCCCACGCCCTTAACTCCACTAGTCGTATATGAATATAGCCTCAGATCAACTGGTAATCACTTCAGGAAATGACTGCTTCTGAACCTATGAAGAATCAGTCATAGTTCATATCTTGGCCTTTCAAACGTTGACGAATTTATAGAGTTTTCTTCATATGACTGCAAATTGTCAAGGTTCAGTAGTAGGCGTATCACACGTTTCTGTAATATCGAGGAACCTAAGAAGTGCTTTCCCTAAAGGTTAATCTATGTACAGTACACATCTACTAGCTGTGTGAGGTTGAAAAGTTTTCGATCGAAGAATCGTATTATAGTTAATATGTGTCGCCCGATTATATTGTGTGAACCGATACATTTTGTGGAAGAAATCAGTTTGATATTGTTGTTATTTACTTTAACTTTGAATCTGGTGTGTGCTTGGAGTGCGCACCGACCCCATGGAATGGTGCTGGGAGATTCCTGGGTTTTCCTACAGCTGGAAAGTGAATACACCACCAAACATCAGTAACTCGCTTTGGAGCGCCACGACAAATAGTAATAATAGCCGTTCTCTACCAGCACAGGCTACACCTTCGGGTACACTTTACGAGCGTTTATGATGAAGTGACGAAAAAGTTACTGAAAAAAGTCGCAATTTCTTTCAACTTTCTCCTTTTCTTGTATAATTTCTCTAGTTATAATAGAAATATAATTTCCATAGGATTCTGATAACTGAGACAGATATAGTCTCCTAAAATTCACATTTCTTCAAAAAGAGAAGTACCTATTTCCACTCATTTTACACATAGTTTTTCAGATAGTCAACTTTGGAATTTGATCAGTTGCTGACAAAATTGAATCTGAATATTAGGACAACAGTAACTTATCAGGTCAAATTGATTCATTTGCTCTCCTACACTTGCATAAAGTTCGTTGATTCAGCATGTTTTCATTGTCAGACTCTGGAAGGTTATGAATAATAACTAAACTAAATAATAATAAATAAATCATGACAAGAAGCGAATCAAAAAACTCATACTTGCATTCAATACTGGCAAGGACAAACTCATTTGGAACCAACTTTGTCCATCCGTTCCGTATGTACAACATTGCGAGCATTATAATTGAGTCTGGTTCACCATTGCAATGAATTTATGTACATTGAGTCAGGTTTGTAGATTTTGTGATCCTTACCGTGAAATATATTTGGCAGTATTTTCACTTCAAATTGTATCTGATTTCAAATTGGAACGCCATTTACGTACATCCAATAGTTCCAAAGAAATAATTGATGTTTGCTTGCCTTTCCCTATACTAACTAATTAAACTGTTCAAAGAAGTGAAAGGAATATGTCCTTTGTTCTTGTTTGTCATTATATTTCTTTACCTGTCGCTACCCACCTAATTAGGACGAACAGATAACTAAGAAGGATCGGTTGTTCTTATTTGAAATATCATTACATTTGATTATTTCCATAATTTCAAAGGCATCCAGAAATTTAATGAGTGATTTGAAATTTTCAATTCTGATCTCATTCTTAGTTCTCTGTCACCGGACATGTAAGCAATTCTAAAAAACCGAAAACAAGTTTTTTAAAAGAACCCGTCGATATTCTTTCTGAATGAAGCTTATCTAAAAAAATCGTATTCAAAATATGTCGTAGAAGAAGCGGAAAATATAATATAGGATTTGGTTTTGTGTTTTTGAGAAATGAGATATTCAGTTCCAAATTTTCGTGTTCACCGGGATAACTGAAATTACTGATCTCAGTTGAAAGTGCCAATGAAGAAACGAGGTCCTGAATATGAGCCCCTTAATTATCACGTAAGCAAAGTTTTGGCCACTTTGGCCCTCTCCCTTCCCATTGTCAACGAAACTAAGCAACCCTACGCCTACGTAATATTTGAAGAATCCGTTAAGTACTCAAGTGTCTGAAATTTATCAGACGTCCATAGTGATGTAGCGATTATGGCGATATTACTAACAACTACGTGTTTTTTAGTTTTGCTACGTCACCCCCTCCTATCGGAGCTAACGTAATACCTGAAGACCCCGGTATCATCGATGAGACAGATTGCCACTCCATGTTATCAATTTGCAGTGTGTTTGGGGCTTCATAATTGGAAACAGTGCTTTACAAGAAGCTGACCAGAATGTCGAATGTACAATG
Organism: Chrysolina americana; assembly: GCA_958502065.1. Taxonomy (NCBI): domain Eukaryota; kingdom Metazoa; phylum Arthropoda; class Insecta; order Coleoptera; family Chrysomelidae; genus Chrysolina; species Chrysolina americana. The sequence continues at coordinate 75,883,171 of OY293414.1, forward strand.
ACCATTTCTTTTCTACGTCTTTCACCATTTTGAATATTTCGAATTATTTATGACGGCCCTACTACATTTTCATAATCACATGTTTATTATTGGCGAATGCGCAAGTATCATTCGCCTCTAAGCCTCCTTAGTACTGTTGTTGACCGCGAGGATTTGAATAGTATTATATTGAAAACTATTCGATTAAATCTATGCTATTGTACGAGACAGGAAACAGGAAAATAATTGTCTCAATCCCAAAAATTTTAATTTCAATATGGTATGTGTGAGTGTGAATAAATAGTTCTCTTCGTAATATTGTATATACAGTGGCTATATACCCCTTGTGGGGTTGAGCCGCAAAAGCTATCTAGATATAAACCCTTTTGGGTAGATCACGCCCAATCTATTAATTTATGCTTTTGGCTCTGTTTCTCAATCTAATCCTGTCTTTGTTTTTTTTTTCTTGCCAGTTTGTCACTCCTGCCCTGCGTAAGTCCTCTTCCACTTCCTGCATACATTTTGATCTTGGTCTTCCTATTCTCTTTTCACCGCCGAGGTCCCATTGTGACATTGAATTAGTTACTGCCCTTCTTCCCGCCCTCCACACATGTCCCAACCATCTAATTCTGTGTCGTTTCATTTTACATATTTTGTCTTTTTTTTTGATTCCTGTCTGATTTCTAGGTTATTCTTATTCTGTATTCTTCCTCTGAGATCTCTTTTGGTCCTAATATTGCTCTTATAATTTTTCTTCCAAATATTCGTTTTATTTTACTAATTTTTGTTAATATTTTACTCTTCAATAATGTTTTATTGGCGAAGTATGCTCTGTTTGCGTTTGATATTTTTTCTTGCATTTCTGGTCTTCTCTCTCCCATTTTACTCATCGTTACTCCTAGATATTTGAGCTTTTTTACTTCTTCAAACTCTCTCGCTCCTGTTTTGACTTTTCCCTGTATTTGTTCCGTTTCGAATCTCAATATTTCCGTTTTTTCTTGGTTAATCCTAAACCCCATTATTTCCCCTTCTTCTATAATTTCTTCCAGCATATCTTTCATTACTCTTCTGGTCTTGGTAATTATGACTATGTCATCAGCGTACGCAATAATTTGTCCTCCTCCTGTCCTATGATTCCTTTTGATAATTCTCCTCACCACATTCTTAAGTTAGGTTGAATAATGTCGTTGAAAGTTGAGTTGAGTCTCCCTGTTTTACTATGGACCCAAGTTGTCCAACTTGCTTCCAATGAATTTAAAAGTATTCTCAAAACGTTCAAAAATTAAACAGAAAAGTTACTGGAATATTGCCCAAATACATTCGAAATATTTCCCTGATATCAACCTTATTATTAATATTATCGATTCCATCAACAACCTACCGTTTTGATTGTATTTGAATGCTTTCAGCACTACCACAAATTTTGTAGCTACTCTTTATTCTGTTTCTACCATCACCATTCTTCAGGCTTGCACTCAGTCATTAGTTAAATTGACAAATTTTTTGAAAATCTTCAAATAATACTCGAATGTTGTTTTTTTTCGAAAGACTTCACTAAAAGTACTTGTACTTAGGAAAGGTCCATTCAGAGAAACCATCATACTATGGCTTATAATTTATATAAATACATTTTACTTACATATAAGAATAAATTAGTTTAATGGCGATGATATGTATATGTATGGGTGTAGAAATAAATTTGATTTGAACTGTATATATAGGCAGAAAATAATGAATGAAAAATGTTAAATTACTGTGAAAATAGCGTGTGGTGCTCGATGTACAAAAATATCAAACAAAGCGCACCACGTTTTTTTACAGTGATACTAATATTTTTCATTTATTATTATTTTCTGCCTATAAAACAATTATTTTTTGATTTTTAACCCAATGTGTTATAAAAGCGTGTTTTTCAGTTTTTTAAATTTATATTTATCTAGATCTACCTCTGATCGACCCAAATTTATTAGAATCTCTTTTATTGTGACATGCACTACTATCTACCCTGGAAGTTTTTTACTCCCTTATTGAGACACCCTGTTTAGTTATAAGCCCTTGAACTAGAAATTATGATATGATCATAAAATCCACTTGACTAACATAATACCCTTTATTTCAGGTATATCTCGTCGGTCACATGGCACCGGGGTCAAACGAGCGACAAAGGTCGGCGCCCACGCCCTCCCACATCGCCTACCTAGATCACCACAATAAGAAATATCTGGAAATTGTGCGCAAGTATGCAGGAATCATAGCGGGGCAGTTCTTCGGCCATTTGCATTCGGATACGTTCCGGGTGATTTACGGAGAGAACGGTAAGTTGAACAGAAATCAAGTTTTGTTCCGCGACAAGGGTTACGATAAATTTTAAGGGTACGTGATCGGGGAATATATAGAACGAAATTTTTCCTGATTCTGATACTACGTATATCGAATAAAATTGGGTTGACTATGGAAACAGTGGCGTTGCCAGAGAGGGGGTCAGCCCCTCCCCCACTGAAAATTAGACGTTTATCCGGTAATTCAATTGCTTCATTCGCAGATTACCTTTATTTGAGAGTTCTCATAACATACACGTCAAATCACTTACAAATCGGACTTAATCGTGACAAAAATTTCTTGGAAATAAGCCACGCAGAATTGGAGTTCGAAGACACAGCGAAAATAACCCAGCTCCTGAATCTAGGGAATATAATCGTTGATTTTTCATTCCATTTATCGATGTCATGTTATTCATCTCTGGATGAAAGATTTTTAGATCAACGAAATAGTTTGTTGTCTTCTTTGCAAAGAATTATGCTAGGAAATGTACATAATTAATTTTACTCATAATCTACATTTTTGCTCCATATCCCTGAAAATTAGAATTTTATATTAACTATGCAATCTTGAAAATAATTATTCCCTTTTGAAACATCCTCACCATTCATTTTAGATGTGGATGGTAGGTCCAAATAATTAATATTTGGTATCGGTCCATCACCATCGCCGGCAATTTTTTGGGCAATAGCCAATTTATTTGAAATCGATTGTTCAATGTAGCTCTCTGCTACTGTAATTGATTTCCAACCAGCGTGTCTTTTGATATTGGTGATACTTTCCCCAGCATCAGCCAATAAAGTGGCTGAAGAACGCCTGAAACAATGACCCGTATATTCTTCTGGGCCTGGTAGCTTCAAAAATGCTGCAATTTTTCTTGGAATTTGACCGAGGATATTCTTCCCAACAACTTGTTTTGTACACTTGTTGTTCAGTATTTGCGGGACGTAGACTAACATATCTTCTATAAATATTCAAATAATTAACTGACTGGTTTTCAGTACTGCAGATGGTGAATGTTCGTTGTATTTTAGTTTTTGACTCTCGAATTGTAATCAATAAAGCATAAGTTAGGTCTTGAATGTCATCAAGCTTGAGATTTGTTAATTCTTCTCTACGACAAGCACCATGTACCCCAAATATTAATGCAACCTATAAAAGAATCAATAAGTTTTTTAATTATTTAATAAATATAGGTAGGTATAACATACCTGCATCATCAGATATACATTATCTGGAGCTTCTTTTAGAAAAAGTTCGATTTCATCCCTATTCAATATTTTGGATTTCTTCGACTTAAATCCATCATTCTTCCGTTTCAAGAATGCTATCAATTTTGGAAATTTGCTTATGTTTATATTATTATACAAATTCAATGTAGACTTTAACATCGAATAGTATGACCACAAAGAAGATGGTTTTCGATTCTTGGACTTCTCAAAAAAATATCCCAGTAATATATCTTCTGTAATCACCTTCACATTATTTTCATTGCGCCATTTTATGAACTCATCATACGTCTTTTCGTAAAGTTTCTTCGACTTTGTTGGTAGCAGTTCGAGTTTGGCACTCTCAGCCGATTCCAAAATTTCCATTGGTATGTATATATTATGTTCTTCATCTGATGATTCCATAATTTTCGTGTTGAGTTCACTCACGCACTTTTTCAGATAAACATGAAGATGACCGTTTACCTTGTTTATTGAATTTGTTGCCAGACAACAACCAGCTTGCTTAACAACGTCATAATTAGGTGGGTATATACTGGGTGTTCTGTGTACAATTTGAATAAATGAATCTATTTCAGTATACAGAGATGATTATTGACACGATAATTGCGATATAAATATATATACAGTGTCCGCCAAAATCTTGGAACCATATGGAAAACTTTTTTATTAATAGTTTCTCAGAAAATGTCATTCTTCATAAAAGTAAGTTTTCCATGCTGTTCCAAGATTTTGGTGGACACTGTATAAACCGCTGGTGCATAAAATTTTGTATGTATCACGTGCGTAAAATTCTTTTATGGCCTTCGGCGTGTAATGGACCTCGGCTAACGCCTTCGGGCCATTATCCACGCCGCAGGCCATAAACGCCTACTTTACGCCCTTGATACATAAATAACTATTATGTCATACTAGTTCATTATTGTGTTTTTATTGCTTAGTTACCAACTGTCTAATGTCGTAGTTTATGCCCGTGCGGGCATAAAGTTCACTTTATGGCTCACGCGGGCAAAAGAGAAATAATTTTTTGTTAAATTTATTTAATAACCTTTATTAACGAAATCACAAACGGAATATAGTATTATATGTAAATATTCGATGAATATTATTTTGACGACTTAACATAAAATTGGCAGTTCTTAACAGATACCATGATAGTTAAGTTGCCTACAGCAAACGATTCATGTTTCATAGTTTGACTATCAAATTTTTTGTACCGAAGCGCCAGACCCAGAAGGTACACCTGCCAGCATTCTTGAAACTTCATTTTTTCAAGACAAACTATCCTCTAAAAATATCCTTCAACAACCAACATACTCTTCCATCCACCATGGCGCTTCAACGTGGTCATCTTGGCTCCAGCCTCTGCAAGAAGAGTTGCTGACGTTAGACGCATACAATGACCTGTATATTTCTCAGGATCACGCAAACCCAGATTTTTCGATTTTTTTCCTACTGGCTGTACAGTACATCGACCTTGTATATAGGGTAAAACTTTGGTTTACTGGAAATCGGTTATGAAAAAAAAATGAACATCGCGATTTTTTGGTATAAGGCGATTCTAATGGTACCATTTTTGTTTTGCGGAAATGTGCTGTTGCTAAGTTGTGGACGCGGAAAATTATTCAGAGACGTTTCATAGACATTTTTATTGTAGAATATTAATATAATTCTTCAGTCGATTCAGATAGTACAAATTAATTTTGTTTTGCGCAAATGTGCTGTTGCCAAGTTGGTCACTTCAGATTACTGGACATCTGATATGAAGATGGGTTGAAATAGACATTATACTATTCAATCAGCTTGTTCGTTCTATGATATTTTGACTTTTTGGAAATGCGCTGTTGCCAAGTTATGAACAAAGTGAATCATTCTGTTAAGCTTTACAGAAATTCTGAGAGGAGAATAATAATATCAATCTTCAGCAGATTCTGATTGTAGGTATCTACCGGAAATGCGCTGTTGTCAAGTTGGTTACTTAGTATTACTATAGATCTGATATGGAGATGGATCGAAGTGGATAATATCTTATTAAAACGGTGATCTGCAGCAAAAATGCGTTGTTGCTAAGCTGTGCATGCGGGAAATCGTTCAGAGAAATTGTATAGACATAATTGGTAATTCATTGTACATTCTTACGCCAAGATAAGTATATAATCTTTGTCCTATTTGTTTTCTGGTGAGATTTGTTTTCACGACTTCCCTTGATTTAATGCGAGTATTGTATGTTCGATCTGCTGGAGTATTTGCTTGTTTTTGTACGTGTAGATGATCACGTTGTATATGTATAACTGTCGTAAGTCGAATACTTTTGTTTCTTTGAACAAATCATCGGAAGAATATGTATATACTTTTTAGCAGAACATCTAATTTCTTCAAATGTACGCTTGCTACTGAGCCCCAATACAAGATAGCGTACCACAAGCGTGATTCTACCATATACCATATACCATATATAAGTTCATAAATTTTTGAAATCGCTATATAATAAGCGAAGGACGGGCGGAAATTAACGCTTCAGAAAATTTAAGTTTTTTTTTAATCCATCTTCTTCATAAGTACATGCAGAGGTCGTCAGCAAAGTTCTATGTAAGCGATATGAGAATCTATCAGGTTATTAAATAATTTATATATGAAATGTAAATTTTCTCCTCCATTCCGAATGTTCCAACTTGTAAAATGTCAAATTTCTTGATTTCTTGCGTGGGTGGTATGCTAAGTCTCTATAACACAAGATAACGCGAGCGCGCGCCTCCATTTTTTTTCTCTAACATTTATGTAGGAACGCTGAGCCTCTATTACCCAATATAACACGAACGAAGTGAATCCATTATTTTTTCTCTTATATTTATGTAGGAACGCTAAGAACACAAGACACGCACATCCACGGTATTTTCTCTTATATTTATATAGTAACGCTGAGTCTCTATAACACAAGACAACGCGAGCGCGCGCATCTATGATTTTTTTCTCTCGCATTTACGCAAAGTCTCTATAACACAAGATGTCGCTAGCGCGCGCATTCATGCCAAATATAGCTGAAAGTGTGAAATACCCTCTTCACATAATTTGAACTCAAAGTGAGATTGGTTTAAAGGAACAGAAATAGTTTATTCTTGTTTAAACGTGTTTCAGTGAGTGCATTTCCGCAAAGTTGAAATATAATAGCAAGATTCATCTGATTGAATAGTATAGCATGTCCATTCAGAAATGTCTCATATCAGATTTCTAATAATGCAAAGTGACGAGAACTTGGCAACAGCGTATTCCCGCGAAACAAAAATGGTAATAGTAGAATTGCCTGAGGATACGCAATTGCGACGTTCAGTTGTTTTTTCCATACCAAATTTCCAGTAATCCGAAGTGACCATAATTTAGCAACAGCGCATTTCCGCAAAAAAAATTGGTACTACTTATTAGAATTTGCTGACAGCCCAAAATCCCGCATTCAACTATTTCTTCCATATTAGATTTCCAGTTATCTGAAATAAGCATAACTTGGCAACAGTGTATTTCCGCAAAATAAAAATGGTACCATTATAATCGGGTGAGATCCCACAATCGCAACGTTCAATTGATTTTTCCATATCAGATTTACAGTCAACCAAAGTTCAGCCAAAATGTTCATTTCACCCTCATCTATAATGGTAAAAATGCGTTTTTTTATCGGTCTTTGTCTCTGGTACATTTACCACAAAAACCTATTTTCTATCTTCTACATGAGGGGCCTAGTTCCAAAGTGAGCAATCTCGAATTTTTATTAAAATAAATTTATTATTGATGTAGAAAATCAAGCTTACGTCCATAACGTACAATCTCCAATAATAATTGAGGTCCAAACCGTCAATTAAAACAAAAAGTTCAATATCCAATGAATATTAATACATTTTCAAGAGTGATTATTTCAAAATAAGCATTATTTCTTTCGCGCTAAAATCAACTGTTTAGAGTATTGTCTCAACAGGTTATAACTAGAAATGAAACGTCTTTTTGTCTGATTCCGATTCAACAGGTTAGTTTCATGGATTGCAGAGTGTGGTGTACATAATATCCAAATATTTTTATGAAAGTAATTAATTAATTGAGTTGCCAGGACAGTGGCATTTTGCTTTTTCGAAAGTGAAAAGGATGGTACTCATTCAATATTCCAATTGGGTAGTAATAGTCTGGGAAGAAAGTAATTATAGATCAGATCTAGGGAATGGAAAACCCATTACAGAAAAAAGGTAAAAGCATCCCTAATATGGATCCAACCATAATCACCAAGTAGAATGCAGTAACCGAAAACAAGAAAGTTTATGTCAACAATCTTCTCCTTTCACATTATGGAAGAGTGACCCTAGATTACCATTTTACAAATTTGTACTGGATGGAGAAGACCAACCAGAAGATACTGGAGGACGGTGAGACCACGATGCGAAGCAAGGGAAGAAGAGTGTGGTATGACAGTTTAAATTTTTGCATTTCACCCAGTAAATTCATTACAATTTTTGAGGAAGAATTCAAAAGCATTCTTGTTTACGTTAGTTATCTAAGTCTGAATTTCTGTTGTTAATTGGTTCAAAATAAAAATATTTTTTCGAATTCGAAAACGGTATTTCATTTTCAAAGTGAACATTCTCCATTACAAAATTTCGTAACGTACAATCTCCATAACTTTTTTGTAAATAATTTTAGACTTCATTGGATTGTAGCCTTTTGAAGTTTGCTTCAAATATTCCATTAATTTATAGTAAGTAATTAGCAATGTTAATATTTTTATCCACTATTAAAGTCTTCTTCACCATGGAATATTTGGACCACAAGGAAATCGGAGAAAATGTTTCAGCGAGATCGCCGAAGTATCCAAGCAACACAGTGTCATTAACATCTTTTACGTAGTTTTCTTGCATCCAATTTAATAATTGTTCGTATTCCATGTTGTAAGCTCCTGTATACTTTTTTGGCAACAGATTTTCAGTTGCTTTCTTTGCTTTTTCAATAATTCCGTTAGGAATTCCAAAATCTTCGTTCATTTTGACTTCTAACTTTGACACATATAAAAATTATTGTGATTTTATGACATTTACGTTTGTCAACATTCACCTAGCAACGATAATGTCTACTATGATAAAATGGCAATGTTATTAATTCAAACCGGATTTTTTAAAATACTGATTTGTATTGAGATTGGATTGCAAACATGTATTTATACCCTTGGTACATAAATAACTATGAATCGGTTCAACTAGCAATTAATTTCTATACGACAGATTTGCATGATTTTAACATAAATGTATCAAAAAGCGAATTAGAGATGTGTGAGAAAAAATAGGTGAATGTAAACAAAAATAAAACTCTGTTGCTGTTGTGTGCTCTCGATGCATTTATACAGTACTAAAATAGATTTTTCAAATATAAGCGTACTGTTGCTCATTCTAACAATTTTACCGGTGACAATAGCTTCAGTAGGAAGGAGCTTTTCAACGTTGAGAATATTAAAAAGTTACCTCAGAAATCAAACTGACAAAATAGGCATACATAGAGACATGAAAATAAACATTGATGCTGTTATCAGCAGTTTTGTTAAACGTTCTAGGAGGATAAAGTTATTTTATTTTTTCGAAAAAAATATAGAAATTTTCAGTTGTCTCGATTTAAGTATTCCTTGAACAAAATTTCAGTTCTCAGACAAATAAAAAAGTTATTATTTATCAGACTTCTTACACTAAACCCCCCTCCCAAAAAAACAAAATTCCTGGCTACGCCACTGTATGAAAAGACTAATTTTTTATTGTTGTTGTGTATCGAAACATGATTATGTAACCATTGGAGAGGTGTTACTAGATGAGGGAAGGAAGGCACAGAGACTGTATTTCAGAATAATGAGAATCGATCATACTTCAGTTAATAGTTCTTGAGAGAAAGTTAATATTATGATTTTTTCACCTATATTTTCAAATCATTCGATGAAAGAAGATAATATCGGTGCTCTTCTATTTATCAGAAGCATTTGATATTATTGACCCTAATACAATTATTATGAGTAAGTTATATAATTCACTTGGATTTAGATTTAATTTCCTTTCGTTGCTAAAATTATATTAGACTTTTGGAAAAATCTATATGAGAGTGGATATTTGTCCATCTCAACCTTATGTTATGGTTCCTCAGGGATCTATATTGGGACCACTTATATTCCTCATATATGTTGATGTTTGGCCAAATCACCTCAGCACGAATTATAATACTTCATGCTGGTGAGACGACTATAACTGCAAATGCATAAAACCCGAAGGAATTTCAAGATAAACTAGGAAATTCATCAACCGAGTTCACGAGCTGGCGTGAATGCGAAGAAAACGTTTCTAATGCAATTCTGCAATCCTAGAGACTCTTCTTGAAATATGCAGTAATTGTATCAAATTGTCGAATACCCATCGAGTGTAACTTGACATGGAAATCGTGAATAGATGAAGTGAGTAAGAAAGTCAATATACGTAAAATACGAATAGACGGTTGTGACCCGTTTTTAATACGGCGCACATATTTAATCTTTCTTATAAAATATCATTGTATACACCCATGTTCCAGATAACAGTACAATGTAAGGCCTCCACACAAGTGAATGAACTTTTTGTTTCACAAAAGAGAATTATTTGCAAAGAGTACTTCATTAAATTTAAATTGTTGTTTAAATTGTTTTTTCCGTTAACCAGCTGTCATCCAACTACGAACGACAGCCCTCAGAAGTCGAAACTTGTGCGAGCTAAGGATTAACGAGGTCTTACCCTTTAACGTGCGATTCCTAGCACGAGACCAGTGACCATGCTGGGAATCAAACCCACGTCCCTCTTATCATAGATCATAGATAATAAAATGATGTGTGCGCCAGGTATATACATTTATGAATGTGTTTTTTATATGAGGAGCATAAGCATACCTCACCAGACATGGGGGATTGATGATTGATTGACTTCCGCATCATTCATATACAATGCTCTTTTTTCACTTCCGCCTTCCCAGTTAATGGCGGTTAGCCTCTGTCACTCCTATTTATGAAAAAGGGGACAAATTCGATACTGGAAACTATGGACCAATTAGCCTGGTGTCCGTATGTGCCAAAATTATGGAGAGAATAATTGTCAATAACCTCTGACCCTTCTTGCTTGGGAACGATGTGATCCCCCTACACAACAGGGTTTCATTCCTGGAAGATCAACAACAACGAAATTACTCTATTGCCTGGATAAATGGACCAGATTGCTAAACTCCTCAGACCCCGTTGACATTATATATCTCGATTTTTCCAAGACGTTTGACAAAGTTCCACGAATTAAGCTACTTCACAAACTTGAACACTTCGGAATAAGAGGTCAACTACTCAACTGGATTGAAGCATTTCTTTCTGAACGGGGTATTCAAAGTGAGAGTTTGTTCCAGTCATTCTGATCTACATCAAGTCATCTCAGGAGTTCTACAAGGTTCTGTTTTGGGACCTACTCTTTTCTTGGCATATGTCTCAGATTTGCACACTGTACTCCACTCAGACCATGCTTTCTTCGCAGACGACAGTAAGTTCTTTGGAAATCCCCTAACTAGTCATGCTGATCTACAGGCAGACCTCATTTCTGTGCGAAGGATCGTACTTTCCTACTGAACAAATGATTCTCCCATCCTGATAACAGTAAGCTTTATAAAACATATATTCGTCCACACCTGGAATATGCTGCCCAAATCTGGTCCCCTTACTTGGTAAAACACATCCAACTCCTTGAGAGGGTCCAACGCAATGCTACCAAGATGGTAAGGGGATTCAACCAACTCTCCTACGACCAGCGACTGTCTCAGCTCAATCTACCCTATCTGAGTGACAGACGTACCAGAGGCGATGCGATTTTAACCACCGAATACTGCACGATGACTTCTCTGTAGATCTCAAGAGCTTATTTTTACTTCAAGACAATAATAGGTTGCGTGGACATCCTTTGAAATTGAGGCAGGAACCCTTTTTAACAACTGTATGCCAAAAGTTCTTTCCAAACAGAATTTTCACGTAGTGGAACACTTTACCTCCAGAGGTCGTGACAGCCCCAAGTACAACCACTTTCAAGAACCGATATTTTCAACAATCAGCGAACATAGTTTATTAACTCTTGTTCATTATTTTGATTTTTGTTTTCATAAAAAAAATTGTAACATTAGGCACAATAGGATATGCCTCTGCCCTTGCTAAATAAATGAATATGCGGGAACAAAATTCCGTAATAATCTTACATCACTGGTTAATATTTTAACTAATGTTCATTTTTACTATTATCACAGAAACCAGTCTGCATTTCAATGTTAATGAGGTGTAATTTCTGATAGGATCCAATTTAGAGTCTACAACTGTATTGTTGCCAAAGTAATTTTTTAGCATAATCCGATAATTTGCTTTTCTCAGTAGGGTACTTTTACCACGAATAAGTATGTCCTCTACATCCCATCTAAATAGACTGCATTTCTTTGTCATGATTTCTCTCAGGAAATGCAAAACAAAGTTCCCATTATGTTTCATACAATTTTCGAGATTTACTCCCTAATAATTCCAAACAAAGCTTCTGCTTCTTCCCTAATATTTGCTGGAATTTCCATGATATCTCACAACTCATTTGAAAAACGGAGTCTCAGGATTCTCAGGATCGGAACTCGTTTAATTCCGATGTTGATATGAAAACAGTGATGTGAAAAGCAGGGCAACAAATTGTACTGAATAAATGACGTAAAATCGTATTTTTGATATTGTAGATAGCCCAAACTTGCTCAGCTACAAACCATGTAAATTACCTATATCATCAGTTTAATCATTCAACTTTTGAACGGAATATAAACAGTGTCATTTACAGGAAAATGTTGACATTAAATCAAAAACCATTTCACGTCGATATGTTTTTGCTTCATTTATAGGCGAAAGCTAAGCAAATATTTTATTTCTACGGACATATAAGCGAATAAAAATACTACGCTACAACCACAGGGTGGGGGTAGTTTCAGTTTTAACCGTTTTCAGGTAGAGTGATTTGAGTTCTGTCCTAAGGTTTCAAAGTGGCGGACAAATCCAACCACCGTTTGTTCGGGGATGTCACACCCCACGCTTTTATGTGGCTTGGTCTCCTTTGAGTTATGCAGGGGTGTTACGCGGCCTGTCAACTGCCATCAGTTCACTGGTATAACTATTCATGTCCCGGAAATGCTCAGAAAAAAACGTTTCAGACGTCACTCTCTAATCTGGAACTGGTCCAGCGCCTGTTATATGACCCCCTAATGCTTTCTCGGGGCTTTATGGTAGCTTATAACCCCGGTAATGTCCCTAGACAGAAGACTTTAAAGAATATGATGTCTGAAGAAGCTATCTGTGATCTTTTTCATGTATTGTTTAATCGTCTCGACGTTGGCCAGCACATGCAATGTGACCAGCAGAATGTCTCCTGTCTCTTTTCTTGACGATATGAAGTACTTTATTTTTCTCCTCTCTAGCCACACCATCTAGTACGCGGAAAAGCTGTAAAATATTGGTCAGGCGTAGGTCATCGATGGCATGATGACCTGTTTATAGATCAACGTCTTCCATTCGGATGCCCATAGCCATAAACCTACCCGTGATCTCCACGTTACAACACTTCTTCTTGGTGAAGTTCATAAGCTTTGTTTTTCCCGAAACGACCACTATTACTTGTTGCTCGCCAGGTACGGCAAGACTTGTACTTCCAAATGCGTTTTCACCTGGGCAGCAGCGGCATTGCTCTTGGCCGCCAGTGTGAAAATCGCCGGTGTCGTTGATGTTTACCGCTGTGCTCGTATTTTCGGACAACGGAATGTCGTGCGTAAATAGTGAGTACAAAAATAGCGACAGGCGAGCTCTTGCTATTGATTCTGACATTGAAAAACCTACCAACAAGGTAGGAGTTCAGAAGTCTAACGATATATCTAGGCATGCCTGCTCTTGACATATTCGCGACAAAACCCTCCGTCTACATGGTGTCAAATACCTTCTTGTACGTTCAGTAGCAACATCACTGTGATGAGGCCTCGGTCAAAAAGCTCCCCCGCCTAGTGAATAATTTGGGTCCCCTGAGAAGTCGTATAATTACCTCTCCGGATTGCTCATCCGGAATAAGTCGAAGGTTTCCTTCGAGATTCTCAACTCTCTTCAGCAGGTTTCTATCCACCAACTTGGTGACCGCTTTCTTGTGGAACAACCTCTGCATGCTTAAACATTGCGGGTAGTACTGGTACTTCACAATGTTGCTAAGCGGCACCAAGGATTTCTTTAAAAGGTTCCTGAGAAGAATAGTGTCTTTTCATCCATACCCGGTGCTTTATTCCTGGGTGGTCCCTCTATGGTGTATTCCACTTCCTGTCAAGGTTGTGGGGCTTGTCTATATTCCAATACATCCCTGGTCTGATGTTCTTCATGTTTTTTCGCACCCTGGAAGCTGGTAATCAGCTTTGAGTAGGTACGGAGCTCATCTAAACTCGGAGACTTCCCGATGTTCTTCGGTTTTATCTGCACCAGCCCGAAAGGCGTCCTAGAACTACTTTTCGAACATTTAGGCTTTTTCCTGCTCTACCATCGCTAGTTTTCGACCAGTCCATTCGCCGTTTTTGTAAGCACCTGGTCATCTGCCACCTGCGTTAAGATTTTTCTCTTCCAGGCTTCATCTCTATGGCTTTTAATTAAATCCACTCTTGCCCTTCCCAGCACAAGCATTTGTTTTCTGTGCTAGAGACGTCTGGTGTTCTGCCATTTTCTCTGTTTAGGGTTGTTCGACTCCATCAAGTCTGAGATGAAGTCTGGAAGTGGGTCTCTGTTCTCTCTCATGGCTTTCTTCCTTAGTAGTGGCGTTCCTGGCTGCCTGTATATTCCTTATCAGTTTCAGATTCTCTCTCTCTCGTTTTGCTTTCCCAAGAAATTCAGACTTATCATGATTTTGTTATGAAGCATTCTCCTGTACTCCACCAAATTTGAGGTGGAGTAGTTGTATACGACCCTCACCATCTTATGGTTGCTCCCACCACCAAGTACAAAGAGCACAGGTTCGTGATTGGAGATAAGCTCTGAAACCGTTCGGGGCTCTGACGCTAGACACCTTTTCATTCACTCTTAGGTCGATGGTCGTGGGCGACGTACCGTTCCAGGGGAAGTGCTTTGGGATATTCGGAAAGTCGATTACAATATTGTTGTCCATTGAATACTCCCAGAGCGTTCTTCTGTTCTTATTGGGATGCACTCAGGCAACCTTTCTTCACTTATGAATGAAGTGAAAGAAATCATTTTGAACCTAAAAAATCACAAGTCCTCAGGTCCAGATGAAATTAAAAATAAAATTATCAAACTAACATCAAATTATATCTTAAGACCGATATGCCATATATTCAACCTTTGCATGCAACAGGGCACAGTACCAAAACACTTTAAAAAGGCACATGTAATACCTGTCTATTAAAATGGAGAAAGAACGAGTATGTCTAATTACAGGCCCATATCTTTAACATCTGTCTTTTCAATAATATTTGAGAAAATAATTAAAAATCGCCTGATGCTGTATCTAAAGAAATATAACATAATTTCCGAAAGACAGTATGGGTTCAGGGAAATTCTTAGTACCCAGGATGCGATAGCACACTTAACGTCTTTAATTTATAATGCCGAAGATAATAAATTGGCCTGCCTTGGTGTTTTTGTCGATCTGGCAAAGGCCTTTGACACTGTGAGCTCTTGTTAGATCACCTCGAACACCTGGGCGAGCGAGGGGTGGGTTGTATCAAAACTTTTCAGAAATTTTCTGGAAGAAAGAAAACAAAAAGTCAAACTGAACGAGACCTCAAGCACTGAAGAGGATGTTTTATGTGGGGTACCGCAAGGGACAGTACTCGGGCCAATCCTTTTCATAATTTATCTCAATAAACTACTCACAAAAAATCACTTGGGACAATAATCTCCTTTGCTGATGATACTGTTATCCTATACACCGAGAAATCTTGGGATATGGTAAAGGAAAGAGTAGAAAATGACCTGAAAGATATCACACAATGGTTCAACTATAATCTATTAACTGTCAACGTTAAAAAAACTAAAATAATACCATTCACATCATACGAAAATTGCTTACCAAGCTATGAAAATATTCAAATGGAAAACCAGATCGTTGAATTATCGTTTAATTCAAACTATTTGGGAATTCATCTGGATGCATTTCTGAGATGGGACGTCCAAATAGAAAAACTAAAAAATAAAATACGATAAATGAACTATAGTTTTTAACAATGTCGCCAAATATTACCACTTAAAAATATAAAACTGTATATACTACGCGCTAGTAAATCCTCTATTAAGTTCTGGTATAATCGGCTGGGGGGAGCAAGAAAAACAATTTTGAAACCATAAGAAATAATCCAAAAGAGGATTCTGAAAATTATGACTTTCAAACCCACACGATATCCTTCCAGTAAGTTATTCACTGAGTTGAAGATATTTGATATTAGACAAATTTATGCCAAAACTATACTAACATTTACCTTCCAGAAAGAAAAATACTAAAAAAAAAGATTTAACACGTTCACCAAACAAGATCGAACAGTGTTACCCAAATTATACTGCCTAGAGTGAATAAATCTATTGGCAAAAGAACATTCACTTACCTGGCGCCCAAGCTCTTCAATCAAGTCCCTGAGAATGTGAAAAGGTTAACAGAGAGACATTCTTTCAAAAAAAAATTAAATTTGGATTTCACAGCACGACAGATCATTCTTCCATGATATCATTGATCCTGTTTAGAGTATCTATATTTCAGTCCATGTTGCAGTCAAATTCACATGTCTGTAATTCCCAAATACGTATCACCCGTTCCTATAAAGATTCAATAATATCACTCCTTCTTATTCCTTCAAATATTGATATCAGTTACACATTTCTACAACTACCGTAATTAAAAACCTGTATACCGTTTCTGCCTGAAAATTTTATGTATTTTTATAATTTATTTAAATTTGTAATCAGTGTTTTTCCATAGACAGGCTCTTAAAGGGCCAAAATGGTGTAATTCTATTTTACAATATGTTATTTTATCCAACATAAGTATTTTGTAATGAATTATTATTATTTATTATTTTTATTAACAGATCATAGTGGATCCAATTTTAACATTTTTTAAACTTCTGCTACATCTTTATCCATTTATTTACACGCACAAGCAGTATCTACTGCTTCCGTGTTATATAAGTATTATTACCATTTTGATTGTCAAAAATCACGTACAAGCTTCTCATTGCAGCTTCTATTATATTCCTTGTTTATTCTAGACATTTAAAAAAAAATCTATACCTTGTACTAATACGGATGTTTACACTCTTTATGTATTTTTATATGAATAAACATTATTATTATTATTATTACTTATAGGAAACTTATATATTCGGGACACAAGTTGAGTGCGATATCCCAGTTACATACACGAGCAACTTTTAAAGCATTAAATCTATCCATTGACTATAATTCATTCATTAGCCAATACAGTTTTAATCCTTTGTTGTACCTACTTCAAAATCCTTCTGTCACTAGGGTTGAGCACTTCAGTACAATTGACATGTCTCTGAGAAGACTCATTCTGGAATTTGTCGATCAAGCTTTTTGTAATGCAGCTGAGATAACCAGAAACAGAAATTATGAATGTGTATGGTAACTTAAAGATTTTTTCTTTCTTAATTAATTCGGAGGATGTTAGGAAGATGCGACACCAACCCCACTTACATCATTATATTATTATATAGCAGGGGTTGTACCTTGATCACAGTTCAGTTTGAATCCTTCTCCAGTTTTCCGATAGATGCTTCGAGAAAAATGTTCATGTGAAACCGCTTTAGAAAGGTATGGAAAGAATTATGTGAATAATCAAATCGAGAAATACCTGAAGACTTCTAACATAATTAATGAAACACAGTCCGGGTTCCGTAAGGGTCATAGTTGAACAACTGCATTTCTCAATGTTACTGACGATATAATCCAACACGTGGACGATCTAGATCTTTGTATCCTTATACTATCTGACTACTCCAAGATATAGGATCACATCAATCACAACCAGATGCAGTCAATTTTCCATTACACGAGTTTTTCGATTCATGCATCACACTTGATGGACGAGTATCCGTCTGAAAGATTCCAGCCTGCTTGCTATCTTGGGGAAGCTGAGCTCCAATTTGAAAAAAATACGCATTTAATGTACATATCCATCAATGATAAAATGCTCGTGATGTGTGACTGCAAAAAAACCTTCGCCTAATGATGAATACTGAGTTGAAATTCAACTAACATGTAACCTGTTCACTGAAAAATCATGATCAAACCAGCACATTATTCTTTCTCTCAAATTATGTTGACACTGTTTACGACCCTGCCATACTCCAAACAGACAAGCTTAGCCTAAAATTATTAATGCACAAATCTTGTGCTGTACTCATTCGTGGAGTATATCAAAAAAATGATGGTTGAACATAAAGAAGAGGATTCTTATACAGAGTTAATCAAATGTATGGACCCGCCTATTTTTCAAAGTTAATGTGGGTTATTGAAAAAAAAAATCTTGAAAGAGTTGAATGGTACGTCACTTTGCATCTTTTTGAATTCAAATATTTTTTTGATTTGCCATTGGTGGAAAAGTGATGTCATCGGCAATTTTTTCAATAGACTCATATTTCATGTTCAGTATCATTAGAAAGCTATTATTTTTCCCATTTCAGTATTATCAATATAATTTCAACTCTCTTGATAGATACAGTGTGTTTAGTATTTTTGTGCCCACTTCTGTAATTCATTCACACCTATGTCTTGATTTGTTCAAAAAATCATTCAGTTGAGAAATGTAGCCAAACCGACATTCTAGCAATAACCTTTTTAATAATTCATTTGAGAACAACCCGGCTACTGGAGGGTACCAGACTCGACTTTTATTGGTCAACAGGCATATGAGATTCAATACCAACATTTTCATGACGTATAAAATGATAACTGAAAATTCGTTGCAGGCTCTTGATCTATAATGGATGTAGAATATTTTAAAAATCTCCCTCAATGCCTTCATTCGAGACATCAAGTGTTTTTTATCTCAGAACACGGACTCAAAAATGAAATATTAGTTTTCAAGAATCATAAAGAAATGAGATCGCCTTTCTACATACGTGTCCAACAGCCTTTTTCAGACGAAAAAGAAATATTCTGAAATTGAAATAAACAGTGAGAACTATTTATTCCTTTTCTTCTCCTTGACTTCTTGTACAGGTATAGGGCACTTGAATTATTCTGGAAAAATTGTTCCCATAGAACAATAACGAGTATTGTTCTTCGAAAGAAAAGCATCTGGGAAAGTTATACCTACCTACGCCTCTATCTGGTTCAAACTGTCATATCGCTTAGAATATTTGTTTGGTAACATTTCTCAAGTGACTAATTTTTTTCTATCAAATCAAGAAACAGGTGAGTGAATTACAGAGGTGGACACAAAAACTCGAAACACTCTGTATTTATCGAGAAAGTTGAAATAATATTAAAACTGCTAGAATGAGAAAAGACAAGCTTTCTAACGATAGTAAACATGACACTAACTAATCTTTGAAAAAATTGCCGATGACGTCACTCCTACACCAGAAGCCAATTTAAAAAAATACTCGAATCCACGAAAAGATGCAGAGTAAAACACCGTTTAACTTTTATAAGAACTTTCATAAATTTCACTAACTCTGCGTATAACACACTTTAAATGTTCGCAATCGTCGATATATCTCAATACATAAAAACAGATTCGAAGTTTTTCATGATTTTTATTTTCAGAAGGTCGAGTTTACGATACATCCGGAGGTCGCGTAGATATTTCATTTTATTTCAGAACTTCTCATTCTGAACACGGACTCAATTTTCCATAATGCTACACTGGGATCTTGTCTATACCGTACGAGTGTCGTAGATGATACTATTATACTTGTAACGCTGCACTATGCTTGTTGATATAGAGAGATTTCCTAAGCGAACAGAATATGCAATAATGTCTCAGGAGCTCTGCATCTTTTTACCCATCTCGCAGAGTATTGAAGACATCTTCCTACCAGGCCATTATGAATTCCTTATTATGTGATACTAGCCCACTCGACTTGAGGAATGAAGCCACATTTCTAATGAGCAAATGTCTTCAATTTTCTTGAAAAATCCCCATGCATTGGCATGACTTCCTTGTGTAGCTTCAGGATGACTTCAATCTCCGCAGCTTTCAGCTTTTTGCTGAACGAGCTTCAACTCAGTGACAGAGTTTGGATCATCATTTCTAGTTCATCTGCTACAAACTGCTGTTTCGAATGGAAACACTCCGTTCCCTGCCTTTTGATGGTAACGGACCATATAAATAAGGGGATCCGAACTCCTAATAAATATACCTACTTCATCCAGTATAATTCTGTTATGTAGCGCTCCTAACTGAAAAGTCCACAGTCTCCGTGTTGTCCAATGAAGTGTAATAGTGGAAAAGACGATTTAGGATGCGAATTACTATGAAAATCATTTTGCGAGTTTTAATATCGAGTTTTCGTAACTCCTCTCTAGTCCTTTCGTCACTTCGAAGAGTTAAACAGAATCGGAATGGTAAGCATATCAGTTGCGGCAATTTTGTTTTTTTCCGACTGTTCTGATGACCAGATATGTCGGAGTTCATGCTGTTACTGGCCGTGAAGACAGTTTTTAACTGTGACTACCTCTTGAGAGTGGCGTTGTTTTATCACTAGGTTAATATACGAGTAGAGGTCGGGATCATAAGGGGGCCTCCTACTCCATTTTTCCTTTACCAATAAAAACAAAGGTCTTTTTGGTTCCACAAACTCTGTCTGCCAGACATTCTCTCGTTTTCTTTCATAGGGAAGCGAGAAAACTAATAGCAAGTATTCACGCCCTTTCTATAGTACTCAAACTGTAGAACAACACTGCAATATATATTTTTTCTTCAAGAATAAATATCACGATATCTCAGATACATCTCAAGGCGCATTCGTTAATACGAAAACTATTTCAGGGTTGTTCTAAAGTTTGAGAAGGCGGTAATAAGAAGGCGTGAATATTTGCTTATAGTTCTCAACGAAAACGAGAGGTTCCGCCGTTTTGTGGACCTGAGAAAAAATATTTTTTTCAATTGGTCAGAGGAAAATAGAGAAGGGGGTGTCTCTCATCACCCTGACCTCTACTCCTTTGGATATATGCTGAAACCGCATAAGCTAGACAAGCTGACAACAAACCCTAAGAGCCCAACGACACACTTTATGAACTATAATGGAAAAGTATGAATATTGTATTTATTTTTAATACGACTATTCGAAGAGATTGCGACTTCCTGGGCAAATTGAACGTAATTTACTTACCGTCGGAAAATCCCTAGCAACTGGTGAATACAGCACACCTTTATAAAAATAAAATAGCATGGTCCACATAAATTTACAGAAGTGCTGTGGAGAAAAAAATTTATGTGAATATATGATGAGTTTTTTCTTAACATCGCTTTACTATACTCATACATCTTAAAAAATCTATTATAAAAGTATAGATTTGTCCTCGTATGTGTTATTTAATCAAACTGAGACCCAACGTAAGCTGAATAGAATACATTATATTCAGTGCTTCTGTCAAGAATGAACCAGAGTCCAGTTGAGAAATGAAACCACCCTCTCAATTTCCTTTTATGGCTGGAATTTATGTCGTTCTCTCCGGACTTCCAGCTTGGAAACTTTCCTGGACAACGACAGTCTAGCGGTAATACATTTGGTCTATGAAATTGCTGGACACAGCTGTGGCTAATGACAAAGGTAACATTCTTTTCGGTTGATCTACGGAAAGTTTTCAGGTCGGTTTCATATAATTATGTAACGTCGTATACAAGGGATAGACAGTAATTGTGATAGTACGTACTGTACGTACCATCACAATTATACATCACTCACTCAATTCATATTTAGCTACGTAAACCGAATACGAAAACCGTAATACAGATTCGGAAAGAATTCTTCTATAGGGAAATAATGAGAGCAACAGAGAAAATCTTTTGAAAAATAGAGTGGGATATATTTTTGTTACTGACATTGACGTGTTTGCCCATTAACGTCGGCAAGGACTAGTACAAGAGGGATTCTAGGCATCAACAAAATTTGTTGAATTTTTTTAATGTCACACCTGATAGATATTCATCATCTAGGGATCATAATGACTGTTTATGGTCCGAATTTCATTAAAAAAATGTATTACAAAATATTTTTTAAAATACAATTCCTGTTGCTCTATCATAAATAATGTAAACAAGCACTGTAAAATTGATGATTGACCACTAGAAATTGAAAATTTAGCTAATAGTGCAGTTGCTGCAATAATGCCTGGAAAGTCTAAAAGTGTATATGAAAAAACTCATGCCAATTACAAAAGTTGGTGTCACAAGAAAAGTATTGAGAAACTTGCGTTCGAAAAGGTACTTTTACTTATTTAAAAAAAATCAATAACGAAAAAGTCTTCAAGCTGAGTTATTACTCAACGTTACGGCGCATGTTGTTAATAAAAAAGATTTTAACGTGAGTAAGTTTAGTCACCTGATTGCTTTTTTAAAACAGAATTCCAATTCTTATAAACCCAGAAAGTTCAAAATTTTCACTAGCGAATAAGTGGAGCATGTCTGAGAGATGAGCTGAAAAACTTAAAAAGGAAATATGTGAACGATGAAGGGACTGTTTCTAGAATTGTAATACCTGGTACAAAAACAATTGTTTCTGGAGAATTCTTCGTAACGCACAGTGATGCCGATGAAGTAAATGTGATACAATTGGTGCAAATCTATACATCAATGAGGACGCAGCGATGCCAAAATTTCTCGTTTCTTTTTGTCCTTCAGAAACAACAAATGTACGAAGAAGCCTGTAGGTATTCATACGTTTGAAGACATGTTCAAGAAAATTGTTTCCTTCTTGAAACCTCATTCTACCGAATACACGGGTTACTGTTTTGGAAGATCTCCAGCTTCATTGTTGGCTGATTCCGGAGTACATCAGCCACACTATGAACGTCATGGTGGCTGGAAAAGTGACACAGTTGCTGAAGGGTATCTAGAAAATTCACGCGAGGATAAAAAAAACGGTATCCATTCTTGGAGAAAAATCATTATCGCATGTTTCACTGATTGTCTTTTCTGTACAAGAAACCAGAAAGTAGCAAGTAAACAAGCAAAACAATGGAACACTTTTGACGCCTATGTCCAATATGAATTCAACAAATTGTAATAAAGTAGTGTTTAATTTCATTCTTTTAATTTAATTTTTTTCGATACATTTTTTATATTTTGGCCTATTATACCAAGATATTTCATCATTATAATCCCCAGTACTCTAATTAAATCATTATAGAAATCAGTCCAATGAAGTATATCATTTTGACACTGAAAATTAAATCCATAATGATGTCATTAGGACACATCAGAATATAAAATATATCAGACGATCAATTGAGAATTAGTTTGAAATTCATGGATATACAGTACAAATAACACAGTGGCCAAATATCGAACCCTACGGAACTCAATTATCCACGAGAGCAGAGAGTCAGATCAGAAATAACTGATTTAGGTCAAAAGCCATGCTGAAATCTAGCATAACCATCTGTTTCGGTTTATATGTCGTCTATAACTTAAATTAATGCAGTAACATATATTCGTGGAGTTTCGAACCATGACTGATGAGAAAAAATTATGTTGTTCCACTATTGGCAATGACCAAAATTTGAGAGGGACCAATGAAAACTTTCAAACCCACACTGATCGATCGACCAAAATTCACAGCAGACTGCTATTTCGAACATGGTCTTTGAAAACCGGTCGAGGACGATCATACAGTGTGAGTTATTCAACAAGAATACATGTGTTGGGCAATTTGGTAAAAGTTGAACGATCGCGAATGGTCGGTCATGCATATCCGCGATCATGCATGGTTGCACACTGTGTTGGCTGCCTTAGGTATGGTACAAAGAAATGCTAATCAACCGAAGTCTTCAGGATTGTACATTTTGGATAGAGGAACAACAATGAAACATTTTTTTCCAAATAGATGAAAAAGACATAACCATGGCAAATCGTAAGACAGGAACATTGATTTGGTCGATCCTTCGAACCTTGGAATTCAAATTTGTATCTATATATTTCAAAAATAGTCGTGGCGGAGAAATTCCTCCAATACTGGTAACAGGATACAAACTGTAAATTGGACTATACCGGATGACCACGAGGTGAGGAGGTACGCCCCCCAATTTTTATATGGTTTCGAAGATACAGGTTTCAAATTTGATATGTTGCTATTATAATGAAATGCTTTTCCCACGAAATAGAGTTAACACAATCAACCTTTGGCCTCAATTCTCTGTTTTATATGAAGCGTGTAGAACACTTACCAGGAAAAGTTGAATTGTACCACTTTTACTTATTCATGCCTTTTTCACTCACTCACTAGTTTTTAAATAACCTGGTTACCTTATTTTCAACACTCTCAGGATTGCAATGTGTTCAAATATGCTTTTCAAATTGTTAATAATCAAGATTTGTACTTATGGTCTATATAAAAGATGACATATTATTTTGCTATAAAAATGCAATTAGAAGAAGAAAAATAAAATTGAGAATAAAAATTAACGATTTCAAATATACTCCTACTATCAGTCATCAAATTATGAGTCCAAGCTAGCTAGAATCAAATGCAATAAATCAAATGATAAGGTATTTACGTTAAAAAATACCTCAAAACTGTAAATTTCACTATAACATTGAATAGATGATTCTAAACAGATAATTTATCTCCCTACCTTCAGATTAACAACAAGACTGCCTCTTGGCCGATATTTATTTACCCTTGGAATTCCCACTTCAAACGTAGGTATGCTATCTTTATATGAAGGTTGTTCTATGGTTATTTTACTAATCAAATTTTGTTTCATTTCCTTATTCAATGTGCTCAGGCATTAAATATTTTATAACTCAGATATTCTAACATTTTGAGAAAAAAATCCGTAACGGAATTAATTCGCGTTTAAAAAAAAATCTTTTCATTTAATTACATAAATGTTTCTAATATTTCTACTTATTATATGTTCTACTGGATCTCTGCAACACTCAGTTATGATTTGAATCAATTATTGAGGGAATTATGTCATTATACTAACTGATTGATACAAACTTACATTCAAAATGTTGAATTCCTCTCGTATAATTTTATAGGAACTCGAAGCATGTAAGTTCAATTTTATCTCTTCAAAATGTGAGTGTTTTTGCCTTCTCCGAAATATAATACAGGAAGGGTGAATTTTTACTGCTTTTCAGATGTGGACTAAATGAATAATATCTGTGACTTTCACAAATTATTTTGAATATAATTCGAAAGTATGTTTTAAATCCATTTATGACTTCCGGTTTAACCAAAACTCCTATTTTGTATTTCAAATGACACTGTATATTTTTATGATTGATTGAATTTGATATCTGATGATTTTATCTTGAGTTTAAGACTATGCAGAACTTTTTATAAAGAATAACTTTTTTTCGAAAAATCAATATTAAATAAGTTTCCCATATGTAGCCAACTTAAGCAGACTCACTGTATATGTTCTCACTTTCTCATCTTCTATGTTCAGTTCCGTTAGCACTATAGTAGTTTCTATATGAATCATATTGTTGTTGCTACTCATGCCGGGACTCGGGCCTTTTCTAAAATGACGGGATCAATTAGTGTTCGATGCGATCTAAATGCCATAGACAATCCAAGTTTCTGGGGGTGATGATCGATTGTAAATTGGGATTCGAGGATCACATCAAAAATCTCAATATATGTCGTCTGGCAAAACCCAACTTCAGAACATTTTTGTTCTCCAAAATTGTGCAACTCGATACCTATGTAAAGTAAATCGGCTACAATCTTGCAGAGCGCTATATGCAGAACGTAAGATACTTACACCTATTTCGATTTTTATCCTATCAACTATTTGTTTGATCAATAATCAATGTAAAGAAAAATTCATAAAAAACTCCTCGGTATGCCCGAAACGTTAGTTCAATTAACTTGGATTGTCATCCTTTCTACCACATTTGTCAGAGACTTTTTGATTCACAATGGCTACAAAAATACCTTGTCATATCGAAATGTTGAACAGTCATCCAAATTTTAGAAAAATTTGCGTGACACCTTAGCAGCAGCACTTTTAATCCTAACGCAACAGTGAATCGTTAATCTTATTATTGAAAGAATTCCACTATGATAAATTTTGATATTTCTAGTCTTAGTAAATTTTAATTTTATCGTCATGCATTTCATGCACGTGATGTATTTAATTTCATTCATTTTAATTTTTCTTGGGGTTGACAGAATATTTGTATGTATATATTTTTGTATACATTTCTATATTTTTGAGAGGATACGTGTGTTTATATTACTGGCAAATGTTTGTTAGTAATGCATTCCTTCATACAATCTGGCATGTTAACTATATATGTGGTGAACTACCAAATTTTCAAATTTGGCATACTTGATTGATTAACATTCCGGAGGGATTCCCTGTAGATTGTTATACTGATATTATCACTATTTATAATTAATTAGCATTTAATTATTTGTGTTGTACAATAAATGCTATATTATTTTGCTTTATATTATCATTAGATCGATTTTAATAAATTTCAACCATTAGCTTCAGTTACTCCAAGTTCTTCTGCCATTTATCTTGCATTATGTTTCTTGTAGGATAATTTTTTAGTATGGAAAAGTGATTTCAATAATTTGGGCTTCTTGACTCACTTGAATAATATGCTATTCTAACATAATCTTTCAATTGTCTAGAGGAATGTTGGAAAAAAACTCTATCTCTCTATATGAAACAATGAATACATATATACAGCATGATTTACTTAGGCCGTGCATTAGAAGTTTTTTAACTTGCAGTTGGACTAGAAACTTGAAATTTGGTATGCTGTCATAATTGATCATATGCGTTCTACCTCAGATGTTTTTAGTCCTACAACTATACAGGGTATGCCAAAAGTCGGTACCAACTTTCTTATTTTAAATGGAAACCCAATGTTTTTTTGTCATGGTTCGATTGTCCTTCTGATTATTACTTTAGACAACCTAAGTTATGTTTAATTATCTATCACAGTTTTTGAGATATGTCCCATTTTCGGAAAAAAATTACTGCTGTAGTGGTTTACGAAAACACGTGTAGCCCGCAAAACGTTCAAAATTAGGAAACCGAATCTATGGAGCAGTTAGCTGGTAGTCCAGGCTAACACCTGATGTTCCATCGACGGTCCCATTTCGTACCATATGGGCGGAGCCCATTTTTGAACGTCGCAATATAGAATTGTCAAAAACTCAATTTTTTTAAATGGCACCTACCATTTCTTTTTTAACCATTCAAAAGAAAATTGAATTTTAGGATGAGTTATTTCAGCTTTCCCTATACCCAAGTTCAACCTCTATCGAATTATTCAATAAAAATCAAGAAATGCCTTAACTTACAGAATGATTATGTGTGTATGCCATGGAAACAAAAGAAAATTGTAATAATTTAATAAAAAACATTGAACAATTTTTACAGAACTCTAGCGTAAATTTTCAATATGACCACCATTGTTGTTCAAACATTCTATTATTCTACTTTCAATAGATTGCGTAGCACGTCTGATTTCGTTGGGATCGAAACTGTCAAAAGTCTGTATTATTCTAAGTCTCAACTCATCTATATTGTGAACTGGTGAAGAATAGACCAAATCTTTTACCCTACCCCAAATATAAAAATCTAAAGGGTTAAGATCTGGAGATCTTGCAGGCCAGAGAAAGGGTCCTCGATTTCCCCACCAACGGTGCTCGAACATGGAAGTCAATTTGGTATACACAGTTCGTGTATTGTGCGGTGGTGTCCCATCCATCTGGTACTATGAACGTGCAGCTCTAGCCAGTGGCAAATTGTCAAGAAATGTTTCTATTACGTTCTGAAGAATTTCTACATATCTGTCACTATTCAGATTTTCATCGTAAATAAAGTAGCGTACCTCTTGGTTCATTACCAAACAAAACACATTTATTCGAAATTGTACTTGTTTTTCAACTTCGAACACCATATGTGGATTTTCAGAAGCCCAAATATGTCGATTGCGCCTATTGTAAACTCCCTGCTGACAAAACTTTGCATCATCAGTCCAAATTATGTTGTCTAAGAATCCGGCGTGCTCTTGTATTTTGAGTAATAAGTCCTCGCAAAAGTTTACTCTACGGGGAAATTCACCTGGGTGTAATTTTTGCAATCGTATAAATTTGCAAGATGTAGCTTATGGCGGTGTAAAATGGTTTGTATTGCAGAGTATGGAAATCTCGATTCCAAAGACGCCGTTTGTATTGAGGATTCAGCATATGCTTGAAAATATCCGAGAATGAAAATTTGATTATCGTCATTGCCAGTTAGTGGTTTGACTCTCGTAACGGGTCTAGCCACCTTCCCAAAATGTATAAAATTAGTTTTCAATCGTGAGAACTTGCCCCGTGTCATCGTCGGTAAGTTTGGATATTTCAAATTAAACTCTCGGACAGTTCGCTGCACAATTTTTTGACACATGCCGTGGATAACAAACAAGTCAAACACAACTTCGTTTGTATAATGTTCCATATTCCAATCAATTTTATTTAAGAATTAGCACGACTCGTTTTTACTTTGACAGAATAGCACCTTCTTGTTTACAGTTGTTTTTTGTTTTCATGGCATACTTGAATAAACACAAAAGCATTCGGCAGGATAAGGCATTTCTTGATTTTTATTGAATAACTCGATAGAGGTGGAACTTGGGTATAGGGAATGCTGAAATAACTCATCCTAAAATTAAATTTTCTTTCGAATGGTTAAAAAAAATGGTAGGTGCCATTTGAAAAAATTGAGTTTTTGGCAATATTATATTGCGACATTCAAAAATCGGCTGCGCCCATATGGTACAAAATGGGACCGTCGATGGGACATCAGGTGTTAGCCTGGACTACCAGCTAACTGCTACATGAATTTGGTTTCCTAATTTTGAACAGTTTGCGGACTACACGTGTTTTCGTAAACTACTACAGCCGTAATTTTTTTCAGAAAAATGGACATATCTCAAAAACTGTGATAGATAAGTAAACATAACTTAGGTTGTCTAAAGTCATAATCCGAAGGCCAATCGAACCATGACAAAAAAAACATTAGGTTTCCATTTAAAATAAGAAAGTTGGTACCGACTTTTGGCATACCCTGTATAATTGTAGGACTGAAAGCATTTGAGGTAGAACGCACATGATCAATTATGACAGCTTACCAAATTTCAAGTTTCTAGTCCAACTGCAAGTTGAAAAACTTCTAATGCATGGCCTTTGTAAATCACGCTGTATATACAGGCCGTTTCTTTTGTCATGTGGTAACATTACTATATTCTAAACCGTAATAGACACAAAGACGATTAAATGGGAAAAAACTATTGTGGTGAGCAGTAAATTGGTCATAGAAAATTTACGGGGATTCTCGCCCTTCCTAACTCATACAGGGAAAACTGAAAATGTTGTTTTCGGTTTTTTACGTTTAATTAAAAATTTATCATTACGTAGTTCTAGTACATTTTGAATACAATAAAACTTTCCTCTTTAATTTTTTTATATTTTCTGAAATAACCATTATATTCGTAAAAAACCGAAAACAGCATTTTTAGTTTTCCCTGTATAAGTCGGGAAGGGCGAGAGTCCCCGTAGATTTTCTCTGACCAATGTACTGCTCACCATAATAGTTACATTTTTTCCTATTTAATCGTCTTTGTATCTATTACGGTTCAGAATATAGCAATGTTACCACATGATAAAAGAAACGGCCTGTATATGCGAATTTTCCTCCTTCAGAAACAACGGCAAAATACCGCAACTACAAAAGTAATTTTAAATCACAGTGGGTTGTGTCCAGTGGGATATCAACCTTCGTCTAGTATCGATCATGTTCCAGATACCGAACAGAAACCGGCGACAAAGGCCAAAGCACGCCGTCTATAAATCATATATGGAAAGTCACGTATCATATACCTAACTTTGCATGACAATATTTCCCCATATCCTGACTGAGAATTTGATCCTTTAATAAAACACAAACAACCATTCCTCGCCGAATCCTCTTGACTTCACCAGTCAAATGTTTCATTCAGATTTATCCGCCGATAAAAAGTTTTCCGTGTTGAACGTGTATTTTTGGAAATGAATAATAATCAAACTTGTGATGAAATTATTTTTCAAAATTATGGAGATACAGTTGATTATTTCATCAAACAAGGTTGGCCAGTGAAATTGAACTTAGTTGCCTAATTTTCTGTAATTTTCAACAAATATGAAAAATTTCGTTAAAACATAAATATACCCTTGAAGATATGCTCCCTACTATAGTTTCTAAAATAGCAACAGTCTCTGTTTTACATATTTGATAAATTCTGTTACTTGTTCGACTATTAAGTTGAACTATCCATCCATATTGAAAATTTTATTATCGAGCTTTGTGAGTGCAATTTTTTTGTTTGACACAATGTATTATTGTTCCCATTCGTTGATCGACCATCAAAATCATAAGTAGATATTTTTAATCTCGTACATTTCATTATAACTATGTTAAATACAATTTTTGTCATGCAATTTCAAGCCAATCCATGAAATTTTCCATGGAGAGATCAATAGAAATTGAAAGAATGAAAATGTTGTTATTGTTTCAGGTCGGCCAGTTTCTTGGGCGATGCTGGCACCATCCATCACACCCAGAAGAACCAGCGAGGGTCCTAATAACCCTGGATTGAGACTCTACAAGTTTGACAAGGATACTGGCGTGGTGAGTTGGTATACATTTAAATCTTTTATTTTTAGTTGATTGTTCGTATAAGTTGAAAAAAATTAACTAGCAGAAGATTACTTAACGAGCTGTATATACAATTCTGTTGTATTTATCGATTCTGCAATTTCCATCGTTCTATGGCATAATTTTGGAAGTTACATAGTTATATAGGTTCTAGAATATCCAATAAGTTCCAAACTACAATACGAATATTCATAATTGGAGACTAGAGTAGAAATGAGTGTTCCTAACCATTACCATAACCTGAACCAATTTGGAGAATTGAGTCCATGGTTTTCTGCTAATATTTTCACCTGATTGAAAAAAAGACGTTCATCATCAATATCATTCTGGTCGAAGTGTCTGTGCAAGTCCTAGAATCACATTCAAGCAATTTTTAATTTTCCTATGCCCATGGACCACAGTTCATTGGGAGATTTGGAATTACCCCCCTTTCTCTCCTCTCGCCTCTGCCCCATGCCAAATCGCGCAAATTCATAAGCATTTTTTAATAATTTCTTTGAAATTCTGGCAACTTCTGAACCGACTCTTTGATTTTTTTTAGAATATAGAAGAATTTTTTTTTTGTGAAGGGCTGCATCTGTCAAAATTTTCAAAAGATAGAAATACATTCTCAAAATAATTGAAATAAATTGAAAACTAGAGCCCTTTAGAAGTATGATGTTTCAAATAAAATTATAGTTGAATTCATCGTATATTCTGAAAATGCAATTCAAAACAGGGAGTTCCATTAAAAAATACGAAGTTGGGATCCACTTCCGGTATAACCAGAAGTCGTAGACAACTGAAAATATTTCAATTGAAACGATCTCAAAATCGTTAGGTAAAAATAATCCTATTGGTTTCCCATATACATATATTGTTATTATATACGTCTGTAACTTTACAAGCAACCCGTAGAAGCTAGGGAAGACGTAGCCCTTACCTTTTAACGTGTGATGCCATACACGAGAACATTTACCATGCTGGGAATCGATCCCACGCCCTGTGATTGAGAGGCAAGGACTCCACTATCACAAACACTACGGCGCATAGACTCAACTCATTATGGTGTACCCTGTATATCCATGAACTTATTGTAATTTGAAGTTGCTCAAGAGTAATTCGAGAATTGTGTAAAAGCCAAAACCGATCGTAAAAAGCAAGTCTCAGTAGAAATTATACAAGAGAACTTTAAATAGTAAAAAAAAATATATTTCACTAGACGTTTCCTCATTCTTCATGTAGTAATATTTGAATACACTGTACAAAATTTATTCTTAAAGAATTTCAACGAAACCTTGGAATTCAAAAGAATCTGGGTCATACTGTAGTACTCATTGAACAGAAATTTCCTACATTCTTCCATCCTCTTAGACTAAAAAGGACTATTTCAGAAAAAAGATAAATGACCCAGAATTTCACTTGAGTAACTTTAAACGGCTTAGGGCTGAATTAAAACCGAAAATCACAAAATCAAATAGGACCCCACCTTATCATGGAATTTTATCAAAGACAGAAGACAAAAAAGCAAATTGGAAACTTGTTTTATTATCAACGATAGGAAAGTTAAAGATAAAAAGTTGTCGCAGGAGAATTTGCAGATTACTTCGGTTCAACATCTCTACTTATGATTAAAGTGATGTAAATGAACGAACAAATAGCTTTTCACAGAATTTTTCTCAAAACCTTCACTTTCAAAGAATAATTGTTGATGATATAAAAAAAGCGCTACGATAGTTGAAACTCAAAAGATCGTCAGGTCCGGACAATATTCCGTGTGTATTGCAGTACTCAACTGTCCAGCGAAAATATTCGAATTTATTATCCAGGAAAAGTTGCACGTCAGTCTCAAAAGTGTCATATCACCGATTCAACACGGTTTTTGTAAAAAGAAGTCGATTCAAACAAATCTACTGACATTCACTATTAAAATCTCAGAACATTTGGTTTTAAATTCACAAGTAGATTCTGTTTACACTGATTTCGCCAAAGCCAAGGCCAAAGCCTTCGATAAGGTCAATCATGACATATTATTAGCCAAACTGAACTATTGTGGAACGAGCAATCATCTGATTTAATTTTTCACTTCCTATCTTCGGTTGAGGCCCCAGTGTAGAAGTATCATCCGACTGTCTTCTTTATGCCGATGATTTCAAAATATATTACAAAATCTCAGATATAAATGATTATCTAGAACTACAAAATGATATTAATCGAATATCTTCCTGGTCGATAAAGAATAGACTGCTATTCAATCTTTCGAAATATAAAGTGATTTCCTTCAACAAGAACATTGAGAAAACTGAACTTTATTTATATACAATGCAGGGCTTAGTATAAGAAAGGGGGTGTGGGAAGCACATGATCTATAGTCGGATCCACATTGAGAAGTCAGTTAACGTGACATAAGTCAATACATTTCAAATAGGACATTTCAAGCCAATGTTGCCTACGTCACTCACAGGTCTGGCCGAGCAACAAAGTGTGTCCCTTGCGTCTTCAGTTCAATAAGTTATTCCGGTGAAACGGTCCTAAAATAACTTTGTCTGGATTAATGGAATTTTCAAAATGTACATACTTTGTATACGATTGGTATAATAAAATTACGGCTTTATCATTTAAAAAGTTTTTCAAATATTTCCGAGAAAACGATGTACTGACCACTACAGGTCAATTTCAAAAATGGCTTATTGAAAAAGGATATTTATTTCACAGAAGATTGTATATCATATCTTGCATCACTGACTTCTCAATATGGATCCGACTATAGGTATTCTTTTTCAAAACGATTGTAAATTCAATCACCATACTTTCAACATTGCCAAAGAAGCCAGCAAGTTATTAAGTTTTCTGTAACGTACCTCTTCCGATTTCACCGATACAAGCATAATTCAATATTTATTTATTTTACTGATTCGTAGTAAAATGGAATACGCCTCAGTTGAGTGGGATCCAACACAACAAAACTTAAAGCAAAGTATTGAGTCAATACCATGCTTTCGGGTAAACCATAGTGGGCCCGTCAAGTGTAATAGATAAAATTTTAATTTGAATTGAAGAAACTGGTAAAATCTTGGTAGGCCTTATAGATAATTATGTCACGTTTTTTTTTTGTTTTCTCAAAAATGTATGAAAAACTTATGAGAGAAATATAACTAGGCATCGTCTGTTTTTTCCAAATAAAGGAATGAATAAATAATGCATTTGCTGTCAGCTTGTCCAGCTAATGCGGTCTTCCTATATCCACAGGCATATAACGCGGTCCTACGAGTGTTGTACTATCATCTACGACACTCGTACGGTGTAGACGAGACACCGGTGTTGCCTTATGCTCCGGGCGATATTGAGTCCGTTGTGAAGAATGAGATGTGCCGAATCTATTGAAACTACTCATTCCCCACCCTCGGGCAAACACAAGCCAATAAGCCTGATGTAGTCCTCCTCGATCATCAAAGTAGGACGATTTTTGTCATTGAGTTTTCAGCTTCTGGCAAAACGAACATTTTCCGCAATCGGTCAAGATGGTGGTTTTGATAATAGGGGTCTTTGGTTGAATGATGGACACACTTCTCTCAAACTTGAAAATCATACCGGCTTGCCGTGATATGGCAGAAATCTTAGCCGGACGAATGCAGAAGGCCGTAATTCTTGGTTCACTCCGCCTGCTGAGGGCACATGATTCTCGGACCCAATAGTCACTGACCCCACGACGTGGAAAGTGGTTTTTGGGCAAAATGAACCAGCGCGCCCTCCGGAAGTGCCGGATAAAAATAAAATAAAATAAAAAAAAATGGGTACGGCGTATGGGTATATTGGGAGGGGGTCATTGTTATTGTTTAATTTATACATAAACATAAGAGCTGATAGAAATCTTCTATGATCTTCTCTGACTCAGCTCTAAGATTTTAAATTCTCTCTCTCTGGTGAGTTGAACGTATATGGTAATATAATCGGACCATCTCTCTTATTTTTTGAAATACAAATAGCGTAGAAGTTTGTTCCTGGATGATAAATTTTCTTAAAAAAGTAGTGGGTTGGTAATTTTTTGTAGCATGACTCAATCTCATTCCAATTTCATGAATGAAAATATGCGCCGAAATCATCAAAAGTTATAACAGTTATAAGATGAAAAAAAATATTCATTTCAAAGATTTTGATATTTTCCCCTGCATGAATGCTGAATTTCTTTTCGTCGTTTTTCGACTGGTAAATAGGCCAGTCAGACTGAAGTATCAGCTAAGCACCAGACGTTCTTTCAAATCTCCGTTTCACCACGTAAGGAAAATGAAGAATGAAAGCTAAACGCAAGGTATCGAACAAAGTGCCTACAAGGCGTAAAAACCGAGTAGAATGAAATTGTCTTTGGGGAGGATAGTATGCCCTCTGCGAAACATAGCGATAATTAGAAAATCTACAGCAAAGGAAGGCGAGCAAAAACAATGAATAACAAGTAGGGTTCGATTGACACAAAAGGCGGCGCGACGCTCAGCGTTGTTTGCTGAAAAATCTCGTCCACCCTTGAGATCAACTCGACAGAAGAATTTCAAGTGGGTGTGCCTTTGATTTGCTCCAAAATCAGGGCTCGCGAGGAAGTTAATCATTACTCTTTTGAGTAACAATGCAAGTGAGTTATGCTAATGAGATGTCGCTTCTACACAAATTTTTGCTTATGCAAGCGATGACGAGAACAATAGCTTCAAAGACTGTGACGTGAACGGTGGAAATTATATTATGAAACTGAAGAAAGAATAATGGAAATTGTCGTAGGTCCTCAAGTATTTCCAAACATTATGAGAAAACTAGCCAACTTTAAATAATTATACACTGTGGTACACGGTCCCTGTAAGCCACATCATTTATGTTTTTTAGATTCTTTCCATTTCATTAATATATAATATATATGAGTTAGGAAAAATTCTTGAATTTGTGTACACGTTACGTATTCGAAATTCAACTAAACAAGACAAAGGTTTCCATAGGCAAAGGATTTAATAAATTTTATGGAATACTTCCCGTTGTGAGCTATTTCCGTTTTGAACTTCGCAAGCAAGTGTTGCACATTTTGGAACTTGGCTACACCGTACTGATGATGACCAACAGTCTGAAACACGTGTCTACGGTCGTTCTGAAACCTATAATTGTTATAAAATTGTTATATCCGTCAACCGGTTGCACCTCTACGTGCAACGCTCAGAAGTCAGAGACTTGTGCGAGCTAGGGGAAGACGTAGCCCTTACCTTTCAATACGTGTGATGCCATGCACGAAACCGGTGGAAATGGTGAGGTTCGAACTCATTCATGCTCCTACGGATGTTTTGGCTTATGGAGCGAACACTTTACCCGCATGCCACCTAATATATTGTCTCTTTCTGTTAATAAATTTAACTTTGTCATAAAAGTTGTTGAAAATATACTCATTCATACTGTTAGTTTTACAGTTTTCAATTGACAAACACCGTTTTGATTGCACATAGGAATAACCTTTTTTTACATTCAAACTCCATTATTATTTTGGCCAGATTACTATTTTAAATAAATTACTATTCAAACTGTTTAACGAAAACCAAAGTTCATAATGAATTCCTAATCGTGGAAATCCAAACCATAGGGAAGCATACTCTTCAGATTTCTAGATTAAAATCTACTTAAAAATATGATATTTCACTGTAAATCAATTAGGTGAAACGTTGTTTCAACACTCAACAGTACAAAATGTAGGGTTTGGTCTTGTTTTACTTCATGCCCACTGACAAAATGTAACTCGTCTTCAAAAAATCATTTTCTGTATGTTCTTGGTAGAGCTGAAGTTGGTATATAAACGAAATTCATGCTTTTTAAGGTACTTTCTATTGATTATTTCTCAATATCAATTTAGGTATTTTTCAGTGTTAAATTGTGGCCAGTTTGTTTTGTAGGAGACTTGATCATAAATAATAGGATGTCTCTCCAAACTTGAGAATGTAATCACAAACGAGTCGAAACATATTGAATTGAGTTCAACTGTTTGAGTAGGGCCAGTGGAAAGACTGCCTTTAGACCACTTTTCTGAAGGCCTGTAGATATTACTTTTGACATGTTTGTTTGTTTCACGTTTAAAAGGTAACAAGATCACGGAATATTTCATCACGGAATATTTCAAATTTGGACAGAGCACCTATCTCAAGAATACCTGAGTAATTCATGTAAAACCACGATTATCCTGTGGCAGGAAATAATCTCATAATCGAATCAAATAAAGGAACCGTTCCTAATGATAGCCCTCTGAGACAGTGCTGAACATAAGGAAATTTCTCATAACTTCACAACACCGTAACTGATTTTGCCTATTTTCCAGTGAAAAAAAGGTAGAAGTCGGAATAAATTTCTGTAAAAAAAACTGGGCGTCCCAATTGAAAAATTCTAATTAATGTCCGAATTTCACCTTGTGAAATCAACATAACTATTCAATAGTGGTAAAAATAAGTATATCAATTATAATTCGACAATTTCGTAACTGATTTAGATTTACAGCAATGTAAAGGTAAAACTTGGCAGAATTTATAAATTAAAATAAAATTTCAAAAAACTATTCAAAATGGGTAGCTATGTGCCCACAATTCCAGTTTAATCCGTTGATATTTCAAGTCGATTGCTTGTTATGACTAACGTGACGCTCCAAATGTTCTGAATTTCATACGAACGGAAACATCTAACTTCTAAGGGTTTGTTTCATGAGTTTTTGTCCCAGTTGAATAAATAAACAAAATATAATTCATTTTTATTATCTTTGAGAGCCAGTCCTTTCTAGTTTTTTTATTGTTGCAGGTTTTTGATTACACTCAGTTTTATCTTGACCTCTCCACTGCCCATGCAAATGACAACAAGAATGCAGAGTGGGCTGTTGAGTATAACTTCAGCACTTATTACTCCGTCAATGAGATCAACCCAGTCAGTCTTCATACGTTAGCTGACAAATTCACCCAAGATAATCCTCAAGGGAACTCAGTATTCAGTAGGTGAGTCAATTACGATTATGCAATAACTGTTTGGAAATGTTACAATGTTTAATACACATTCAATATATTGAAGCCTCAGTGTTGGCAAATATCATAGGAAAAGCCATATTTGGAGGCATCCCCACGGTAAGAATAATAGTGTAACGAGCTGGAGCCGGCCCTACCTGTTATAATTTTCTGCTTGATGCCAAATTGTAAGGAATGCTTTTGGGTCACCGCTACTCGATACATCCAGGGAATCGATACTGCACACACCACAAAAACTCTATAAAAAAAGTTTAAAAGAGAAATAAGGATTTTAAGGTCAGTTCAGAACCAGGAAAGCATTCTTTGAAACTGCTTAAGTCTTTAGGAAGAGAGGACAATGTTACACAGTTGGAGTTTCTCGTCAATTCGAGATTGGCCCCCTCTAGACGTGAATCCTTAAATAATCAATAATCAAGACTGTTTTGACTGATAATGTGTTTGGTTACCACAACACCTGCCTTACTTGTCCGTTTTAGAAGACTTGCGCTCAATCGGAAAGAATTTTGCTTATATGAAAGACAAAGAGCGTAACAAAGAACACATGAAGTAAAATTCATAGTTAAATATTGAGCAGTTTTGCATACTACTCAGTAACCGGTGTGAAGTTAGCAACATCCATAGACGTACCAACTTTTTTTTTATTTCTTATTAGTTCATACATGATTGTTATATGAAATAGTTTTATAGAATTTCAATTATTTTTAAACATCAATTTACAATAAATATGATATAATTTCAATGGAATAAAAAGGTCGGTTTAGTGATAAATGAACTCAACTTTCTCGTATAAGAACAGAAAATACTCGATGAAAAACTTAGTTCCCAGATATATTCGGGTATAGAATTAATTTTATAAACAAATATATGAACAAATGAGCAAGGAAATAAACTGAAAAATAGCACACAAAAAAATAAACTAACTAAACAAGCCAGATTCGAAACTTCGGGAAGCAAACGAAATGTCCGATTCAGGGAAACTGGAAAAATCTTATTCATATTGTCATAACATCCAGTGACGGGCCGTCGGAGGGGTCGAAATCATCATAAGAAAATAAAAATAATTCGAAACATTGAGAAGAAGATGAAATGTCAGATCCATATTCCACTGGAATAATCTAATTCACTTTCCGAAACACCCAGTGACAAACTTATTCAGTGACGGGCCGTAGGAGGGGTCGAAATCACTATAAGAAAAGAAAAATAATTCGGAACTATAGTTTCGAATTATTTTAATTTTCTTTTGATAATTTCGACCCCTCCGACGGCCCGTCACTGGATGTTTTTCAATATGAATATGATTTTTCCAGTTTCCCTGAATCTGACATTTCGTTTTCTTCCCGAAGTTTCGAATCTGGCTTGTTTATTTAGTTTATTTTTTTGTGTGCTATTTTTCAGTTTATTTACTTGCTCATTTGTTCATATATTTGTTTATAAAATCAATTCTATACCCTAATATATCTGGGAACTAAGTTTTTCATCGAGTATTTTCTGTTCTTATACGAGAAAGTTGAGGTCATTTATCATTAAACCGACCTTTTTATTCCATTGAAATTATATCATATTTATTGTAAATTGATGTTTGAAAATAATTGAAATTCCATAAAACTATTTCATATACCAATCATCTATGAACTAATAAGAAATAAAAATAAAAGTTGGTACGTCTATGGATGTTCGCCAATCTTCGACATTTTGGCTGCTGGAAATTAGCTGCTAACTTCACACCGGTAACTCAGTATCTCTTCGACATAACAATTTATTTTGCGAAGAACTAAGCACAAACATATGTGATAACCATGTACATAATGTACAGGGTGGGGCACCGAAAATGAAATAGATCCAAGGGGGACATCTTCCTATCGTAACCTTGACAGTTATACCTCTCCCCCACCCCTTGGTCACTATCACCCAAACAATTTGAATAGGGAAAGTAGTAAGTGTGACACATCATTATATAAAAAGGTAATTTTGTAAGAAATTCAGCTATGTCAATTTCCGATACCTAACTTTCTATTTTGGCGCCCTCGTGCGGGAAAAACAACTAATCCGTATTTCAAATTATGATACTTCATTTGCAAGCTAATTTGACATGAATTTGGTGACAATGCATTATGGAATTTTTCTAAGGAAAAAAAAATGGCGGCTCCAAAACGGCAGACAAGATTTAAAATTATGGTCTGATTCCATTCAAACTTGATAAGTGGTGGTTTTCAGGGTCGGAAATTATGAATTGTTTGTCAATGCAAAAAAAACAAGATGGTGGCTCCAAGATGGCGGACTAAATTTGTAATTATGGTCCGATTCGAGTCAAAATTAGTATTCCAGGGTCGGAATTTATGATTTTTTTGTCGATACCAAAATCAAGATGGCTGGTGAAACGGACCATAAAACAACTTACAATTTCCGACCCTGAAAACCACCACTCATCAAGTCTGAATCAAATCGGACCATAGTTTTAAATTTTGTTCGCCATTTGTTTTTTTCCTTAGAAAAATTCCCAGACAGTGGTAGAGTTCAGTCGTAATAATTATGCACCGATTATCTCATTTTATTTGCTCACCGAGTACACGTTTTAGTTTATTGTTGTCAACATGATTGTCAAAGAACAAATACTAATCTCTGAGAACCATTTTTTGTGAAATGGTGATAGTGAAGAATCAAAACGTGACCACGTCTTTCAACAATTCTACTTGTATAGCGATGGTTTACACAAAACACGAGAAAGTTGAAATCATTTTTATTTTTGCTGCTCAAAATGAGTGTGCTCGAGCAATAGCTCGGATCTTCAAAGAGAGACACGAAAACAGAAATGTCAAGGTGCGGTGCGGTTTATTTGGATATGCTGCAGAATCAGATTGAACCACTTATTTCGGATGCTGTTAACACGGACCTAGATGATGATGGTAATCCAAATCTATTGGCAGATAACATTCATTTTCAGCTAGATGGGGCACCACCTCATTTCTTATTATAGGTGCGAGAATGGCTATCACAAACTTTTCCAAATCAATTGATAGGTCGCCGAGGTCCAATAGAATGGCCAGCACGCTCGCCGGACTTGGCACCCAATGATTTTTTCCTGTGGGGTCATTTGAAA
The DNA here is from genome assembly GCA_958502065.1 of Chrysolina americana. Lineage (NCBI taxonomy): Eukaryota > Metazoa > Arthropoda > Insecta > Coleoptera > Chrysomelidae > Chrysolina > Chrysolina americana. The sequence goes on from OY293414.1 coordinate 75,923,755, forward strand.
TCCGTTATCTATAAAACTCAACCAACTGACCTGAACGATTTGGAAAGAAGAATTATAACTGAATGCCAGGGAATTACAAGAGAAACATTTTCAAAGGTGCAAGAAGAATTTGCAAATAGACTCTGCTACTGCCTGGGAGTTAATGGAAGTCATTATGAACATTTTTTGTGAATAAATTTTTGATAATCTATTAAAATTATAGAGGGTGTTGCTCTGGGGAGTAGGTGGTTGAAGTTTCTAATACCTACTTCACGTCACATGGTGTCCTCCTCCAAACAAAAATCGACGTGTTTTGGCGATTATTTGTAAAATAATTTTTCTGGGAGTTATTGAGGGTGGATAGTCTTAAGTAGACCACCCGGTATATAAGGAATCGTAGATCTAAATAAAAGAGAAGACTTTTGTTCGACGTTCGGAAAGTTCAAGGTGTCGTTATTCATAACGACGGTATTTCGACAATAAAAAAACCATTGCTAGCAGCTTTGTCAAGTTTATCACGAGAAGCAAAAGCATTGCCCTAAAATTTTATTGAAAAGAGCTACAAATAAACATCGAGAATTTTTTGTTTTCGATTTGCAATGTTTTAGTTGGGTATCTAAAATCGTTTTCAAGTGATTTCCACCAGGCAGAAATTTTGGCAAATATCTCTCAGACAACTACTTTCCCTACGAATATTAAATTGAATCTGATATCTATTCAAATGCCTCTACAGTCCACGATGTGGTAATGACACAAATCTTAGATGTTCAAGAATTTATAGTTGTCAATTCTCCAACAGTTTCGCTAAAACCGGGTCCATACCGGATGTTTTTGTTTTGGATTAGCAGAATGTTTCAGTATGAACAACATTGAGTAGTTTATTTGAAAGGTATTTGATAGAGAAATATGGATTTTTGTTATCTCAATAGGCTGGATTCAAAAATATTAAGAGGTTCACAGAAAATGGAATGAAACTGGATCTTGATTTAGGATCGAATATAAAGTGAAATGATTGCATGAATGACATATTTGATTCAACCAACTCCTTCCATAAGTAATTTTAATAGAAATATTGTTTAAACCACGTAATAATGTAATCAAATAAGAAATATGATCAGATCTAGAAAATTCTTTTATTGCTTTAAAAACATATTTATTATAATTGATTTGATATTACTTGACATGATTTAGGAAACGCTTCGTTCAAAGCATGAATATTTTGATTCAATTAATTTCTGCTGTTTGAGAAAATATTTGTGTTAATACAAATTTTCATTGAGTGGTTTCCACTGAAAATATATTCAAATCGAAGAAATGTGAGTATTGCTTTGAGAAATCCATTTTGTCACCGCGATTCAATGATGCAATCAGGCGAATACACGTGCGTTTTAAATTAAAATATATTTAGTCTATTCAAGCAAATGAAATCAACTAACCATATTCATTTGGTTGGATTTTTTCCGCGTTTCTTCCTTTCTCGGATTATAATTACTGGGCTAAAAAGTGGTTAGGTTTAAATATAAGTCGGCATCAGTCCATCTAACTCCGGAAACAAGAGTGAAACCACAAAAGGATTTGGTAATGGAACAAACATTTTCAAAACGGTTATGGCATTTTTAATATCTTCAATAAGAACAAATGTATGGAATAACCCAACTCACAATACACTTTCATTGTTTCAGGTACTACAGAGCGAATTCTGTCCGCATCAATACAAACCCATCTACAGGGTGCGATGCTACTTGCGCTCATACTCATTACTGCGCCATAACCAGAGTGGACTACGATGAATTTCATCAGTGTATGCAGACTGCTCCAAGCGCCCTCTCTTCGTCAAGGTCGTTTACCTATCGACCGTTGTTTCTCCTCATAATTTCTGTGAGTGTTGTGATAAATTTAGTGTGATAAATTAATGCTTTCTATTTCGACAGACAATAAATAATTGTTCGAAGGATATGATGGAAGGCATCAGTGCAGAGTTCATTCAATATGACGATACTTCTGAATATATTCGATTTCTGAAAAACGTTCAGAGAAATATTCTTCATATGTTGTTGGTGATATTAACAATATATGTACCTGCTCCATCACAGGATTCGTTTCAGCCCTCACTATCTAAAGACACAAAATTCAAATATATTTATTTCTTAACCTCTGATTTTGAAGTTGGAAACCAAACCATTAGAAAATATATAGGAATAGGGTAACGCCATCTGTCTTCTCTCTCTTCCTATACAAGCCACTTAACAATTGAAAGTTTGTTTCCCCCCTCTTCAACTGGGACTTACACAAATCAATAGAACAGAAAATGAGTGATATTATAACAAAAATACTAGTAACCGACTATACCAAAGCTACATTCTGTTATGTTTTGAACTCGGAATTGTTATTCATTGATTTGTTACAAACATTTAAGAACAAAAAACGTGATTTTTCTCGTTTATTCCTTGTAAAATTAAAACTCATACAGCAATTGGGTTATCCAAATGAAAAAAATTGTAGAGAACTGAAGTACAAATAAAATGAGACTTTTTTAGACCCGAACGGATCATTAGCAAAGGAGAAAATGTGAAAAAACCGGAAAATATCGCGATTTAAAAAAAAACTCAACTCTGCCATATTTCAAGTTGTGGGATTGGCCCTTCTTACTTTATATCTCAAATAGATTTTTCCTACAACTGCTATGAAAAGTACCTCATACTGTGAGAAATATTTTTTCTCACGGCACTTCTCCCACAATCAACAAAAATTCTTCAGATAGTTTTCATTCGTGCTTTCATAAAAATCGCAATTTCCATTGAATATTATTTCAATAAGACATACTTACTCATAATAAATAATATAGATACCGACAATAGTGACGATCTTGATAATAATACTCCGCTAGACATATTGGAAAAAGCTGCGAAAGTAACGTTGGATTTGTTGACGGAAATTTAAAAAAAAGTATGAATTCGCATACGAAAAATGTATGGAATGGAGAAGAAATACAAAAATAAAATAAATATTGAGGTATATTATTTGTATTTTTTTATTTTTTGCAGTTGTAGGAAAAGTATAGTGTGAAACATGTGGGACAGTACTTTTTGTCACTCGTGTGTTTGCGGCACTCGCCCTTTAGGCTCGTGCGACATACTTCCACCCTCGTGAGAAAAGTTAAACTTTCTCCAGTTGTTGCACAATATACTATTGAAAATCGTATATTCTCATTATGCTCTACAATGCTGCGAAATAGATGAAAAATGTTTGCAATCATGACTGATAACTGCCGAGCCCCCATAAGCGGTCGAGTAGTAGGAGAGACCGGGAGATGAGGGGAAGCGTATCATCACGTAACGTGTTCATCAGAATAATTCAATTTCCATTGTTAAAATATTCTGAAAATTTCTAACTTCTTATAAGTTAACATGAACAATCGATCTGATTGTCGTCAGTGGCGTTAAACCGGAAGTGGAACCTATTTCCATATTTTGAATAGAACGCCCTGTATTTTATTACATTTTTGTAATATACATACTATTTTGTTAAAATTTTTAGAAAATATTCCTTCATTAATTCTTAACCGTTTTCGAGCTGTTACGACTTGTGTGAAACATTTTGAGTTTGCACTACTATCTTTGGAAACGCATTTCGGCTCTGAATATTTCAAAGGACATGGCACTGGATACATGTATTCCTGAGGCTCGATAGATTTTTTTGATTTTTAGATATATTATTCTACTGGTCAAAACAAGCAACTTTCTTCATTAGACTTTTTTTCTGGCTCTACAGCGCGAGCTACAAAAATGGATTGATTGTCTACCGCTAATTATAGAAAATATTTGTTGCGAATGAATTTTTCTTGATTTTTGAGTATAATATCATTTGAAAAATATCAATTTCCTTTGATCATATCAACTATGGTGTACATTATTACAGGACGAGGCAGAAAACGCGAAACTCGTTTATTGACTTTTCGCCCAATTGTGGGCTTTTTGTTGAATTTCTTGAGACATATTGTGTAGATGAACCAACGAACTGTTCTAAATACATTTGACAACGTTTCTACACAGTGAGCAGAAAATAAGGTGGTTTATTAATGGGATATGATGGGATAGTGGATTTATTGTTGATATGTGAGATAGATTTTTCACAGAGAATGAAAATCAAGTTTCGTCTATTCTTTTTGTGTGACGCTACAGGGTGACTCCAAAGAAACGAATTCTCAAATACCTATATTTAAACCAAATGATGGGAGAATACTTATTTATTTCTGTTGATATGAAAGCTATGAATACATTAATTGAACTAACCTAATCTAATAACTAATCTAGATATTACCTGCCTTCTTTCGAGGAGCAATTGATCGACGGATATCTGGTATTGAGCATTTGGTATATCACATATATGGCAACGAACCATGACTTCTCAATGATGAGGATCTATTGTCAATTTTGACAGATTATACAGTCACCTTAACAACAATCATTTTGTTTTATAGTTGAACACTTTATAGGCCAATACCTTGATCATCGATACACTTAGGAGTATGTTGCAAGAGCTGGTGAAGTGAGTTTAATTTTTTTAACTCGTATATATAGGTACAAACATGTAAAAAACAAAATTGCTAACACGAGCAACTTCGGGAGAACTTTTGGTTTCGAGAAATTCAACGAAAATTCCACAATTGGGCGAGAAGTCAATAAACGAGTTTCAGAAACATCGCGTTTTCTGCCTCGTCCTGTAGTAATGTTCACCATAATTGATATAATCAAAGGAAATTAATATTTTTCACATGATATTATACTCAAAATTCAAGAAAAATCCATTCGCAGAAAATATTTTCCATAATTAGCATTAGACAATCAACCCATTTTTGTAGCTCAGAAGAAAGGTCTAATGAAGAAAGTTACATGTTTTGACCTGTAGAATGATATATCCAAAAATAAAAAAAATCTATCGAGCCCCAGGAATACATGTATCCAGTGCCATGTCCTTTCCACCACAGCTAGTTTTCAAAATGACCATCGAAGTGATATTCTGATTCAATTTAACTTGTTACTGTGTCGTAGAAAATCGTTTTCAAATCCCCGAAAGTATTTTTTTTCAAGTGGAACTCGCCGACTGTAACAAGGTTTCCTATATCTAAATCGAAATATTTTCGAGTATAAGGGTTTTTTCATGGAAAAGTCATGAGAATTGTATTTTTTCTACAAGCGTGCGTGATTCACCATACGAATTTTCATTTGGGAAGTGTCACTAGTGCGGGAAAAACATTGATATAATTTTGTTGAAAAATATAAGTGGTTAATGACAAAATATGAAGGTTTTGGTTAGTTTGGTGCAGAAGTAAGGACGTTTGCTCAAAACTGTCCATTGGTTCGTACAATTTCCTGTAATAAATAAGGGATGTTGAAAAATTAAGATTGATTGTTATGAAAGTGTCCTCGTATACAATCAGAATGATCTTATGTCAAACGTATTGTTGTTATGTCAATCAAAATGAATTTTGTTGTGATTTTCGATTTTGTTCAGTTTCGTCGCTTTTGAAAAATTTGTTTCCAGTGCTCGAGTAGTCTTCAATGAATCAGCCTACCTCAACAAATATGCTAGCTTTTATAATAAACCTCCATAACACGTCGAACTGATCATTTACAATAAATATTACCAATAACAAGTACATAAGAAATATTTGCATAAATACAAAATAAAAAATTCTGAATTTTAATTAATTTTGTTATAATAATAATAATATGTTTATTCTGTAAATATATCCATATATAAGACATTTTTGTAGTGTAAGGTTGATCCTAACTCATGCGGAAAGGCACTTTCCTGCACTGAACTGCGGGAAAGGTATATTTTCCGCCCTTGTTACAATCATCAGATTGCCTTGAATAAACAAAAAAAATTGAATAAATAATTTACAATGCTCGAGTTAGATATGGGACACCCAATAACTGTCATAGCAGAATTCAATAATTGTGCGTTTATTTATTCAATAATATACAGCGAGTATAATTTGAAAAAAAAATTTTTCAGGGTTTAACAAGAGATTTTTTTACAATTTTTCTCATTGGAGCAACGAGATTGCCGTATGAGTTTTCGTTTTATAAGCCAAAAATTTAAAAAACACTGTTTTTTGTGTTTATTATATGAATGACAGTGATTGCGAGACCAAAACATAACATATCTTCCTAGGGACTGAAAGATACCTTTCAGTCCCTGTTAGTGGCTGGTAGATGTGTTAGGAGATTAAAGTTGAATTTGAGAAATATTCCAAAAATAACAAAATCGAATGGTATGTATGATCTTGTTTTAAGTTTTCAATTGATTTGTCGTATTTAAATTTACGTTAACTTGTCTTACCAACTGGTATTTTATTTAGAAATAAAAATTTTATTTTATTATGTTTTATTTTGTAAAAATATTTCCTCTTCCTACTTTCTCTTCGATAGAAAATTTGTATTGTTTGAAGCGTTTGAATGAATAACATGCAAAATTGTGTAGAAATATGTTAAAATTTTAGTTGTGATTAAATTTTTTCATTACATGATCATCTAAATTTATTATGATTTCGGAACCATATACATATGTCGAATCACAGCAATTCACAGCAATTTTTAACGCTAGACAGACAAGTTGAACAAATAAAATGTATCCTTAGCATTACTATGGGGATAACTCTGAATCTCCATGGTGAAAAATATACGATATTGAAGAATGTCAAGTATGCTGAAATTGTATGAGGCTCTAGTCCCAACTTTACAAAATCAAATTTGAAAGAAGTTCAGCAAAACTGAACGTACAAGATTTTTGTGTAAAACGATTAGAGGTTATATGATGGCGGATATTGCGGAATGTAGAGGTTGGATGCCACAGTATACTCGCACTTTGACCAGTAGAAAATCTATAAGATAATGACTGATCTGACAGAACAAAGAATAATACTATTCTGCGTGTCAGGATGCAGCGTAGTACGACAAAACAGCTTTTGTATGAGTGGATTCTGAACCACTCCAGATCAGTTGCAGACGCTGGATTTGAATGCGTGTCTTTTGGGTGAGCAGCGAATGCTACAGCAGCGTCACGGCCAATTTGTCTGAAATGTGTATTTCTGTGAATTTTGTACTCTTCGCAAATGTATATGATTCATTCGAAGTAATGTATTACGTTTGAGTTATAATGATATATTTCAGAATATGCATAAAATTTGTTAGTCATGCATAGAGGTCATTTGAATAAAGCGTTGAATGTTCTATGGAGATACCGCATACTATCAGAACGAAATATTTCAGTGAAGTCTGCACTGAATTCCATGGCAATTTTATACGGAAATTCCGGGGAATTCATGAACTGTGGCGTATCCAATATTTATGTAAAATATTTTTGTATATATTGAACAAAAGCAAAGGAATTATTTAACGATATGTATACCTATGATGAATGTGTAAGTGTTACAGAGCTCTTTTCAAGTTTTTCAAACACGATGCCTATTGTAAATAAAGTATTCATACCCATTATAGATGTAATAACTATAAAGGATATTGAAAGGACTTGTTGAACAAATTTCATATTTTGGAAAGGAAAATCAAAATTTTTATGAAATTATTATTGGTGTCTTTACTTAGTTTCTATGAGAATATAAAATATCAGTTGATATGCACATTGGGATGTTCAAGAAACATATTCGAGGACTGTTAACATGTAGTGAATTTATTTATCTAAAGTCGATCCAAACCTGAATTCCTGGAAGTTTCTTCTGGAATATTATGTACAACATGCCTCTTCATAATGTGATATTCCAAAAGTGATGAAGAAAATGTTGAGTTGAATATATTGTGTCTACTTGAGTTCGCATATATTGGATTCATTTTCAATATATTTTATTTCTTCACAATATTTTGGATTAATTTCAATATATAGCAAAATTATTGAATATATTGCATTTCTTAAAAAAAATTATTGTATTTTCATCCGATATATTGTATTTTCTTAATAAAAGGGTTATTCCAACGATGCCAAGAAAAATTTAATTGACTTGTATAATGGTGGTAGGTGAGCATTTTCAAAAATTTCTCAAACTAACTAAGTGTATTATTATCAGTATTGAATTGTGTACAACACTATTCCTCCTTTATATTTTAATTCCTTCTTTTCGGTACTGGTGCTGAAAAGATATTATTTTTGAAAAAAATATATTGAAAATTAATCCAATGTTGGATTTTTTTAATATATTGTTTTGTTGTTGTTGTTGTTAGAATTGTTATTTCCGTCAACCAGCTGCACACCCTTAAGAGTTCAACCCTCAAAATTCTTCGAAAGACTTGTCCTAGCTAGGGCAGACGCAGTCGTTACCTTTTAACGTGTGATGCCATGCACGAGACCGATGACCATGCTGGGAATCGAACCCATGACCCTTAGGTTAAGAGACAAGCGTACTACCATCATGGCCATCACGGTCATAATGGTAGACGATGATATTCAATATATTGGATGTATTTTCAATACACTGGATTGTTTGGATTACTCGGGTAATTTCAACAGCACTCCTCTTTTCGAAATTGAGAAAAGAGACCGCCGTGGAAACTGATAGCCATAATTTGGAAAAATCATATTACATAATAATTATGAATGGGACAGGAATGCATACGTTTTGAATGAATTTCTAATATACAGGACGAGTCATCAATATTCTGTTGGTCAATTTCTTTATTGTTAATCACGATTTCAAATATGTTTTCTGTCAGATATTTTCCTCTATTCTGCTTAGCAGGATTTATAGAGAAGAGGGTATATTTTGACTAAGAGTGTCAAAATCGATTTTATTACTGTGCTGCCAGCTCTCTGGCAAAACGTCGAATTTTGTTCGATTTCTTTTGCAATACTCTTTATCTAGAGACTTGCTTTCGGAGGGATGCTTTTATGCTTTTTTCCTCTCACACAAATAAGGGGCGGCTCGTTTGCACTACGAGCTGTCGACATGGCTTGTAACAGTGTAATCAAATATCTGACCTGGCAGGAGTGATGTATGACAAATAACTTCGGTTGTACGATCTACCTTGTCACTGACGAAAGGCAAGAAGCTCGAAACTTCAAAGATATTTTTATAAAACTTCTTTTTTTTTATCAATTTGGTAACGAATATTCCAAGTTTCCTAAGAGAGAAACCCCTCAGAAGCTCCTATGGGAGCTTGTGCGAGCAAGGAAAAGATCCGGGACCGATGGCCGTGTTGGGCTTTGAACCCACGACCTTATATTTTGGTTGGTTTCCGGGTTTTACCGTGGTCTTCTTTGGTTTAAATCTCCAAACGTTTCGACTGCAACTGCGGCAGTCATCTTCAGTGGCGTGGTCGAAGTACTCTTCTAGACGTATCAACTGAAACACCTGATAGACACCCTATCTACTTTAAAGCTCTTTACAGTTGTAACGAGACTATTCAGAATATAACTGATGATATCTAAATTACCACAAAAAAACACATAGGAAAATGCAGATACACAATACATAACTAGATTTGGTCACGAAAGATGACAATATTAGCATGATTCGCAATGGCAAATTCACTGACTGGTGGAAGTACTACCCATGACCAACTCGATCAAACTCATATAAATTGTTGTTTCGTAACACTGAAAAGAGGTTCTATAATTTTATGAAGCAGACATGGTCGCTTTTCGATCTCATCGCAAAGTTTTCAGAGAAATGTTATTTTGTGACAGCATTTCTTGAAGACGAACCTATTCTTGCATGCGGTATGGAAAATAATGATGCTGAGTTAATGGCATCTTAAGTGTCAAGGTGGTGTAGTGGCATGATTTTCAAGCGTTCTAATCAGAATACTTTTTTTTTTATTTCCTTGTTAAATATGTGGATAATTTTGAATTTTAGAATATTTGGATAGCTTTTTAATATAGGATAGTTGCGGGGTATTTATTTACTCATAGGCAATTTCAAGTGGATAATATATTAAATGTAGTCTAGAATGTTTTTTTCTAAGAACTGCGTCAATAGAAAATATCGTGTGTGTCATTGCCGCTCTAAAAGATAACCATGAGAGTGAAACTATACGTCTGCAGAATTAGAGTTCGCCAACCAGAACTCTAATGCACGAATATGCTCTCCTATCCCTCTATATCGAAATTTCCCAAAACTACTTTGAAAGAGAATGGGTAGGAAATAAGTACAAAGCACAAGATATAGTCTTGATATCTCTCAACATTGAAAAATAAATGTTTGTTGTAGCAATAAACTCCACTCATATCTGATGTGCCATAAAAAAAACTCAAACCGAAAACAATATCGAACAAACAGCGATTCATTTCCCTAATACACTTTTATTCATAACCATCCAGAAAAAATGTGTTTCCATTTGGATGAAAATGTTTGATTACTAGTCAGAGTAAATCCTGGATTTTCGAAATGAGTGCTTTTGAATAGATAAAAATAGCAGGCATTCGAAATGATTGAGTGTCACTCGGGTAAAACTGAAATGAACCGCCTGAATTTATAACAGAGGATTAAAAACTATAAACCGGCTCAGTTGAAACTGAACTGACAGTATAGGGAGTTTATCATTCCAGAGAGGAACTTCAATTCATACAAGGTGGACTTTTTGCTGTGGAATTAAGGGAAGAATCGGCACATGGATTTTTTCGATCTCATTTCGATATCTTCTGTATATCTTAATTTTAAACTCAGTAGTAACTATGGTTTTTGCAGTCACAAGCACAGTGATTTTTCTTGGCATTATCATGACAACAATGACTTAATAATAATAGTAATACTCTTGCTGCTGCTTCGAATATTTTATTATAATAATACATTGCATATTTTTCAGTTAATTTAGGTAATAATATCAGTACCTAAATGGAGATAACTGAGACATCTCCAGTTTTGATAACTCAGAATGAAACGATTTTTAGAAAGACTAGAAGGAGACAAATAAATACATTTTGTAACGCTCTTGAAAAAACTTCCGCAAGCGGGAAACATTTTCCAGCAATAGTGCGGTAAAAACTTACTTGAAACAACTTCAACGTGCAGGGATAACCTTTCATGCACTAGTGCATGAAAATTACACTTTCTCAACCAAATTGCATGTAGGTACAGATTGAAATACGTACCCTTGTAAAAAAAAGTTTATTTTCTGCAAAAAAATCATATCAATATTGATATTTTCATTGGTGATTCGTTCCAAAAGGTATAAAAGAAAAACCAACGAATTGGTAGGATTATTTTCACTTTTTCATTCATGGTTATATGTTTCCAAGGGTTTAGACGTAGCACTTCCCTTCCTAGTCTTGGTAATTTGTGATTGAAAAGAATTATTTAATATACTGAAACAGAAGCAGTCTCCACCTGAGCATTCAGGAATGGTTTCACCAAGTTCATTCTATAAGTTTCTCGACAACCATCGTATTATTGTTCAAAATTATTAAATAATGAATCATTCCTGTCAAAATATGAAATTGGGAGTTTTTTGTGTGATATTTCTGATGGGAAAAAACTATTGTGGCCTCTATATAATCTGATATGTTATACTGAATCATTCTTTATGTGCCTCAAATGAGTAATAATGAGTGGAATGTTAGGATATTAGATACTGTCTTTGAAAATATTGAAACAGTTTTTTTTTTATTTTTCTCTTAGGATATCAAAAGTATATGTGGTAGCAGAAATATTTGCCTACTTTTTTTACCTTAACCAAGTTCACCAAAATTTCACTCTTACTGCTGCTTTACAAAATATAGCAATTCAAAAATGTATATTTTCATACAAAAATTCAAGTTTTTATTCAAATTTGGACCCTATTATTAGAAAAATCGTCTGGAGTGAAGTTATGGCAAATCTATCTTGATTGAATTCAAACCAAATCACTTCGGTAGACTTAATTGTTGTTAATTCACCTCTGGAAAAGAGAATACAAAAGAAGTGTGGAATATTAATTTGAAGAGATGATTTCACGTGAAATCACTTCATTAGTTGACTTTGAACAGATGGCTGATGTTTCATTTGTCTTTCACTTCAAGATCATTTCTGCATAGTTGATGTTTCACCTGAATTTTTATCGGGATCAGCATCTTCTTAACCTCTATAGATGATTTATTATCGGAGGAAACACTTACCCAGGATTATCAAACTACATAAGGATACACCATCAATCCCATCCATAACATGGAACGTGTGTTGGTCAAATGCTTTCATTATCTATTGAAATTTCACACCTCGAAGCTTCGATCTGAATGGAACAGACCCCCAGCGATGATAACACCTTATTACTTTGCGGGACACAATTTTATTGTACTGCAATATAGATCCCATAACTAAAAGAGGGTGAGAGAAATGAGGAGGCCTTACATCATTAATAAGACCATGGACTCGATTTTTTCCTCCTCACTTTTTAATCAGTACAACCGCGTCAGTAAATGTTCTAAGAGATTCTAGCTTGAAGACTTCAGCTCCTTCCATACGTTCATGTGCTTTAGGGTACCGTTGGACACTTGTGACCTTTAGACTTCAACTATTATAGCATCAGTTGTTTCCAAAATGCAATGCATTCCCTCTTCAACAGAGTTATCTGTTGAGATGTTCTGACCAGTGTTCTTGGAACATGTAGTAGCATGTTTCTTGTCAGTTGCCGTAGCGACCCTTGTCTGAGGTTTTGAGTAGTTTTCTTGGTGGGAGAATTGCACATTGCATTTGGTGTGAATTTACATCAAAATCATTGTTTTCAAAGTGAGAGAAAATATCATAAAAACAAATGATGGTTTCCTGAGGACCGATTTAGGACAAGGCCCAGTAACAATCAACGATCCTGATGAAAGTCCTACGCTCCGTAATCTGAAGGTGGTGAGTTCGATTTCACAGTTGACGCATCTTTTCCTTTTTAATTTTAATAAATCAGAAATCCATTCAACGCTCCCCACTGAAGAATTCTCACCTTTAAGGCGGGCGGCCACTGCGAGCGAAACGAAACGAAGCTAAGCGAAGCGAAGAGAAAGCGAACTTAAGCAAACTGCAGCCACTGCGAGCGAATTTCGCTTATCTGTCAGTTATGGTTTTGTGCGGAAAAATGAGTGCTGTCGCAAACATGCTGTTATTAGATCTGAGTTCGGAATCAGATGAATAAAATAAATACACTTACCTGTTGAAATGCCACATTCTTTTGCAATTTGGTCCCAAAGTTTTATTTTAAACGAGCTATACTATTTTGAATTGGTGTCATATAGCACAGTGTGTTTTCGTTCACATTCAATCAAATGTTCGCTTTGGGGTGTTTTCGACATTTTGCCTGCAAGTATACGAACTGGGACAATTCCGATTATCAACTAAATCATAGGCAAAAACCTCGCTCGAATCTGACATAAGCTAAAATGAACGAAACGAAGATAGGATTTCAAAATTCGTTCGCTTATTTTCTTTCCGTTTCGTTAGTGGCCGCGACTGCACTGACAAGTACGAGTACTGAGTACTGATTTTCAGGAAACTTATCTTCGCTTAGCTCCGTTTCGTTTTGCTCGCAGTTGGCGCCCGCCCTTAGAATGAGTCTGGCTCGACTAAGTCATGCATACAATCTTTCAACGTGAAACTCCCCATTTCCTCGCACACTCTCAGATTCTCTTTATCTCTCTTCATCTTTCTTTTGCACACATGCCTGTAGTTGTGGCCTTCTTGTTTATCTACTCATAATAATAGTGGGATAAAATCCGAAACAGGTCGTAATAATAAAATACCTGTTTTCTATTTAAGTTAACCATTCAAGCATTGGAATAGCAGAATGTTGGTTAATTAAATTAAGGATAAATAGATTAGTTACGTTGGGGCAGGGCGCTATAGGTCCCGGGTTTGAGCCGCAGTCAGAGCTGGGATTTTTTCAATTCAATTTTACTAATCAAATGTTGAAATTCCGTGGCTTGACTGGGATGAGTCCTGCACGATTCACTGTTGCGTTCAAATTAACAGAGCTGCTCCTAAGTTGGCGTACAGTACACAACCTAACCAGAACACATAGTGGCCAATGATCTTAGCAATCGATGCCACTATGAACACCTAGAGAAAAAAATAGATTGGTTACAATTTCACTCTCGACAATTTCCCACATTTTACCTATTATATTACCTAACTCAGCAAATATCTCTTATGAAAAAAATTAAATGAAATATTTGTCGTTTTGTATCTTGCGAGCTTATGAACCTGTATCACTGTAGTTGAGAACAATCTATGGTGATTTGCTTTGGAATTGGAGGCATTACTTTTTTTGCTACCACACAAATATTTGAAATTGTTATTGAAAAATCTGGTTTTTTATCCTAAAACGCACCGGGAAATTTTGTTGGATAAAATTAGATTAGAAATTAGCATCAGTTTTTTTACATCATTTGTCTGGATATTTAGTAACTCACAAGTTTTGGTTCTGTTTCGCCATTTTAGATTATGGTATTGCTCATCCTGCATACGAAAAGGTCACAATGTTTTCTCCTCATCAGTGTTTCAAAATATAAAATATGTAAATAATTAGGTATATTGGTACGTAGGTATATGCGAAACAATGACCAAAATATTTGCGATTGCATGTAAAGTACTGGATTTTTCTGTAAATGAATATACAAAATATTAGTTGTTGAATGTTGCATATTTTCCTACTTAGTTGAAAGATTGTTAATTGTAGGTGGAATTGTTTTGTTTAATGAAATTTCTTTAGATTACTTCATATTTTATGGAAGTTTCCTCTGCATTTTATTACATATTTTGAACGCATATCCATCTATATGTGTCAAGCAGTCAGGAAGCGTATATTTCTCGATGTAGTCTCAATGATTTTCCTGGAAAATATTAGTGGATATGCTTTTTGGTGGCGTTGATATCTTTTTAGAAGACGAGGTAGATGGATATCGATGTTTCTTCCTATAAAACTGAACCGGTCAAAATGGATTAAATGGATGTATTTAATGAGAATTTTAAAATAAAAATTTTGAATTCATTTGTCTTTTTTTTCAGAACTCTTTCTATTCCACATGTATTCACCACATTTAAAAATTTGATAATTCATTTATTCAATCACCTAACAAAAAGATCTTCTAAAGAGTCGTCAGTTGTGTAGATGAAGACATGTAATTTTTGGAATGAGCCTGAAATGATAGGATTACATAGGTCGAAACAGGAGAGATATTGTAAAGGAAGGTACTCAGTTACTTATGAAGAATCTGTGTGTTTCATTTTTGCCATGAAGCCGCAACATGATCTTTGAATTTTTCAAACATGAAAAAAAATACTGTGTCAATACCATATCGCCAGAGAAGAGTTCCTTCTGTGATATCGATCTTTTCGCTTCTTCGATACATTTTTAGTCTCCAATGATAAGATGTTGGAAAAATATTTTGCTGTCGGTTGAACCTGTCAGGTTCAAATGAACTACGTTTGCGTTATCGCACCGCCTTTGAATATATCTACCGCAGATGTAGACGACTTCTTAACACTAAATTAGAACAAAATAATTGTTTTTTCTTAATTTCTTTCAGCTGTAATTTTGATTGTATTTATCGCATATTTTATTACCAGATATGAAAAAATTCCTTATTAATAGTACTCATAAATGGTACTACGGTAGGTACCAATATGGTTCCATTTGAAAAAATTGAGTTCTATCCCAAAATCGATTACGATCAACTTTATTTGGTCATAAAAAACGCAATTTAATATTTTTGACATTATTTCGACTTTTCTAGTATAAGATGGGTCAATTGGAATAAATTGGAACCATCATGGCACACTTATATGGAAAATTGGATATTATATTATCAAAAATTTTTACGTTTGAAATGTCATTTATGTGGTATCAATGGATTCAGAAAATTATGCAGATTTCAGAAATATTATAATATACAGGATTTTCTATTTGAAAATTGAAAGTTGGTATCACTTCCGTTGACACCAGAAATGTAAAGACCATCATTTGTAAGTAAGAAAGTGCCGCTTATTATGTATATGAGATAACCCAAATTTAAATCAATTACCATTAAAACTAACGGAGATACGAGGGGTGTACCATGATTCTGTTACACCCGGTATATTCATTGATACACGTTTCAACATTTAAATCAACTCATATTTCAACAACCATTAAAAATTCATAATCAACTGGAACACTAATAAAATAAAACCTAAATAGCAGCTTAAAACCTAGCCGCTCATACTAATCATACATGTTTCTAAAATCATGAAATTTTATGGGTTCTTCCACGTCTGAATGAAATAATCAATAGAATAATAATAATGACATTATTGATGTCTATTATTTTGTTCACTGTAGCGACGACCTGATGGCGAAAAGAATTTGTTCAACAAGTGACAGCTATTCAATCTCTCATATTAGTACATAAAAGATAGATCTCCATGATCATGGAAATATGAAACCTCTGCTGAATATTTGTTTGCGAGAAAAACTAAAATTTGACATTTGCATTCCCAAGTCAGGCGCTGAAGTCAGAGACTGAGAGCCTGCCAAGATGGTGTCTTCAACACTCGGGTCTACCGCAGTCGCGTGATGGGCATAAAGGTTCCTAACACTAGTTATAGAGCTTGTCTTATTAGAGTGAAGTTATCCACACTTTCCTAGCCAGTTTCTTATTGTTGGTGGAATTGAGGAGTAAACGTCAGCGGTGTTGCCACATCAATTATATTTACCGATATCTTCTTATTTTTACAGAGATGTTCATAACAGTTTTTTAGGCTATTTGCGACAAGAGAGACGGGTCGCATAATTTTATTATCCACGGAATTATTGATATGTTTTATACAGAAAATATCGAACTCTCTGAAATAATTCGAGTTATAAAATCATTCGGTTAAACGAGTGCATTTTTTAATGAAAAAACATATATCGTGACTAAGAAATCAGAGAAAATGAGTAACATAAAGTATTAAGTCGAAACGTGAGAAATCTGACACCGAATATTTTGACAATGCGATTATGAATTAGGACTAATACAGAAATTATCCAGTAGAGTTGAATGAATAATCTAATAAGGAGGGTGATACAACGGATCTCTGTACCAAACCGTAGGGGAGACAGAAATGGCAAAAATATTCATAAAAAATAATTTTCTCGATTATTACGGCGCGAGTCACCTTGAAATAACACAGAGGATATTGAACACATCAATACCAAAGCGAACACACAGAAAAATATCTGTACCAAACCGTAGGGGAGATGGAAATCGCAAAAATATTTATAAAAATCATTTTCTCGATTATTACGGCGCGAGTTACCTTGAAATAACACAGAGGCTATTGAACACATCAATACCAAAGCGTACACATAAAAAAATTTCTGTACCAAACCGTAGGGGAGACGGAAATGGCAAAAATATTCATAAAAAATAATTTTCTTGATTATTACGGCGCGAGTCACCTTGAAACAACACAGAGGTTATTGAACACATCAATACCAAAGCGTACACACAGAAAAATTTCTGTACCAAACCGTAGGGGAGACGGAAATGGCAAAAATATTCATAAAAAATAATTTTCTCGATTATTACGGCGCGAGTCACCTTGAAATATCACAGAGGTTATTGAACACATCAATACCAAAGCGTACACACAGAAAAATATCTGTACCAAACCGTAGGGGAGATGGAAATCGCAAAAATATTTATAAAAATCATTTTCTCGATTATTACGGAGCGAGTTACCTTGAAATAACACAGAGGCTATTGAACACATCAATACCAAAGCGTACACACAGAAAAATATCTGTACCAAACCGTAGGGGAGATGGAAATCGTAAAAATATTTATAAAAAATAATTTTCTCGTTTATTACACCGCGAGTCAACTTGAAATAACACAGAGGTTATTGATCACATCGATACCAATGCGTACACACAGAAAAATATCTGCACTCGCGCCGTAATAATCGAGAAAATTATTTTTTATGAATACTTTTGCCATTTCCGTTTCCCCTACGGTTTGGTACAGACATTTTTCTATGTGTACGCATTGGTATTGATGTGTTTAAATACCTCTGTGTTATTTCGAGGTGACTCGCCCCGTAATAATCGAGAAAATGATTTTTATAAATATTTTTGCGATTTCCATCTCCCCTACGGTTTGGTACAGATCCGTTGTACCACCCTCCTTATTAGATTATTCATTCAACTCTACTGGATAATTTCTGTATTAGTCCTCATTCATAATCGCATTGTCAAAATATTTGGCGTCAGATTTCTCACGTTTCGACATAATACCTTATGTTACTCATTTTCTCTGATTTGTTAGTCACGTTTCATTAAAAAATGCACTCGTTTAACCGAATGATTTTATAAATTGAATTATTTCAGAGTGTTCCATGTTTTCTGTATAGCACATATCAATAATTCCGTGGATAATAAAATTATGCGACCCGTCTCTCTTGTCGCAAATAATCTAAAATAATGATTATAAACATCTCTGTAAAAATAAGAAGATACCGGTAAAAATAATTGATGTGGCAACACCGCAGACGTTCACTCCTCAATTCCACTAACAATAAGAATATGTGGCTAGGAAAGTGTGGATATCTTCACATTAATGCTTATCTTGGGGCTCCCGAAACCATAGTTGCTGTCAGCTTATCAAGGTTAAGCGATTCTCAGCCTATATCCACTGGCATAACTCGGCTCTGTGAATGTCATACTACCATATCACGAGACAACTCAATTGCCTCATTCTCCGAGAAATATTGGTTACATTGTGGAGGATATTAATTCGAATGGAGTTCGAAAATATTTGCTGAAGATTATCACAAAAATGGAACGAATAAAATCGACAAAGTTGAAGTACCCTTTCCCTCCACACATATCCACCAAGTGGAAGAATGAGGCAACAACTACTTCCCTGGCTAATACCACGACGGTCATTGAACTACATCTGACAGATATTTGTGCAACGTTCTTCAAAGAAGACCCAATTGCATATGCGTATCTTGTAATTAAACGGTAGATTATTCTCCATTTGGCTGGGAATGACTATCATAATGTTGTCCGACCCACCCTGGTACTGAGGGGCAAAAACCTCGAAACATGCATGTCTGCAGGTGTCGTTCGTTAGAGAAATGAGTTTTATGGAAAATATCTTTGGTATGTATCCAAAGTAATGAAATAGTAGTGAAGACTAAGCCTGACCAGTCAGTCTCGATGGGACCGCTAACGGTGGAAAGATTGACGAAATTTCAAAAGAGGCTATGAAAATATCTATAGAACAGAACATATCATGTTCATTGCGTGTTTTGAGGCTGCACTCCATATATGGGAACAACCAGGAAAGGGTAGATATGTGCGTTATCAATAATAATCAGTTGTCGGGGAGTGAAAATGTCTAGGTACGGAACAGAAAAACAAGTTTTTGATTGCTGCTTCTGGCAACAGCCCCCACGAGGATTTTCAATGAAAGGGTTCTGATGATGGTAATAATACCAATCATCGAAATGAAAAACTCCATTGGAGAAACTACCTTTGACACAATTTCACCGGACACAGTGAAATCGACCTCATACTAGAGAAAACACATGCTAGTGTTTTGCATTTGACTCTACCAAGTAGTAGTTCTCATTTTAAAAGATTAGCTGAATTCATATTTGATGAGCTGATATCGGAGCTACGAAAAAAAATGCAGTCTGAATCATCTGCCAAAGTGTGCACTGGCAATGAAGTTTCAAAGGCCGGCATCTATCCGCCTCGCTACGGACAACCCCAAGCAGTTTATATTAAAACAGCTTGATTCAGCTATACTGTAGCAAAACATATCGTGATGTTATATTATTTGTGTAAATCTTACATGTTTAATTGAATTTCGGTAACTTCTAGTATCTAACAGTCTGAGAAGTGCTTAGTGCTCCTCGACTAGATTTGCCTTTTGAAAGTGCTCAGTAATCGCAAGCATTTCATGAATTGAAGTGCTTAGGGCTCGAGATTTTGGAGCACTTTTCAAGAGTGCTTAGTGCTCGAAGCACTTTTTGTCAGTGCTTGGCACAGCTCAGCTACATATATACTATAAACAGAATGTCAATTTGAAATCTTTCCACCCTTGATATCTTCCTTTCAGTAAACAATAAGTGGAATCCAAAAATTAGTTCAATTTTATTTTCAAGGCAGAGACTTTCAAGGAATATTTGTAGCCTTCGTGGTTCAACCCCCTAGGAGGGGTAGATGTTACACTTGGAATTTTAAATGGGAAGGGGTGGTCAAGTGGCACATCATTACTTATTATTTTTTTGATGAACATTTTCCGAAAAATGGCGTTCTAACAGAAATAATTATTAGAACTTGCCTATACTGAGATGCAGGGTTTGACCAGAACTGGTTAGAATATTAGGTGGTACCGTTCCAACCCTTTATTAGGGGTAACATTAGCCATTCGCCCCAAAAAATTTACATCAAAAAGTCTAATAGTAAAACATAGGTGGTAGTAAACTTGTGTTTATTAAATGCTGAATTTTTAATTCTCATTGCAGAAGTTTTACAGATAGCCTTCATTTCTTGCTAGTTCTGCTGAAAAAAGTTTCTGTTTTCAGGAAAAAAAATTGTTTAGCAAATTTGGACAATGTGGTAGTATTGTGAATGCAGTTTTACCTGTTGGGCTGTTTTGTGATTACTTTCAATGAGTGCATAAAAGTGTAAAAATGGTTTACATTCTTCAAGAAAGAATTGAAATGAGTGTAATTTATGGAGAACTTGGAAAGTGCGCACGAAGAGGGTATGTCTTTTTAACGAAAGACATCCAAATTGTAATGTTAGTCATCGCTATGTACTTGATTTGGTGAATAAATTTTACGTAACTGGTTGTGACAAAAAAAATAACCCCAGAGTACTAAATGAAGAAGCTCAAATGGAAGTTTTGGGAACATTTGCTACAGAGCCCACGAGCTCCTTACGATCAGTATCAGAACAGAAGGGAATGTCACGTGGGACTGTAAGGAAAGCATTGAAAATGCGTGAATTTTATCCACATTAAATGTAGATTCTTCAAAATCTCCACGAGGATGATTATGACAGAAGAATAGAGTTTTGTAAAACCATGTCTCATCGAGTCAATACCATCCCTAATCTTCTGTTTCAGCAGTGAGTGTTCATTTTTTCTGAATGGCAAATAGACAAAATTTTCATTATTGGAGTGACAAAGACCAACATTTTTTTCGGGAAGGGATACACAACACCCACAAAATGTAAATATTTGAGATGGTGTTCTTGGAAATGCCATGATTGGTCCATTATTTCTGGAAGGATCTCTACCATGAAATGCTTGAAGAGAATATTGATCCTTTTATAACTCACGAGCTAGAAACTCAAATTGATGCAGAAGGTAATGAACTTTTCCAGGAGGATCTGTTAGATTCTCAGCAGTACAGTGCTCCACCTCATTATTTTTTTCCCGTCCGACAGTGGTTAACCCTTCGAGGACCATTGGTTACTTAAGAATACCACAATTCAAATGTCGCTTGTTGAACTGCTCACTGATAATCTGAGCCTACCAGATTGTAAAGTTGGCTGCCCAAGGTCTTAACCCATACAGCCCTAAAACTAATTTTTGCCGAAAATTCAAAGTTTTTCTTGTGATTTTTGTTATATGAAGGAGGTAGTATCTCACAAAAATAATGAAAAAAATTCAAAAGGTCACGACTGGCCTAGACAAGCTGTCCTTTTAAAAGGTCGGTAGGTCTATCCACTACTATGGAATAAAATTAATGTTAATGAAAATTATTTTATATTATCATCATAGATACAATGCAAAATATTGATAATAATTTATTTGTATGATACACTTTCGACAAATGAAATTAGATTTTTTGTGACATACAGCGCATCGTCGCAGATTTTCGTTGTACAGAACTAGGTGGTCTATTTTGTCATAACGAAAAAACTCATGAGAATTTTTAGCACCCCTTTTTTATTTCTTTTGAGGATATCGAATAAAGGCCTCAGTTTGGAGTATTTATCTGCCTTATCTAGTTGTGTATTGTCGTTGCCACGAATATTACTCATAATGTATTGAAATCTGTCGCGCGCTATAACTTCACATACTAATTTGTTATTGGTATCATCCCTATTTTGCCAACACATATTTTTTCGTGGTAATGCCATGTAACCACTATGTAGAAGTACTCCAATGAAACAAAATATCTCATCTGGAGTAATATACCCTGCACGATTTTTTGTTGTGCATATGTATTCGTAAAATATACAATCAAACAATCGAAAAATGTCGCAAGGTCCAAGGTTCAGTGCCGCAGATGATGCAAAATCCGTCACGACCAAATCTTGTTTTTCGTAGTGAAAATCTTTTACTTTTTTTGGTCTCCTTTCCACGAATGTTGATAGAGGTTTGTCGTCATCACTATCCCATGCCTGCCCAAGTTCTTCTTCTAATTCTGATGGCATTTGAACTTTCTGGTAGCAGTTGTGCTCCAGGTAAATTATTAGGTTCAACTAGGTTCTCATCCCCTGAATCTTCATCAGTATCACAACCGTCGTTAGCATTTTCTGGGGGAAAATTCAATATTTCTTCTGGAAGCACAGCATCCTCGTCATTTTCCAATTCTGCCAGCAACTCTGAAAGGGTCAGCGGATTTTTCCAATAACTAGAAAGAAATATAGTCAATAGCAGTGGATAGACCTAATGTCCTTTTAAAAGAACAGTGTTTTTTCTTGCCATTTATTTTGCAAAATTCAAATGAAAATTCGAGGTTATCATAATGAAAAGATTCATTTTTCATTAGAAATGAAATTTAACGATCGTAATTACTCTTTTCAATAGCAATCAGCTACCTAGAGTTACTCATCATCAATGGCCACTGAAATAACAAACAAACACACGTGTCTAACTGTCGGCAATCTTACAGTTACTGGAAACTTGTACTCTAAGTGGCTTCTCAACACTTCATATCATGTGTTGATCAGCTGCCACCTCTACTCCAGTAGCAGAATTAGCTGGAATGAAATAGTTAGTAGTGCGTCCTTTTAAAAGGATGGTAGGGCTATCTGGGTTAAAAATATTTTGTGCCCAGCATTACACCACAAAATAATTTATATCGGGCTCCACGGGCATTTAACGCTCCTTGTTTGAGGGACACATTTTACGCGGTCATAAAATAGTGAAAATCTATTTGTTTTCACAAGTTACGAAAAAATGGCAGGTTTGTTTACTCTTTGATATGTCTACTGTACAATTGTACAAAGAAGTTATGTATGAGTAACTTGTTTTCAATTTCTGGGTCGTAGTTTTTATGAGTGGTTATGAAATAGAACCAGTAGGCTCTATGGTTATTTCGAACTTGAGCGCCACAAAAAGTTAACCTTATTTTTTCATGTGAAAAAGTACAGTAGAAGTTTTGTAGAGGCATGTAGTATCCAAAAATGTAAAAGTTTTTTTAAAAAAATTAATAATAAAAAAACAAAATTTTATTTTGATATTGCACATTTTTTTAGATTTTGCCATGTCTTTGGGTTAGTTTTGGTAAGTTTTTTTTTGGTTGCGTCATGCATGAAGTGAAATAGCGTAATAATAGATTTCATATCAAAATTTGTATAAATTTTCCGCATTTTTCAACACTTTATGCCTCTATTAACCTTCTGCTGGCACTTTCAAAGTAGTGATGAAAAATTATTTTTTGAGAAAAGAAACAAGTTTGGAGCCAGGAAGAGATGTCAAGAACTGTTTTGCCGCTCACTATACCAAGTGGTTCCATTTTTTATGTATTTGCATTGTTTTAATATCTCTTTTAAAATAATAAAAAAAATATCCTTGTTTTTAAAAAGTGTTACTTGTCTAGTGGTGATTTAGGTACACCATATCCTGCAGGATAATCCTTATTATTTTCAATTTTCCATATTGTTTAAACACCTACTAAAATATAAATAAACAAAATTATAGTCATCGTTTTGAATTAAATTCAGTCTCAAAGGGTTAAACGAGAGATTTCCGGATAGATATGGATTGGATATGGATTGGCAGAAGGGAAGCAGTTGAATGGCCTCCGAGATCACTGGATTTTACTTCCTAAGATTCCTAAGATCTGATATTGATGAACTCAAAAGACGAATTACAGCAGCATGCCGTCAATTCCTAGTGAAGTTTTCCGTTAGACGAGAGTTCGACTTTATTACTGCTTAGAGCAAAATAGACGACATTTCGAACAGTTTATAAGATGAGCGTAAGTAGATTTTATGTTTGCAATGTCTTTCTCGCAAATTCAATTTTATTTTGTAAAAGGAAAATAACCAACAAATAAAACATCCCACGCGTAATGAATTTATTCCTGTCTTTCAAGGGTTGTAAGGGTGCCACCTACTCTTTTAACCATTTTTATTAAAAGGAGTCAACCTCGTAGACATATTGTTTTTGAACACCATGTTATAACTAGCTTATAGATCTAAAAATATCTTTTTTCATTTGAGTGTTACAGTTCAGATAACTGATATTCAAAACGCCACATTGTATAACATTCTTGGAGAGGATGGAGCATTCATTCAGATTTTCTGCGATCTATAGATATTTACAAGGTTATATTTTTTATGTGCATTTCTTCGGAAAGTCTGGATATATGTTCAAGTCTCTTGAACTGTATATAATTTTTATTTAACCCCTCCACTTTTATGTATTTGTCGGTTATAGTGTGGTTTGCAATAGTGTAGTTTTCAATATTGACAGTTTGTATATTACACATCTTCATCATAATATCGTCCTTCAGGAATGATTTCCCAATTCGAGCTACTTCACACATAGCTGAACCTTCCCTGTGCTGAAATGCCAAATTACTTCCTTCTATTAGAGCTGTCGGTGACAATAACATTCTGTCGGTTTTTGTAGTGACAACTCCGCACAAAATGGAATGTCGTTGGAAGTTATTAGACCGCGTGCTTGTCTAAGCTGCCATTCTATCTTGTCGCTCCCACCGACTCTGAGCTCATTTCCAGCTGAATATGAACATAACGACTCCGGTATTCCAGTTATTCACAGATTTCAGATGCTCCGACTAGATATGAACGTGTCTCGAAAAAGCTGGGATTTCTTAGCGCTTCTTCCAGTGAATATAAAACTGGATATTTTATTCGGAGGTAGCGCTGACGGCTCAGCCAACTGTGTGTTTTGTTTGAGGTGATGGGGTATTTGTTCGGATTCACCGACGCCTTTACAATGTCAGTCTGAAAATCGCATAACGGAAACGTTCCATGAACTGCTTATGAACGCGACGAACTTTTATGGTTTATAGTTCTCAGAGTAATTGTTATTCATTGAATGAATGTCTTATTAGTCATATGTAACAAGAAATAAAAGCAAGACGAGGGCGGAGCAGGAGTGTGAATGGAGTGAGAATGAAACATGAAACGCAATAAATACATGATCAGAATTGTAAAATATTGAAGTAATACCAATGAACTAAGTTTTAATTCTGTATTTTTAAGAAGTTGTACAATTCCCTTTTTTTCCATTACAGAGTGTCATAGCAACTGCTGGTGTACAGGAACATTGCAGGAAAGACGTGGGGCTGTAACCCATCAATACTGCGATGAATGTACAACATGATAGTGAGACCTATGATCACCTACGGAGCAGTAGTATGTCATGGCAGAACTGAAATCGCCACAACAAAGAAAATCCTGGAGAAAGTACAAAGACTAGCATGTCTTTGAGTAACAGGAGCAATAAGGTCGACTCCAACAGCAGCAATATATGTCATTCTTGACCTCACTCCTATCATGATGAGGATAACTGCTTGGGAAGCAAATCTCAGGTTGGCTAAAATTGGACTCAAAGGGACAGCACACACTGTGAGGGGCTCACTGACGAAATCACCAGGAAATTTAGTTTCGAAATTTTTTGTCGAACAGAATTAAATACCAAGAGAGAATGGAATATAGAATCCATTCGAGCACTGGTACACGGACGGGTTCAAAACTCCTGACGGAACTGGAGCAGAAGTATTGGAGTATCAGAGCCTCGCACCAAATACTCCGAACCCATGGGCCAGTTCCCAGTATTTTTCAAGCGGAAATTCACGCCATAGAAAGGT
Organism: Chrysolina americana; assembly: GCA_958502065.1. Classification (NCBI taxonomy): domain Eukaryota; kingdom Metazoa; phylum Arthropoda; class Insecta; order Coleoptera; family Chrysomelidae; genus Chrysolina; species Chrysolina americana. The sequence goes on from OY293414.1 coordinate 75,949,763, forward strand.
GCATTTAATTCAACCTCGACAGGAAATACCGGAACAAGGAAATCGCAATCCTCTCCGATTGTCAAGCAGCCATCAAAGCGTTGAGCTCATATAACATCAACTCACACATGATCTGGGAATGCCTAGACAAACTTAATGATTTAGGCAGGAACAACAAGGTGGCCCTCCTCTGGGTACTGGGGCACGTGGGAGTGGACATAAATGATCAAGCAGATACCCTGGCAAGAAAAGAGGCCACTGATCGGCCAAAACCATTTTCCGGACTTGGAAGAAGAACTCAATGAGACTGAAGAAGCAATGAGAGCAAAATACTGGCAAATACTTCCAGGGCTAAGGCAGGCCAAAGATCTCCTCGGCAATTTCAACCGGGCAAGATCAAAGAAACTGATTAACTTCGGCAAAACTAGTCTAAAGACATTCATGTGATAACTGACGGGGCACTGCAGACTCAAAGAACACCTAAGGAAGCTAGGCTTAGAGGTTGGCATTTTCTTTACATGGACATGTTTCTTGTTGTGATTCAGTAAGTTTTTGACATGGATTTTCAACAATGATACTATCTTTCAAACCACTCTGAACGTTCTTAGAAATCTGATTCTCATCTTTTATTTTTTCCGGCACAAAATATATTTCCTATTGTGTAACTTCATTGATTTCACGATAATCCTTGACTATAAGCTTATCACCAATTATTGTGAATGATTTTTTTTTTCAATTCCTCCAAAATCAATAATTTATCGTTTTATTTAGAAAGCACCCTTTTTCTCAAATCACTCGAATTTTGTAACAAATTACTAAATTGGTTCTAGAGATTATTACCAAAAACAATCTCAGCCGAAAAAATCCCCATAGTAGTCTGACTGGTATGTGTGTAGTCAAGTAAAATATGATATAGTGATATCTGAATGTCTATCAATAGCGATTAGGACGAAACAACAGAGGGTAAAACATTATAGTTGGAAACGGAGGTTAAATAATTTCAGGATGGAAGAATTTAAAAATTCCCTAGAAAAAGTTGACTGGTCTATTTATAACAATCAGAAAAACTCAGAGCATGAGGCATCAATGAATAATCTGATGCATACCTACCAGACATTTTCCTCTCACAAAAACTGAGGAGCAAAACAAACCTGTCGAATGGTTCAATCAAGAGCTCCGGCAAATGAGAGACACACTAGCTATGTTGAAAACCGTGTATGACATCAGTAAAAGTGACTATTAATCTAACCAAGAAAAAGGCATATACATTGAAAGCTCTGAAAACAAGGCTAGAGATAGCTGGAAGATTATCAACTATGAAAGGAACTCCTCATGTAACCAATCAGGAGATTTTCAGATAAATGCTGAAGTTTTGTTGACTATTTTGCCACAGTAGCAGATAATCTGATCAATGAACTACCTGTTACCAATACCGAAGTTACTCAGTTTCTGAAAGATGTCCCAAATCCAAATGAAAGCACTTCTTTTTTCTTAGATCCTGTCACACCCTATGAAGTTGCTGACGCAATCAAATCTTCAAAAAATACACAATCGTACGATATCTACGATCTAAACTCTCGTATCATAAAGGAGACGATGACCTATTTGATATTACCATTGACTTACATAATCAACGCATGCTTTGTTAAAGGAGTGTTACAAGATATTCTTAAAATATCAAAAGTAATTCCTATTTTCAAAAAAGGGCAGAAAAAATACCAGTTTTATCAAAAGTAATAGAGAAAATAATTAAGATCAGACTGACCATGTATTTCGAAAAATTTGGTCTATTGCACAAAAGTCAATTTGGATGTAGGAGCAAATGCTCCACAATAGATGCTATATGTAAAATTGTGGAAGATATTGTCAAAGGCCTTGAGGAAGGCAAGCATACTGCCTTTACGCTATGCGATCTAAGCAAGGCGTTCGACTGTGTATCCCATGATTTCTTGATAATAAAATTGTCCCATTATGGAATAAGAGGAATACCGCTTCAACTTTCTCATTCTCATCTCAAAAACAGAGAGCAGAGTGTTTTTGTAAACCATACTTACTCTAGTTCAAAGCCAGTATCACACGGTGTACCACAAGGCTCAGTACTTAGGCCACTTCTGTATATCATTTACATCAATCATCATTTCTTTCATTTATTTCCAAATAAAATAGTGATGTTTGCTGATGATGCAACACTCATAAATGCGAACAAGGATACAGTAAAATTGAATAATATTATTGAACACGCCGAAACTCAAGCGGAACTGTGGTATAATTCGAATAATTTGAAACTGAACAGAGAAAAAGCTCAGAATCTCTTAATTTCAACAAATCGTCATGTTATGGCGGGCAACGATGTAAAATTTCTTGGAGTTGTATTGCGTGACAAATTAAACTGGTCTAAGCACATCGAACAACTTAGTAAGAAATTATCCAGCTATATTTTGTTAATACGTCAACTGAAAAAAGTTGTTAACATTTACACTCTGCTCTCAACCATTAATACATTCTCAGATCACGTATGGGATTCTTTTGTGGGGAAATTCTAGCCACGCATTGAAAGTATTCACTCTACAGAAAAAAACAATGAGAATAATTAATGGGGTGGAATTCAATGGACATTACAAACCAATTTTCGAAAAATATGGTATTTTGCCTCTATTGTGCCTGTTTGTCTATTATTCCGTGATAGACATACATAAAAACAAAAATTATACGAACGTAGCTGAATCGCATAATCACGATACAAGATCATCGAATTTGATCAAAATCTTTTTTTGTCGTCAATGAATTTCTTGAAGCTCATGGGAATGAACACTCCATAAGATATTGATGTGCAGAATGGCGGTAGCAAATCAACTAGATTCACCATGTGTAATACAAAGGCAGTTTTAATATTGAACAGTAATGCGTGCGTGTTAGTATTTTAGATATATATGGATTTTTTAATTGTGTGTAAAGGTGAAACGTTGTTGTTTTCGCTTCTTCTTCTTCCTTTTTTTTAATGTAATCAACTTTACTTTTGTTAGAACACTGACCTGCTACAAATGTATTGTATCGATATATAACGTGGCCAATAAACTTCTATTCTATTCTATTCTATTGATTTGTTACGACCCAAAAAATTTTGCAGTGCATTTTTCACACTTTTAACAGCATTTTCTGCTGCTCCATTTGACTGAGGAAAATGAGGGGCATTTCGAAATTTGTCCAAAAAATATTTAAATTCTTGACTATTAAATTTTTTTGCATTATCCAACATTCGCATTAACCGTGAAGTAGTTATCTAATCTGCGCCAATAAATTCTCTTATTTGGCCATAATGAGACTGCTTCTCGGTCTAGGACATGGTTCTTTTTGAATGTTGGATGAACGTGGATTTTAATCATTTGTCGCCAATGTAATATATTGGAGTAATACCACTGAATCAAGTTATAATTAGGTATATGTATACATTTGTATAATTTTCTTTTTTTCCATGATAAAGTGTCATAGCAATGACATATCTTTTGTTCCGCAGTCGAACTGCTAGATAAAAAGTGAATACTTACTGACATATAACTAAAATAATAATAACCCTGGGTTCTCCTCGATTACTCAGAGCACATAGTTCTCGAGTCAAGTTTTCACTCAACCCAGGGACGTGGGGACGGGCGGGACCATATACAGGGCTATTCAAATTCAAGTCTATGCATGGGGATCTCGGTAACGATAAAAGATAGAAGGGCAGTTGAATGGAGGCAAAGTTGCGTATTTCAGATGCCAATTTCTTGATACAAAAAAAGCTGATATAGCTTCTATGGTTCTGGAGTTATACAGGAAAATTCGGAAATTTTAAAACACTTTTTTGCCTTTATTCTTCTTTTCGCATTTCTTATTTGAATTAAAGATTATTAATTTCATTATATTGTTTAGAAGGACACAAATTCAAAAACTAATTTCATGTGTTTCCATAAAACATATTTCAAATTGTTATCAGTTGAAGTTCAATATACTGCCGTACTTAGCAAAAGTGCAGATTGTGAAGGTTTAAAAACTTATAAATTCTGCGTTTTACCAAGCAAAAATATGTATACTCCCAATTTATAGCCAAATTTAACATATCATTTTGCCGTATGTACAAAAGTTGAGAATTTTTTAAGTATGAAGGGCGGATTTACAGAATTCTAAGCAAGATAGCAGATACGGCGTCATCAGTCATGATCGAGTTCGGCGTTGTTCGATTGATAACAAAAACATGACGTGTGTCATTGGCACGGCTATGAAGATTTGAACATTTTTATTGAAAGAAAATGCTCGTTACAATAACGCTTTACTCGTGGACAAATTGTTTCCTCACGAAAAAAAGAGTATTTTCATCTTTTGCATCTTTATACAGTCGTAGAAAAAATAATATTACTTATTCTTTGCGTCGTTCGGGTCAACGGCAGTCGCCTGCGGGAAAGTATGACTTTCCGCACTTGTTAGGAAAATAACTATTCTCTAATTGCGGCACTTCACTTGGCTAGGCGTATTTGCGTATTTGCTTTATTTGGCCAAAAACGTCGATGTGTTGAGAAGCTATTTGGTACGTTTGACATATTTGTACAAATATGGCAAATAACGCGAATAGGCAAAAACGCGTTTCCGTCCACTTGTCGGTTTTTAATCACACATCAAAGGACTAATATTTACGTCGACTGTCCAGACTTGGTTCGCTCAGTAGCGTACTTAGCGGTGGTCGTAAACCACCGCCTTGTTTTCCATGGTCTTTTGGTAACTTCGTACTAATGCAGATATCGAAGGTATTGGTAAGATGAATTCAGGTAAAAATAAGCTGCTGCTGCTGCTGTCGACACCTTCACTACTGTTGCGTTCACTGGTGAGCAAATATATTTGGCATATTTGAGTTCTTTGCTGGTTCGGTTCGATGTATGGATGGCATGTTTGTGATATTTGAGAATACAACAAATATTTGATCAAATCTAGCGAAACCGCTACACGAATACGCCATGCCAAGTGAATTTCCGTCATAACACAAGAGTTTTTTAGGAAATTGACGTAAAGAATGGTAGGTATATGATGGCAAATGAATTAATTTTTTAATTTTGATAAAGACCGTTCAAGTATCGGTAATACTAATTTTATCAATACTCACAGGAATTTCAATATGTTCATATCATTATCAATTATAAATATCAAATCATATTCAATACAATTCTCGATGGAAAGACATAACGCTCGAAGTTAATAGCTTTGCCTAGTTATGCCCAATGACATATTGGTGTTATATTGCTTCAAATATGTCTGCCCCACGTCAAGTGATTTACGACCTTTATCAATATTATTGATATAAGTTTGTTTTGTAACAGTTGAAAAAGTATTTATGATTTTTTATCGTCGTTGGTTGTGGAAAAAATTGTGTACACAACTCGCTGGAAAAAGGCTGGCCCTCGTCTGTGAAACATTACATTCGCTACTTTCCGCATGCCCATACAATATACTATAACTGTAATACAAATTGAACGAAATTGAATTGAAGATAAATTGGAAATGACATTTCGTTGCATAGTAAACTTGAAAATTCAGTGAAATGCTGTCCAGACATAATTTATTAATATAGTTTTTGCTTCACCATATTTACTGATTTCATTTAATGTTCAACTGGTACCCATGTTGTCAATAATTGTTGGAAACTACATATACGAGACGAGAAGAAACACTCGTTATTCATTTTTATTTTATTCGAATGCGTTACTATGTACTTTTGATGAATGACAATTTTTTGATACACTTTGACAATACTTAAGATAGAATATAAAACTACAAAAAGAAGTGATTTGTCTTAGCAAACCTACTACAGTCCACAAATTAAACATTTAGAAGACAAAAAAAAAACAATAATATATTTCGAAGAAATTACTTTCAAAATATATGTAATCATTCAATTTTGTAACACAGAAATGAACAAACACCCATATTTCAAACGCCCAATAAGCTTGACTCTACAGAACCGAATTATGTAATATCAAATGGAAATACTTGTTTTCGAAACCCTTTTAATTATTGACAATTTTGTTTTCAGGTATCATTTTAATCCGATTTCAGTAATGCTTGAGCGTATGGGGTGCGTTATGTAAAAAGATGATCAATTTATATTTCGGTTCGTTATAACATGATGATTTATATTCACGTTGAAGATAAAACGAAATCAGTGGGGTGTATGATTGAAAAATGGTGAAATATTCACGTAAAATTACCCGAAAATATTTTCATTCTGGTGATAATTATTTTATAAAACGATTTATGTGACAGGGTCCTTCCTCGTTGATTTCTGACACAATTATTACCATGATGGTATTACCGCCGAGAAAGTCGTATTGCTAACCGTATAAAAATTTTGCATGAGCAGAGCACACACAATTTGAAACATTAATTTCACCAATAATTCAAGGAAATAATATGAAAAGGGGAATCATCAAACAATTAATTTGATAAAAATAACAAAGTTACATGACATAGTAAAGTACCACAGCAAAACCTACATATGAAATAGAAATTTTCATTAACTCAAGTGGAGTAAATCTTGAAAAATTTGTTCAGAGTTTCTGCTGAAAAGTTTTCAGAAACATCGAGTTCGCAGTCGGACTTGGCGTAACTAAGCATATTTTTGAAGATCCGTTACCAAAGCACTTGGTGCCCTGGCCAGTTCATTTCCATAATGATGAGAACCTTTATTAACTCCCGGTATCAATTGCACTTGGTTACTGATACATAAACCCAGATCAAGTCAGAAAAAGATTCCACTACCTGTTGAGAACTTGCATTCTTGTCCGAGCTTTGACAGGTTAGGTACGGCTTACCAAGTTCACATGCATGTCTATGCTGAACATAAGTATCGCATAAAGGTTAAACAGCTTGGATAAATCTGACTAGAGAATGTTTCACAGCCTCCAGACTGGGTATAATTTACTGGAGATCATGTTTCTTCAATTCAGAAGATGGCTATCCTTACAGGCAAAATGAAGTTACGTTCTACATCATTCAAAAGCTTGACAAATTCTGTGTGTCGATAGTTATCATTATGTTATACCTGGTGTTGTATATAATCAACGGCCTGTAAAGGGTTTGAAAAGTTTTTGTAGAAAACCTTATTTACAACTTTTATTACTTACTTTCATGTAAAATCATGAAGGACTGGTTGATGATGGATTTTCCAGAGATAATAATAACAAATAACTTCACTGACATTGTTAGGGCCCACAGTCCAGTCGTTATCTGTGAATTTTGCCGAATCCAAATCCAAATTGGATATTTTTCAGTATGAACGAGAATCCGTTAAAACATAGAGAAAGAAATCCAATCTTGAATTGCATCCTAGGAAAAAAGGAGGGTTTTTACATTAACATTCCCATTTTTCTATCAGTTCTCATTTGATTTACAGCAATAACACTAGCTACGTCTTGTCGAGTTTCTGCCAAATTTCTTCTAGAATACCAACTAATATATGAGCATATCTTCTCGGAGGATAACTTGCATATTCAGTATTCAGTTTCAGTGTTTATTACTGTTTGCTAGTCGACGTATACCTACCAGAAAACTCCAAAGTCTTCCAGTAATCCCAGTGAATCTTCTGACATTCCCAATAGCTTATATTTTCATTTTATCCGATCCTAGATTTCTCTAACCAGAATCCTGCCAAATACCGTTTCATTATTTATCGAAGATTCATTTATTTTCTTTCATTTACATTGTTCTTTTCACTTATGATTCACCAATCTACGCCTTCCATCTTAGTGTGTAGTTGCCAAAGTCAAATCAACGATTATAATTTTAATGTATCATTATGTTACCATCACTGACAGGTCCGCTATAGGATTTCCGTGACATCATCATCTCATGAGGTGATACTTTTGAGTTCTGTGACTGTATCCTGTTGAAAGTCAGTACTGTCCCCGCAGTTGTTCAAATCTATTATCGTATATGAAATTAAATGTTTGATTTTCCTATCGTTAACACACCTAGCAATATCTGAAGGAAATCGAGTCATATGCCATCAAACAATTCAGTTTCTCTGAAAACTGTGTCCCTCAGCCAACAGCTCGATCTGCCAGGTTGGTATCGCATTTGTTTGTGTCAGGAAAAGGTAAGGAAATTGGTAAACGTCTGATAATTGCCGCATTTGTTTGACATTCACGTCCATATAGCCGAATATTTGATTGAAGAATTGATAAACCACTAGCAATATCTTGAGGTAATGGAGTCATACAACTGTAAGCGTTACATTTTCATTGAAAACTGCGTTTACCAGTCGACGGCTTGATCTGCCACGTCGGTATTGCTCCTTGTATTACCGACGAAGTAATTGAAGTGGACAAAACTCTCCATCCAGATGGTGTCAAAGGCCTTCTGTATATCCAATAGGATCATATCAATATTGCGAGCTGATAAATTTCTGCCGGTAGGAATGTCAACTAACACCCAGTTACCTCGAAGAAAGAAATAATGTTGAGGTACTGCTCATCAGTTTCCTCTCTGACTGAAAGTATTCGTGAGACTGTTAGCCAAGCCATTAACTTGCCAGCGGAGTTGAAAAGTGGTACTCATTCAGGGACAACCAGCTCTACAGTCAAAACTAAGGGAAGCAGTCAAAAAGAAAGGAGGGTTGAATGAAGGAGGTCAAGCATAAGATCCACCCTGAAAATTCCCAACCAATGCGGCAATCAACTATAAGACATCATGTCGCAAAGGAGAAGACGAAATAGTCAGTGATATGGAGAAAGAACAACCAGATGCCCCTCTCTGGTCCTCTCTAGTCGTACTGGCGAAGAAGACACATAGATACAAGCTCCTGTATATATTATCGTTAACTGAACAACCTGACGAAGAAAAAGACAGTTACAATCTCCCAAAAATAGACCACACTCAGGACATGTGGGCCGGTTCTACTATTTTCTCGACTCTAGATTTGAACAGCATATATTAGCAAGTAAAACTGACTCAGGATACTCGAAAGTGACTGCTATCACCGTCGGGTTAGGACTGTGGCAGTTCACGCCATTCGAGTTCTCAAGTTCTCCAGCAACATTTGGAATATTGATGGCGACGGTTCTGAAAAGACTTATTGAAACACTTGAAGAAGCCAGTTTTGAAACAAAGAAGGTTTGGATTTGGACCATCTGTTTAAAAAAAAGTGAGATATCGTGGTCATGTTTTCTTCGAGGAAGAAGTAGCAGTAGATGAGCAGGAGATCAAAGCTATTAAGGAATGGCCCATTCCAAGAGAAATACACCAGCTTTAAAGTATTCTTAATTCATTCAACCTATCACCGATATGTGCTGGGATCTGTTGATATCTTCAAACCCCTAACCAGACTCATGAAAGGACAAGTTCGGTTCTAATGGTCCGTGAAATGCTAAAACTCATTCAGGAAGTTGAAAGGAGCATTAATCAATACACCAGTTCTGAATAACTTCCTTCCAACCGAAAAATTCATTTTGGACTTGGACACGAGTGACGTAGAGGTTGCAGCTGTCTCGTTTCAGATCTAAAAGAGATAGGGGAAAGTCGTCAGTTACTTCAACAAGATCCTTAGTGAAAAGGAGCACAAGTACTGTGTCACCAGACGACTATTGGCTACTTTTAAAGAAGTATAGCACTTCTGAAAGTAGTTATATGGAAGAAGATTCTTGTTGAAACCTGGCCATGTAGCTCTCTAATGGCTTCTGTAGTTCAATAACCCCGTGGGTCCGGTAGCACTCTGGATTGAGGAACCGCAAGAGTTCGACTTTGGGACTGAACATCAAGCGGGGACCAGCCATAAGGAATGCAGTCTCAGATGTCATGCTCAAATTGTCGACAAGCAGAAGAGAATAAAGCAACACTCAATAGAGCCACGACAGTGAATGATAACTGGAGGAACAACAAGATCCATTGAGACCAAGAGAAAAATCCAGATCATGGTTATATTATCGACAGGAAGAACAGTAACCGAAGACCTACATGGCAAGAAATCACAGGTTATCAGCTAGCCGTTAAATCTTTCTGGATCCAATTGAACTTCTTTGCTCTGGCCAATGGAGTCCTGAAGCGTGTGTTGTAGTTCAAATATGTTTAGGAAGAAAGTCAACAAATAGTGGTATTCAGGACAAGAAGGAAGAACGTTCCATGATAAACCCCTGCCAGGCTCACCGGAGGACATCTGGGAGAGACAAAGACCCTCCAGAAAACAAGGCAACGGTTTCACCACGTTGATTCTTAAGATATTGTTGAAGACTGGTTCAAAAAGGGAGCTCTATGCGCTGCCAGCAATGAATAATCAACCTATTCAGCGAGTGGTCATAAGCCCATGCCCTGTCCAACCAGGATGCCATCACCGTTGCCGACGTCTTGGAAAAATGGTGGATATGCCGAATCGGTGTTCTTTTGGAGCTGGCAGAAATTCTGAGTCCAACTTGTTACAGGAAATGTGTTGACAGCTGAATATCCGAAAGACAACTTCCACGGGCCTATATCCACAGTCCTACCACAGTCACTTATCAAATGTAGTCTTTGACCACCAAACAGACAGAGACCAATACCTTTATCTGTCCCTAATGGCGTATCATGCCGTAGTACTGGATTCAACCTGCCAAACACCTGCTAAAATCATTACTGGCGAGTGCTGCGACTTTTCTAAAACTTGAAATAAGGGACGCCTACTGGACAACACACTACAGGAGATAACTACGTCAGCAAATTCCAGCAGAAAACTAATGATATTCGTGAACGAGTCCGATTGAGCATCCAGAGTGCCAACGAGTGAATGAATGGAACCTATGACATCAAAGTCGATGCAGTAGGAAATTTAGTTTCAATGGTCAACCCTGAACGTTGCCGTGGACTAAGGTACGTAACTCACAGGAAAGTCAGAACAAAATCTTCATAAAAATCATCCTTTTTAATGAGTTGGCTTCTTGCGCTGAAAATCACGACAAACTTTGCACCCTAGACCACCGGAGGATAAGATGACATACCGGAAGTTCATGCCCGTGCACTCAAATGGAAAGATTGTTCTGCTAGCCCACTGTCTGGCAGAAAATCTTCTAATGTTCAGAGCATTATTCAAAAAGTTTAGTCGATTCTAGGAAGTTCAGCTACAGAACATGGAAGTTGAAGGGTTGCCATAGTTGAAGAAGCGCGCTGGTTACCGAAAAGTAATCTCGAAATTAACCGTCCTATGGAGATATTTGGAAGTGCCTCACCAGACTCAGACTTTGGTGTGCTGTTACCATTTCCCACGACTGGAGTGTGTTACTTCCTTTGAACTTTTCGGTGCAGATATGGATGATCTGGAAGATATTTTGACACACTCCAACGATGACATTCCTGGAGGTGGGTCTGACCGGCTGTTGAGATAATTGACTTTTTAACAATGTGATATTCACTACTCAACAATGCTCTATACTCCGAAGAATGAACAAGAGCTCTCTAAGAATCATCTTGACGAGACACCGAATGTTTGTAACTGTTCTGAGTAAAGGCAACTTCTTTTGTCGTCTCCTGGAATATCACAGATTAAAGATTTTTCTCTTCCAAATACTTTGACTGTAGTGAAACATTTGCATCTTAATGAAAATTACAGAACTTTCTCATTTTCTCCACACCAAATAGCAGAAAGTAAAAAAAATCATGTCATATTAGCATACAAAACACTCACTCGTGATTTTAATGGCTGATAAAACACTCGTTCAATAAATAACTATTGCAAACACATTTTTTTTACTCAATAATTCACTTTTTAAAACATGTTGCGCTCTCCTGGCTATAGCAACGAAATAATGTAACATAACTGCGAGAAATTCCAGCAGGATAATCCTATATTCAGATGACATTTCTACAATAAGCTTCGTTCACAGTTCCATATATATTGTGGCAAAAAGAGGTCTGACAGCTGTCTCCAGGCAGCATCAATCATTGGATACGATGATCGATGGCACGGTTAGTTTGCGAAACGAGGCCGAGCTTACGTCTACATGCGTCGGGAAAAGTGAACGATTTTTGAATACCTTTATTGGCGAATGTCATGTTTTTCAATAAGTGGAAAAATACATTCTATAAGATATGAGGATTTCAATGAAAATTTGTACTTGTTTTATGTTAAGTCGTGTTTAGAATAAAGAACGAACTGACCTTCCACGACTGCTCAAGTGTTAACGATTATGTGCACACGCTCACTGTATTTTTGTCTATGCACGAATAGCAGCAAACATGATAAATTTGGTGTCTTGGGTACATGCTCAATGCATGCATTGCCTTTGCTATTGCTTTAGTTGCACGGGAATAACTAGCGGTCTATTCAACTTGTGAAAGAATTTTCAATAGCTATTTGTGTATTTAGAGTGTAAAGTGATAGATTGCCGCGTCGCGCAAAAACCTTTGGGTAGCAGCAGTAACACTTTGTGCTCGATAGACACAACAATTTTTCCACAAACGAAGCTCTTGCAAAGAAGACTTAATTCAACATGTATGATAGATAGATGGAATATATTTTGTGGGCGGACAGAACCATAAACATGTAGGCCTCTCCAGAAACTCAAAGTATCTTTTTTTTACCAGTGACAGAGATGGAAGTGGCAGATGCCATAAAAAAAATTCAAAAACTGGATGTGCTGTAATTTGGAGATAAGGATGACGTCGACAATTATCACCAAAAATCAATCATACTGATATTTGGAAAATTAATAGAAATAATGAGGTCAGGTAGCAGAGTGGTTAGAGTTAATGCTTTTCAATCATTCTGGTTTTACCGTTCGCTGGTTCAATCCCAGCCATCACAATAAATAATTCTTCTGATGGCCTGAGAAAGTGCCATGAATCGCACGTTGAAAGGTAGGACCTCGTTAATCCTTGGCTCGCACAAGTTTCGACTTCTGAGGGCTGTCGTTCCTAGGGAACGAGAGCTGGTTAACGGAAAAAACAATTTAAATAATTTTTTTCTAATAGCAAAAAAAAGTCTCTTGAACTTCTTTGAAACCAATTTGAAGCCAGAAGAAACTGCTCTAAAGTCGTGCAAGGTGTGGTCGAAGGACTTGATAGAAGCGGGCATACTTCAATAACAATATGGGATCTTAGTGAAGCGTTTGACTGTGTCTCAATGACCTACTGCGGCATAAATTGAACTACTATGGAATAAGAGGTGTGTCATTGGACTTAAAACTGGACTTAAATTTTCCAGGGCGTAACAGAGCTCCGCTCTCCAAGATTATCCGTATACTCCGGCACCGGCTAATTCACCCATTTTGGAGCCATCTGTGAACCAGATGATCCTAGAGATGAGAAACAGGGGGTGCCCGATCTCTCCCTGCCCTCCATTTTGGGAATGACTGATTGTGGCCTTTTGCTGAATCGTACGGTAGGTAAACAACAGTCAGTCGACATCTCTAGGAGAAGACAGTCCTTTACCATCCAATTTCCTCGCTACGTCATTGTTTGGAGCTTCTTAGGCGAGCAATGGCTTTGCGTGTCTCATGTTGAATGAAGAGGTACAGGAGAGGCAGTCCTATGAAGGTCTCCAACGCCCTAGTGGATTCCGTCCTTATAACACTTATTGTCGTAAGGCAGGCAAGTCTTTGTCCAAATACCCTATCTAATTGGGTATTTGGTTTGCCGGATACTGTACCTTACGTACGATGGCTCCGAACGTAATCATTGGGCGAATGAGAGTCGTGCAGATCCAGTATAGAATTTTGGGGCTAGACCTCTACGTACTTCCAATTACCCTTATGCATGCCCATAAAGCATGTATGTATACTATCGCGATATTACCTGATAAGTAAATTAAAACTCAGTAGCAATTCTATACGTATATTCTATTCCAATATCCAATTATCCACAAGAGTTCATGACTCTAACAGAAAACAAAGGAATACAAAATGTTGCTCATGAAAAAAATGGACAGCCGGCCGCGGAGATAGAACCAGGTTCACCAGATGAATGAATTAATAAATAATTGATATGAAAGAGATAGCGACCGTTTAGTATGATCAGAGTTTGTGGGAATTTGGTAAGAGGATGTTGAAGAAAACCAAATTTTGAATCGTCAACTGAAGATGAAATTCAGGACAGTTTAGGTTTGGTCTCAGAGTTAAAATGAATTGGAAATGAATGAAATCGACATAAAATATAAATACTGGGAGAGAAAATACGTACACACAGACACATAGAGATCAACAGGATCATATCTGCTATTGTCGGATTTACTGAGAGCCCAGCTTTACCTCACCACCTTTCAATTACCTACTCTGCAGACAATCGCAAACTTGAACAACTCTATCGTCCGAGTATGCTTGTGCTTTGAAACCTTCATCTGTTTGTTTGTTGGATATCTTGCATAAAATATTCAAATAATATATCCCTCATATTTCTACACCTGAGTCCTGGTCGAATTGTAGTAGTACATAGGTCATCTAGAGATATGTTTTGTTGTTCTCATGCCGCCCCAAATTGGGAAACCATGTTAAAAACATAGGTCATTCTATCTTGAGGAATTGCTAGCTCAAGTCGGCCGCTTAATACTGCCATGATACTTCGCGCATTTACGATTGCTGGATTGCTAGCGCTTGCTTCCTTGCTTGCTTTCTTGTTGTATTGAAAATAGTTGAATGAGAGGACAAAGTTATTTCAAACAGTGTTCGAGTAGTGCTAAAAATACTTTCATTCTTGAAACTACTTCGTAAGTGAAATTGAACTCTTCCCATACCTCGTGGTGTGTGGGCGGGCGGGCATATTTTCCTACAGCTCTATCAGCCAATGTTGTGTAATTCAACAAGTGAATCGATACGAGAACATGGCCTGGAATGACATTGATGGTGTTGTCGTTGGAGCGTGGAATATTATCCCTGAACAATAACGACGGAGCACAATGCATAGGGGAGGCTCAGGGAATGTAATTTCATCGAAGAATTTTCAGGCAATCTGAGTTTCCCTTGAGGGAAAACCGGAAAGCAGTAGTTATCCCCAGACGAGTCGTTCGTTTCATTCATTCAATCTTTGAAATCAATCATGAAAGTGAATTAAAAGGTGAATCTAGTCAGCTCTGCGGACGTCACTTCATTATACTTCATGAGATAATACTATAGGTCACCTCATAGAATTACTCCACTAATTTATAGCTAAAAAATGTTCTGTGAGTGTGGCGAGTTCTCGAACTGAAATGAAAGCATCAAATTTTGATGATGAATAAATGTAATATGCAATTAACACTTTTCGACTATAACTTCACTTGTTCAAACCATACATTTTATGCAAATAAAAAAAAATTCAACTAAAATTTTAAATTATTGATGGTAATGATTTAACATATCAAATATCAAAATAAGGTCCCCATCTTCAATAATCACTGTGCTTGTATTGTGCTCTGCAGTAAGATGCTGGTCGAAGGGGAAATTGAACCAAAATTATTTCATGTTGGTTAATGAGTTGTTTTGAAACTTTTCCAATAGTTTCTTTGTTGGTAAGTATGATTTTTTCATCGCATATTAAAATTTATTTGGTATTAATTCTTTTTTTTATTCAAGTGGCAAACAGGTATATAATTTTGGACCAAACAAGTGTACTGAACTTGGGAAAGTTCAACCTTCCCAAACAAATCTTCTTAGCTAAATCTAAGCGCTCACGCTGCAGGTGTCAGAAAAACCCAAAAGCCTAGTTGTTTTTTCCAACGAAAAAAAAATATAGAATTCATTTAAAAACAAATATCAGAATGGGCCGATTAGCGCCATCTGTCTTATCTAAAGGACATGCTCATCCCCTTCGAATGTGTTCGTCATTCTGTTCGTTTTTTCGATCCTGGGGTATGAACATGGATTTTGATTAGAGGGAAGATAGTCATAAATTTTGTTTTATCAATATTCAAGCTCAAGAAGTTGAGATCAACCTATGGTTTGATATCCTTCATTACTTTTTCAGTTGCTGTAGAAACCTGTGAACATGCATTTTTATTAAAAATTATGGCAATGTCATAAGCATATCTGACAAGGTGTCCTTGAAAGTTTTTTATCTGTGTGATGCTGTTGATGTACACCAGGAACAATATTGGTTATAATATTGTCCCCTGGGGCGTTTGATTTTTCATTATTCTCGTATTTTAAATCTCCATTTGGAATTTTCATGGAAATGTCTGCAACAATTTTTTTTTTTAAAACAATATTTTCCTTCGGGGGCTTTCAGTTTCTCATTATATTATTTATTCTTGGTGAGTTTGATCAAATTGTTTAGTCTGTTTCTGTTTTCTGTGTATTCTGTTTTTGATTGATCTGTCTTTTGTTTCAACAATTTTTTTTATCTCTCTACATATTGATGTTACCAAATATTGCGTATTATGAGCTGGGGTTTTAGCTTTCCTTTTATGTATGGTGTTTTCATTATTTGGTTGATTCAAATTGTTATCAAATATGATTGAGGTTCTCATGAAATTGTTCATCCGTTAATCGGGATTCTTATAAAGGGCATATGGTGTAGATGTAAACCTATTACAGAAAACAGCATTGGTTCTTTAATACAAATAAGAGTATAGGAGTTGGATTCGTGAGTAATTTGAACTCATTCGAAATATTTTATTTAGCAGCACGTAATAGTCAGTTCTGATGATGGTCTTTGCAAAGTATGTGTATTATAACACCAACTTATTCTTTCTTGTCCATTTCATTACAAACTGCTTGAAAGTGCAGAGATTTGACACAGTGGATTTTTCATACTATGAATTGTTTTGACTAGTCTATGGGACTAATTAATTTCTTTATTCAGTTTTATTTATTATCCTTGTATTCTAGGAAAACAGTGCAAAATGTATAATGGAAATGAGGTTATATTTATGACGAATGAGTTTTATTGGTTTTAAAATATATTCATTATCTGTAGATAATAGACGAATTGAATTCATATCATGATATTTATATGTATGTACCTATAAATAGGTATATGTAAATCGAGTTTATACATTGAGATCTCTGTAACGGTGGAAGATAGAGTGGTGGTTAGATGGAGGAAAATTGAGGTATTTCAGAGAGCAATTATATGAATATTATGAATCTTAAATATCTCATCTAGCTTACATAATTCTGCAGTTAGGTACACAAGAGAAATCGAAAATTTACAAAATTTTTTTGACTATATTTTTTTAATTAGCAATACTTTCATTAACTTCTGACACTGTCCCATAGCATTTTTCGTAGACCATCCAAATATGTGAATGAGTATTATATACATGGTATCGTACAAATTTGGCAACCCCGAACTTTTTATATTCACATACGGACTTGTATTTTTAATTTAATTTTTTTCAAATTCAAAGAGTCATGTATCATATTGGCGTATTTTCATCTGAAGTACTGAGTAGTTTGGATATATATTTAACTATTACAACTATAATTTAAAAAAAAATCTATTCTATTAGAACTTTAATTGAAAACTGTCAACTTGTCATTGATTTACTCCTTGTTCTCTGTTATAATTATGGAATTCAAACAAATAAATGTCACTAGGATTTATCAATATTTACAAAACACAATAGTTCAGCAAAAAAAATAAAAAGGAGAATTTTCAGGTATTTTCTTTCACATAATTGATCTCTGAAATACACAACTTTGTCTCAATTTTACCGATTACTTTATCGATACCGAAATCCCAATGCACAGACTCGAATATGAATAATAAAAATAATAAAGATTTTATTGACAATAACCATACATACTGATATCAGGAATATAATACAAGCATGAAGGTGGTGTCAACAGGCAAATATCTCTGTATATTTACTGTCAAACGATGGAAATTTTCACTTATTAACTGAAAGTTCCGAAAATTACTACTGTAAATATCGTCAAAATGAGTCTACTGATTGGCTTGTACACGTGATATACAATTTTCTTTATAAAACTGTATGATCTTGAAGAATGAATTGATTGAATATTTGGCAAAACAACTGATCTGAAGAAGTTCTGCTTGAAAACAATCTCTTAAAACACACAGTGATAACTTCACCGAATTTACCAATTCAATTCGGTCAACAAATGCCATAGCAAAACTTCCAAACTTCCGAATGTCGAGCTTTCCCCTAGAGCAATATGACTCTATGGAAATATTTTCGAATAATGCACGTACCGACATAAATCTGTGTTTTTCCAACAATAAATCAGGTAACACCTAGCGTGGCGATATTTTATCATTTCATACGTTTTGTGTCATACAATAATTCACGAAAGGGCGTGGTTTTTAGTCGTTCCATGAAGAGTGAGATAATATGACTCATTCATATGATAGTTTCCGAAGTTTTCGGTTGCAGCCGGATGTGATGGATGGGGAGATTCATGCACTGTGTTCCATTTCACGGTGGAAAAACGCAGGAAAATATCTGGATTAACTACTCGGTGGGATTGTGGCAACTACATTCACACTAGACAATGATGCATTGACATTTGAAGGGAACAGTACTCTTGTAAGCTGTGTGGCAAGAAATACTTCAGCAAATACTCAGATATGAAAATGGAAAGCCAAAGAAAATAATATTGAGGAATAGAACCATTAGCGTGACTAGAAAGTTTGCCTCCAGCAACCTGCAATGTCTAGTCTTTCTCTCATTGTCACCAGAACTGGTTCTTCAGCTCAAGAGAAATACTTCTCAGAACATTTCGTAAAGAAGTTGTTCATTTGAAAGACAGTAATGCCATCTAACAAAAGTGTTACATCAAAATCAGCTGAACTGCAGCTACATTCGTTCCTCATATTGAAAATTGAAGCAATTTCATACACATGAGACGAATTTTATTTTTGTTCTGTCTTCTTGAGAGTCCTGCAATTTCCTAAAAACGTGGGGGGCATAGGAAAGACGGCGTTTTTATTTTTGAATTAATGAGTGCCTGACAAATCGCATTACTATATTGATGTCCATGATCGCATATTTCCAAAATGTTTGAGGACTACTAGAATGGTCACCGATGTCTCCGGACTTTACTACCATCTATTTTCTGATTACTTCTTTGCAGAATGTGGATGATTAATTTGAATGTTCTGCTATCGGCTGGACAGAACAAGTTCTGGTTCATAATATGTTGAGTCACTGTAAAATTATTTCAAAAAATTGTTAGTTGCATTGAGTAGACAGCAGGTTTGGATTAGAATACAATTTAGTGGACAGTATAAAAATCAAATCTAGTAAAAAAACCTTGAAAACAAAACCCGGAAAAAATACCCCCGGAAAAAAAAAACGAAGAAAAAACACCCCGAAAAAAAACGGAAAATATACCCCACGGAAAAAAAAAACGGAAAGAAAACTCTTGGAAAAAAAAATGAAAAAAAAAACCTACCTATATGCGATCACAATGGCCAGTACACAAAAAGTATAGTAAGCTTGGGTAAGTGTGACCGTGATTTTCATTAGTTCGCATTGAATTTAGTCCATCTGATGATCCTGAACTAATATAACAATGAACTTTTGCAGGTATTTACTTCGAAGGTCAGTCTTTGTAATACGCCACAGAAAACTGTTGAACATCTCCATAGACCACACTTCCCCGGAAATTTGGGGCAAGTGTGATTCTGGCCAAATTTAAAGATATTAATGCACGTAAATCTCTTTGCGGCAGGTGTGAGTAAATAGTAAAGGAACTTTCACCACAATTTATTTGTTTCAAGATATCTTTATTCAAAACATAGTTAGGAACTTTTTAATATTGAATTTGAAATGCCCCATTGGAAAAATCAAAAAAATTATCGTGAAAGTGAACATTTGTTGAAAAGAAAAATTTACAGGTAGATATCTGAAAAATCGAATGAGAATTTCATTGATCCCAATCTTCTGAGACGAGTGGTGATGGAAGCACAGTTGTTATTTCATCATCAGAAAGTGTATTAATGTCTTCTACATCTGGCCAGGTATATTGTTTGGCTCTCTGAGATTTCCGTATATAATTTCGTACTATAGCTGAAAAAATATTACCGTTTAGATTGGCCAAATGAACCAGGTTCCCACTTACCCCGACAGATAGGTCACACTATCCCCAATAACATTTAAATTCGGGGTAAGGGTGACATGCAATGGAAAAATGTAAAAAAACAACTTCATGAAAAAACGGCAATCTATAGTCAGATTCATTGTTTAGGCAGAAGAAAAGTGTATAAAATGGAATCTTACCTTAGATTTTAACAATACATTCAAAGCTTGAAATAAACTCGTTATACTCGTTCGGGTTGATGAATTGTAGGTTAGAAAATTGGGGAAAATATTTGGATTTCACAAGATCTCTTTTGTATTTTATATGATGGTTATGGATTCATTATGAGTGTAGGCTATTCGTCAATAGATGGCATTGGGCTGTCGCCCGATTTAGCGAAGATAGCGAGCAAACTCACACTTGCCCAAAATTCACACTTACCCGAGGTAAGGTAAGCCTTTAATGAAATTTCAACTGTGTGTTATGTTAAAGAAACTATACCATATTTGATTCATTTTACAATACCAATTGAAGTTTTAACCTAACCTGTGGAATGTTCATCGTCGACGACCAAAAAAGACGATTTTTTATATTTTTATTACTCGATAGTTCCTGAACGAACTAACCTGGTGACAGATTTGCCTTTTTGCAAGGCTGGAAAATCTGTTGTTTTACCCCTCTGTTGTGTAAAATGAATCAAATATGGTCTAGTTTCTTTAACATGACACACAGTTGAAATTTCATTACTTTTTGTTTACTGGCCATTGCTATTGCATATAGGGGTATTTTTTCCGGGGTTTTCTTTCTGTTTTTTTTTTTCGTGTGGTATTTTTTCCGGGTTTTTATTTCTTTTTTTTTCCCTGGGGTTATTTTTTCCGGGGGTATTTTTTCCGTTTTTTTTTTCCGATTACCATAAAAATTCCTATTAGAACATGGAAGAATATTGAATGGGGTTTAGGTGTTGAGTTGATTTATTTTGTTTCAATTTACTTGTATCGAATAATATTAATGTGGACTCGTCAGAATAGAGTTGAAGTTGTGAGCTAGAGAGCTTTTGGGAAGTTCTTCGTTGTGAATTATTTTATTCAATTTTTCTTTCATAAACTTGATACCAAAAGACAGGTTCTACTATGTATCGTATGTCAAGTGATTTGTAGGTATAAAAATAAGTTACAAGGGCGAGGGCGAGCGGTTGAAAATGCATAAGCTTCATCTGTCTAAATATATAATTCACTTGTTCACCATTTTCCAGGAACCACTAGCAAAAATACATGCGGCGTGGCATTCAAAATACCCAGCTCTGAGTTCATTAACTCTTCTGCTCCTAGATGGCTTGAATTTGTGCTTTCTTAGCATCCGCCTAAAGTTAGTTCTTGGTATGCTAGTTGATATTTTGAATTTTGACGTATTCGACGTATTTGAATAATTTTCAACAGCCTTCTCAAACGACGATTTATGCAACTCCCTATTCCCATTTGCTGCATATAATTGTGGCATTTTCTTCTCAAATTGACCACCATCAATTAGGTTGAGTCGCAATCTTGCAATAATGTCTCTCAAATTCATCTTATTCATCATGCATAACAACATACACAGCTATATATCACCCAAAGAATAGCAATTTATTAATCAACCCTAGATATCTACTGAAAACATCATCCAAAAACTCTTTAAATGTTGATCTGTAGAGGAAAGTCTCCTAATATGGGGTAGTTTTTTCAAAATACCATAATTAAAAAAAGGGGGTAGTTTTGAGCATTATTTCCATATTTCATGTTTCGTTGGATATACTATTAAGCATTTAATAAGAAGAAACATGTTTTCAAAAAAGCAGATAAAAAAAAAGTGCTGTTCCCCATATTAGGGGTATATGATATCCTAATATGGGGTACATTATGTTCGCAATATGGGGTACCCAGTTTAATATGTAAAACTTGATAAAAATTAATTTATATTTTTGAAAAATATTCATTTATGGAAATACAAACATTGTATCTAACAAAAAGTTTTGTCTTGTCCCTCATAAAAAAAAAAAATAGCATCTAGAAAGAACATAGCACAAATTATTCAAAAATGCATAAGTCACAAATATACACCGTGAGGTACACCGTGGGTCTGCGCACTCTTAATATAGCCCATTTCTCCTTGCCGAACAGCTAAAATTACTGAAATCATCTTCCTTGTTCCAAACTTTTCGTTTTTTAGGCATCTGAAAGAAAATACTTCGGTTTTACACGGAAAAGTACACAGTCTTCTAATATGGGGTACCCCAAATTAGGAAATTAGGATACCCCATATTACGAGCAAATTGGAGTTTTGGAAGGGGAATGTTCTTGAAAAAACTGTGATGTTTTCTCAAAAAACCAATACCATTTCCATAAACTACGACAAATTCTGTATTGAATGATGTTATCAAATTTTTAAAAACTTACATTTAAGTAACCTTAAATATCTAAAATACAACGGTCACTGGAAACTTTCATTTATTCACAAAATTACCATAACCTAAATCGTCGAAATGAAACTTGCGTTTGCTCCGAAACATGAATGGGCGCTTTCTAGGAAGTCGGTGGTTAGTTTTCAATGTTCACAATAGATGTAGGAATAAGTACTTTCTTGAAATTGAACTACCTCATATTAGGCACTACCCCCATATTAGGCGACTTTTCTCTACAATAAACTACCCCATAGTAATAAAAGCCAAAACACTACCAAATTCAAAACTCCAAAAAGGCAGATATTACTGGGGAACTATACTTTTGTTATCTAAGAGAATACTCAAGGGCCGAAATTACTGAAAGCTCGAATACCCACCTATCCGGTTATTTTCTACAGTGCCTCTTCATTTTTCTCTTGTCTTAACTTGTGTTATTTTTGTTTATATTAATCTGTTAATTGTAATTTGTTTGTATTTCACGAATATGACCACTCTGTAAAACCGAAGTGTATAATTGAATGTATACAAATCACCAAATATACAGTGTGCGCGTTGTTAGCTAATCCCAAAAGCTGTACATTTGGCAACGTCAAAAATATAAAATTTAAAATCGCTGGTCCATCAATATACAGGGTGACCCAGGGTTAAACCACCAAACGTTCAGTATCGGTTTTTTAGGTGAAAATAAGTTTTTTTTCTTCATATAAGCATGTGGCAAAACTTGATTCGTTCTCAAGATACAGGGAGTCAAAGTTAATTTTATTTTTTCTTTAATTCCAGGTACATTAAAATAAGCCTCCCATCACCGAAAATAAACATGCTGAGTTTTATCAGAATTAACCAAAAGGTTTTTGAGTAATGAATAAAAAAGCTGATTTTTTATGAAATCTTTGACACTCTGTATTTCGAAAAGGAAGCAAGTTGGGATATATGCTTGTATGAAGAAAACATCTTATTTTCAGCTGAAAAATCTATACTGAACATTTCCCCTGGGTATATAACCAAAATTTTGGGATGTCAAAGATATCTTCATGTTTCCATGCATACTTAACGCGCGCACCGTATAAGTATTTATCTATCTTAAGTAAGAAAGTCAAAAAATTTGTCAAATCCGGCCCTGTTCGGCTTTGCTGGTGATAATGCAGTCGTTCAACTAGAAGGTCGCGTGCTATTTTTCATCAACTTCTTTATTTTCATCAGATGTTTGAGAGTTCCATGAGTAGTTTACTTAGGTAGGTGGTTGGAGTGCCTCTCGTTAGGAACTTGCACACAGCGTCACGGCGAATAATTACCGTCCTTCAACCTAACTATCCCCGAGTATGCATTTATTTCATTTCCTTCACAGTATTATACAAAAGGAGACAGAAAATTGGACTGGAATCAGTTTACTCGACAATGAGCGAGAAATTATTTTAATCTCTTCTATAATATCCCTGCTACACAGAAAAAGTCGGCCCAAGAGGACGTTCGTTTCAACAAATCTTGACGTGTATGAGAAACCGTGATGTTTTAATCACCATTACCCTCCCTGACTTCAGCTGTTCCTTTTCATTTCTTCAGTCTCCAATTATCCTGCCTTCCTGATAATGTTGTTTCATTTGTTTTAATGAGTTCACATCAAAATTCTTCGAAGGCGTTAAAAATTATAACCCTCCAAATTAAGCTTTCAGTGGAGCTTGTTCAAGCCTGAATAGATTCTGAAATTTTCTGGATGACCCACTTCGGTGTTATACGATTCAAAGTTGTAATTACTTCTTCGGTTTAGTAATTATGAATATACCTACATGCTTATAGTGGTAACTAACGCGATGGGCTCAAAGGTACGGGATGATGTTTTTAGGACAACTATCACCTTGAGCCAATTAAAAGAAAACAATGACGACGAAATTAAATCTCGGCAGCTCTAAAGAGATTTTGACCCGAACAAATCTACTGCCTCAAGAGATGAACGGTCTCATTGTAGTAAATAGTATATTGTGCAACGAGCATGGAATGACACTCATTTCTCACGAGTATGAAAATTACGGTACGAGCCGAAGGCACTATATGACGAAGATATTATAAAATATGAACTTTTTGTTGTTAAAATTGTTATATCCGTCAACCGGTTGCACCCCTACGTGCAACACTCAAAAGTCAGAGACTTGTGTGAGCTAGGGGAAGACGTAGCCCTTTCCATTTAATACGTGTGATACCATGCACGAGACCGAACTCACGCTCTCTGGCTTATGAGGCGAGGAATCAACCCGCACACCACCGCGGCCCATTTCGATTATATTTTTCAAATCTTGTTACTATTCAACATTAGTTTATTTATTATTTACAATATTAAATGTTACGTTTCCACAATGACTGACACTTATATTTGGACTTTCATTAGTTTCAATTTTCACAGTTGAATTTTCCTGACTTTTCCAATCCATAGAAGTTAAAAGTAAATTTTCTCTATTTTCCATTGAATTCCTTATTCAATTTTAAATTATCCTGGGCCAAACCTTAGCGGACTGTTCTATTTGGGCTTTATATTTCAGCAATATCTGTATCATGGCATGTACTGAAATGATCATTACAGTACATCTCGCGATGTAGAAATAAAAGAGTGTATACTTTTGGCCTACTTCCTTGATCAATGAAGCGCATAAAATGGACATATTTCTATGTGGTAGAAGAAAATAGTTATTTATTAAATAAGTTCTCTACAGAGCATTTTATTTTAATATTTATTCGAATATTCCTTAAGCAAATAATATGTATCTAAAACACGCATGCAATACATCGTTTTATTCACAATCATATTCTTCAAACAATTATTCAACATCATGCTCTGGCAGCGGCTGTCACCTCTTCAAAAATCATTGAATTTATGTAAAAACATATCGGGTGGTTTTCAATGGTTACTATTTATTTTTGATTGTTTACCGACTCCAATTGTGAAGTAGTAGAAAAATGCAAGAAAATGAGTCTACTCCTGATATAGGTAATCCTTAAGGAAGCTGAAGAAGCAACACGCCAATTATTGCCTTTCAAGTCCAGGAACCATTATAAAAAAGTGTTTTCCGAATTCACTGGATGAAAAAAGAAGGGACGGTAATTATAATAAATGAGGAAGTCCTGCTATCGAATTCCTTAAAAGGACCCCGCACATATCTTATGGGAAATAGCTTTCTATGAATTTGACTGAATATTTTTCAAGTTGTAGTTCCTAATATGCTACAAAACTCAAAAATGGAAAGTTATCAAGTTATAGATCTTTAAAAATTGGTTTTTTTTTTCATTTTTGCGGATTTTACTTATCAATCGCAGAGCTCTTATTTCGGGTTGCGACAAAATTTAGATATTTGGCATACATAACCAGATAAAAGGTCCTCAGTTATATTATTGACCGCCTTCAATAATTTTCAATACACTGCCCCACACTGGGCATGAAATGAGATACAAATTCCAAGATGCTACGAAATAACTTAGCAGTGATGTTTATTTTGTGAAAACGACATATTTTGGGTACATTTTGTGTCCAATAACATGGAATGAGTAGTCTGAAATGTTCATATACTGGCTCAGCGAGCTGTGAAGGGGAAAATGGGAGAATTATAATCAAATATTCTCAGAGACGACAACTGTGATCACTATTGATGTAATCTTCGAATGATATATGACTCATTCCCCACAAATCTCAATAATCTGAAAATAGGTTTTCAGAACATTTTTCATCAGATTGAATATTCACCCCCGACTTCTTGAATTCCGATATTTTCTGATATTGCATTGAAGTTTACACATATTAATGAATTATATCTATTCATATTATCGTTGGCAAATGAATTAGAGGATCAATCTATTAACACAATATAAAAGAAAGAGTAACAACATTGATATTGAAAATAATACCAATAATCATGAAACAAAAACAATTATAATGTATCTTTTCAAGTTATGATTCTAAATATTTTAAATCAGATCGGGGATAAAATGAACTATTTGGTTAAAACAGAAATTACTATCAGAACGAACGTAACAAAATCATGAATTTTCCGAAACTAGTTAAGTTTACGTAGCCGTGTCAACTGCTTTTCCACTTGTTAGAAATGCTTGGAGAGAAGGGTACTCCGTATTCATAGAATGGTAAAACATGCCCCTCTCAATAGACAATATCAATAAAAAGCTAAATATAATGAAACAAATTGCATTAAACAACGGATATAATCCCGAGTTAGGTTGCCTCATTTTCAATGAATATGAAGTTAGCAAGGCCACTTAATCTATTGTCGAATAATTGTCGAGAATTTGTCGTGAACAAAAAAAATTTGTCGTGCTTATAGTCTTTTATATGAGGTGGCTGTGCTAACTTTATAGCAAGTAAGCACTGCTAATAATATAACTTGTCAAAAAAACATTTTATCACTCTGGTAACCAAGAATTGTCAAGTAATTGTCGAAGTCTGTTTGAAGTGAAAACAATACAAAAAATATTTTCTTTGCAGCTTATATATGTATTTTTTATTGGAATTCTTGATATAAGGGGAAATTTTGTGTAATTATCAACAATGCAAGCATATCAGGATAACTAATGCTTCATCAAACTACTGTCAAATATATATTGGTTATGTATAAAAACCTATAAACAGATGACCGTGTAGAAATAATTTTATATATTCCAAAACCTACAGATACGCAGGATGAAATCATCACAAGCTTCATCTTCCAGACTTGGCAACTCCAAAAACACTTACATCCATTGATTGGGACCCATTGAACCCTTTACCTCTTGAGTACTAATATCAGAGACTCAGAAACGGTGACTCAAGCCCATAGCCAATATAACACACACCCCCCTCTATATCTTTGAAACTATCCACAGGATCTCTTTGGGCCAATTACAAATTTTGATCGGAGTTTCAGGTATTATAATATATCAAAATTTCAGCCAAATCGAGCGGGACCTAATTTACATTAATTTTGTGCGGCGCCTTTGATGAACAGTTTTTTTTTATGAGGATATCAAATTTTGGTATTCATTTTTACATAAAACTTGGAGGGTGCTGTGTACACTATCATTCTTCATTTAAATTTTGCCTAACTTATTTGATAGTAAACTTTTGAAATTTGCAAATTTCTGCATCGATGCAGGTTATGGGGTCCATTGGGCACCATATGAGATTGCTCAGAATTTTACAAAAACTGACTATAAAATAAACATCTTTTTCACTACGAGTTATCGAGAAATAATTCATTCTCAAGATACAAGATCGTGAAAAACCGATATTTTTTAATAATTTAACAACCTGTCTTTTGAGAACGAATAATTTTTTGATACATTATGAGTTTTGTGTCTCAGCAAAATCAATCAAATACTCAGCTTTTGTCAAGTTAAACATTTGCGGACACATCATATCCGTATTAACTTTTCGTCTTGAAATTAGTAAATTAGTCAAATATTTGCCCTTTGAAGTTTGTACAGGTACTCAATAACACCATATATATTGGTCAAACTAGTAGAACATTGAAAATTCACATTCATGAACATCATATGAGTTATGTGAACAAGAAAACTTATTCAGCACATTCGAATCATCTTTTAGAAAGGAACCCGTAGTTTTGATGAAGAATTCATAATTTTACATATTATAGAAAATAAAGGACTGATGATTATGCTTCAAATCATTTAGAATCATTTTAGAAATCAATGAACTCAAAAACTCCAACACATTATGTGATGGATCTCTATAAAATACGAAGAGTTATCGAGAAATAATTCATTCTCAAGATACAAGATCGTGAAAAACCGATATTTTTTAATATTCTAACAACCTGTCTTTTGAGAACGAATAATTTTTCGATACATTATGAGTTATGTGTCTCAGCAAAATCAATCAAATACTCAGCTTTTGTCAAGTTCTGAGCAACTTCATCTGGGGCCTAAGTGACCCCATAACCTGTATAATGTAGAGATTTGCAAATTTCTCAAAAACGGTTGTCCCTTGCGTTGTTGAGCACGTATTCTTTTTTTGCTGAAAAAAGGTGTGCGAATAATATTTAAATATAAAAAATTCCAAAAGTTTACTGTCAAAAATGTCATGGAAAGTTAAAATTAATAATGATAGCGTACGTGCAGCGCCTTCTGAGCGGTACATAAAAATAAATATCACATTTTTAATTTTCACCTCAAGAAAACTTGTTAAACAAATTTGCTGCTGAAAATAACTGTTCTAAGAAATGTATTCAAACTCATTGAAAATTAAATTTCGACTTCAACATCCTGTATATCCGAAACTAAACATTTGCGGACACATATCCGTATGAACTTTTCATCTTAAAATTAGTAAATAAGTCAAATATTTGCCCTTTAAAGTTTGTACAGGCACTCAATAACACCATATATATTGGTCAAACTGGTAGAACATTGAAAAATCACATTCATGAACATCATATGAGTTATGTGAACAAGAAAACTTATTCAGCACATTAGAATCATCTTTTAGAAAGGAACCCGTAGTTTTGATGAATTCATAATTTTACATATTATAGAAAATAAAGGACTGATGATTATGCTTCAAATCATTTAGAATCATTAGAAATCAATGAACTCAAAAACTCCAACACATTACTCCTGTGTTGAATTTATTTTATTGGAATTTTAATTCAGTCGTGTTTGGGGACGTTATTTTTATTGGTGCAGATAATAATATTATACCTACTTAGTTTTGTTTTGTTGAGTTCAGTTTCACATACCAGGCTTATGTGTACATTCACTTGAAAAAGCTACTCTGTTAGCGAAATATGCCATGAATTTTCTCAGTTCGTGAAGATCAAAAAATCATTTTGTGTATTTCTACAATCATTATGGATATTCATCAAGGAACGGCCAATCAAACGAAAAAAAAAATGGAACAAATCAATTGAAGAAGAGAACCTAGCAATATGAATCAACAATAATTACTCACCAGCGACAAAAACCATCACCGGAAACCAGGACAGAAATTTGGCATTGTCTTTGAAACATTCCCTCGAAGTAATTTAATGAACTTGTGTCCGCTTTGATACATTCACTTTTACCCAACTACGAAATTCAAGGCAAAGTGTTTCAAAATTCATAGTATACTTTCTTTAAAGTTTAGTTAGTTCAACTATATACACACACTTAAAACTTGCGATCTCAATAAAATCGACTCTGTGAAAAACATGATCAAATCACCATAACAACTGACATTTTTTTGCGAAAACGTCTGAGATCCATTTTTCAAGTAAAATATTTCAAAGTGGTCACTTCATCACTACAGTGATACTCGCTGATAGAAGACTCAATATTTTTATATTTGACTTATAAAATGACAGCCCTTAGCCAAGCAAAGCACTCTGCATCAGTTCATGTTCGTTTTCAATATATCTGATGCGGCGTTGCCAATTTTAACCGAAAAAGGTCAATGTATTCTTAAGCCGTAGACCCAATGGAAGTTTTCTGTAATAAGTTTTAAGTTTTAGGATTTTGGATATCAATATCATAAATAAAACAAGATGCAAACACAATTGAAAAATAGAGCTTGAATTTTACCAACAAGATTGTTTAGTTAGGCGACGTGATCAGAATAATAATGGGAATGGTTGTTTCGCGTTAGAAAATAACCAAAATTACTGAAATTAAAACTAAAAACATAAAACTTCCATTATGTTTCAGCATTAAGTGTGCTTTCACCTTCTAAAGAATCCCGAAACCAATCTTATAGTAACAAACACTAAAATTTTCTTCTTTTTATCGATACAACATATACATTTGCACTTATTTCTTCACTTCGGACTACATCGAATTTTACAATAAAATTTCATCCTTTATTTCCAGGAAATAAAATTTTCCAAGTAAATCCTGTCTAACAGTTTGATAAAATCGCTTTAAAGTGTCGTAATTTCAAATTTTTGCTGTGGAGTGTAAGTTCAGAATTTGGAATATTTATCCAATTTTGGATGGTTATTTTGTCAACGTTAGGTTAGTCAGGTCAGGTTGACACCCACATTCTGCACATAGAAGTAAGTTTTTCAGGTGTATTTGTAAAGGTGAGTTTATGGGGTACTGGCTCACAATACCAAGAAAGGGATTTACCTCACGTAGTTTTGTCTCCTGAACCCCAAACTGAAAAAACTTGAAGGGGTCTTAATTACTTGAACTTTACCCTTCTGCATTTTGAAAATCGACCATTTTCAGATACGATTTTTACGATAGAAAATTACACAAAATGTCCACTTCTTTTTTATAGTTCTTTTCTTCAGACACCAATCTTCAATTTAACAATAACCAGCACCAAAAACAACCTTTAACACAAAGAGTTTACCTTCTTCATCACCACAGACATTACCTCTGTTTTTCATTAATTTTTATTGTCGCGGTAGGTTGGTCACTATTAAGATACAAATATTAGAAAATAACGTCCGCTTCATTTATATGTTCAATTGTTTAATTTTTCCCATTTTGTGTTGTTTATTGCAAAATAAATTTCACGAAGTTTTAGCACTTTTAATTTTTTTAATAATAAGTCACATATAGCGAGCATAGCGAGAAAGTTTTCATTCATATTACCAGTCAGGTTAGATGACCGATTGTTGTGTAAAATAATTGGACAACAAGGTTAGCTCTTATGAAAGGTTCATTTATCTTCCGTTTCTTCCCTTAAGATATAAGATAGCGAGCAAAGCGAGCTTTTTTTTTAATTTCAAGAGACTCATACGCATCTAGTCTATTTACTGATTCTATTCTTAAAATTGTCAATAACTGTAGCAATGGCAAAAATTAAACAATTCAACGTATGAATGAACAGGACGTCATTCTCTTATATTTGAAATGTATTCCAAGTGACCAACTTACCTGACAGCCAGAGCGCAATAAAAGCCATGAATTTAGTACAGATTCAGTCAAAGGTGTTATGTCAGAAGCGAACTCCTCGAGTTAAGACCGCTTCACAAAAAACAGTTTGCTTATCAAGCAGGAAAATCCACGATCAATGCTCTACAATGTCTAATTGAAAGCATTGAAAGACATATCTGGCGAAAACAATGGCTTTTTGCGCCTTCATTGACATAGAGGGCGCTTTCGACAATACCTCACATGCTTCCATAACCAGATCATTGAAAGAAATGAATATTAACGCCTCACTGATCAGATGCACACAGTCAATGCTGAAAAGCAGAATCATTGTGGCGACCCTTGGGGAAGAGGCAGTCAAGATGACAGTAGAAAAAGGTTGACCCCAAGCTGCAGAAAGGGCAGCGGCTAGCCTGTCTTTTTCATGTGTTCTGAAATAAGAATTCTAAAAGAGCATTTCTAGTTTTCCCTGTAGAACTCGGTAAGGGCGAGAGTCCCTTTGAATTTTCTTTGGCCATTGTGCTGTATGTGCATGTATGTTGTTTGAATTGGCATATGGTTCTAACTACTAGCATGCCAAATTAGGTGGTGATACAACAAATCTTCGTCTCAAAATTCAAGTTGACTGTATTATTTGTCGAAACCTTTTAGTTTTAGGTTACTTTTTTATGTGTATTCACACTTGGTGCTTTCTTCTTCAATTGAACTATCAATACAGATTGAATTGTAGACGGGCTATAACTGTACCTGGGATATTCAGATTAACTAGCGCTCCAAAAGTGGAATATCCAAAGTAAACTGGTCAATACAATTCACCAGAACGTATATGTAACCACCATCCACTGGCAAGAATCTCTCTGCGCTAAATCAGCGTATTTACCTAGTATCTCATCATCTCCATTACTATGCTCAATTCAGAAGTTGCAAATTCAACCGTGTGATATATGGACGAACTGCATTCATAATAAGCATACACATTGCACATTACAAATGCAAAACCGGCGTGAATCAAACTAATTGTATGTCTGACCACCGACTATTTCATTCGTCAAAGTCCTTTACAGCCTCAAATAACGCAGAGTAGGCTAGTGTGGGATTAATCACGGTAATAGCTCTCCTCCCTATGCATGCATAATCTATGAAAGGGTACCCCTCTACGCTTGCACACTTGCAGTAAATATTTCCATATCAAAATATGATTCCTCAGATATATCAGCTGTATATACAAACAGTGCACCAACACCACCAGCAATGCTAGAATTTTTAAATATTTGTTGATTTTTAAATATGAAAAACCCATTCCAGAATATACACATCTTGAATGTAAAATACAATTTCGTCTTCATCTTACTTATGTGCCGTGGACACTTTTTTCTGAAATGACCAATATAAACAAATCGAAGATGAACTTGGTACTGTTGAGAAAGCAACTCAATACAATTGATTTGGATTTAACCCTACTAAATATATGTAAAATTCTTCGGATTTCTAGATAAATCCTCGATATTCATTGAATACTTCTAATCCAGAAACCACAAACAAATTTGTGCCCAAACTGAAGGATGAATGGAAGCACTATTAAACTTGGCACATGTTAAGTTGGAAAAAATTCTTTACCAAAAAGTCAGGGGTGTAACACAATAAAAATTAGATTCTATTAAAATATAAAGCAAAACTTTATTTTCTCAGAAAGTAGGAAGGCTATTGGATAACGGATTCGATAGAATATTACCTGCAATACTTTTAGTAGTCAGGGTTAGGTTAGGTTCGTTAGAGATGATGTTACATAATAATGGATTAAGAAATATCATCCTTCGAACTCAGAGGAAATTCCTACAATCTCATCAGAAGTTATTTATCTGGCAGAGAGCAGAGGATCAGAATCAATGGAGTGACCAGTACCTATAGAGCTGTTTCTTACGGAGTCCCACAAGGAACAGTACTAGGCCCATTGTTGTTCTCTATCTATTTAAATGAAATTTTCAGCTTTGCAGATGATACAGCCATTCTATATGAATCAAATACCTGGCGAGATCTGAAGGAACTTGTAGAAAATGACTTTTTTGTAATTGAAATTGGTTTAGGGGCAACAAACTCACACTGATTTTCACAAAAACGAGATATATACCATTTCCCTCCTATTCCCATAGACTCCTGAATATGGGGCCACTTGGAATAGGAGATAGTTATGAAATACCTGAAGGCAAATCGATAAAATACCTTGGCATTGTAATAGGTCGTCATCTGAGATAGGACCCACAAATATAAATGGGGTTACAAAAACGGAGGGGATTGATATACAGATTCAAATACTCAATAGACTTTCTGGACACCAATTAACTGAGAATACTATGTAACGCTATATTTGAATCACAGTACAGTACGGTATGGTAGGATTGGGTGGAGTAAACGATAATTTCTTTTGAATACTGTTCACAAATACATCATTAATAGCTACTTATGTACCAAGTGCGTTATATATATCCTAACGCCCGGAGGGTATAATTCACCTGAGGGCCTTTTGCCCCAGGGATGAATATTGCCCGATATGGTGATCCCACAGAATGTGACGCTTAAAGCTGAAAAAGCGTTAGGAAATTTACTGCCTGTGAAATCCAAATACTTATACGAGAAGGAGAATGACCATTTTTTGAAATGGAAAGATGATAACAGAGTGAATACCGTAAATGAAACTGTCTTAATGGCATACTTCCAGGAACTGGTGAGTTTATCTCATGAAAAATATCAATATTTTTCATTTATTCCAAAGTGAAAAATATAGTGCAAATAGTCTATGGACCAAATACTCACAGCTGAAATCAACATTGATTGTCAAAGAAAACATTGATAATCAGCATTCAGTCAACTGATGGCCTTTCATTCAAAAGGATACATTCCTAAACAATCAAAGGTGTTGAAAGGTGGACTAGTATTACTTTTCACAAGAAAAGCTCCAGATGATACTTTTCTGCTACATAAAGTTGTTCTGGTAATGGGCGTATTTGGAGGCTTAAGACGTAATGAAATGGTCAAGATGACAATTGATGACATTGAAGACAGAGGAGCCGATTTACTGATCAAGGTTTCAGAAACAAAGACCTGCACCTCAAAAACTTTCACCATTTTTGAAGAAAGCGAAATAGGAGCCTTGAACTTAGTTAAAAAGTTCATTGCATTACGACCAAAAAGACGTAAACAACGTAGGTTTTTTTAACCTACAGAAATAATATATGCATTGAGTTACCTGTAGGTAAAAATACTATAGGAATTGTTCCTTCTATCATGGCGAAATACCTTAATTTGGAAAACCCGAAAGGTTACACCGGACATTGTCTACGCCGAAAGTCGTCAACGCTTCTTGTTCAAGGTGGTGCTTCCTTTGAAACACTAAAACTTCATATAAAATGGAAGAGTAGTATAGTAGCGGAGAGCTACATTGAAGAAAGTATTTCCTCGAAGAAAAAAATTGCTGCAATGATATCCCATACCGTTTCCGAAAAAAAAATGTTAACGTTCCAAACAAAACCGAATGCACATTGCATCGGTCAACTCACAGAACTTCAAACTTGGTACTAATTTTTCAGGAACATTTGAAATTTGTAATTTCTATTTGAGAGAAAATAATTAGTCTTTTTTTATGTACAGTTATAAATGAAACTTTTCTGGGTATTTAATTTATTGAACTACAGAAAAAACATTTAGCGGACGTTATGATTCATAATCCCTCGGGTGTTTTAGGTTGTTAATAGCAACCGTTGCCAAGATATTATAAAGCAGTAATGAACAAGTGAAAATTAAAATAATATATCAAATGCCCCGTAACTATCCAAGCGACGTCCAGTTCAGTGAAACCGATTTTCTTGTTATAAGAGAACGATTCTTCATGAGTATTATACTAAATAATATAAAAAAAAATATTAAAATACATCCTTCTTATCATGACTACAATAAAAAAAAAGAAATATTACGGTGATACTAAAATCCTGTAAAAAAACTATAGGTCAGAAAATACAGCTTACCTGAGAACTCGATTTTTCAGTTTATTATCATATTTCATAAAATAAATTAATAATTTATTATTATTATTATCATTTATAATTTTATAGGAACCACAAAATTTAGTACAATTCCAATCCATTCTAAGAATTTTTGAGGTATTTCAGCTCTACAATAAATTTCTACCCACTTTCAGACAGTCAATAGCTGCTGGATCTATTAAAATCAAAAGCAAGTGACAGTCAAAGGTGTCTAAATAGTGAATCCCTATGAAGACGTGTTGATTTGATTCATTTTCATATATGGTAGGCAAAAAATATATTATGACAATATTCAAATCCCAGCAAACATTCATTTCCCAAATATATTTGTACTCAGTCTGTCTGAAACAGACGGTTCAATAATAATGCCAATCCAAAATCTGAGAGGTTGGTTCCCTAGTGAAATTTTCAATTCTTGAATTTTCCGAATCCCCATAAATACATTTATATACTTACCCTCATAAGATTAACCACTTCTATAAGAGTTTTGAGTTCAAAGCTTTTATGAGATTGGGAACACAAAGAAGCGGGAATACATATAAACCAGGAGAATTTATATTTGTGAAATACATTTTTAACAGATGGAAATATGCGTTGGAAAAGATTTTCTTTTCATTATAACTGTGCGATGTCAACACTTTTCAAACAAGCAGGTGAATTAATTTTTTTTGAGTGAACATCTCTCATAAAATCTTGAAGTTTGCGGAAAACAATAGTGAGATAAAATAGAGATAATAAAGAATGCGAGCTGGTATTTTAATTTTTATTTGCCTATAAAAGCAGCTCTCCTCCGTTGAAATGATGAGTTGTTCGAAATCGATTTTAGGTAGTTTGGCTAAGGTTGTCATACTGAAATTTTGATTATTTTCAACAAGATATATGGAAATAATTGCGTTGAGACTAGCCTTTTCTGTTGAAGGTGTAAGTAACATTGTCTAACAATTTGTCAGGTACAATTTTTATAACTGGAAAATCACAAGCAAGATAGAATAATTTTTCGTCACGAATTAAATTGGTTTATTCGATCCAAAGTTGCTTACCTTCATGCAGGTAAGAGTCTACTGGAAAGAATGATGATGGAATTCATTTAGTAACGTTTGCGACGCTGTGGATGAACTGAATGAACAGCGGGTAAACCAAGAGAGGTTGAGAGGTCTGATCCCCCAAAGGAGACTAAAAGAGATGATTGTAATCAAGCAATCCATTGAATAGATTGTTGAGAATTAGTTGTTTATTAATCGTAGCTAGAAATCCAATAACCCTAGCAAGAAACTCTAATAGCATAGGGGACAAGCGAGCTATCACCTGTGGTTATAAAGTCGACTTTGCTGATTATAACTCACTTGGGATAAATAGAAATTGTCGAATAACTTATTTTCTCGAACTTTGCTACCGCAATGGAATGCATTTACCTATAGCTGGTAGACAATGTTTTTGTGGTAGCTGGTAAACTTTGCTACCGCCAGCGAGTACACCTACTTATGACTAAAAGGTATTGCTATAGTTGTAGGAATCTGACTTTGCTATCGCTGGTGTGTGCAATTACCACTAGTGCATTATTCATGTTGTAGGTATGCTATGGTAACACATATATCTATTTCTGTAACTGTATAGTTTTCAATGAAAAATTATTGCAAAATGCCTGTCGGAATGTGTTCTAACAGTGACGAACAAGAAGTTTCGAAATGAAACATGTAAGATAATGGGTCGTGAATAAATTTCAGCAGAAGCTCTCACTATTGATTCATATTCCGCATACTTCATTAACACGAATATGTACCTATGTATCGAAAAACCTTAAGTAATAGCACTTGATTATATTCATTCACTTCACCCATTATCACATGATTCCTATATTGGTTGTTTACAAGGAGCACTATTCGGCAATATGGCTGGACTAGAACAGGCGGTAGATAACACTGAAACAGTAGTTCTACGTTTTCTCATTTCTAAACGTAACAACCTCCAAATGTTCGTTGCGTTCGTGGAGGGGGTAATTTCCGTCAGAATGTCAGCAAACCATCTAATAACCACAGCATGGAACAAAGTAGTCGTAAGTAGGTTCTTCGAGTAATATTTTAGGGGCAGGTTGACAACTGTATTACCGTAAGTGGATGAAGTTCTATGCGATGATCCACTTATCGTAAGCGAAAACCTTACGGCCATAGGCATGAAATTCACCAGTGATTATTCACCTGTGAAATTATGATTTTCTGATTGAAGAACTTACTGTCCTAGACTGACTGCCTAATAGCGACAGCATTATACCTAACTGTGGCAGAAAAACGACCTTCAGCAAAATCGATTTTGCTGCCATAGAATTTGAATGTGCTACTTCTATTCTATAATTTTTTATAGTAATAGTATTTCTTATTACAGTAGCAAGAAATATCCCAGCAAAAACTTTAATAGCAGAATTTTCCTCAGTGTAGAGTATTTCGTACTGCATCATCAAAACGCTCCGTACAGTGGAGGTCTATTCTTGAAATTATGCGAAAACATTTTCAGACGTTTGAAGTAGCAGAGAGCGATCACTCGTTGAACGTTAAATTTCTAGAATAGACCCCCTGATCTGATCATGCCCACAGTATCTCAAAACTTACGTGGGTTTGGGAAGCCAGAGAGTGCTTCAGTAAATGCTAATTATGGATATGAATAGAAAGTTCAATCAGGCGAGAAGACATCAAAACAGAAATATATGGGTCAATTTTCCCTGAATTAAATCTTCAACCAACTCTTAATCTGTTCTTTATATGGATTCGTAATTCAAGTTCTTTCACATTGATTTTGCAGCTTTATATATCTCTTTTTTTCGTGTCCCATCTTATTGTGATTGTATGACATAGCAGGTGAATATTTCCATTCTTTCTGTTGAAGGCATGATACCACTTTATACAGGCATATTTCTTTTAAATTGAATATCAGTGATCTTATTGGATGATATTTTGAGAAAATGATTTTAGTCATTTTCCCTAAGCTTTATGCGCAAAAGATGCAAGATGTAGATAAATAATGGAAAAATGTGTGTCTATTACCCACATATCTGTATCTATTGGGAAATAAAAATCTATCTATCCAATCAATATTCAATAAATTCAACGATTCCGCTCTGTCTGGTTTGTAGAATAAATAAATGGTATCCCTCTCCTTGGAATTTCAAAATTGAACTTGTTCGTCACCACGGAATTATACATATGTTCCAAAACATAGAAAAAAAGTAAATTCCACACATGCTGAAAATATACACCACATACGTGAATGTTATAAATGATGATACTGCCTCCCAGGCCATAACTTCATGTGCATTGTTGGGCAGAAGTAATCGTTGGTCACGTTCAATTTCCGCACGAACTCCCCTTCAAACGTTCATTTTCAAACTCCTTTTGTATTCCGTCTATTCATTGCCGTAGGCTTGTCTCATTCGTTCGGTATTGAAGGACCTATTTATTATTCCTTCCTCCTCTAGGAACTGTATTGTGGAAGACATTATCGAATTGCAATTAGCGCATGTCACCGGTTTGGTAACGGCAGTATAAACGCAATAGACGAAAACAAAATGAATTTTCCTTTGGGAACGGCTGAAACCTCGAACAAGAGCTCATGAAAAAGTAAAATATCATTGGAATGTGTTCTCCATTACCACATCAATTCGCTGAAGAAATATTCCTCCATATTTATTGAATTCTACAGAAAGCCCAACGTACACTTTTGTAAAAAAGTGCTATGTGTGAATTTTTCCCAAACTGATACAGATCTGCCAAGGACTCTGCTGCGAGTGCTCGTCTGAGTACTCTAAGCCCTTATGTGATCGTGATAACTATGCTTACGAGCACCTTTTCCAATGAAACGACAGTAAAATACACGAAATAAGCGCTCTGTGATTGGTCACTGTTATGGCGGGAAGTTTAAATGATAAGTTAGCTGCATGCATACTTAAGGCGGATTCATGCAACGTTCATTATGATTACATTTTCACTACATTAAAATTAGAAAAAGTTGAATTTCAGTACTTCATAGGAGGCGTTCATGCAAACACATTATTACAATACATTAACACTGCTTCATTACGAAGTTGGTCAACTTTCAACTATAAAATTATGTTCTTAGTTAAAACACCAAATACGCATGCGCGTAAAAATGTAAAGTGGTTCACCGCCGTTCTTTTTTATAATGCGAACTGTGGTCATGGTTTATGAGGTTTGTTCTTTGTTTGTTTGGGTAGCCGTTAAGATCGAATTTTGACAGTTGGTATTTTATTTATTATTGATTGTTTTGAAATGGATCAAGGTATACTAATAGATCAGGTGCAACAGTGATGACAGGACAGAATCATACATACAACCCATGCGCAAGTTCAATTTCAATCGTTGCATGACCGGTGTCAATCGTTAGAGCGGCTTTACATTATGCAATTTTCATGCAATTTTTGTGCAATGCAAGACTAAATTTTACATTGCGCTTGCGCCCATGCAAGTTATGTGCAAGCCCAAAAAATTAAGACTGGTTGAAATTTTCACGCAATTCGTGAGCAATTCTAGTGAGTTTTCTGGTGAGAAATTCAATGCCAATAGCACACCAAAGTACCTGTCTCCTAACCTTTAACTCCAACTTAAAAAAGAAATAGAAAATTTGTCAAAAGCGTTAGTGATAGGTGAAATGTAATTTTTCGAATTTCAGTTAAGTACAAACCAACAAAATATCAAAATATTTTATTGAGGTTAGATTTTCTCGAAATATACTTATGTTGGTATAAACTGCTGGCAACACAACAATAATTGCACAAATGTAGGACACAATTTCTACATTGCCTTGCAATACCTGTCTTGCATTGCAAATGCTTGCATAAATGTAATGCAATTTTGATTATATTGTAATGAAAATGTAGTTATTTGAACGTTGCATGAATCCGCCTTTAGTTGAAGATGCATAAATAATTATCCAATCTAACATAACCTGACTAAATCTATCGTAGACAATAAAAAACATACAATAGCTATTTATGTACCAAAAGTGCGTTATACAGATCCTAACGTCCGGAGGGTAACATTCACCCAAGAGCCAAAGTTAATCCAAAAGGATACATTCCTAAAAAATCAAAGGTGTTGGAGGGTGGACAAGTATTACTTTTCATGAGAAAAGCTCCAGATGATACTTTTCTGCTACATAAAGTTTTTCTGGTAATTGGCGTATTTGCTATTGCTTGGTAATAGCAAAATAACGAAAATGGCGAATAACGGTGACGTAATTTTTAACGGAAGTGATACAGCATAGGGCTGAATATCAGTTATGGTCGGAGCGCTTATTTCGTGCATTTTACTGTAGCTAGTACTGGGTGTCTAGTGCTTTCAATAAACAATATTGAAATTAATTATAATGAAACATGTGTTAGAAACTGCTAGGTTACTCTACATGTAGAACGTCATCTGAAACATGAAGGAGTAAATAAATACTTCACAACACCTTGAAAATATCAGACAAAGTCAGGAATGAGACAGAATTTCAGTGAGAAACCCTTTATTCTCTCCTCAATTTAGGTAGTTATCCGACAGAAAACAACTACTTCCCTAGCAATTACCACGACGGACATTGAATCAAATCTGACAGATATATGTGCAACGTTCCCCCAAGAATCCGGGAGACAGCCGCAAATGCTTTTTGTATCAAATAGCAGAATCCTGCCCGACATTACCAAGAACTTGCCAACTTACAAACTAGTTTCGAGGTATTGCCTCTCTTCAGTGCAATACAGTCGTCGACGTCCTTGGTCATGACACGCAATTCACAGGCAGTTGAAATGATTCTCTGAGGTGGATGCGACGTCTCGTAAGAAAGCATTTGCGGCTGCCTCTCGGATTCTAGGAATAACATTGCACAGATATCTTTCAGATTTGATTCAACGTCGGTCGTGGTATTAGCCAGGGAACTAGTTGTTTTCTGTCGTATATCTGCCTAAATTTAGGAGAGAATAAGGTGGCTGTTATGACTAAAGGTTAGTTTCTAGTTACAGGTTGATTGGGAAAGAACTGTAATTGTAGAAGTTCTGAGCTATTCGGAGAATTTTTTAAATAATTCACAGTGAATATTACCTACTATCAATATATCCAAATAATATTGTACTGATGTCTCTGGATATTTGGAGGCCAATATTATTTCGAAAACAATATTATTTTAAGAATGTCCAAACAATATTGTAACTACTGATATCGCTAACTATTTATTTTTAACGTTCTAGGAATCGAAATATTCCTTGAAAGTGCCCCCCTTGAAAATAAAATTAACCTGTTTTTTCGATTCCTCATATTCTCCTCAAATTAGTGAAACAACTTTATTTTATGTGCGTTAATTATTAAACTGAAAACGGTTGTCTGGCAGAAAAAAAAGAGTCCTGTAATGATATTTACAGAAGTTCGCAACTGTGTAGAGTATTTCTATGGAATGGGACACCCTTTCAGAGCTGACGTAGAATCAATGACAGTATTAGAACCAAGATATATGGAAGGAGTCCCACTTCATGAATAATGGCTGGCAATATGTCGGAGTAGATGGACAAGGATAAATCAGCTAATCTGTTAAGCTCGCACTATTAATTAATGGCACCATTAAAACTATAATTGAATCTGGAGCTGGCTTGATTACTGTTGGTATTCATCGATTTACAGAATAGATAGAGAATAGAATATTAACATGTGTAATATTTTATAAGGAAAGGTTAATCGGGATTATGTCAGAAATTGTGAACTCAATTGACAATCAGTATTTGGGGAGAAAAAACGAATTATAAAGCATTGTTTCAATAGGTGTCTGAGTATTTTGTGCGATATTCAATGAATTATGTAATGAAAATGCGATTTTATTGCATTAACTTATTTTTAACTTTGTGTTAATTGTGATTATTTATGAAGACATTTATTGTTAGTAACTGATTTTTCAGTCACACATAAACTGGCAAGAGTTTACGTGACTTTGTTTTATTCATCAACCTGTTTTCCTTCCTCTTTCTTATATATTTAGCTTTTGAAATACGTTCCTAGACAATGAGTTGTGAAACTTAACGTTCCGTTATAAAAATGAAAAGGATACATGATAACAATAAAAGTTATAAGACTAAACCTGTCGGCTTCACAATACCTGGTTGAAAGCATTGAATGACTCTTTGTGCCCCACTGATCAGATTGATATAAACAATGCTGAAAAGCAAAATCATTGTAGCAACCCTAGGGAAACTGTCAGGATAACAGCGGAAGGAGGTTGCCCACCTGGGTTAGTTTTATCGCCTTTACTGGGGTCACTAGTTGTCTACAACCTGCTAGCAAAGCTACAACAATCTAGGTTCGCGACTTAAGGTTACTTCGATGACCTGGTTGTCACAATTAGGGACAGACATGACAGAGTTATCCCCAACCGCATTCAAGTAGCCCTAAACACAGTCAGAAGCTAGTGCACAAAGGAGGAACACAATGTCAATCAGCAGAACAGTGCTGGGCCCATTCATCGGGAGGCGAAAGTATGAACTTAAAGTCCCAACCCTGAACGGGATCCAGCTAACATTTTCCAAAGTAGTAAAATACTTGGGCGATACAATCGACCAGAAACTGACATGGAAAATCCAAATAATCCACATTATTTCCAGGACTATAGCGGCAAGCTGAACATGCCGCAGAGTCTTCGGTAAGATATGGGGTCTGAAACAAAAACTATTAATTGGTCATACCGAACGATCATTCAAAAAATGCAACAAATTTCAGCACAAGTCAAGCTGCAGAAAGTGCAGCGGCTAGCTTGCCTAGGAACCACAGGAGCAACATTTAAGTGCCCTACTGCAGCTCTAGAGGCAATGCTGAACCTTCCGCCATGTGTAATTGAAGGAGCCTTCAGAAAGAACTAGACAAAGAACTCAAAAGCAGGAAATCTGATCGGACATCTAAAGACTCTGGAACACATCTTCCTAGAAGCTCTGTCAGGTACTACTAAGAAATTCAGTTTGAAGTGGTCGTAAACGACCACCAGATTTACGCAGATAATGGTCCTCAATTGTGCCTAGGAATGTTTCAAAAGGGGCATCCGAAGGGCAGAAATCTATATATTATCAGATAGCCAAGTTCTTAAGTCACACACTTGCGATTCTAAGCTGCCTTGGGACTGTTAACTAACACATAGACAACTGGCAGCAAACAATCAGGTACCCCTGATGTGGGTGCCAGGACAAGGGGGCATCAAAGGCAATGATGAAGTAGACTGTCTTGCAAAAGAAGGGACAAATACACCACTTCCTGGCCAAAAACTATTCTGTGGACTTTCCAAAGCCTATTTTCAAAAGAGTTTCGACGCTGGAAATTCGATGAAATTAAATCTCATTGGAATAGAGTGCCAGGACAAAGACAAGCGAGAAGGCTAGTGAGCCTATCGTCAAGGAGAGCTGAACATAAGAAAAAGAAAAACAAAATTCTGTTTTTATACCACTTCAACTTGTAACACTTTGTTACTGCAGTTTCGTCCTATATGGACATTCTCATACAATGAGTTTGAGAGTGTCCATATAGGACGAAACAACTAGTTGTTTGAGAATGTTCATTTAGGACGAAACTGCAGTAACAAAGTATTACAAGTAAAAATGGTATAAAAACATAGAAATTTTCTTTTCTTTTTCTTATGATGATCTCCTACCACGTAGTAACGGCTACATCAATCAATTTATTGAAAACTGAACAGCTTTTCGAGTTGAACAAAAAAGACTTGGAATTGGTTATGGGACTAGTCACTGGGCACTGCCTTCTGGGGTGTCATCTCTAAAAGGAGGGCAAGTCTGAGAGTGATAGTTGCCGCTACTGCGAGAACTCTGCGGAACCTGCAGAACATCTGCTTTGAGAATGCCCAGCGCCCTCCTACAAGAGGCTCAAATTCCTAAAAGGGGCATTCGTAACGCCTTTCGACATCAGGAACTTTGCTCCCAGGAAACTGATAAACTTCGCACAAAGTCTCAGAATCACTGGCCTAGATAAAGGTTCACGCATAAAGACCGTGCAGGTCGAGGTGCTTGTGGGGCTGCACAGCCTGTACGACCCACCTACAGTCTACAAACCCGTCAGCTCAATTTCAATTGAACTTTTTAGGCTTCGGGCGCAGGCATATTCTTGGAAGAAAGCGGTATAGGAGAAAGCTACGCTCTGGGAAGATACACAACAGTTTTTCAAGCTAAAGTGTTTGTCATTTAACCGTAGCTATGTGGCAAGAGGTGATAGAAGGACCCGAGCGGAGAATTTATATCTGTTCGGATAGCCAGGAAGCGCTCAGAGCCATCTGCCATCCTAAGCCAAGTTCAGTCCTGGTGCAGGAATGCGGAGACGCTCTGGTGAAATTACCTGAAATAAAGGAAGTCGAGTTGGTATGGGTTCCT
Organism: Chrysolina americana; assembly: GCA_958502065.1. NCBI lineage: Eukaryota > Metazoa > Arthropoda > Insecta > Coleoptera > Chrysomelidae > Chrysolina > Chrysolina americana. Next base: position 75,994,400 of record OY293414.1, read on the forward strand.
GGTCACAGAGGAGTGCCGGGAAACGAGGTGGCTGACGAACTTGCCAGAACCGGATCCGCGGCGACGTTCTGTGGGCCAGAGCCAGTACTAGGCATCGCAAGGAGTCAAATCTCTTCTGCCCTGAACGACTGGGCGGAAAGAGAACTAAACGAACTCTGGAGGAACACTTCCGGATGCAGACTGTCAAAAGACTTCGTAGCCGGCTCTAGCAAGTCAGAAATTGTGTGGCTCTTAGGCAGAGATCGCCAAACACTACGCCTCCTTGTAGGAATACTAACAGGCCATTACAAACTAGGCAGACACCTTTCACTAATGGGTATAAAAGACAGCCCCACCTGCCATATGTGTGAAGAAGACGAAGAAACATTGTCTCACTTCCTTGGCGAGTGTGGGACGTACAAAGATTCGAAATGTTCGGAGTTGAAAAACTCGAACAAGAAGAACTCATCGAATTGAAGTGGACGGACATACTGACCTTCATTAGAAGGTCACAAAGATTCGGAAAGGAAGACTAGGAGAGGCAAGGTAGTTATGTGGAGAGCGGGGAAAGCAAAAGGGGCCCATCGGGGCCTACTTGCCTGGCTGCGGCAGCGGCCTCCCCATGATTACTACTACTACTACTAGGGTAGAACGTTTAACGATATTCCTGAAAAAACACCGATGGAATAAAAAATTATAAAAATCTCAAGAACAAGTAAGTTCTGAATAAGTAAGTTCTGAATATATCGTGTTAGTTTTCTACATCTGGCTGTATTTGTTGATTGTGAATGGAAGCCGGTTCTGCATACTCATGGGAATACGGAATATAGAGCAGTTCATTATCAAGATAATGAAGTTTCGATAACACAAACTGCTAGAGAATGATGTATTCATGCACTATAAAGTTAGTCCATAAGGATAATGGCACTTAAAATCATTATCGAATACATATTTGAGGAAATCTTGCCAGCCCCATTCTTGGGTAGACATATCAAAAATGATTAATTGTACCTCGACTATTCTCTAATGGACACAGATGGTGATGAACGGCGAAGGCACAACCAAAAAGAAATCAGAAGATGTTGGAACATGCGGAAGAATCATCAGATAGATAGATAGATAGATTTGATTCAGCAAACATTGTTTTTATCAAGTTGACAAGTAGGTAAGTAGTGTAGATGAGAAATGGGATAGAAATTATATTCTTAGCAGATAATTCAACAGAGTAACAGTTCGGGAAATGAACGAGTTGCATTACTATACTTACATCAATCAATAGAGCATGGAGTGATATTTCAACACAAATACTAGTAGGGAACCAAATGCAAAAATAGTATACTATACACCTAGGGACTAAAGTGGTATTTTAAATCCCGACACAAAAAGTTTACAGCCCGACCAACGAGAGGGCTATAATTTGTCGAGGGATTCAAAAACACTTTATTCCTGAGGTGTATATACACTTTAAAATATGTGAAATGTTAAAGAAAATAATACGAATGAATGAAAAATCAAATGCCACTAAATGGTAGGTACTCCATTTCTAAATTGTCATTGAAGGGGCTAATTGTTTCCATATCAACGACATCATTACTGTACTATGATTATCCAGATCATGATTGTCACTGTCAACTGAAAAATCTTTGTGTGTCATGACAAGTAACTAAGTGAAATAAATGCCACCTGATAAATATTAGTCAAATACGCCACACCGACTGAGAGACGTTGATCGCGATAAAACAGATCGAAAAAGTAGCTCAAGAGGCTGTTTTATCCCAGTTATTACCAGGAAAATCTGGAGAATAATATCAAAAATAGTTATCTGAGTTTATTGAATGGTGCAAAGACCGGAGCCTAGAAAAATTTTCAGAAGGAAAAGTACTGCTAGCATATTTCTTGGAAAAATCGAAGAAGCTTAAAGCATTGTCAATGTGGAGCGTATATTCGATGATAAAAGCCATAATTGCAACTGACATGGGCGTCTTCATCAGCAGATTCAGCAAACCAAGAGCTTTTTTAAAACCAAAAAACCGAGAGCTACAAACTAAAAAAGTCGAAAATACTGGATTCTTGCTTATGAGGCGCCGTTAGGGGGGTAGGTAAATAAATAAAAGATATTGACACATGATGATATGAAAGAGTATGTTGCCATTTGAGAAATGGCAGTTGTGAGCATTTCTTTATGGGTACTACTCCATTTTGAGGAAATTTTTTATATTTGAGTTTGATGTTCTTGGCCAACATTGTTCGATTGAACAATCAACTGTATCTCCGCCATTTTTCAACCGATTTTCAATTCTGAAGAACTGTGTTATCACAAATTGCGTGTTCTTCCGGATGATGAAGAAATTGTACAGAGTGTCATTTGAAAAAAAAAGTTTGGGGTCACTTCCGGTTAAACCGGAAGTGGTGAATATTCGGTAATGGAGTCAAAATATGCGTATTTGAGTAATATATTGACGTACCAAATTTGTAACCTGTATCTTCAAAACTATAGAAAAATTGGGGGGCGTACCTCACCTCGTGGTCACCCGATATATTGCAAAAACACTTTTTACTGGTGCGTTTTGAATGGTGCGTCATACTTACAAACATCAAAGATTACAAGAAAAATTATGGATTACGTAATCCAAAACTTCCGCTAAAGATTCTATACCACAGGCATTGTCGTCGGTAAGTATTCAACAGAAAACAACTACTGCTCCTTACGACCGTTGAATGATATCTGTTTAATACTTGGCAAAGTTTTTTACAGGAACAAACTTTGCAATGCACTTTAAATATCAAATAGAGATGAACACTGAAGTATGAATTCGGCGCCATCTCTGGATTCCAGAATTGAAAGGCACTCCGACTGAAGCCAAAAACATCATGAAGAGGGGCGACACTTCTTGACTGAAGACCATCAACCAGCTGATCTAGAAAAATGGTGCATTACGTAATTCGAATTATCTTCTTCAAAATTAATCTGTCTGTTTATGTCTCTATATCCTACTTTTTGTAATTATTGGTTAAAAATTATAACGCTGATGATGTATCAATATACTCGTGACTTTGAAATCAATACAGTATAGATATTAACGAATATTGTTAACAGATTTTAAACAAATTTTCTGCAAATGAATACACGAAGCGTTAATAAAATCCTTGATGAATTTACGAATATATTGCAAAATTCAAAAACTGACATACATTGTATGATTTTGAGAGAAACGAGAGTATTTGATCAGAACATCTATGATAACAGGATAGGTACGATATTATTTATGATAATTGTCACCTGAACAAAATGACGGCGTTGTTTGCTATGTGAAATCTAATTTCCATGATGAATATGAAATTTCAACTCTTCAAAATAATTCCAAGCGGCAAATCCATAATAGTGAATGCCTTATATAGGTCACCATATATGGATATTAAGATTTCAAAAAAAAGTTTTTGAAAATAATGAAAATCACATAGAGAACATTATTTATATATATTCCACAATAAATTAATCAACAAGAGTACAAGTTAGTAGCAATCTGATGGATCATATTTTTCTTAAAACAGATAAAATAATAACATTGACAATACCATAACTTTAGTATTGAAATCAACCATAACCGACCACCACACCTCAATTTTACAAATAACTCCAAACCACGAAATCAAACTTATTATTGTAAAAACCAATAACCATCCTTATGGAATGTTTCATAAATATTTCCTGTTTTGACCATTTTCATGATTAATTCTTTTTCTTCGCTTCAACATCGAATCTCATTCATAATAAATATTATGAATTTGGGTGACTTTGCTGTAATATTTCACTTATGAGTACGTGGCTAGTAACCATTGGATGGATATCATAAGATATTGTTAAATTTGACTCGATTTCAAGAATAAATGTGACGTTATTTCTCATTGCGACCAATTTATCCAAGAAGAGCGAATTGATAACTCCGCAAATAATTTGGGAAGATAGCTGGACAAAAATTTTCTGATAGCATCCATCAAAAACAATTTCTGATCACCAGCCAAAACCTTGTTGATTCAATTATTCATTTGATCTAATGTTTTCTCTTATTGGAGTCCCTAATATTTTAAAGTTTACTGAATATGGAGTGATATATCTGTTTATTATTATTCAATTTTCATTCTTGTAGAGTATACTGCTGTGCTAAGCATAAAAGGCCTACCTGCAGTTTTCATGTTTTCGAAAAATCATGATTTACTATCAGGTTGGGGGCAATTTTTGCAGATATGACATTTTTCATAAACTCATAATTTAGGCTAATTTTCAATTACTACATTCAATCCTAGTAAGATATGTGTTAAACGATGCAGACAAATTTTGTCAGATACGCCCTTTATGCTCAGCACGGCAGTATATATAAAATGAGTAAAATCAATAAAACAGACACACATTTATATGAATATATATTTACGAAAATAACTTTCTGAATGAAACAAAATAAACACTAAAAATAACATAAATAAAGGGTAAATAAATCAATTAACATATATAAACTCTCCTGGAGAGGCTCATTCACAATGAAACGGTCCTGTTGATTTTCATAAGTACATATTCTGATATTGAAGTGAGTTGTCAGTAAATGGGTATATATTTCTGTAAGAATATCAAAATATCACTAAAATAAACTGAATTATACAGAAGTTGGTAATTCTTTGGAAGGAATAGGAATAGTTCTCAAGCATCACGTATCGTGCTAGCTTCTCCAATATTTGGAAATTTTTTACCATATTTCACATTAACTTGGATTTGGGATGGTCAGATTTTGAATGAGTTATTTCATTTAATGAATGCCAGTTTCAACCTAATAAATTTCTGTTCATTGTGTTTGTAGAACGCAATATCCAAAACAACGCACTATATAGGTGATACATAAACATCATTGCCTCGTAAATTTTTCAATAGTTTCAAACTATACGCGTACAACAAACTTTTTGCACCACATTTAAATTATTATTGTCTACTGTATTCCTCGATACCGACTCACTTGGAAAAGGGAATGACCTCTCATTTTGAAAAAGCATTTCTTGAGCTAACAGAACGTTGAAAAAATTTTGAAATTATCATATATGAGTCACAGCATTAAGTTGGTGACTTATGCGAAAAGCTCCAAATATCTCGAACAGGCACAAAATTCATAACATACGGCACAAATTGGCACAAAATGGGCACAATTTGATGTGAAATTGTTCGTAACGTGTTCCTTCAATTAATATGGTGTTCACCTTTTCTATAATAAAAGTAGAGGTTTAATATCCTGATTCAAAGAATTTTACTAAAAATACAAAAATATTCATGCAATGTGACACTTGCTCACATTTCAGTACTACGTCATTGTCTTGAGTGGAATGTCAAATATTTCCAACAGCGATGTGGCTTCCACTAGATTCGTTTTCCTCATTTCTATCATGGAAAATCAAAATTTGAAGTAACAAATATTATCCATGATATATAAATAACTATAACATATCAATAGTTTAGAATTTTGTTTCTACATAGTTTATATCGCCAGTTTTAGAAAGATCACTTACTCCGTTTCCTGTGTCTGTGTCACGATTTAATAATCATGATATTATACTTATCAATAGCTTAATTTCATACCTGTTACAATCGATAATGCTGTCAGTACCCAGCACTGTTTTGATATCAATGATTTGCAAAACGCTTTCTATAATCATCAGTCACAAGAGCTCCACCACCTTTAATATAGTTACATTACGCAGCTACCACCTTCCTTAATTTTGTTTCCAGATGGTGATATTTTGACTTCAATGGTCCATATTTCTGCTATGCATAGCTACGGCATTAAATGCTGTGTTACCTCGCTGCCAGATTTGGTCCTAAAAAATAATTACCCTGGCAATTGAATCTAAGGGCAAATTTATGCAACTTGCTATCATCATAGTCACAATCATTATCACAGTCCTAGTCTTGATTAATGTTGTTTGAGACTAAAACTAAGGAAACTGCATATATAGAAAATAAGATTTCCATAGGTATACGAGTCACAATGTCAAAGTTGGTGACCCTCAGGAAAACTTTAAATGTCTCGAAAACTACACGGGCACAAAATTCGAGACATATGAAACGAATTGGCAAAAAATGGGCACAGTTTGGTGAAAAAAGAAAATTTTTTAATTTCCATATATTATGTTTCACAGCGTCAAGTTGGTGACTCATATGAAAATCTCTAAATATTTCGAGAACTGAACAGGCCCAAAATTCATAACACATGGCACAAATTGGCACAAAATGATAACTAATTACCTATAATATTGAAATACCAAAGTTCGAGATATGGATCACTAGCTTGACGCACCTCAACACATGTGTGATAACCGCATTTTTAGTGATTGCTTACAACACCTCATCATCCATCTGAAGAAAATTGAAAAAAAAAATCCACCATTGCCAACTAGGTAGATGGGGCTTCTATTGTCATATTTTATGGTCCTTCGAGCCGGATACGGTGTATCAAAATATCGAATCAAAGACTATTTCTAAATTTAACTCGCAGTTGAAATTTGGCTTTTATATAGCAACCTTCAAATCATACAGTTCGATGTTTGGTGAAAATCTTCCCCTCAAATCCAGGTATACGGTTTGTAGTCTGAATATTCTATCTTCGAGGTACCAAGTTCTCCTGTTTGTCGGCATATTGAAGTAAAGATCAACTATTCGAATAACGTTTGCAATCTCACAGTGATATCTAACTTGGCCAAACAAATTTTGACTAGGAGAATCGAATTACCATTGTCCCCGATTCAATCACAAACTTCCTGCAATATCTATTCTCGATTGGATCAGTAAGTTATTGAAATTTATACCCATACAATGTTTCGGTGAGAGACACGCAAGCATAATAAAACACACACGTTGTCGACTCGAATTGTCACACGGCATTGATTTATCCCTTTCTCACTTCGGGAAATAACAGAGTTTACCATATTTGCAATTCTGATTTGGTCGGTAAATTGTCAGCTTTGATTACAAAGTTGTTCTTTCGGGTGATCAGAAAGTCAAATCAATGGAACAGAGTGGAATGTATCGAAATAGCAGTTCAGATAGGAATTTCATGGGATGGATAATCCATAACAAGCGCTTTCGAAACGATGTTAGAGATTGAAAACTAGTATATTTTGGCATGAATAATTTTTTTTCAACACTTTCTTTGAAAATTAATTTTTTTCCTAGTTTTAAGATTGAAAGTGAAAGCTATTTTTCCTCCCTTAGAAATTTAAAAACTAAATGAAGATAATGCAGGTATCTTTTTGGTTTACATTTATTTCATTTTTCAACAAGTACATTAACAAAAATTACCAATTTCAGTAATTATTTGAAAAATTAACACTGCAGGAGATAATTGGAATAATCATTTTTTTTGTTCAATGGCAATTTTATCGTAGTAGTTTTTTCTACTAATGGTATTATTTGTAACAATTTTTTTTTATTTTAGATTTGGATGGCATCTGACAGTACTAATGAAATAATAGTACCCTTATCTTGTATGTATTCAACTGTCATATTACATAATTTGTCACATCGGCATGCACCACAGATCGCAATCATTGAAGCAATCTACTGAAAAATAAACAATTGGTTACAAAAAAATTACCAGGAACTAAAATATAGCTTCATCATTGAGTACTGGTGCTTCGACAATAAATTTATTGATCTTCTCTCTGGAAGGAACAACAGCGTTCTTGGCCTTATACCCAGATCCTAGTTCATTCAAAAATGCTATTAATTCGGGGTACTGTACATCGTTATCTTCCTCTGTTGAAATTGTAGAATGGAGCATTGCATATTTCTAACATAATATGAAAGGTTGAGAGTCTGAGTTTTAGAAACGACGCAAACATTTCCCCTTCACTATTTTGTTCACTCTTTCTTCCCCCATCCAATTTAGTAGAATATCCATTCTCTTTTTCATAACGGAGTCTTGATATTTCCGGTAGAGACACACACACGCATTCTTCCAATAATATGTCGTCCTGTATAACAATTTCTTTGTGATCATTCAATTCTTCCCTATTCATGAATTAATTCATTAAACACAGTATCAAACAGACATCAAAATTACAGTGGATAGAAAAACAACAGCTTCCTTGGACTTATATCCAGGTCCTATTTTCTTTGAGAAAGCTATTGACTTGGGGTAATTCACATCCATATCTTCCTTCATCAAAATTATTTAATGGAGCATTGAATATTTTGACCAAATCATGGAACGTTAAAACAAGTTGATTGAAAGTGGAACATGTTTGAAGGAAATATTATCACTTGAGACTCTATTACGCTATCAAAAAAGAGTTTTGTGCAAGCCATATTTGGAAAAGAAACACGTCCAGTATACAGGACAGAAGTTCCTGGTGAGAAATTCCCTAAAATAGACCGACGTCTACTTAATAGATTGTAGATTGTGAGGGGGTCCTACAAGCTGTGCAGCATCACAAGTACTTCGACCTATAAGTACTTTTGTCCGTGACCTTTGATCTATTCGTTGCCCGGGATTCCGAAACTTGTTGCGAAGTTTATCAGTTTCTTGGGAGCTGTCGGAAGGCGTTAAGAAGGCCTCTTCTAAGAATTAAAGCCTCTTGCAGAAAAGCGCTGAGCAATCACACAGCTAATGTTCTGCAGTTCCCCTCGAATTTCTCGCAGTAGCGGCAAATATTACTCTCTAATTTACCCATCTTTTCGAGGTGGTACCCCAGAGGGTAGCGTCCAGTGAGAAGTCCCGTTATCATCTTCAAGTCTTTCTTGTTCAACTCGAGAAGCTGTTGAGCTTTCTTTGGCGATGGAGACACAAGTCTTTTCGCTTGTCTTTGTCCTGGCAATTTATTCCAGTGAGATTTTATTTCATCGGTTCCACAGCGTCAGAACTCTTCTTTTAAGTGGGCTCTGGCAACGCAATCAGCTTCTTCGTTGACTTTGATACCTCTGTGACCTGGCACCCACATCCGGGTGACTTGATTGTTTACTGCCAGTTATTTCAGGGATGTTTACAGTCCCAAGTCAACTTAGACTCACAGGTGTATTACCTCAGAGCTTTTAGTGCTGCTTGGCTATCTGACAGTATATAGATTTCTGCCCTTCGAGTGCCTCTTTCAAGGCAATCCTGGACAAAATTCTATAGCATGTACTTCTGCTTGGAAGATGGTTGGGGTGTTACCAAGCGGTTTTGAGAGCCTGAAATTTGGTCTTGTAACGCCCACTCCAACCCTTTCGTCCATCTTAGATCCATCTGTGTATCACACTGATGCATTCCTTTCCTGTTGAGGTTCGTTCTCTCTGCAAGTTTGGTGGCTTTTCATGACCACTTCAAACTGCATTTCGTGTAGGTTTAGACATGGCTTCTAGGGAAATGTGTTTCAAAATCTTCAAGTGTGCGATCATATCTCCTGCTTTTGAGCTTTTTGTCTGTCTCAGTCTGAAGGCACTGTTTGCTGCTTATTTCATTACACATAGGTGCAATGGTGGAAGGTTTAGCATTGCCTCTGAGGCTGTAGTAGGGCACGTAAATATTGCCCCTGTGACTCCCAGACCGGCTAGCCGCTGCACATTCTGCAGCTTGACTTGTGCCGAAATTTGTTGAATTTTTGTCCACCATATCAGTGAGGCGTGGGTGACCATGGGTTTAATGATTGTTTGGTATGACCAATAAATTATTTTTGGTTTCAGGCCCAATGTCTTACCAAAGACTTTGATTCGAATTGAATCGAAAAATCCTCCCCGTCTAATTGGAAATCCCCGAGACAAATACTGAAGAATGAATTCAGTGCCATCTCTGGGTTCCAGAATTAACATGATGTTGGACAGAAAACTCACTTTTTGAAATCACGTCATAAATAGACTGCGAAAACCAGTAGGCAGAAGCTATGTCAAATCATATGACGAAGTATCAGAATTTCTGTGTAGCTAAAGCTACGCCTCATCAAGAGCATCTTGATCTCCATCATACCATACCGGTCAACCACGTGGATCAATGTGCCTTCAGGTATAGACACAAGATCCAGATATTCTACAATTAAGAGGTGAGGACAAGAAGACAAAACTTTTGGCGACCACAACAGGGCTTTAACCTCGATTAGCCATACTTTGTTATTTTCAGCTTTCAGAAGGACCTCTGAGAACCTGTCAGGAATGCGGGCCATCAAAAAAGTCCTTCAAACAGTTTTAGGGAGGCATCATGCACAGTAGAGTCATTGCGAGAATGAACGCATGTCAGATTTGACATAAGGGAGTTTCAGACATGTAATAGCTGAGCACTTCATATTCGGTTAGATTTCAAATTGCTCACCGCCAATCAGCAGAATGAGGATCTGCTCTGATCGCGTTGGTGGTTGAGAATGTGAGAAAGGGAGCATCCGGACCTTTTCAACTCTTGGTAGTTTCTCCTTCCGGGCCTCAACCATAGGGGATGAATAATGTTGGTTATAGAGATCCCCATGCTTATCATCCTTGTCACACGCCCACTGTATACCCACGTACATAAAAAAAACATTTATAATGCGGTGAGATTCTTAACTTCAATTTCAGCAATCAGTTCATATAGAAAATGCAGGTGAAACGATTGTTACCATGGAAATTCGAAAATTTTTGTGCAAAGAGGTGTCATTAATTATGGAAAAAGCTTTTATCGGAAAGAGCGTTACTACAAACCTATTCTTCGATTCACAAACGTAGACAACCACCTTAATCTGATAATGAAATATGGTGGATTACGTAATCCAATCTTCCGCAATAAAACATATACAATAGGTGAAGTCGTCGGCAAGTATTCAACAAAAAACAACTACTTGCCGACGACTTTACCTATTGTATAGGTTTTATTGCGGAAGATTGGATTACGTAATCCACCATATTTCATTATTAGTTTTATGGTCTTCCGTCAAGTGGTGTCGCCCCTCTTTCATGAACCACCTTAATACCCAAACTACGTCAATTCCACTAGACGCGGGTTTCTATTAATCGCATCTAATACTGCAAACCCTCTTTTGAGAAATGAATGCATTAGCCCATGTAATTATGATGCGTGCATTAAATTCTCCCGATCACATACATACCTACCTTCGCTTTCAGACAGCCTTTCTTCCAGAAGTATACATTGGGAGTGCTTTTCGAAAGCACAATAGGTTGAGTACCTCATTGAAAAGTATTAAAGATTTTCTCGAATGCACTTGACTGCAAATGTGAAGGGTGGATCAGTTATCGACGGTTGGGGTGAGCTCGGATATTACGAACAGGAATTAAACCGCCCTATCTGATATTTCTTTCGCGTTCGGGAATACATTTAATGAGATGAAGTATATATCATTAGCTAAGTGATGGTGAAAAGGACGAAATCAATTAATCTTTTAGGAAAATGATTTTAGAATTCGATAAAAATTATGCTAGATTTTGATGGCAGTCTTTTTAAATACTATTAGGTGGCGTTGTGAATTATTTGAAAATTGGTGGTCTACTGTTTTGTAGAAAAAACTAAGGTTCTTCCTCCCTTCTGGTTCCCATGAAATAAAATAATCTGTAACGTGCAAAATGAATGCAGAAATTCGTGTTCTTGAAATTCTGTAGGCTGGATACCTCTGGGAAAATGGAAAGAACGTATTGAATGTTATGGTTATTTTCTGAGTTTTGTTGTGCTCATCTTTGGTTTAAATCTCCAAATGTTTCGACTACAACTGCGGCGGTTATCTTCAGTGGCGTTCTGTTCTGAGTTCCAGTTGATACGTCAAGAACAGTACTTCGACCACGCCACTGAAAATGTCTGCCGCAGTTGCAGTCAAAACGTTTCGAGATTTAAATCAAAGACGACCACGGCAAAACCTGAAAAACAAACAAAACATTGACGCCAACTGTGAAAGCCTACATTTCTACATGTATTAAGTATCAGTTAACTTGGGACACGGTATAAGTATTTCGTTTAACGATAAAGAATTCAATAATAACTATATCTTTATTAACGTAATAAATTCGTCCAATCTGGCCAAATTGATTCTGACGACAGAAGTTCTCGTTCTTGAAAAATCTTATTCAATTGTATTTCCTATAATTCAATAAAACACTGGAGGAAGCTGAAAGAAGCTATTTTTTGTTTTTTTTCTTTTACCAAGCTGTCGTCACCCTACAAACGACAACCCTCAGAAGTCGAAACTTGTGCGAGCTAAGGATCAACGAGGTCTAACCTTTTAACGTGCGATTCTAGCACGATCAAAGCCATTGCACATTTTCACTCATGTGGCATGTAATTGCCGATAATAGAAAATTTCACATGAGTTCGAAATTATTCATCGCGGTGGCAGAAAGTACACCAATGCAGACATACCAAAAGATTTTAACATAACCTGTCATGCTCTGTTTATTATTACCTAGCACACAAGTATCACTCATATCGTATTGTTTTGACGAGTATGCTCAGATGAAGTCAGAAAAGGTTTTTATTGCCCTTTGAGTATTTGCCTTCTTGTCTGACCTAGGTAGGTGCAACGTAACAAGTTGTAGATATCCTTGCATCAGCATGGAAAAGGAAACTCGATGTCGTAGTTATTCTCTACCGAAGTAGATATGCGGAATAGAGATATGATGAGAGAAGTGGCGCCTTTTTCAATAGAATATTTGTTACCAGCTAGCAACAACATCAAAGTGGAAAAGGCTGCTGTTATAGATAACGGTAGAGATAGTTCAAGAAGCAGGGAGAGTTATCTCTAATGCAACGTTATAGTTTACATCATGAACGCACAAGGGTAATCTTTCGATGGCCTGGATCAATTATCACAAGACATTTGATACAACATCGCATAAGCTCATCATGCATTTGCTCAGATGACTTGCGGTACCCGATCAAATAGTGAGATGTATTGAGAAGCTGATATTGCTCTGGAGGACCCGCTTCACCATAACATCTGGTCAAGTCATAGTCCAAACATAACAGGTTATCTCCAGAAGAGGCGTGTTCCAGGGAGACACCCTCAGCCCTCTTTTCTTCTGCTCACTATTGCTATTTTTCATTGAACTACAGAAAAACCGTGGATACAACTGCCGCACCCCCAGCAACCAGAGGCATAAGGTCATCCATCTGTTTTATATGAATGACCTCAAACAATATGCCTATGGGAAAAAGATCGTTATCAGTCCTTAAGGGTAGTACAAGCATGTAAGGGTATTGCAGTTTGAGATCGACGAATGTGCCACAGTTCATCTCAAAAGAGAACGATGCGAGGAATACGGAGAGGATGTTCAGCTCATAGACGAGAGCATCTAGGGGTGGAACAACGCAGTGTTGGGAGTGCTAAAGAGGCAACTACTGTTAAAAACTCTTTCCGCGTCAAGTATCAGAATGAGCTCCGACAGATCTGGTCATCAGAACTGTCAGGGATGAACAAAGTTACTGCAACAGATATGCTTAATGTTCCGATTCTACTTTACTCCTTTGGAGTAATGAAATGCTGGACTCAAGATGAGCTACGACAACTTGACATAAAAACTTGAAGGAAGAAAATTTGTATTTCGTACAAAATATTTTTATTTTAAAAATTATAACAGAGCGCTTTCGATTGTTAAGTCATCATCAATGCGTACCTGCAAGTAAGTAATGATTGAGATTGAATTTGATAAAATGAAAATTTTTGAAATTTGAAAGTTATGAAAAGTGAGGTTACTTACTCGTCAGGTGTACAAGAAGCCATATAAAAACATGATGTCCATGGACCAAATTAAAATGTTACAAAATATAAAACATATTTGAAATTGAACAATTTTCATCCTGTTCAAGGATTATTAAAGATAAAGATATGGGATACTACATCATATCTGTCTGAATGTTGAGGCGGAAGTGGAAATGAAATATAAATTGACAAAGTGTGCCAATGACACTATTGACAAGTGACAGTAACCACTGACATATGTGACATAGAGTCACAGAACACAAATAGAAAATGAACTAATCCAGACATGAGTTCAAAAAGGAACGTAGATCTGAAAAGGATCAGTCTAATGGGAATCTTTCGTTTTCCAGAAATACACTACCAGAGAAAACTCTATCAAGATTTTCTGTGTGTTCTTTACCTTCTGAGCTACCAGAATTGAGCTCAAGGTCATGGGAGAAGTCTAATGAGAACTTTCTCATTCCCAGAAGAGGCAATTTGGGTGACTCGAAGAGGAGAGCACCTAGTAGAAAAGAATAAATTATCAAATTTAGTAATGAGTGAGAAATAATCAGAAAGAGAGTAGGGAGGGGGGTTCTCTATGGCTCTGTCCATCCTCAACCAAGTATTGCTGAGACACTGAGGAGCAGTCTTATGAGAACTTCTCTCAATATATCTGTATAGTGGAAAAACAAACTGAACCTAAGAGGTGAACCAAGTTAAGTGAATTAGCTCCAATGTTTGAGCACCCAGAATTGGGTCTTAAGGACATGTGAAAAGTCTAATGAGAACTATCTTAGTCCAAGAATAGGCAATTTGGGTAGCACAAACGTGAAGAAATGACGAAACCTTCAAGCAGTTGATCAATAAAAGGCCTCTATGCAGTTCTATCCAACCCCAACAAGGAAAACTAAGGGAATGAGAAAAAGTCTAATGAGAACTCATCACATTATACCCGCTGATCAAAGTTAGAAGTTATACATAACTACATAGTTACCAATAAAAAACCAAAAGGTGAAAATTAACTTCGTGTTCTCAGAATTGAAAAGGCCGGAGAGAATGGATAAACTGCTAAATGGGTTCAAGTAATATCATCATAGAGAAAGAATGAATGAAATATTGAAAAATGTTTGAACTGAAAAGAATTAATTTGAAAAAGTTTAAGGACAATATTATTTCAAACGCCTATGCAGGGGTACATAAGCTCTATTTAAATCGACTTGAGTATTTAGACAAAGGTTATTGTTGAGTATTTCTTTACTTATAATCTTCAAGGAAATCTAATCTATTATTACTTTTGGACCTAGCCTCCCGTAAAATTTGAGAGTTTCTGTTTGGGCTAAAATTATGGTTGTTGAACCTTAAACGTTCACCAAACGCAGATACTTTGTTTGGGTTTTGATGTTCTTGTATACGAACTTTCAAAGTTCTACATGTTCTGCCAATGTAAGCTGCATCACAATCTTCACAATTTAATTTATAAATACCACTTCTTGAAATTTTATCAATTTTGTCTTTTGTATTGACTAAAAATCTACTTAAATTGTAATTAGTTTTGAAAGAAATTTCAATGTTTTCAATGTGACCTTTGATGCAACCATCTACTTTGTTAGAAATATTATCGTTTAAAAAAGGAAGTGAAACAAATTTGTCAACAGAATCTACTATAGGATAAGATAAATTATGTTCCTTCTTATTCTTAATTTTTTGTATTAAAGAATTAATGATATTTGGGTTATAATTGTTATTGCAAGCTATTGTTTGATGATATTCAATTCATTAATTACTATTTGCCGTGGCGCTTTGGGCGACTTACTGATGTTTCGAAGTCACTTTTCAGTTGAGGGAAAACCCTGAAAACCTACAGCACTACCGTGGGTGGTCGGAGCGCACTCCAAGCTAGCACCAGACGTCGGGATTGGCATCCAGGCAACTCACATTACACTTGCTTTACAAAAAAGTATGTGTTCGCCTAAAGAGACCTATGTACCAGGAAAAAAATATTTTTTCATATTAAGGCCTCGAAACTCTGGCCGATGCGAGCCAGAAGCTCCACTGTCAGATACCTTAGCCTCTGATTTACTGGCCACCCATCTCCAGGTTTTTGGAGGTCATTGATCTTGTCAAGGGTTTTTGTGGCATCGCTATCGATTGTGGAAACTAGATAGTTCTAATCTACTATTTAGACAATTGCCATGATAGTTGTTGCATACCAGTCTTCTTGCCTCACTTTACTTCACTTGGCACCACTATAGCCTTTGGTGTATTTACAAAAATCATATTTCAAACCGTTTCGGGGGCTTTGAAGTCTGTGGAGGTCATAGCCTCGATCTGACGACCTGATTTCCTCCATTTGGTGGTTCTTTAAGATCATATCTGCGGAGTTATGGAAGAAACTTGTTACCCAACTAGAAATAAGTGGAAAACACGAAAGCTATAGCATGCGGCTTTGCAGTTTCTTTGAACGGAAGAAGGGGGTAGATGGTGGTGACAAACTTCACGAAGGAGTGGCACCAAAAAAAGTCGACAGTAGCCTTTGTTGTTGATTCTTCTTCATACCATTTAACAAAACACCTATTGCCAGATTTTTCAATGATCTTGAAGATGGCGTAAGACTGCTGAATACCTAAACAGAATTCTGATTATTTGTTTATGTAATTTCAGAAAATTGAGCTTGAGTCACAATCAGTTTAGTGGTAGTTGGCTTCAAGTGAACTCACTTTAAAGCGTAACCGAAGAATGTTTCCTGAACATTATAGGATTTTTTTCTCGTGAGAGCCAGAACATGATAAAGAACTAGAGACAACGTATTTCCTTCGTATCAAGACTTGTTTGATGACATTTTTCGTAATAACAACACATTAGGCAATATGTTGTTATTGAATATTCTTATGTTCGTACCAATTTCTATTCTCATTCACTTGGTTCTCATGATATTCTCTGAACAGCAGAGGATGTATGCAGACCAGAAAATGAAAAGTTATCCTATCGAGATATACTCATTCAGTTTCAGCTGTCCAAGAGGTCATTACAGAGCTAGATTTAAAAAAAAATTAAATAAAAAAATAACACTTTCAGATCCATTACACCAGTTCATCGTCAGTGTATATTTTGGCCAGCGTTTTGACGTTGATTTTCCAACCTCATACTAAATTCATCGCAACGGGTGGTCTCTTGATGAAATACGTTATAGCTGAAACAGCACTGCACCGTTTAATATCAACATGAGCTGGCTCTCATTTTATAGTGTTCCAGATAACCTGGGGTTATTCTACCGAATTAATAACTGATGGCCTTGTATGCTATCAGATAGCGGAAGCGACCACCGGCTGAGAACTAAGATGAAAAACGAAGCCAAAGAAAATGGTCTCTTCGCAGGTGATCAATATAATTCTACGCTAACAGTTTATAACTACCTCTAGAAGACACGCTCCTCGTTTCTTTCTGATTTTTTCCATTCCTGTATGAGAGTTAGAGTTCCTGAATTAACCCATCTTCATGAGAAATGTTAAGTATCGACACTTTGAAAAAAGTTGGGTAAGTACTTCATTCATTTTTGAATTCACATTTCAGAAAGATATTTCAATATAGGTAAGAATCAAACAGAATGAAAAAAATACTACTCCTTGAAACAAGTATACCTACGTATTACACTTACTATTCCGCATTTCATGCCATTAATAATTAATTAAATAACAAAACAACAAACAAACAAATTTATTGAATGCAATAAAGATTACGAACTGTGAAGCAGCTCTTACAAGTGAAATAGGAGTTGTAGTATGGTATGGTATCTATTGAAACGAAAAGGTAAACAACAGAAAAGAAAACAATTTGTTGAATTCCAACTGTGTTTATTTCAGTAAAGATCAATAATAATTTCGATTATGTGTATGAAATAGCTAAAAGTTTAACTGGAGAGAAAAATATACTTCACTCCAGTGAAATATGTAATATTTTTCAACACCTCCAGTATAAGACCACCAATTGATAAGAAAGAATATAGTGTTCATCTTATATAAATACAATAAATGAGTCCATCAACATCCCATCATCACCATCATCTACTCTCATGAATAACTTTTTATAAAGCGTACTTACTCAATAAAGAATCCCATGTATGGATGCTATATTCTCATAAACATTCCGTCTTTGATGAAGATTTGTGTTAATTGCAAAACATGTCAAACTGTACTTATCTGTCATTGCGCTCCATAGTAAAGAGTGGAAAACAATGGAATTCAGAAAGTTTCGTTGTCTGTACTCCGATTGTGAATCTCCTATACGGAAGTAATTCAAGAGTTTTGGAGTTTTAATGACTTTCTAAACAGAACTTGCTGCCGCCATAATGGCCATTCATAAATTATTGAGATACCTTCCTTGTTTGAAATCGTTTCCACTTTTCCAGTGACAGATAATCAAAGTTTACTTTTGTTTCCTGTGATGGTGGAAAATATCAAATCAATTCTTCAGTATGTCGATTCTTTCATCGTTCATGCAATATTGATGATAAATAATGAAATATTCGTGTGTCAAATTAGGAACTTTCTCAAGTAAGTTGCAGAAAAACTTCTATTCATTTTATTGATCTTGAAAATTATTCATTTTGAGAAACATGATATAAATATATGTCTTTCTTTTGAATGATTTGAAAGCTTTTCTATAGCGCAATGTGCAAACGTTAGTTCCTCCCAAGTGAATGCAAGTCAAACTAGTTTGTAACAGTGAAAGACGAAAACAACACCTTCAGCTTGACATCGAATTCTGACAACTCAGTCACATGGGTCGTAGAGAATCATATAACTACGTTTTTTAAGGTTTTAAATCATGTGATTTTGAACAATCAATACTTGAAATATTAATGATAATTTTAATATTATTATTATGAACCAGGTGTCATAGATTCGGAATAGAATGTAGTAATTTTTGAAAAAAAAAAAACTTTTGCTTTTTTTGCGGATATCTCATATCTAAAAAAGTTTCAAAATACAGGTGAAGAAGAGAGAAAGAGAAGAAATGAAAAATTTCAGGGGATCACTGGATAGATAGATAAAAAATAATCCGCTGGAAAAAAAATCTATCACAATTTTCCCATTAAATATGCAATAGTTAATTAATAGTTATTTACCTAACAAGTGCGGAAAGTAGTACTTTTCCGCACGCGACGACAGTTGCACGAACGATGCCGGAGCAGAGTTCGGGCAAGCCGTCAAGGGGGAAAAAAACATTTTCCGCAAGAGTTAGGTACAATCTTTCCACCGATTTTTTTTGTCCATTTTATTAATGGAAAAAAAAGGGTTTAAATAAACAATATTTTATAATAGGTAATGCTACAAAATGACACAAAAGACAGAATAGTTACATAGATCATTTAGTTAGTCCTAAAATTACTTATTGTCAACAATACAAAAATCGTGCGGATAAGTAATTTTTCAGCAGCACTAGTGCGGGAAAGTAAATTTTCCGCACGATTTAAAATCGTACGGAAAAGTACAACTTTCAAAGCGGAAAATCATGCGGAAAAGTTACTTTTCCGCACATTCGTAGGAAATAATATTTTGCTGCTTGAACGTGAATAGTGCAAGTATGATAATTGTTAAACTATGAATTTGAGATTTTTTTCTTTTCTTGGAGCTATTCTTGAATGGCTTCAGAATAGATTCAGGTTGGAAAAATTTAAAAAAATTTAATTTGCAGTTTTTTATCAATTACTTGCGTAGTTGCAGAATTGAAAACACAAATTATTCACCGAAACATTTTTTGTTTTAATATTATTATTTATGATCTGCATGGAAATAATTTTGAATTTTTATCTTCAATTATTTGAAAAATGCATTGTTTATAGATAATCAGTAATTTTTTTTAGAATCCTCAAATTTGATGCAAATATCGAATTTCAAAAGATAATTCGTCCCTCACAACGCATTCGTTAATTAAGAATCGTTTTCTACCACTCATAGTTAATATTATGAAACCTTTTTTTTCATACCTTTATTTGTTTTTTAGATATACTGAAGAAATTGATTCATTTAATTTTTCATTGTTCATTTGTTTATAACGAAATTTTTATTGAAAGAACAATGAAGAATCAAATGACACGAATCTTTTTTCACTTCGAATTGACAAAAAATAATGACTGAAGAAAAAAATGGTCCTCCAGTATAAATTATAAGTCATAAAAAATTATTTTTGATTAGTAAATGCGTTTTTTAAGCAATAAAAAAATTTTTAGGAGAAGATTTTTCTTTCAAAAATTAGTATTTGCATTGATTTCAATTGTTTTTTCAGTTAACCAGCTGTCATCCCCTTACGGACGTAGCGCTCTACCATCATGACCACTTCGGCCCATAAAGATAAGGAATTCAAAAAAATTACATCTTATAAACAACGCATTTGATTATGACAATTTTTTAAACAATAAGAAATAAATATTTTAAAAATATATCTTCATGCAGCTTCTGATGATAAAAGAACGGATTGTTGATTGATGATATCCAAAATCTTCAATCTTAATTTTTTTATCATTTTGCAATTACGTAAATTATCAATATAAAACTGAAAAATAAAATTATAAATAGATTTTTCAACGGAGATCTATTCTGAAGCATTTCAAGAATAGCTACAAGAAAGAACAAAAATCTCAAATTTATAGTTTAACAATTATCATTATTGCCATATTAATTTTTAAGCATCAATTGAAAAATTGTATAATTTTTTTTCGGTGCATTATTATTTATTAATTTATCCAGTGAGTCCTCGAACTTTGTTAATTTTTAAATTATATGGCCAATTTGTTTAAATAATTTCTATTGATAAAGTGTCCGAAGTAGGCGTGGCTTGCGCAAGCCAAGGCACCTGTTTTCAGATCCGAGGGTCGGAACTTTTTCTTAGGATGTCTCCTCTTCTTTTTGAATCTTTTTTAATATTCGAAAAATCCCAATTAGTTCTTGAGATTATCGCAAAAACTAAACCTCCTCTTTCTTCAGTTGATTCTTTATAACTTTTACAATTTTTACAAGCAGAACTTTCTGTTTCTGTAAGGTCATCTACATACCATTTCGAATCGAATGATACCTTGTTCATATTTTTCCGAGAATGAAAAAAAATTACCAAAAACGCACTTGTTAACTAGGCTAATAATATATGAACAACTCTCAGAAGAATAATTTGGAAACTCCAGGAAAACTGGAAATGAACAGGCCATAAATATTTGGATGACATCAGTGCTGCTGGTATTTTATTGAATGATATATTGTTTTTAAATCACAATTTACCACTCCCCCAATAAAAAAAAAAGATAATTTGTTCAGGCTTTCGAATAAAACATTCCCCGTTGTTTTCCGGTGAACGCAATATCTTCCGAACTCCCTATTCTCGAGAAAAAATGTTGCTATAACAGCTCAGACAGAAAGTAATATTCCTATTGCCGAGTGACTTATGGATTTAATGAACAAACCATAAATAAAAGTTGCTTGATAAATTACGACAAAGGCAAACATGGTGCGTTGCTATTCCGGAGTCTTATTTGTCATAAGGCTCAGAGACCGTTCAAATGTATACTCCGTAATTTAATAGTGACATTCATCACAGAAACATTAGCTTTCCAGCTAAAAAATTAGTGTGTGTACCAGTTGAAACAGATGGCTTGTAAATAAATTATGGGGAAAACGTCGCTTTTGAGAGTCAAATTGATCGCTGAATAACTTTACTGAGGCATGCCTGAAGTTTAGTGAAATTTCAAGAGACAGCTAATTTAGAATTCTGAAATATTTCGTTACCTTTCACAAAGTTTGCGATTTCATTAAAGGAGCTGAAGTATTGAGAGTTTCAGAAGTGTTTCAGAGTGACTTTAAGAATTAATAATCGACCGGTTCCACGTAGGAAACTATTTATTCTCTGAATCTTTCAAGTCTAGAATAGTATACGTACTGGAGACAAACATGTTGTCAGACAGAATTATATTAATTAAAGAAACTATTAGACCATCAAACAGAAAATTAAATGAACAAATCCATACCTTCCCCAGAGTAGAACTCCGAAGCTGTCCATCAGACTGTACATCAGCAGACTAAAAAATATCTACTGTACAGTCTTGGATTTTCATTTCAGCATATAAGTATTTAAATGATTTTACTGATGTTTTCAAAGGAATAAATTGCAGCAGAATTGGATTTTGGAGTAATGTAAATTCTCGAATACATAAATTCTTCGATTGATGTTTTACAAAACCAACATATCAAAATACCCACAGATACATATTCAGAAAAATATTCCGTCGGACTGAGCATTGCACAGTATTGCCGGCGCAGTTGAAAGGCAAATTGGGAAATTATTTATTTTCAGTCTCTGGAACATTGATAATAGACGGGATAGTTTAATGACAATCGAAAGCACGTTCCTTGGTCCGAGGCCGAAGTAACTAGTTTGAGAAATTTGTCAAAAAATTATGAGGCATTTCTCAATGTGCGAAGGATATTCGGCGGAAAATTGCATTACAAAATAATTTATAACCCAAGACAACGAAACATTCATTCATTTATTAAAAGTAAAGTTAGTGAAAATACAATTATTAAAATTCAACTTAGATTCGTTGCTGTTCTCTACTCTAGAAGGTGATCTTGATCGAGATTTAAGAACGGTTTAATAGAATTTTGATTGCTATAACCAGTAATTATCATCAATTGTTGTTCTTCTACACCACTTTTTGCCAATTCGCTAACAACAGGTTATCTCTTAGAGTGATTTGTCATCTTTTTGTCATTTACATTCAAGCCAATTGCCTCAGCAGCAGATTAAGTCCATCCATTCATTCTATTCATTTCAACAGGTACATCATCATACAATTTGTCAGTTTCATTTTCCCAGTGTCGATTATTTGGTTTTAGGAACAGTCGTGGTAGGGCCTCGTTTGTCGCCTCGTTTGTGAAAAAAGACGTAAGTACAGGACAGCCATGTCTTTTATTGGAAACCAACCATTTACTACTTGCACAGCTTTTAGAACCACCCTGGCACGTTTTACTGAATACCGGATTGTATTCAACGCGATTTATTGGAGTGTCATCGTTATTTTTATCGATTTGAAAAAATCCACCAGACAAATATCTACCTATTTTCCTCGCCATGCTAATTCTACTGCAGCAATGTGGTAAAATTCAGGCATAAGACCTTCAGGAGTATTTTCATCTCATAGAAATATCATTATGGCAACTTCAGACAAATTTAACGAAACTGAACTGGACTTACGTTTACATGGATCTGTTTGTGAGTAGTTTATTCCTGATTGCATCGCGGGCATCTCGGGATGGTTTCAATACTGTATTGCTAAAAGGATCAATCATAATATTATTGTTATTATAGTACTTTTCTTGCGAAAGTTTTCAATTATTTACAGTAAGTTGTGTTAACTGGTTGATAAACTCAACTTGTTAAAGTAATTTATTTACCGTTCAGAGAACTGTAGATGAATTCATATATTCTGGAGAATATATATTCTTATGAAGCTGTAGTAGGATATTAAATATTGTACAGAAATTTGTAACTATTTGTCAGGTAACAGATACGTTTGGCTTGTGATACTCATGGGGTATTGATTGACCAGGTTTGAAAAGCTATTTGTGAGCCCGAAGTTCATATATTTATTCACATTTGCAATACACTCATTCAGTGATTTGATGAAATATAAGATGATGAATGTTCCAAAAAAATGTTAAACGGTCATCTATACCAGATTTGTGCGGGATAGAAGGACCACTGAGTTGTTAAGAAGACATTATGGTAACTTCACTTCATTCACTGCAACGTTCTGCTTGGTCTCTCTCCATATATTCCAGTCCTTACACCATTACTTATCTTAGATCGATCCATATACCAAATTTTCCGTAGTGACAGCATTGGTGGCCATTGTTGGGACTTTTATCACAGCAGTCATTTTGCGGGACGCCATATTAGGAGTGTCGATTCTTATGACCTCTTCAATATTGGAGCGGCCTCTCTATTGTTCCAGACACTTCAGTCTAGATGCAGAGGAGGAAATCTCATAATCACCTGCATGCTAATCGTCGAAGTGCTAGAACTAGTACCAGTACTAGTACACCAGTAACTCAGAACATTACCAGTATTTGTGAACTATAGCTAGCCTCCCTCTGGTTGTCTTTTGTTCTAGCTTTGGCCACCCCAGCAGGGTTTCATACGTTGATGAGGGCTTCGCCATCACTGTGTATAACAAAAGGGATTGTTTGGATCTCAGTCCCCAGTAACCAGGCTAACAACAAAAGTATTATTGCTACGAAGCTAAATCAATATAATATCCAGAAATTTATCATCTTTCCGTCCCTTCTAATGGATATTAAATTCTTCATGCGTATTGTTGTCAGCTGCGGTTATTGGGATTTAGACGATATTTGCGGTACGTGTCGCTACCACTAATGCATCGCCGGTCGATGTTTCGGACGCTAAGAGGCCTTGTATATGCAGGACCGAACCGCAAAGAATGAATCCCGTAGAAATGTTCCATACATACTACTGAATAACATGCCAAGGGCAGATGATATGCATGGTATGGAAATTCATCGAATCAGCTCGTAACTTGTGAATTTGTTATACACTTGAACAGTGATAGCTTGTATAATTCAATATAGGGATATTGAAGTTAGTATACCATGATTATCAAATTAACAAAAATTTTGAATTTTTTTGGAAATACTAAACGAGACATTTTTTCATGTTTCATATTCAGTTCATCGAATAGAAATCTTAACTCTTTGTGATATTCGCGAAATGATTTCGTTTCTATAAAATCTAACAAGACTCTTTTATTGTAATATCTTTATTGTCCAGCCCAAATAGTGCCACAAAATTTTATCTAGCAAGAAGGGCAGGAAAATGTTGCTATTGATAGTGTTGAAAAATTTTAGAAAAACGGCACCTTTCAAAAACTAATGAAAAGTTAACTAGTAGGTATATCAAACAAATGACATTTCTACTTTTTTATTTCAAAATACGAGGTGCTTTATGTAGGCCGTGCATTAGGAGTTTTCAAACTTTAAGTTAAATTAGAAACTTGAAATTTGGTATGCTGTGATAATAGATTATGTTCGTTCTACATAAAAATCAACATTTTTGAGTTTTTAAAAATTCACATATTATGCTGTTCGAAGTTAGATTGTGTTCAGTTTGGTAACGAACCAAGAGGTACCTTATTTCATGTATGATGAATATTTCAAGAGTAAGAGATAAAGTTTCTTCATAATGTGTTAAAAATATTTCTTGAAATTTTGCCACTGGACCAGATGGATGGGGAACCAATGCATAATACAACATCTGTGTAAACCAAATTGACATCCTTGTTCGTCGATCACTACGATATAAATTAAGATTTTTTTTGTAATATCTGATTATCTAACAGAAAACAACTACTTTCCCGGGTAAGGCATTTATAGTCTTTTGATCGAACTTGTGCAATATCTGTTTTATTTTGAACTGAATCTTGAATGTATCCCTCGGCTACAGCCGTAGATTTCCAGCAGCCGGCAGTGTCGTTTAACGATGGTGATGTCAGCCTAGAGAATGACCAGTGTACCTCAGCGAATTTCCAAGAGTGTTTTTTGCCTACTGGTTGAGGAGTGTATTTTCCTTTTCTATAAAATATAAACAACCGCAATGGTTGGCATTGGATATACTTCCGATATACTTCAATAAAATGTATTGTTCTTTCACTACCAGTAATTACAAAATTTCTCATTATTATTATCTCCATCAAGTGTGACTTTTCTTTTGTCAATTCATCTAAACGTAATGCACCCGCAGTTCCAAAAAAATTTCAATTGAAATTGCAAATTAGCAGCTATTTTTATCTCATTAATCATTGAATACTCGTTATCTTCTGCAGTAGACAAGAAAGTTTCAATTTGGTCTCTTGTTACAGATTTTGTTTTTTTTGCCTGGTATCCTTGCGAATTCCATTTCAAAAACTGCAATATTTTGGGATACTCGCTAATATGAGTGTTATCAATCAATAGTAAACGGGATCCTATCATGAAGTACTGCGTAGAAGATTTGTATTTTTCAGAAAATTCATTAAAGTAGACCAACATTACATTTTCCGCATAGCTCTGCTCTTTCTTTTCGGAACACTATTCTCTGAAGCGATTTTTAGCTACATCAAACAGATTTCTGAATTTCACAAAAGCAGTATCAACAATTTATTGAGGTTCTTCCTCGATTTCTTATTTCATCACAGTTAATAATTTTCAAAGATTTTTCACAAATTTCAATTTTTTATTGGCTGTCACCATGGGTTGTCAACAAGATGCATGTTATCAAGATATGAATTCCACAACTACTACTATTATGATTATGACAAAACACTTTTCAATTCGTATGTTTTCGCCAGCATAAAAAATAGTATATACACCTCAGGATAGAATGCTGTTTTTTCCTCGATGCTTTCCCAATCGCACTTTGGGAAAAATCTTGCACTTATGTCCCTTGATGTGAAATGTACTATTCTTGAGCTTTTTCTGTAACTCAAAGTGGTTTACAGTGGGCAATATATTTCATCATTTACTTGTTTGTAATATAAAATGTCATTAGAATAAAAAGTCATTAGAGATTGTTGATTTGTATATCATTATCTGCGATGCATTATTCATGAAGTTTAATTTTTGAAAGGAATAGAAAATTGATTTTCCAACTAACAATACTGTAATATTTATGGCATCAATGATGACTTGAAAACTCTAGATATTATCGTCATTGACACAGTATTCAGAGAATGGTTGAAAATAAGAAATATAAGTAAATTCAGAAAAATATTAAAGTGGTCGTTTAACAGTTTTATCGTTTTCCATATCGGGAATATATTATAAACGATCCCGATCTTTCACAGTAATTGTTTTATCATGAGAAACGATGAAATTCATCAATCGTTCTAGATATGCCCACAAAGAAACCTTGCAAAAACTTGGAGAACAATCACTGGTCTGATATTATCGATTGTGGATAATTTTTGGTTTCATTGATGTTGGAAAATCACCGGTTGAAAATTAAGGATTTGATAAAAAGTGTTTTAAATTATGTTGAGGGCACTCTTCACTATAAAAACAGGAATTCTGATATCTTATTCTTTATTTTTCGGTTTAATGAATTGAGCAATTATGTTGTTTTATTTTATAAAATTTATACGTCGTGTGATATACGACAAGATTATTTCTTAAATGAGGTAGATTAAAACCAACAACAAATAATTCTATTGATAGTGAACACCGATATTTTATAACAATTTCTTTATGGTACAATGAGAAAATTATTATTTTTATTTTGTATCCGTACAGTTGTAATAAACATTGCAATTTGTGTAAATCACAAATATTTGTTTTTCATTGCTATTTAATGAAGACGATTGGGCAGATGAAGCTGAAACAGAGGCTGACAGATTGTTGGCAGTTGTTGATAGACTGGTTGTTTTAATATGATACATGTTTCTCATTTTGTTAATTATATCCAGATGATGACTGGGATCCATTTGAAGATATGGTTTAAAAGAAGATGCTCTGTTATGTCCTGTGATTTTGATTATTTGCTGTTTTTAAACTCCACTTTTAGCTAGCTCATTAACTGCTGTCGATCGGTTAGAATGGTTAATTATTTTTTCTTTCTTGATTCAGATTGTCCTGCTTCTCGGGTCCATTTCGATATCTGATTTATTCCTATCGGGCAATTTTTGTACCAGTTAGGAAATTCTGGTCTTTTCCAAAAAGGATTCGGAGTTAAGAATAACCTATCAAATTTAATTTTAATGCCTCTTTTGCTGAGAAGCTTTTTAAATAATCTTACATGGCAGAAACAAAAATGCGATTTTTGTTTCTGTAGTATTCTGAACCAACCATTTACTGTCCGTAAGCTTTTTATCGCCTCCTTGCGCAGTTTTAGTGAATATGAGGTTGTATTCTATTCTAGTTACAACAAGAAAAAAATATTCCTATAGACAGAAAATCATTTTACCTCTAGAATTTTCTTTTTGGTCGACTTCTTCTTTAAAGTAACTTATTAGACAGGAAGTCGCTTCGCCACCTCTCCACGCTGATTCAACGGCTATTATATGGTAGAGTTGTTTTTGCAATCCCTCGAGAGTATTCTCGTCCCATAAATCAACTATTTTCAGATGTTCTTCATCACTTAAAGCAGAAGAGCTTTCCTTTCTTTTAATTCAGTTTTGTTGATGAATTCTGCGTTTCGCATTTTTTGCATTTCTGGAAGTTTTGAAAACTATATCTTCGAATGGATCGAAACTCACACTATATTGAACGTGGTACATTTCTTGCAATTTTTTTGCTACGATATTCCACATTGTCTTCACCACACCTTCTTCATATTCCGTTCCGTCTTTCTTGTGCATATTAAACCCCCAGTCTTTCAATATTACAGCCAATTAATTCATTAATTCTGGTATCTTCATTGAAAGAGTAACCTTTTGTCTCACAAAAGTAGGAAAACTGTAGCCATACAGAAGCATGGGTTTTCATATTGTTGACTGGTGTACCTACTATTATGAATAGCCAAAACTATATATTCACAGGAAATGTTACTGAAACATGATTTCATTTTTGCCTGAGCTTCAAATACGAGACGTTTGATGTTTGTTTATATATTACTTTGGTTACGTATCCCAACAATGAATTGAAGAAGCCTTCGCTGTGAATTTTGCATGTGAACATTTCAAATTCTGACGTATTTTTGTTGCCTTATGTCAAAATATTTGTCAAGAAACACTATACCAAAAATTGAGTTTTCACTGATGAAAATCAATATTTGGTCATTCAAACGATTAAGAAATTATTGTTTTTTTTATAAACTGTTGTCAAGAATTGTAGGAATCCCTGAAAAACGACACAACGAAAAGCAATATGAAGAATGAAAATTCAATCCCGATTGAAGAGCTCTTATGAAATAATCACTTATTTAAACAAAATATATTCGAAAAATGGTGGGGTCCTGACTGGTCGATTTAATGATGAATGAAATAATCGATTAAAATAGATCTTGTGATAAAACATACGGATACATAATTCTGAGTAGTTTCTAAAACGGCATCCTAATATTTCTGCGTGGGTACTCATGATTGCTGAGTAATTTTTTGACATGGTTTATTGAAAATATATTCTCATTATTCAGTGTGATTCACTATGTATGCGTCTTCAAATGAAAACCACTTCTAATTCACACATCAACTGAAAATTTAGAGTTAGAGAAATTCGTTCAGTTTTGGTAGGTACCTTTCATTAATGATGCCGTTTGCTTACGGTCTGCTATTAAAATACAGTAGTCAGATCAAAATTCCGCTAAAACCATTCAACCTTCTAATATTCACTGTATAATTAATTTTTCTCACCACTGAGGAAGTTACCATTCTGATACATATGAAGAATCATGTAATGTGAAGCAGACATTTATTCGAATAGAAAACAAACCCTCGAAATCAAACAGCTAGTGTGTCCTTCCACCCGCCGAATATCTTCTATTTATTTACTCTGTCATTGCCCGTTCCTGTCATCCATCCAGGGCGATTGTTCATTGTTCCCGATCTGCATATCCACTTGTGATGTATGGTATGCTGAGCCGGCTATAGCGGGAAATCCCTGGGCTCTGTATTGTTCTTGAGACGTTTGTAGGTAACAGGTACAAATGATCGACCTACTGGAAGAGAAGGGTCGAGATCGATCCCTTTTTAACGGTTGGGCAGAGTTCCGGATCGGCTGGGAGTTGTTTTTCATGCGTTCCTTTTAACTGGATCCTGTATGAGAAGGATGCAGTTCTTTGTCAGTGTCAGTGCGGATGATCCTGAAGGCATTGTTAATAATGATGATTAATTTTTTATTTCGGAGTTCATACCAATAGACGGATGTAGTACCTATCCAAGATACATCTAAATAAACAAAATAAAACAAATAAACCATATGGGATTAAATTAGTGGAGACAATCCTACTACGTACTCAATCTTGAGCGGTGTTCTGGGAAAGCATGGCTTTGTGACATTTCAGTTATTATTCTTATTATCATTTTCAAATTTCATCGTTCTTCCAGCCTTCGAAATCAGAGTCTCAGTGGTTAGTTACAATGTTTTTTTTCATATAGTTCTTACTCAACCTTGACTTGTTTATAGCAGCTAGACCTAATTTTTTATCGTCTGGGAAACTGAGGGAACTGAGAGCAGCCTCTCATGGCTTCCACCCCCACCGTGTCCCCGAATAGGGAGGCTTTTGTTATCCTACTGTGTTAATACTTTCTGAATGAAATTATGCAGGCAAACTCCAATGTAGGGAATAATATAGTAATTCAATAGTTACAATATTGAAAGAGTAATTTCGATGTTTTTTTGGAAAACAGACTGAAAACGTATAGTTGAATTGTTAATGAAAAGTTAAAAGTGGAGAGGTCCTAGATTCGAGCCTGGTGGAACTCCAGAATTAGCCAAATATTTTCCTGATGTATTTCAATTATGCTTGACAGTGAAATATCGATTATCATCAATATAGGTAGATTTTTTCTAGATAATACATAGCCTCTAAGTTCTTCTAGGAGATCATAATGAAGAACTTGATCAAATGCCATCTAAAAGTCTTTAGAGACAACAGGTCTAGTTGTGATTTATTATCTAACGTGTCAGAACACTTATCACTAAATAACAATATTATATTTGTGTTGATTGCTTTTTGTCTCATAAATCCTTCTTATTGGGGTATATTTGTTAGTGTAATTACTGAGTTCAATAAAGAAGTTCAGTTAATGTTTTCCAAGCAGTTGGGAATGAACTGGTTAGAATGAAGTTGTTGATGCGAATCAATGGACTTCAAATCATTCAGTACAGCCTTTCAGAAAATATGGAGGAGTACCATCCATATTTTTGCCATCTTGGGCTTCAATTTGGTTACCCCACTATTCTAGTAATATATTGCTGAGTTGAACATATAGTAGGTACTGCATTACGAATAGTTGGATATGCCGAAAATTACATAATTATCGGTTATAAATGCAAATATATTCATTAATTCGAACAATATTTGCGGATTATTATTTTATCGGAAATGGCAATCTAACTGAAGTAAAGTTCATGTGGAACATAAAACAAACCAGAGAACAGAAAATAGTAGTAACTCAACATACGAAAAACATATTGCTGAGTTGAACTTATTGAACGAATAGTTGGATCTACCAAAAATTACATAATTATTCTATGGAATATAAATGCAAATGTATTCATTAATTCAAACAATATTTGCGGATTATTATTTTACCGGAAATGTTAAAATAACTGAAGTAAAGTTCAGGTGAAACAGAAAACAATCCAGAGAAAAGAAAATAGTAGTAGAGGTAGTGGATTTTCTTAAGAGCTATGACGTTGAATATATCTCTCACTCACACTCATTGTCGATACGTAAATTTGTCCTCTGCTACGGTATGAGTCATAGCTCTTGAGAAAATCCACTACCTCTAACTCAACATACGTAAACCATTGAAAAAGCAATTGATCAAATCTTATCGTTCAGGTTTTTCAACAACATTCTGAATGAAATTCGATTCTTCATTAATTATTTTAGTGAGTCCTTTTTTTTGTCGAGATTTTAAATTTTAAACGTTTTTTTAATGAAAAAATATCCGTTCAAATAGATCCCTGTACCCTTCAATGCAGCTCTGGCTGCATACATTTATAATGAAAGACTTTTTGGTGGGCATCATATGCTATCACGAAATTATTCATACATTGAGAATACTTTTTAAAAATATTCTATATGAATAAATTTCCTCATGGGCTATTATTTCGCAAAGTATCCCCGACCTTCGATCTTCTTCCCCCTTTCAATTTGTACAAAACATGTTCCGAATATATGACAGGCAATTCTCGGCAAAAAACAGCCATTCTCCTTCTGAAATATACGTCTAACAAAGGTTGTGTCCAATGTATTCATCCTTTCAGAATACGAGTTAGTAGGTACGATAAAAATTCACATTTTTTTTGTATTTTTTATAACGCCTCCGTTCAGATGTAGAACCTTCGCAAACAATGGAGACGATTTTCCAAATGGAAGGTCAGAAACAGGGACGGACTGGCGACTAGGGAATTGATTGAGTTTCCAATTGGAATATGAACTCAGCTTTTGAGCCTTTTCAGTAGTTGTTGAGTTGTAAAAAATAATTGGCTTTTTCAGTTACAAAATATAAAAACCAGCATTGGAAAGTAGTTATATTATCCAAAGAAAAATATTCTGTATATTTTTCAAAATGAACTCGATGTTTTATAGCAAAATTTATTTGAGTTTCTGGATTGCATTTGATTTGATAGCGACATAGTGCGCTAATATAGCAATATTACATATTACTTTTCATTAAATTCCAAGAATAGATTAGAAATATACTTGTGTAGATACCATAAGCTTTTATTTACAACCTTATATGAAATATGAATAACGTAAAAATTTGTTTTGGATCCTTTCTATTCCATCAAGATACGTTTGTGGTTGTGAATTCCAAATATCTGATTTTGGTCTGACCAGTGTGAAATATAATAATTTTATAGACTCTATTCTGGTGAATTTTTGGGTATTTCTCATAACGAATCCTAACATCTGATTAGCTCTCCTACAAATCTCATCAAGTCCTTTATCTCAGTTTTCCTTTTAAGTGAATCATTTCCCATGATATAATCAAATTCACTTATATTCTTCTTCAGCGCGTAGGTAACCACATTACACTTGTTAATATTATACTTGAGACCGTTTTTTAGGCTCCATTCATGTATTTTGATGACATCTTTTTGAAGTTCGACACAATCTCTAATAGTTCTGATTTCTTTATACATTTTGAAGTCATCCAAATAACCTCACATTCCATAGAGGAATATATATTTCATTAGGGGTCATCAACACAATACAACAAAATTGCTAGCGACAAAAATTTATTGATATACTGAGATCAAACATATCTTTTGATCTAAGGGCTAGATCAGAATAAAAATATACTATATTAGCTGATATAAGCTATTATATAATAGGACATTCCAATGAAAACTTGACTCCCCCTGTAAGAAATTCCAAAGAACAGGTTAATTTATGTTTCTAGGGGGCCAATTTTGATATGAAATTCATACCCAAAACTTCATCCCCTTGCGGCCAGCCATATTTTTCTCATATTTTTTTCAATGGCATGTGGGGTCGACGTCATTTGAAAGGTCTCCTGTTCCTCTATCACCTCTGTTTTTTTTTTAAATTGGTTCTTCGTTATCGAGAAATTCGATGTTGAACATTTCATTCAAGAAAGAAAGAAATAGCTGTCGTTTCTTTTATTGAGGAAATCGACAACAAACAATATTGATGGGTGGATGAATTGCTCAAAAAGACTTTCACCTAATTCCATACAATAATATAGCCGACTTTCGAAACCTTTTCTCACATTATTGAAGATGTCCAGAGTCAGCAACCGGCATTCCTGAACAATTCTCTGTCGCAGTTCTTCTAGATTTGTAGGCTCAGTAGCGTAAACTTTAGACTTCAGGTTTCCCTACAGAAAAATCTAACGGTGTGATATCAGGTGAACTAGCTGGCTACTCCACTGGACCCCTTCTGCCGATCCAACGCATTGAAAAACGTTCGTCCAAAAACTGTCTCACTCGAACATCGAAATGTGGAGGGCACCATCTTGCTGAAACGTTATTTCGTTTTCTATCAAATTGTCATCATTTTCTAAAATTTGCGTAATCATAGGATCTACACATTCCTGTAATAATTTGTATGTATCTCCATTGAGGTTACCTTCAATGAAAAATGGTCCATCAATTTGATCACCACAAATTCCGGTCCTAACATTCAATTTTGTGGAGTTTGTGAATGTGTTTCCATCACCAATTTACATCGCTCCAGTAGCGACAATTATGTCTATTTACCT
This sequence comes from Chrysolina americana, assembly GCA_958502065.1. NCBI lineage: Eukaryota > Metazoa > Arthropoda > Insecta > Coleoptera > Chrysomelidae > Chrysolina > Chrysolina americana. Next base: position 76,027,974 of record OY293414.1, read on the forward strand.
CACCATTCAACATGAAAATACTCTCGTCTGAAAATCACGAATTGTATAGAGGGTCCGGATTATTGGTCAATTTCTCGCTGAACTCTTCTCAATACTGAAGTCGACAATCAGGAACATCTTTGTTGAATTCGTGAACTAGTCATATTTTGAAAGGATAGAATTGGTGGGCTTTCAAAATTCAAAGAACACTACTAGCTGATACACCAGAAGCTCTAGCTACTTGTCTGATATAGATTGTCGATTATCCATTTGGACATGTCCTAAAACTTCAATTTCAAGTGCTTTATTTCTGTCAGGACGGAATACTTCATGTTTTTTGTTTCCAACAGAACCCGAAGTTTTGAATTTATCCATTACATTTTTAACATATTGAGAGCTCACGTTGCGGTCTGGATAATTCGTGTTATAAATTCTTGCAGCAGTAGCATATTCGTTATTCTGATAATAGGTTGCAACAATTTCTTTCCATTCTTCAGTATAAAAAAACATGATGAAACAGAGTAAACACATATAAATAAATGATAATTCAGCAAGAACTGAGACTGTCATCCTCTTCGAAACGTTCACAGGGTGGCCACTCATTAAGGGATTTCGAAGGCTGTCTCAGTATCTCCTCGTTATTTTGATAATAGGTTGCAACAATTTCAGATTCAGTATAAAAAATCATGATTGAACAGAGTAAACACATTTGAATAAATGACAATTCAGCAAGAATTGAGACTGTCATCCACTTCCAAACGTTCACATAGTGGCCACTCATTAAGGGATTTCGAGCTGTCTCAGTTTGTCCTCGTCAAAAAAAAATCCATATCCACTAATTTTCCCAGTTTACATGTAGCAGAGCTGCGGAAGAGGATTGCTCGGAAATGTCATTAGCTGACCCCGGACATCTTGAATATTCTGAGGAAAGGTTTCGAAAGTCGACTGTTTTATTGTATGGAGCTAGGTGAAGGTCATTTTGGGCAAGCTTTCTGTTGATATTTTCTTCTTCTACTAATATAATCTTCCTCTTGAAGATGGTCACTTGGTGACCGAAACACGTGTCGAGGTGTTGAAAATAGTGGTTTGGTGTTGGTATGAAACTCCAGTATATTCCCATTGATATTGTTTGTTGTTGATTTCATCAATAAAAGAAACAACAGCGATTTCTCAGTGTTTTCTTAAATAAAACGTTCAACATCGGATTTCTTGATAACAAATGAACCGATTGGAAAAAATATTACAGAGTTGACAAAGACACAGGAGACCTCTCCATTGATATATCAATCGACTCCCCATGTCATTGAAAAAAGTATGGGTGGTGGCTGCCGACGGCAAGGAGATGAAGTTTCGGGTGTATTTTGTATCAAAATCGTACCCCTTATAAAGACAAAGTAACCTGTTGTTTGGGATTTTTGATCTACCGGGGGATCATAAGAATAGATGCATCTGAGATGCCGTCATACAAATCTACCATCTTTCAAGATAAGGGAGTCCCATCAAGGGCCCTACCAATGCTGTCGATGGGGCAAATCTGATATACGGATGGCTCTGAAACAAGCATTGTGGTAGGGGTTGACCTATACGCGCAGAGACTGAGGCAAGACATCAGTCTAATCCTCAGTACTCAAGCCTCGATATTCCAAGCCATATTTCAGCTACGTCCGTCTGTACAAGAAATATTCAAAGGAGGAGTCCTAGAAACCAACCCATAACCGTTCTCTCCGACAGCTAGATGGTGATGAAGGATCTGCGACCATGCAGGTTCATTTCCAAATCAGTTTGGGAGACTCAAAGAACCTCTACGCCCTAGGAGCTCAGAACAAAGTGAAACTTGTCTAAGTACCAGGTAACAAGGACATCTAGGGGAAGAAGGGCGCAGTTACCATAGTTACAGCGGGGACAGCAACAACTCTTTTAGGACCAGAACTAGCCTGATGAATCCAATCTGGGGACATTGACCAAAACAAGTTAACTGATATTTATCAGAGAATTTTCTTGAACTGGGCTGTAACTCCCCTATGAAGATATCAGGACTAATAACATGTCACTGCCACCTGAAAAAACACTTGCATGATTTGGGGATACACCAAGACCCCCACACTAGGCAAGTTCTGTGATGGGAGAACGAAATAGCCTCACGCATACAAATTGATTGGATAATGATGGATATCTTCAACTATTGTAGTGCAGAAAATATCATTCCACAGAAAAACCTCTTGTAGATTTGTAAACGATGATACTAACTATGAAACGAGATAACGTTCCAGCAGAATGGTGTTCCCCATATTTCAATCTTAGCGTAAGACAGTTTCTGGGCGAATTTTTTCCAATGTGTTAGATCGGTAGAAGAGGTCCAGTGAAGTGACCATTATCTAGATCACCTGATCTCACACCATTTGATTTATTTCTGTTAAGACATCTGAAAGTTCACGCTACTAAGCCTACAAATCTAGAAGCGAGCTACGATAGAGAATTGTTCGGGAATGCCGATTCTTGAATAATTTAAGGAAAGGTGTATTATTGAATAGAATTAGGTGGAGGTTATTTTGAACAATTTATCCGGTAAAATTCATGGATGAAACTATCGGAAACGCCACAGGATATAATCAATTATTCTGATGCATATGGAGCCAGTGTCACTCTAATCACAGCTCATATGCAGTTTCATGAAAGGACATGAAACCAGCCGTGGTGTATGAATACATGAACATTTTGGCATTAATAGTCTGATGAAAACCCGAGGGCTTTCTTCTCTGATTTAATAAATACAAGTGTAATTTAACAGGAATAAAATAGTCGACTATTAATCAACGTCGTGTTATATTCATGAAGATTATTCCTTGAATCCAAGTCTTCATATCAGTCATATGAACGACACTGTATTGGCAGGAATTTTAGCCTCGATTACCCTTTTTATCTCTTCGTATTTGGTTTCTCCAAACCGATTCATTTTCAAATACTTATACAGCTTCAACACGATTGTTTCTATTTTACGTTTAAGATGTTTTTATGAGTACTGTCAGATGCACAGATTCCTTGATATATAGGTATCATGATAATAGTCGGTGACTATTGTGTACCATGCAAATAGTCGCTAATAGAGCGTATTGATCGGTCCTACCAAATAGGAAAAAAACGTATGACTCGTTGATGACTGATATTTAATAGACGAAAAAAATAATCCACTTTATTTCTGTATTCAACCAGTATGTTATTCTTTATTTCGATACCACTTACTTGGATGGATCCCTCAAACAACGTAATGACGATTTTGACGGCATTCCAAATGGGCAAAATATCTATTAAGCTAATTCGTCTCTGGTTATTGATCCAACTCCATTATACTAACCAACGTCAATCACTAGACGTTCCCTTTAATTTGAAAAATAATGAAGAAAACAAATGAACCCAATAATCAACATAATGAGAAAAGCCATGGAAAATCTTTCATTAGCGAGTTCGTGATTCGGATCCATTAGGAGTCATTTGATGAAAATGGGTGGATTTTGTTAACGGTACAGATTATTTTTGTTATTTAGGTCATACTCGCTTAACGAAAACTACTCGAAACGTTCACTCATCTCTGCACATGTGTTCTTAAATGAACACAGTGTAGAATTTGTTCTCAACAGATAAATGGTGTTATGTGTGCACCATGTCTCGCGAGTGTATTATATGTGAATCTTCGTTGTTATAAAACACCAACAACTTCAGTTAAACAAAAGAGGATGACATTTTTTTGTTGAGGTGGGTTGAAAGCGAGGGGATTGAAAGGTATTTCTATTGAAAAGATGTACTGATCTTAATGTTCATGATAAATGTAGGAAACAGTAAACTATAAATTTATTGCTCCTCTCAGCATTGGATTTTCGCTTCTGCATAGGCTTTCAGAATGTAAACCACCTTCTCCATATTTCCTACAATTCGTACAGTTCTTATGAGCTGTTGTGTTTATTTACAAATTCAGTAACTCCACTGAAAGTAAACAAAAGCTAATCTAACAAAAATTTCTTCATCAAGATAATCTATATATTCTACGATATATTTGATATACTTTTACTGATTGGACCCTTCCTATTTTTGATAATTTTCCAATGGAAGACGTTTCCTTCGAAAGTTGGTTAACGCTCACACCCTGTTACTCAGTGACAAATGGATGGGTCTATATTCTATGGAATGGAGAACACGAGAACTTCAAATAAACCGAATAAAAATTTTTTGGTTTTAGATCAGAGCAAAGTGAAGAGCATCGCATTCTGCTGATTTTTATAAAGATTTTATGTTTCAAAATTGAATTATTTGGTCTCAGGAGAAATATTTAATCAACAACATTCGTTAAAACAACATGTTATTACGTTATTGCTTCATTTTCAAAGTGTCAATACGTCAATAGGGCTATTTCTTCTTCTCTGTGAGTTTTCTTTCTTCTTCTGCCAGTGTTTTCCTATCCTAGTGGTAACGGCTATTGGTACAATCAGCCCTTTTCCCAAATTTCTTCTTAAATTCTTCTTCTTCCATTATTCTCTTATCCCGCTAACTACGGCTATTGGAACCATCAGCCCTTCTCACTTTTGATTTTTCAATTTTCTTCTTCCATTATTTTCTCATCCTGGTAGCTACGGCTACTTCAGATGCAGAATATCATTTCACTCGCACGATATCTCTTTATGAACCGAAATTAGGACAGCAAACAAATCGTGTTAGACCGAGAGAAGATGTGGAAGCAGCAATGCAAACATTATTCACTTTTTTTGGAAACAGTGAGGAATGCTAATTTATAATAGATGAATAGATGAAGAACAGTAAGATCATGACTATTATATTTACATTATGTATTTCAAAGCTGCAGGACACAAACCGGTACCTTGTAGCCAATAAATTGTTGAATTGAGGATCTGATTCTGGCATTGTTTAGAAAACCATTGATTGATTGATCTTGCAGATGAAATACATCTGACATTGGTTCCACGGCTTACAACAGAAAGAAATGTCAGTACCTACTGCTGAACATCCATCCGAAATATTGACTAGTACATCCAAGGGCCACCAGCTTCGTCCATGTTGATTGGGTTTTTAATGACCATTTTATAATGGATTATTGTATGAAGAGCAGTAAGATGCGGTTTCGGCAGAGGGGTGGAATTGGAATCCCGAGGAAATTGCAATACTTATTAACCACTGCGACTTTTCAACATACACCTATTTGTAAAACTGCAATACTGAATTTGAAAAATGTATTTTCTATTTTGAATTAACAATAATTAAAAACCTACCAAGGGAAAAATTTAATTGAAATAAAATGTCATAATATTTTCCATCAGATTTTTCTTAATATTGAGTGGGGAGAGTCTTGGTGTTGGTCTTGGTCTCGAAAGTCAAGTCTTGGTCTTGGTCTTGGTCTTGAGTAAATTCATAAAGTCTTGGTCTTGGTATTGGTCTTCTATCAAGACAAAGACAAGACCAAGACTAGTCTTTTGGTCTTGCGAAGCTCTGATCAAGCATAACGAGGAAAATGACGTTGATGTAAAATAGAGGGCGAAGAAAGAGAAGTTGAGTGGGATTCGGTGGAACAAGGATTGAATGATGAGGTATGTGTTTTTTATGCACAATTAAAATTCGTCCAAAACATTTTATTCTATATCTGTGCCAATTCAATAATTTAGTTTTCTTCGCCATTAGCAGATGTAGCTGAAACTAGCGGTCTCGTCGCTTGCGCACCTTCAGGCATTTGCTGAAGAATTCAATGGAACCTTAGGAAAATTCTTGCAATAGATTTTCGGCATATGAAGTTCATGTCATATACCATTTCTAGCACGCTCTCACGACGGGTTGAAACATCATAAGAATTCAGCCGATTAATTATAATTGAAAAGAGCATTGTTCGTGAGCTATGAGCAAGAACCCATTAAAATCGCAAAACCGTGTTTTTTCGCGATTACTGAAGTTAGCCCACCTCTTACGGGGTGAAAATTCAACGACTTACAACACATAAAAATTGGATTTCGTATGCTTGTCCTCATTATACAGGGTGCAAGATGGATTACTGATACAGCAGTCAACTATGAATAGGTAGTGGTTCGCCTATAACGATGCAAACTTGTAATAGCTACAGCTACAACATATCAACGTTTATGGAACGGTTGAACGAACCTGTAAATTGAACATAATCGGATAACAATTACTTGTCGTGAAAAATAACATTTACATTAGATACGTCAACTATCGAAATGTGCAATGAGTAATTTAAGACTTTTTTTTTTTCGTTTGGAATTTCCCAGTCAGGCTTTGGCACTGAAGCTCCGATACTTAATAACCACACCCCATGCCGTGAAATTGATTGAAATAATGATGACAGTTTCATTCCAAACTTCTTTGTATGCTCTATATATTGGCAGTTTTCCCTGGCTAACACATGTATTCATAAACGTTGATCACTTTGTATATTCTATTCAATTGGGCAACTCTATATACTAATATTCAAGCATCAGTGTTCCAAACTATATTCAAGTTGTTTCTTAATTCCTTCCTCAATATGGAATATTTCTTAGAAAACGAGACTGGCGAATCATCAATCACTATTACCCAACTCTGGATCGTTTGTCACCGAATTGAAATTAAAACGGGAAAATTGAGGAATTTGACTGAACTCGAACAACACGTTCCTCCTGCGCCAGTCTTGAAGGATGAGCTGTGTGAATATACGTGACAGATACATCCACGTCTGTATAAACTCATTTGTTCCCCTTTCAGCTTGTCATTGCTCATTCAGCCTACGTGCACGTAACGTGAAGGGAAAACGAATATGATGTCTATCTTTTCGTTTTTAATCAGTGGCAATTTGATGATGTCTGGATAGAACCATTAATTTCGCAAGCTAAATATGATGTATTAACTAGCTGCTATGAGACAGAAACATCCTTTTTTGACACAAATGATTACTATTGTACTTTTCTTCAACATCAAAAGAGTTCTTGAGGTAGAGAGGGGAATTGCAATTCAACGAGCAACCATAAACTCGGTCAAAAGCGTACTGGGATTATCTGTAAGATAATGCACTCACCATGATGAATTTGACAACACCAACGTTTGCTGGATAATAAAATATCGTTTTGCCCTAACTGATATTGAAAACGAAGAAGTTTTTTGCGACACAGGACTATCCAAGGTCCAAAACAACAAAGGAGCTCCGGCAGTGGTCAACTTTTTTCGAGGTTCCATACATCGGAACGCCCAAACCCAGGCACCGCTCAACCACCTCATCAAGAGGAATATCAAGGGAAGACGCAAGTTACGTTGATCGACGCCGTCGAGACCGCCATCAGCGTTCTGAAGAACACTTTCACCAAAGTGACACTACGACGCATCCATATTTCGGCGCCAAGCTTTCCCTGTTCTGCGACACATCAGACCACACCATTGGAGCCACCCTGCAGCAGCTAGTGAACGTTAAGTTGAAACATCTTGGGTGCTGAGTTTGTCTACCACGTTGTTCCCGCTCACCCCTTTGTTACCTGGAACTCATACCAGCTGGACTTCCTTCGTTTCAGCTAGTTTTCCAAAAGCATCTCCGCATTGCGGTACAAGTGCTGAGCTTGATTTACCTTTGAGCGCTGCCTGACTGTTCGAACAGACGTAGATTCTCTGCTTGGGCCCTTCTTTCACCTCTTGTCTCGTAAGTGCTGTTGAGATGGCGAACTGTTGTGTATCTGCCCGCGTAGCTTTCTCGTACATCTCTTTCTTCCAGGTTTGTTTGTCAGTCAGACGCGAACCGTCCGTATAACATATTTGGCTTTCCGTGCGAAACTCCACTGTGTTTTCTTCCCATTGTTTTCTGCTCGTTATCGTGAGATCAAACTTTCTGTTCCATCGCGGTTCATCTTAGGCGCTTTTCACTTTGAGGGCAAAAATAGGAATCTCCTGCCCACTTCTCAATCCAGACTGGAAGTGGTGGCAGCCTCAGCAGTACCTCCAATACTGAGGTTGGAGTTGTTCTCATTGCACCCGTTATTACCTAACAGGCCAACCTCTGGGTCTTCAGCTCATTGTGATGTTCTGTGGGCCTGGTCATCACACGGCTGACCCATTTCTGTGTCCCAATTTCTTCCTACAATTCTCCTCAGTTGCCATAGGACTGCTACCGACATTTGTATGATCCTATTTATATGTGGCGTCCATGATAGGCTGGAGTTCAGGATCACCCTCAGGTATTTGACCTGCTGGACTAGCTCCAGCTTTTTGCCAAACATGGTAGGTGGCCTGATCCCATCTTTTTTCCTTCGTTTAGTGGACAGGATCATCTCTATTTTAGCCGGGTTCACTGTGAGCCCTGCTCCACCGCACCATCTCTCAATTGTTCTGCTGGCTGCTTGCATACAGTCGCAAAGGACTCCGATGAATCGCCCGCTGACTAAGACAACTCCGTCGTCCGCGTATGCTTGTGCCTCGAAATTTTGGAATAGAAGGCCAACACAGTCCTCCCTTTTCTGTATGCATGTGGAACAGGCTCCCCCTAAGGGGCCCATCCGTCAGGAAACTATGTTCCACCTTTTCCAACGCTTTGAGCGGGAACGGTGTCAGTCTGATAGATCTGAAAGACTTCGCTATTGTAAAGTCTCTCTTTCCCGCTTCGAAACTGAAGACTACTCTCTCTGACTCCCAGGCTTTTGGGACATATCCCAATGCTGGCCCGGAAAATCTTTCCCATGATTGGGGTGAGAAATTCTGGACCTAAATTTAGCATTACTGGAAAAATTTCGTCGGGTCTGCTGCCTTATATGGATTGAAGTCATTCACTGCACAAGCTATGGCGTCGGGCGTAATAACCCTCTTCACCAGTTGCCAATCCCTATGGGGGATCTGCTGTATACTATCAGACTTACACAAAGGTCTTTTGATCGATTCACTACACTTACCTCCGCAGGAGAGTTGCCACAGTTCGAGACACCTTCAATGAAGACCGCCGATGGCTCTATTCCTTATCACAGCTTGTTTCCCAACCTCATTTAGAAGAGATTCCCATAACAATTTCCCTCATATTATATAAACCAATCAAATGTTCTCATTTCGAGCCAATGAGAACAGGAATTTTTAAAAACACTTTCTCCAGCCCGTGGTATTTTCAAAACGGTGTTTCGCTTCTAGCTTGTGTATACACTTCCATAGTTACAATTACGGTAAATATATAGAAACGTCAGTTTGACGGTTCAACTCTTCATCTGACATTAATTACAGAAGATGAACCGTTCTTGCAAAACGCATTTAGTCCATAATATAATGTATTCGTGAAAATTTCTGATCGAATATCACTTCAAAATGCAGAATTTCCAAAATACTTTCACCTTTCCAGACACTCAAACTGTGTTGCTGTACAAAACACTACTCGAGCAAGCTCTCATGGTATTTCTAAGCAACACAGTTTCCGTGCCAGCAAGGCGAAAGTATTTTTTGAAAATTCTGCATTTTTTCTGGATATTACTACTGAAAATCCACCATTTCAACTTGTCCAACAGTTTATATGCATATATAAGTTACTTTATATTTCTCAGTCTATAAGAATTGTCAGTTTGTAGTGGTGCAGAAAGCAAAATAAAAATTTCTCATTTCACCTTCATAATAAAATTTTTAAGAAATCTTAAATGAATAATAAATTAGACCCACACAGCACACAGGTCGTCGCCCGACAGACCAGAAAGAAGGTTCAAAATGGATGGAATATTTATTAGGATTTAAGTTACCATTTTACAATGGATTATTGAGTGATGAGCAGTAAGATGCGGTTGCGGCAGAGTGGTGGAATCAAAATCCCGAGGAAATCGCAATACCACTGCGACCTTGCAACATACACCTATTTGTTGTGAACTGTATAACTGCAGTACAGATTTTGAAAAATGTATTTTCGATTTTGAATGAACGTAATTCAAAAACCTTCCGTATGAAAACTAAGTAATTGAAATAAAATGCCATAACATTTTCCATCGAAATTTCTTGGTCTCGAAATTCATGTCTTGGTCTTGGTCTTGGAAACATTTATTAAGTCTCGATCTTGGTCTTGATCTTGTATCAGGACCAAGACAAGACCAAGACCAATCTCTTGGTCTCGCGAAGCCTTACTTCCGCCAGAAGTCCGATGAGAACTATTCACGATAATTTTGCCACCTGGGTTGCATCGGGCATTTAACGAAATCTAGCACATCTCTCTAGCAAAGATAAAGTAGCAGATGCCCCTTGGATGTCGATTTCAGAATACTCGCAGCGTATCAGCAACAGGACCAAGAGCTGCAGGAACTCCGACGAAATCTGAGCGGCCCTTCCTGACAGTCGCAAACCAGCCTTCGATATAGTCCACGGTCTATCGCATCCCGGCGTCAAGACGCCGGTGGAGCTAGTGAAACCTCGCTACATCTGGCCTTCAAACAACAACGACTGCCGTTCCTGGGTCCACTCCTTCATTATGTACCAGCAAGCCAAGGTCACACGACATGTCTCGACTCCAATTGGCAACTTAGAAGCACCATTAGACGGTTCGAACATGTTCACATTGACCTCATTGTCATGACATATTCGGAGGGATACAGGTACTGACCCACCTGCAATGACCGCTTCTTGCGGAGGACAAAAGCAATACTCCTACAGCCAACGGTATAGTGGAACGTCTCCACCGGCTTCCGTCAAGTGCCTTTAAATTTACATATATTTTTTGAGGACATTTAAGAACTAATGATAATTATAACTTTGGAAAAACGAACTTTCTCAGAGTAAATCGTTTAACCTTAAAGTTATACTGTCACTCTATTTAAGTCCGTTGTTTCAAATCTTACTTCAAATATTTCACCTAGAACCATTCCTGAGGATACACCCCTTTCAGTCACAGTCGTGCAGCCCTTTCATAAAACAATTACTCGCTATAGTGGACATAATGCAGAATTTAACGCTTTGTTACCTTCAACGCTCTTCCAACTGAGAGCCCCGATCAGTCCGTGGCCAAATTTTGATTACTCCAACTGTATAATTAGTTATATGCCTGTAGGGGTGCTATCACCAGTTATTTCTGTGATAACAGAGTGCGTGTTTGATTAGCACAACTAATAATTGATAGAAATGCGAATGCATGAGAGTGATTATCAGTATTGTATGGTGTATCATAGCTTCGTTATACTATCGAACTTCTGATTATTTCGAAATACCGATTGATTTTCGATGGAAGCTTCAATTCGAAAAGAATATTGTCTCCCATGATATCCTTCTGGAGAAGTTAGGATTTTATGGAGTTCGGGTAATTGCTTTATGCCTCATGGATTCCTATTTGAGAAATCTTCTACAGTGTGTCAGTTTGAATCAAGTCAAATCTGATTATAAAATGGTTGAGTATGGGATTCCTCAAGGCTCAGCGCTTGGGCCCTCATTATTTGTCATCTATGTGAACGATATCTGTGAATACTTAGATCACAGCAAATGCATTCTATTTCAACTAGATTCCTGTATATCTAAAGAGGTTTTTGCGGACATGGCAGAGAAGTTCCAAATTTGCTACTGATGGTCCCCTGAAAAATATATTAGAAAATGCACTCTCTGAAGCGAGAGGTTGAGAATGAAGAACGAATTTTTTCAGCTCCCAACGATAAAACGAAGAAAAAAATTAATTGTTAAGCAGAATATCCCGTCTGCATCTGGTTAATTGGATCAGAATCCTAGATGTGGCTTTTGTAAACATCAACATAGTACCAAATGTATTGAAGCAGAGTTGTCATCATGTTGACTTCCAACAAGAATATTTTGGAAATAATCCTAAAAAAAATGTATGTATATTCAATATATTATGACTTTGGTATGTTGAGAATAAGCAGGAGGATACTCATATCAGCCTGTTGCATTCGGGAGTACCGACAGTTTGCTCAATACTTTCGATATATGTGATTTATTGAAAACAACAATCCAAACAGTTTCGAACACCTCCACTACAACTACTCAGCGATCGAGTTCGAGATGTATCAGTATATGAAGTATTTAATATGAGCAGATGCTGCAGAACTGTTCGATAGAGATGTAAGTAAAATCTGGGTTCTGGTTTTTACCTGAGAAATTCATTGTACGAATTCATTACATTAATGTCCACTGAGTGTTTTTTATTAGCCCTTCGACCTTCGACAAAATGCATTCTTTGCTGATTTGGCCGAAGTGAATAGGAAATGTACCACAAAGAGAATTGGGAATTCAATCCTCCTACAGCAACCTGATGATGTGCAGGATGTTGCCATTATCTGTTATTGTCAAGCTATAATCAATCAACGTCCCTTGACCAGTCTATTCGAAAATCTTGAAGAATGGCAATTGTTGATGCCTGCAATAATTCTACAAGAAGTGAGAAAAGTAGGAGTATTTAATATTATTCGTGAATTTTATTTTCACAAAAATACTGACATCGTTATTGCGAATTTTCAAATTTCACGGTAATTTGGCACCATTTTTTGTAGCTACAAACAGGAAAAAACATGATCATCCATGTTTTTTTTAATTAATTTTCAGTAGATTAAAGCTGAACCACTCAATGAAAATTTTCATGTTACTTTCCGCTTCAAATCACTATATGTCTCCACAGTATAGAACTAAACATTGTCATCCCACAAAATTTTATATCTCTCCAGTAATATTTATGTTGAATAAGTTGGTCATGTAAATAACCGCTTTTGCTAAGTTTTTCTGAGATTGTAAAGGAAGAGTGAGAGAGTGTAACAGTGAGCACCTGTTTAAGGTTGCTCTCAATAAAGTTGTGTTTCTAGTGCTTTGAAGTGAAGAATATCTTAAAATTTTACACCATTGCAATACTCATAAAACAATCTATGGGGCGGTGATTTTTTTTTTCAAACGATAAATCATCAAAGTTGCATTATTTTGTATGCATCAATCTCATGCTACCACGTACAAACAATAAAAAAATCTGCTTGAAGTGAAAAAAGACGTTGAAAGAAATGGAGAAATGAAATGGCCCACAGAATATAAACTACCTGAAATAAATCATCATTTAAATAGTGCCAGGGCCGTATCAAGGATAAAATATTTTCGAGTAAATATGACTTGTTCTAAATGCAAGACACAGCTTTCTGTGGACGATGTCAACCAAAAGATCAAGTGTGATAATTGTAGTTCGTTTTTTTGTCAATCTTGTTCCTGTTTGAGCTCAACCGAGGTTCGAGCCATGCAACTTAGTGGCAAAAGAATTTTGAAATTATTTTGCGAGGATTGTATTCATGCCGGTATTTCTATTTCCAAGGACATGCATACGTTCGGAGAAAAAATTTATGAAATCCAGCATTATTTCAATGATTCTCTGCTTCCTTGAGAAAGGAGTTTTAGATGATGAATCTTGATACAAGAAATGAAATAACTATGCTTCGTGAGAGTAATATAGAGCTTGTTAACTTACTGACAAATAAACCAGTAGTGGCAAATTCCGGCGCGTCTATAGACCCTAAAATCAAAACGAATGCCCAAACGAATGCCCAAACTTATCCAAATGTGCTGTCTTCTCCAAAAAAAAATCAACCCAAGGGCAAATCTCAGTATACTAAGTCAGCAAACATCTCATCAAGCGTACCAAGGAAATTAGTTGTAGGGTCAGACTCTAGTGCTGTTTTCGTTGGAGTAGAGAAAATGTAGTATATTCACTTGAATAATGTTAGTCCTGGAGTTGAAGCTAGTCAAGTATCCGATCATATGTTGAAGAAACATGGGCTGAAGAATGCTGACTTTTCTGTTAAGGTAGTAACTTCTAATGAGAATTACTACTCGTTCAAGATCGGTGTTCGCGAGTCTTTATTTGATTTGATGATGGAAGCTGCATCATGGCCATCCAAAGCGACTGTCAGGGAATTTCTTCCACGTCAGTATCATAAAACATCAAATTTTTTAGAGAAGTGAAAAAGTTGCAGGTATATTATCAGAATGTTCGTGGCTTGAGGACAAAAATGATTGATTTAGCTATAACTGTGTCAACTTGTTCATATGGTGTAATCGTATTTGTCGAATCATGGCTTAGGTGGATGATTGGGGATGCAGAACTTGGTTATACTCTGTACAGTACAGGTTCGACAGGGATTCTGATGCAACAGGTAAAACTAGAGGTGGTGGCATTCTTGGAGTTCGAAGTGCGATCGTCCCTTATAGTCACTCCATCCGATATTGGCTATTGTCAACAGATATGGGTCTCCATACAAGATGAATGTTGTTTCGGTGCCGTCTATTTACGTCCAGACTCATCTTTAGAGGTATATGAATCACATTGTTCAACCATTGAATATATTTGCGAGCTTTACGGTAAGAAAAATGTGTACTGTGCAGGAGATTATAATTTACCTGATATTTTGTGGTCTAATGAGAATGATGGTGTCTCTGCAACCGGTTCTGGCTCTAAATCGGAAACTCTTATTGAATGTGTATCATTATGTAACTTGTATCAACTGAATAATGTTCCCAATTTGTATGATAAATATTCAGATCTTGTTTTTAGCAATGTGTTCAGATATTGTATTACTACGGCAGAGGATCAACTATTACCTAATGATAACTATCACCCTGCATTGAAAATTGACATAACAACATCTGATAATTTGAACAATATTGAAGTAAGATTTGATTTTAATAGAGCTGACTATACTAGTTTGAATAGTATAATTAATAATTTCAACTGGGATCTACATTTCTCTACATTGAGTGCAGATGAATGTCTGTCAGTTTTTTATGATGTTATGTACACGATTTTGGAAACGAACGTTCCTAAAATTACATTTAATACTTGCCCCAGATTTCAAATTTGGTTCAGTAGTGAATTGAAAGAACGTATTTCCTGTAAAAAAATTGCGCATGTCAGATATAAGCAGTCTCTCTCCGATAATTATTATATTGGATTCCAAAACTTGAGATCACAATGCCGTTTGTTATCTCGACAATGCTATCGTACTTGCATTGACAATACTGAATTCCTCATAAGTGAAACTACTAAACCCTTTTGGAAATTCGTGTATTCGAAAAGGAAAAACTGTGATATGCCTTCTACTATGAAATATTATAATTCTACTGTTACTGATAAAATGAGCATTGTCGGATCGTTCGCTCGATATTTTTCATCTGTATATGAAACAAGTTCAAATTTTGATAATTTTGATCCTATATCGTCAAAAAATCAGGTAATCAATTTACACTGTCTCTCAGTTGGTATTACAGAAGTGATGGAATGTTTGTGTTTACTTGATATCAGTAAGGGACCTAGTCCTGATCTCATTCCAAACGTGTTCTTGAAAAAATGTGCATTTTCACTAAGTAGACCGCTGTGGCTAATGTTCAATAAACCTTTGACAGATGAAATTTTTCCACTCTACTGGAAAAAGTCCTTTGTCAAACCTCTTCTTAAATGGGGAAATCCTGCACTTATCGAAAATTATAGACCTATAACTATTCTCTCCGCTATTCCCAAGGTGTTTGAGTGCTTGGTTAATAAATTCCTCAGTTCGATGTTAGCTAATGAAATAAGTATAAATCAACACGGGTTTCAAGATGGACGATCGACGAGTACTAACCTCGTGATCTATACCAACTTCATTGTATCTGCTTTAGAGAAGGGTCTTCAGGTTGATTGTGTTTACACAGATCTATCTAAGGCTTTTGATAAAGTTAATCATGATATTCTCATTCAGAAGTTATGTCATATTGGCGTTTGCAGATCTCTTCTAGAATGGTTAAAAACTTACCTATCAGATCGCCTCCTATTTGTCAAGTTGAACGGATGCATATCTGATGATTACATCGATACATCAGTTGTGCCACAGGGCTCACACCTAGGGCCTTTACTGTTCAGTGTATTCATCGATGACATCGTCAGAGAAATCTCTGATTGTAATTTCCTCATGTATGCAGATGATGTCAAAATATTTCGCGTTGTACAGAATCCAGTACACTGTATCATTCTCCAGGATAGCCTGAATGTTTTTTCACGTGGTTGCTTGAAATAAAATGAGCATAAATCCTTCGAAATGTAAAGTCATCAGCTTCCACCACACAATGCGAAGATTGAACTTTAACTATGTTCTCGATAATATTGCAATCCAGAAACTTACATCGATCAAAGATCTTGGAGTCGTGTTTCAGTCTAGTCTCTCATTTTCTTTGCACATTGAGTACATTTGCGATAGAGCACTTAAACAATTGGATTTCATGAAGAGACATTCCAGAGATCTCGTTCATATGAGTAAGTACAGTGAAAATCTTATTCAATTCATTAGTAAGATCTCATCTGGAATATGCTCCGATTATTTGGTGCCCTTATGCCCAAGTTCACATCGAAAATCTGGAAAAAGTTCAGCGCAGATTTCTCATGTACTGCTCATTTAGACTCAACATTCCATACTCCTATACCAACATGCTCTCAGTAATGGATACGAGTCCATTGATCCAAAGAAGGCAGGGGTTTGACTCATTGTTCATTTACAAAATTCTGAACGGTTTGATAGATGCTCCCGAATTATTAGAAGAAGTGAAACTATATGTACCTCCAAGAGCACTACGTGACATTTGCCTTAGTTGCACATCGATCTAAGTATGGTGCGAACACAGGGATGATTCGATTACTGCGACAGGCAAATGTTCACTCTATGACTATCGATTTTTCTCAGCTTCCTTATGGCAAATGAAAAGGGCCACAATGTAGATACACTTTTTAGTACGTCATGTCTTGTATTATTCATTAGAAAATATATATTAAAAATACAAAGTTGTTTCTTGTATTCCTGAATCCTCCAAGATGTTCATTGTAAAAAAATATGTTAATAAAAAAATATCATTCGTAACAAATTATATTCATATCCCCACTACAATAATATGAATCATAGATATCAGTGAATGTATATTTTTTAAATATGTATGACCTGCTTCACAAGCCATGCTTCTAGATAGGTTAGGATCGCAGAAGTTCCTTGGAAATTGGGAGAGGAGCAACCCAGGTCTGAAATAAGGTACAGAAATAGACAGGTGGGTATAAAAATCCATTAGCAGTGGTAGGACATTGACAACAGATGTGATAATTTTATGACAAACAAAAGTTCGTTCTTTGGTAACAACCCAAAACCAAAGGCTGTGGGCTGTCACTAAGCAACAAGCTTGAGGAATTAGTCATAAAATTATGAGGCAATTTTTAAAGTCCGAGGGATGTAGTATCAACGTCAATTCTTCTAATTTTTTATGTTCATTTAATCCATATTCTCGTTCGCTGCAAAATTCCATAACATATTTGATATTGTAAATTGTATCTCTGGGAATTTTTTTCTTTGATTAGCGCATTCATACTTCGCACATTCGCATTGCCAAAACGTGACACTTGAAATTTATTTGTAATGAAGTTGCCAAACTCAATCGTTGTCTAGTGACTGAGAATTGCAATGAAATTATTCCATATGATAAAAAATTAAAAATTTTAATGATTGTTAGAATTGTCAAAAATTTTTCAGTGTGATAATAGGAAACCTCATTTGTTGTCTACTAACTGTTATTTCGGATTCGCAATGATGAACGTAGGTACCCTGCATGAGAAACAAAAGTAACTAACTCTATATTGATTGAAACTACAAGGACACTATCCAATCATTACTCCATACTTTTTTCATGGTTTTCCATCAACAGTCTTTTTCTGTAATTTCTCACAATGTCGATATGAGTTTGGATATTATCGAATGTCCTTGTAGGTCTAACGCGCATAATAAAGAAACTGAAACACGACTCATATTGTGTATGCAGCTCGTTTCTTTTCGGTAAATTTATTCCATTATCAGAAACGCCCAACATTTTTCGCGCACGCAATGTCGCGATGTTGGCAAGGTCAAGAAAAATTCTTTATGCTTTTTTCCTTACTTTTGACTAATGTATTTCCGATTATAGTCAAATACGTACAATTGTCGTGAAACAATGTCATTATAATTTATGATGGACTATCGAAAGTAACATAAATGATAAGAATTCTGTCACGAATGTCTGTGATAATGGTTATGCACATACATTGAGGTTATGTAAATATGGCAGCAGGCAGTTTCAAGGGGAAAAAGTCTAGAACGTCTAGGTCAGATAGCGATTACTTACTACTGCTACTATGAGAACTCATCATTATTCTACGTCAATAAATTTTGCCGAAAGTAAGTTTTACACAGGAACTTTTCAAATATATTGCCTTCATCAGGAGAATTTTTTTCGAATGCCTGGCCAGCATTATGTAGCTAGAGTTTTCCAATTAAAGCCTTATGAGAGTGTCACTTATATGTACGTAAACTATCAGAAATACTCACAAAGTGAAATATTTAGCGGAAATTGAATACACAAAATTTCACGGTTTTCAAAAATATGAAATTAACAAAGAATTTAGTACATAAGGTGAGTCAAAAAGTCTTAGGAATACAAAGTTACCTTGTTATTTCCGTAAAGAAATTGAATTGTGATTTTTCCTGTGTTAGTAATGAAATTCTGATATTCTGGAAATCTTCTTATACCTAGTTCGACTTTTCACAGCCACAGCGGAGTACTGCTCTCCTTACCTCGCTGCTCAACTAATGAATACAATAGTATGCATAGACTATTTTTTTGTCAAACTTTAAATGTCTATCGATGAAGTAAAATTTTTTCAAACCTAGCTCTAGAAATTTTGTAAGGTAAGCTCGGGTAAGTGAGACCGTGATTTTCATTAGTTCGCATTGAATTTAGTCCTTCTGATGAACCTGAACTAATATAACAATGAAATTTTGCAGGTATTTACTTCGAAGGTCAGTCTTTGTAAAACGCCACAGAAAACTGTTGAAAAACGTATTCTATGAATTTTATTTATATATTCAGATATACATCTCCATAGGTCACACTTCTCCGGAAATTTGGGGCAAGTGTGATTCTGGCCAAATTTAAAGATATTAATGCACGTAAATCTCTCTTTGGGGCAGGTGTGAGTGAACAGTAAAGGAACTTTCACCACAATTCATTTGTTTCGAGATATCTTTATTCAAAACATAGTTAGGAACTTTTTAATATTGAATTTGAAATGCCCCATTGGAAAAAAACAAAAAATAATCGTGAAAGTGAACATTTGTTGAAAAGAAAAATTTACAGGTAGAAATCGGAAAAATCGAATGAGAATTTCATTGATCCCCATCTTCTGACGAGTGGTGATGGAAGCACAGTTGTTATTTCATCCTCAGAAAGTGTATCAATGTCTTTCACATCTGGCCAGGTATATCGTTTGGCTCTCTGAGATTTCTGTATATAATATCGTACTATAGCTGAGAAAATATTACTGTTTAGATTGGCCAAATGAACCAGGTTCACACTTAACCCGACAGATAGTTCACACTATCTCCAATAACATTTAATTTCGGGGTAAGTGTGACATGCAATGGAAAAATGAAAAAAAAAACAATTTCATGAAAAAACGACAATCTATAGTCAGATTCATTGTTTATGTAGAAGAAAAGTGTATTACATGGATTCTTACCTTAGATTTTATCAATACAGTCAATGCTTGAAATAAACTCGTTATACTCGTTCGGGTTGATGAATTGTAGGTTAGAAATTTGGGGAAAATATTTGGATTTCACAAGATCTCTTCGGTATTTTATATGATGGTTATGGATTCATTATGAGTGTAGGCTTTTCGTCAATAGATGGCATTGGGCTGTCGCACGGTTTATCGAAGATAGCGAGCAAACTCACACTTGCCCCAAATTCACACTTACCCGAGCTTACCTTATATGCGGCTCGATAGAAAAAGTTTGTTCCTATTCCTAAAAAAAAGGTTTAATTTTCACTAGGAACCAGTTCATCAGACGTTATCCAATTACAACTGTCAGTCATTTTTCATCCAGATTATTTCTATTCCATATAAGCAATGTTGAATTAGCGGAACAAATGCATTTTGACTTTGGAGACTGTTTAACATGAAAACTATATAACAGTGGTACTACGACAGATCCCTGTGAGAATCCGACATAGTTTTCTGAGATATTGTATCTAGAATCATTCACTTGTCAATAATGTCACTTCTATAGATTACTTGAATGGCATTGAATGAAAGTTTGATTTTGTGTAGCAAACTTGTTTCTCGATATGATTTGTACCTACAGATATCTTTAATCAGAATAATAATAATATATGATGATATTATATGATGTTTTGTGACCTCACTGATTATTGAAACGAGTGAATGGTTGGGAAAAGGTCAAGAAAACTGAAACCACTTTTGATCTGTTACCGACGTTTCCACTTATATTAAGTCATCCTTAGGGCAATGAACGGTGGGTTTCTTGTCCTGTTCACTACCCTGAGGATGACTGAGTTCAAGTCGAAAAGTCGGCAATAGATCAACAGTGGTTTCAGTTATCTAGACCTTTTCCTAACCATTCACACGTTACGAAAATAATAATGTCAATTTTTATCCACAACCCACAGAAACAACCCTGGAACATAGATACATAGGATAACTCAGAAATTGGAAATTCTATGAGAAAAAAAAATTGAATATATCAGAATTAATACTAATAATAATATTATAATAGAATTGATCCCACAATCGGGAAAAAATCATAACTCATGAAAACATCAATATCTTATGAAAACAAAATTATGTCAAATTTCGCTATTTTTTCAACTAGAAACCGCATACTCAGTATTAGTACTGATATTGTATGGCGATATCAATCAATAATAGTTGATTATATATGGATGGAAATACTATCGTTTTTACATGCTCCCAACAAGCTGCAATGAACGTTTCAGTTGCCTTCTTGTTGCTATATATTTCATCCAAGACAGTATTTTTGGGTTTTTGTTTCCATAAATATACCCGACAGATATCAAAATCTAGCTAACGTGCTTATTGTATCCTTAAAAAATTGCGACATGGCAATAATGTCATGATTTGAGGGATAACATTATGAAAAGATGTAAAGATGTTACCTTCAGTTCTATTTGGGTATTACTCATCTAGGTTGTGTTACTTGATCGGAGTATCCATCATTCTTTGGCCAGGAGTATTGTCAAGCTCCTTATTTCGTAAAATGTCAGATAAAATTGTGTCGAAAGGAAAGCAGAATATTGCATCAGTTATGAGCATTTTTGCTAATTCCATCACGTATAGAGCTGTTTGAAACCCTCATAATCAACTCATTATCTCATTTTTCACCCGTTTGGTCACTGAAATACTTTGACATACTTTAACATAATCAGGTTTCGTTTTTCAAAAGGCTCCTCAATGTATCCGTCAGCACACCATGTTATGTCTTCTTTTCATTTGTTCAAGGCATGCTTAAATTGGTTCTCAAACGCAGTCTTTATCAATGAATAACTACCGTTATTTTGAACAAAATTTTGGAGTAAAACATTACTAACATTTTCGCCTACCGATTTACGTAACGCGAATAATTGCACAGATCAGAATGAGTAATAGGTACATAGTTAAATTTACACATAAAAGTATTAGGTATTGTTTTGACTCGAACATAATTTGCAACATCTGCAATTTAGCATGAGAGGAAACTATTTACCCATATAATATTGAAATGTCCTATGTACCACCAATTTGAACCCCCAACACTCAGGGAAACTCCCCACAACTGGCAAGAGATTTCAGTAATTTTTTCATCTCCATTTTGAAACTTAGGTCTTCTATCATCAGGGAATGAATACATAGCAAAACATCAAGAGTATGGTAAAATAATTTTAGTATGTAGTGTTCAGTGGACAAATTCAAGTAACAAGTAACTTACGTTATTAGTATTTTTTTTGCCAAACTTATTTTTATAAGAATTATTGTATTTCTTAGAAGAAAGAAAAATGCTGAGTTGGTATAAAAAGGTATACGAAGCAACTCTGGTATACTGTTTGGGATTCTAGAAGTGGACTTTTTACCCAATAATTAGATTAGTCTGGGGCTTTCCTGCTACAAGCCTCTACACCGCGACCTTTCAGATCTATTGTATGCCCTCGAAATTGTTTAGAGTTATCTATCTAGTCAATTCTTCGTTGCGAGACTCCATAGGCTTGCTTTTATAGCTCCCTTGTATTTGGAAGCTCTTGGTTCTTCTCCCAGCATTAGAAACCTTAGTCTTGACAAGCCCTCGCAATGGCATATTATTTGTATTGATGTTTCCTCCTGCCAAACCGATTTTTGAGCCTTAAATGCCCAGTGAGAAGTCCTACTAGTTTTCTAGTAGTGCTAGCTCGTCTTCTGGCTTAGTAGATATTCTGTGAATGTTGGCTGCCGTTGTTTGATAAATTCTTTAGTCTCTCTTATTCCTGGTGAATTGTTCCACCATTCTTGAGATTTCTGTTATCTATGATATATCTATGATTTGATGTTTATTTTTAGTACAGCTTTTGCCATACCGCAGATTGGTCCTTGGCCATTCAGGACCTTACTTTACCCTTCACGGGCTAGTGAATCAGCCTTTTCATCGCCTCTATAAACGGTGTGTACTGGCACCCAGGCTAGGGTCAGTCTGTTCTAACTGCCCAGCTCTTTTAAGGCTTCAATGCAGTGCTTAACAAGTTTGGTGGTAACTTAGATTGAGTTGACTACTTTTATCTTGCTTGGCTGTTTTTTTTCTAATTGTACCCAAAAAGTGTGTATACACTATTTATTTGTATTTCCATCTGCTAAACTGAAATGGTAACTGTTGAGAAAAGCTGATAAGTAAAAAGTACGAATACATTAATTCAGTCTAAAACGCCCACATGATGCTTACTTATACCGGAATTATTACGTTGATCCAATACTACCGCACCAAAAGACATCAGAATCTGACTCCAAACATCCCTCGTTATTTCAGATTCTTAAAGAAAACAATTATTAATGAATTTAACAAACCATATCTGAAAGCTGGTCGTTCTATCAAGATTTTTCAATGCCACATAGTCAAGTTACTATGAATTAGCATAAAACATGCAAAACTTCATGCCGTTGTTTAGATGCAAAAAAGCTTCAAAGTTGAAAGCTTCGTGCTACTTTTTCATTCAACGTCAAGTACAAGCTAATCACTAACAGGCCATTTGGCAATCCTGTTAGCAGGTTTACGCATTAAATGTTGGTCGCCAACGTGGCTTTCGTCAACATCACGCCAAACTCTTTATTCGGGATTAAATGATTCATGACTGGAGGCAATCAGACCACGTCGATATTTCGATGCCGAGCGCTGTATCCAGAATTTTCATTTTATATTTTCATAAATTTCAGATTCGATGTAAAGTGAGCGTAAATAAACGCGAAAGCTCCGAATTTATATATTATATTTCCGGAGTGAAATATAGGCTCGGAAAACGTTTGCGTTGTCGCGAAATCTCAGACATCTGATTGACAAATAAAAATTCCAATTCGTGGAAATCTGGCACCTTGGGAATTTGTAGGGACTGGAATATTGAATATACGCTGAAGTGGAAACAATTTGTTTTTGGCAACAGAAGTGGACAAAAATTGGTTTTGTCGCCAGTTTGTTCAAGAGTGTTCATTCTCAACTGTTGTATAGAGGAGCTGTAGATAATGAACTGGTTGCTGAATCCTCTCTAGTATCTAACGACTCATAGGCCAAGCAATAGAGATATTGTCCTTGACAAAAATACTACCTGGAAGCCGTCTGAGCCATCCCATGCAGGACAGTACGTAGTTTATTCCCACTATGTCCTCAACTCAAAAATGTCATTTTTTAATTTGTTATAAACAATAAACAACAAAAAATCGCGTTTCATTTCGTTTTTTTATTGTAAAATGGAAACTATTGAAGCAGTGTTAACGGTGCAAGAAGATGAACTGTAGAGAATTGAATTCCGAAGAGAATGACGGATCAAGCAATCCGATCGGATAATTAGAACCGGATAAAAGCGGGAAAAACCGGAAAATTGTATTTTTTTTTGTTAAATTTATAACTCTGCCATTTCTTAATATTAAGAGCTGAAATTTTGCACGATAGTAGCTATTGACGTGCGCCTTATGTGTACAAAACCTGGATTCAGTCGGATTAATACTTTTCGCACAATCCTCATTTGAATTTTTTTTGGAAATATTTTCGCGGAGAGCTGGATGCGTTTGATGTCGTCCGATTGAAATTTAAAAAATAGATTTGGGAAATACACGTGAGCAGTAACAAAATGTCTATTCTGATTTTTCGATAAAACGCGTTTAAGTGTGTTAAAAACTAGTGAGAACATGAGGGAAAACGACCGACCGCGCGTAAGCAATCGAGTGGTGGGGACTGTGCGAATCGAGGAGAAACGTTTATTGTCCGGTGGGAACAGCGCCGAAATCGCCTGTTTTGTCTGACCTATTTTTGCGGTATATCAAAATGGGATCTATGTAGGTCGATTCCTTATGTCTTTCCACATATGAAATGGAAATCTATGACACGCCAGCTTGGTCGTGACAAAAATTACATGGAAAAAACGAAAAAATTGGGATATTCCAAAAATTAATTAAAAGAAGGCGCTATAACTTCTAGTATAATAGAGTTATTTGAAAAATTCTCTCACTGTTAGAAAGGCCTATTCACGTACTTTGGAATTAGTCTCCAAAAATTTCTAAAGAAAAAAAGTATTTTCCGAAAATGTGCTTTATTTTGTGCTGAGATAAAATTTTCAATAAAATGTTAATTTTTCAACACGCTGAAAGTCACTCATGATTCACCCAACTAAAATTCTTTTTTCACAAAAACTGCACAATTTCCCCAGCTATATTTCATATCGATTATGTATAGATTCTACTATCGATAATGAATTGGCTAGAGAAATTTGAAAATGACGAATACAAGGACCGCATGGCGTTTAGGTTTGCCACCGCTAATAATACTGTTTCGCCTATGAGCATTATTTTGTGCCGAAACTCACGCTGAAAGTCACTCATAATTCATCCGACTGAAATTCTTTTTTCACCGAAAACTGCGCAATTTTCCAATACATGTAAATTATATATACATATTTTCTCGACAATAAATTGGCTGCAGCCATTTGACGACGACGAAACATATCATCGGCGAAGCAATATTCGTGAACCACTGTCGCCTGGGACCGTATGGTAAGGTTTGAAAATAGAATAAAGTTCATTGAATTGAAGTTCCTAATTCTTGTGAAATATATTTGTACACAATTCATTATATATTTACACGGTGTTACAGAAAGTATTCACTATTCATTCACAATAAATGTGCAATTAATATAAATTATATTCGAAACAGATTACTTATATACACTACTTGATAAAAATATTCACAGATGATATCATAAGAATATCCAATATGAAATTGGCAATTGGGAAGACCATAACGATATCTGGAGAATGTACGATTGTAGGATTTGTAGGTTTTCCAGATGTACATGTGAGACACGAGAAGTCCGTAGAACTGCTCATTACTAATATCCTATACAATAGGAGTATTTGGATCAAAAATTACATCTGATAAAATTTCCTTGCAGACTTCCTCTCCAATTGCTTGTTGCATGGGAATGTTTATCAAAATTTTCGGACCACCTATAGACCGATTTCGTGGTGCCCCTCATCAATATAGGTGGTTCGATGTAAATCCCATTTCAGGGACGCGAACGCGTCCGCACCGTGGATAAATTCAAACTGAGAGCGCCACTTTTATCACAAGTAGTTCAATGTTTGTAGTGGCATTAGCCAGGAAGTAGTTATTTTTTGATAGATTTTCGACCCAAATACTGCTATTTTACAGGATATTAGCAATAAGAAGTCATACAGACATCTTGTGTCTCATATTATAAGCTCATTGGAACTACAGATTTTTTCATTATTTTGTTACAAGAAAATGCTAATCTTTCTCCGAAGTGGTTTTCCATAGACTTTCGCAGAAAGTTTGGATTTGGAGTTGGATCTACAATAAGTCTTCTTTTTTTCATCGAAAATGGAATATTGGACGCCTGTCTTTTTTTGATGATTTTTAAGAACTGAACCAAGAGAGGCAAAGTCCAAACGTGGCTAGGTAACGAAAATCTGAAAGCCTCTGACTGGGGGTGGACCGAACAAAATAATCGTTTAGTTCCCGTAAGAACCACTGATCCACCAATCCGTAAAAGATTGCTTGATCAGATTTCGTATTCATGCAGGAAAAATGGATGTTTTGTTGCATCATGTACTTGTAAAAAACACAGCTTGAGATGTTCGAATCTTTGTGCACACTGCCACGAAGATACGTGTTACAATTTACTAATAAATAATAATGATAAGATAATTATGTCTGATGATGAATGTAGATCCGAGGATGAAAGCGATGATTTCATGTCAATAGACAATATCAATTTTAATAGAGAAGTAGCAGAATGCGATGAGCCTGCCAAAAAAAGAAGGATTTTGTAATTGCGTTAAAATAAAAATGTACAGTTATTATTGTGAAAATTGATTACTTTGTTTTGTAATAAAAAAGCTGCTATCTATTAAAACTGTATATAAATAAAGATATGTAGCAGAAAAAAAACATAGAATACCTGCTTATTCTTTCATCACTCATGAAATCTGAGTCACGAATCGAATTCCTCAGGTTCAGATACCCCAAAATCAAGAAAAAGACCAATCAAATAGCTGCAGTACATGCCGAGATAAACAAATGCAAATAATTATAAGTTGCGCGTAGCGCGGGCCTATTACTATATTATATACGTTTCTCCTCGATTCGCACAGTTCCCCACCACTCGATCGCTCACGCGCGGTAGGTCATTTTCCCTCATGTTCTCACTAGTTTTTAACAAACTTTAACGCGTTTTATCGAAAAATCAGAATAGACGTTTTGTTACTGCTCACGTCTTCTTTCCAAATTTAATTTTTAAATTTCAATTGGACTATCTCGCACGCATCCAACTCTCCGCGAAAATATTTCCAAAAAAAATTCAAATGAGGATTGTGCAAAAACTATTAATCCGACTGAATCCAGGTTTTGCACACATAAAGTGCACGTCAATAGCTACTATCGTGCAAAGTTTCAGCTCTTAATATTGAAAAATGGCAGAGTTATGAATTAATGAAAAAAATACACAATTTTCCGGTTTTTCCCGCTTTTCTCCGGTTCTAATTATCTGATCGGATCGTTTTATCCGTCATTCTCTTCGGAATTCAATTCTCTACAGTTCACCCTTTTGCACTGTTAACACTGCTCCAATAGTTTCCATTTTACAATAAAAACACAAAAAAACGCGATTTTTTGTTGTTTATTGTTTATAACAAATTAAAAAATGACATTCTTGAGTTGAGGACATGGTGGGAATAAACTACGGACTGTCCTGCACGGGATGGCACAGGTAGCTTCCAGGTAGTATTTTTGTCCAAAAAGCAATCATTTGTGGCTCTATAGCTTGGCCTATCATTGAAATTTCTTTCATTATCGGCAGTGTTCATTTAATTTAATAACAAATAATCAGCATGGTTTCAGAAGTGGTTTCTCAACTGAGTTAAGCGTGGCTGAGTACACACAACAAATATACGATGAAATGGATCGGGGTCAATATGTAGTATCAATACTATCCGATTTATCAAAGGCATTTGACACTGTTGAAAAAGCCTTTGTTTCTGAAAAATTGTATCAGCTGGTCATTCGTGGTTGTATTAATGACTGGTCCCTCTCATTCCTTGAAAATCAAAGAATTATTGTTAAAATTGATGATGTTCTATCAAACGAGTTTGATATGGAGTTTGGAACTCCATAAGGCAGTGTTCTTGGCCCGTTAATATTTTTATTATTTATCAATGACCCCAGTTACCAGACTAACCCTAAAATTCTCATGTATGCAGATAATACATTCACAATTATATCAGACAGTAATGAAACTGCACTTTCTGGAAAAATTGCCAACACATTGAATCAATTTCAAGATTGTTGCTTTCGAAACAGATTGCATTGAATATTACTCCACTTTCAGTACACCATCAAACTCTTATATTTCTTTGAACAACAATGTTATTGAAAAATCTGAATCGGTAGAATATCTGGGAACCTCTTTCGACAGTTACCTCTTATGGGAAACGCAAATTAATGATGTATGCAAGAAAATTAATCAATACTCCTACTTATTGACAGTTCTGAAATCCATGCTAGGTAGGGATCATTCCAGCCTAACGCCTGGCAAAGTTTTTCTACAAGAAAATTTTTCATTCAAACTAATTCCTTACCGCGATAAACCAGAAGTGATTGGACATTTTTCGTTCAATGAGAACGTTCTCACAACGCAGAAATCATTCAAGGTGCGCACACCGACTGCTACGAATATTTCCAATCCTCATCAGAATTTCAAGCTCGTACTTGAGTTATACAAGTTTTTATTGGAGAAAATTGGTTCGGAATAGTTACCAAATTCACTTTGGAGTCAAGGTACCTTTGAAAACTCCCAGCAACTTTCCCGTATGATTCCCGTCAGACCTAAATTGCATAAAAGATCCACCAATACTTCAATAATAGCGAATGGGAAATTCTCTTTGAAGGCAATGCAATAAATTATGAGATGGAATATCAAGAGAGAGTGTATACCATTCAATTTCCGTTAAGCAGTCTGTTTCGTTAAGTAATATGCAAAGTGCTGAGGAACTGGTTGATAATTAATATTTGATGTTATAATAGTGCTCACTTTGTTGGATTTACTGTTGAACTTTTAGACAAAGCTCATGGATGCTGGAGTGGTAAAGTGATACTGAATAATTTCAATAAGTTTTGGTTAATAAATATCTTGCATTCATTCAACACAAGGCAAAACCTCGAAACATGCAAGTTATAGTTGGATAACCTCACATAGCATCGCAGAATCAGACGAACTAAGCGACACCCGACACCTGGAGCGACGTCAGCGTGAGAGCATCCGTGGACTTCGAATCTCTTTTAGAATTCAGGCTGATTCACATTGTCAAACGAATAAGTTGTATTCTTTCTGTAAAATTGATATTTTGATCTTGAAATAAAACTTTTTAAAATGTAAATTCTCAAGGATTCAAATTTAACTGGCGCAGTCGGTAGGATTAACAATTTCATTGGCGGTTCAGATATTTTTATATAGGGTAACTCTTTTTTGTCTGTAAATGTGTGGAGTTCCACTATATTTCTTGCGGTGGGTGCCGTCTTCGGGAAAATTTACATTTCGTTCTTTGGGGGCATATTCCATTTGTTCGTCGGGTATGTATCCTTCAAAGTGCGTGTTTTCAGTATATTTGCCAAAATCTTCATAGTCTTGGGTCGAGTCGTCAAGATATTGACCATGTTCAATATTGAAGAGTTCTTCGGATACGAAGTTGGGTTTTTGCTGGGGTTGGCTCCTAAAATTTTGGAATGGTCTTCGATTTTGGGTTGATATACTCATGAGTGTTGGTTTTGGTTGCTGCGAGGGTCCTGAGCTATTCTGAGCACTTCTACTTGTCCAAACATTTTCGGGTTTTCCAAAAACTTGCTGATTTGTGAAGAAACGCTGCGGTGTTGGATTCGGCCTAGGTGTGACGTGGATTTCGAATCTCTTTGAGAATTCAGTCTGATTCATATTGTTAAACGAATAAGTTGTATTCTTTCTGTAAAATTGTTATTTTGATCTTGAAATAAAACTTTTTAAAAATTAAATTCTCAAGGATTCAAATTTAACTTGCATGTCTGCAGGTGGTCTTTCCCAGCCGAATGAAGGGTAATCTACTGTTTAATAACAAGATACGTACTTGCAATTGGGTCTTCTTGGAAGAATTGCACAAATATCTGTCAGATGTAGTTCAATGTTCGTCGTAGTATTAGCAAGGAAAATAGCTGTTTTATGAGAGATGTTTCCACTTGGTGAAAATGTGTGGAGAGAGAGGGTATTTCGCTTTTCGCTTTTATTCATTTCATTATCGTGATAATCTCCAGCACATATTTTGGAACTGTGTTAGAATTGATACAGACATACCTATAACGCACCCACGGAAACTCATTTGAGAACAAAATTTGTTGCCATTGTAAGTAGATGTTTCAATAAATGACCAGCTATACCGATGTACCGATGTACGCTGCGTTCTATCTCACTGAAAGTAGATCACAAACAAGCTGAATTCTATATTGCTCTGAAGCTATACCAAAAACTGAACAGAATAATGCAGTACCGAAACTTTACATGCTACAGCTTGTATATACTATTGCGCCAGTCTGCCATGGGTCGTTAAAAAATTGTTTTTACTTGTATCCACCACTCTAATTCGATGTAGTACTTTGAGGATTCATATATTGAAATAAGGGCCACTCCATATCACACTTTTAATAAGTAGTCAGGTATACACTGACTGCCTTAATTAAATACAGTTCAGGCTCCAATTTCAATGTATCGTAATTGAAAACATGGCGTCACACGTTAAAAGGTAAGGGCTACGTCTTTCCTAGCTCATACAAGTCTTTCGAAGACTTCTGAGGGTTGTGCTCGTAAGGGTGCAGCCAGTTGACGGAAATAACAACAACAATGAATATTTCGAAAGTCAGGGATTTATGAAATCACCCATAAGGACTGCGCGAAGACGTATGTGGACTAGAAAGGCCATGAAGGTACGATTAAAGAGCACATTATTCATATCCGTTTTTCAAAACCAATAAAATCGAATGAGATCCAGCATGCTTTGGATCACTATCAACGATTTGGTAATACAAGTGTGCAATTAATCAGACAGATTCATGAGAATAGACTTCTCAATGCATTCTCACTAGTTCATTATATAAAAATACTAATAAGCGTTTTTTAAATAGAAATGTCCTCATATATAATCATACAGATTTTATAAGTCGTTGTATAGGTGGGAAAAAAACATTTAAAATAATTTAAAAGGTACATAACTGAAGCTGACTTGAAATTTAAAACAGAACCAATTTGAAAATAACATTAAAATAGTTTGAGAATGTAGTGAGTACGGGCGACTACGAGGAAAAATAGAATATTTGAATAAAATATTTCAAATCACATAATAACTAGCAATGTTAATATCGTTAGAACATATAATTATACTAATGAGACAGGTTTATATGTACTCCATAAGATCAACGGGAGTGTATTTATTGCATTTCAGTATTATTCTCATAGCTCTGTTTTGCAATTTTTGTAATGCTGTTGGAATTGAACAATGGTAATAAAGTTGGGCAATACTCCAAAGCTAAGTTTTCATGTACACGAATTATTTATTTTTCGTACAAAATCTGTCAAAAGCTGTTCAAATATATTTCGTGGCGGCAAATTTTAACTGATGGTACGAATAAATTCAAGAAGTTGAAATAAAAGCTGCTTTCCAACTGCCAGGGGTAGTAGCCCCCAGTGGAGCTTGTTACCCCTGAACTGAACCTGAAGTGAACTTGTCCGAAATTTTAAAGGAGAACAATGATCAGTGCGGTTATGTCTGTTTATTTCCAGGCATATTAAAAATTTCAATGTCAAATATATGGACAGCAATCTCATGATTAATAATATAAGGATAAGAACAGCCGTAATATTTTATATTTAACTGATTTTGTTAATGTATAGAAATTTTTAAATGAAGAAAAAAAGAAAAAGGGCTTCCAAACGTTTTTGGATGAGACCTATTTTCAAACTACGAAAATAACCACAGCATAATCAACGAGCTGAGGAATTTACTTGAGAAAATGGTCGGTAAATTAGGGGGTTGACGTTGAATATTTCATTTGAAGGCATTTCGCACAAATGAAAACCGCTTAAAATATCATTCGTACGAAAAAGTGACATTTCTTTCAAATTTACAACGAAAAACCGAAAATTCGGATGCATGAAAACTCAGCTCAAGTGTGGCTGAATGATTATTCTATACACTATCAAAGATATTGAAAAAGATAATTGTTCTCGGGTCCTTGAAAACAAAAATATTTTTTTACTGATTTTGCTGTGAATGTAATTTTGCTGTGTACGTTGTTGATGCTGATTTTAAGTAGTTTGTGCTTCGACATGATTACCGCAGCTTTCGTTTTTTGTGTATTCAAACTTATTGACATTAAAAAATTCAGAAATATTCATTAAAATTTTGTTCATTTTAGCTGTCTTCAGGTTTACACTGTTGACTGCTATAAGAGTATCATATGCGAATAAGTTTATAAATTCACAATCTTCAACGTAATCAATATCTTTCAGTTAAAGTATAGATAATAACGGACCTAGGATACTACCTTGTGGAACACCTCTAGATATGTTGTTTTTACTAAACGTTCATTCACTTTGGATACTTTCGAACGACCTCTGAGATAACTTTGAAACCATTTCATAAATTTTTCTTTGAATTCCATGGTATTGTAATTTGACAGGCAATATGTCAGTATCAATTGTTTCGAAAGCTCTTTTGAATTCCAAAAAGACTGTTATTATATATTTATCTTCATCTTTCAATAACTTCCATTTCAAAATTATCAGCTGTAACGCTATTTCAAAGATCTAAAACCTGATTGATATTGTATCAACAAATTGTTGTCGTTGATATATTTACTATACTACTCATAAACAGCACGCTCTAGCATTTTTTCTAAAGGTGGCAGGGCGTTGATAGGACGATAGATACTGGGATCATAAATGTCATTTTTCTTCGGTACCGGAATGACAGTGCTCGATTAAGATGAAGTGCTATTTCACCAGTTGTTAATGATGAGATTATAAAGTTTAGTAAGACGTATCCGATAACTAGAAAAATACTTTTCAGGACGCCGTTATTGAGGATTTCAGAATTGCATTTATTATCCACTATTAATGATTATGAAATATTTTTGAGGAAATATAATTATTAAAGAGATATAAAATGTTAATGACATTTTAATACATTTATATTCAGTGTACCAATTGACAAAATTTATTATATTATACAGAAAAACAGCGAAATCAAAAAATGTTCACTTTAGCAGAGCACTTTTTTCGCATTCCCCTAATGATTCAATCAACGTGTGTAATTCAATAAATGATATTCCATCAAGATGGTTCAGTCTGTAGTTGAAAAACGAAGCCCATGTAAAAATGAAAGCAAGAGACGTCATGAATTATTGATATTCATTTCCCGATTATTATGTATGTTTTCGAATGTTTCTTTCATTAGAAAAGCCATACGAATGCGATGTATTCCATTCCAATGTACGATGTAGAAGATAAGTTTTTGTTTCAATCAGAACAAAAACTATAACCATGTGGATTTTCAACTATTCGACTGTGACAATCTGATCACTTGTAAATTGTCCAGGAGTCGTGGTTGGTGTTTGAGAATCACCAAACGATTTTAAATTATTGTTAAATCAAAATGGTAAGAACGTTCACGTTATTCATATACAATAATTGGAAAATTATTTGATCGTTACAATTGAAAGTATCAGGCCCTTATGGAAAATGATAAATATGTTGTAGAGTTTGATCATCTGAACAAAAGTGTCTTGGGACACTACTGAATTCTAAGACTAGTTGTCAAAATACAAGGTGTTGTAGTTGAATGGAAGAACATCTTGAATGTAAATGTTTTTTGCTTCTAATAGTGCTCACCATACCATACGTTCATTTCTGACTAGTGCTTCGTGAAAAATATAATTAAGTTCAAATTTATTAAAACTGAATTCTTAACTTAACCTATGAGAAGTAGACCAAACCAACTATCAAATCGAAATGTACATCCTTTAAGAAGAAAAAAAATAAAAAAAAATGTTTTGTTAAATTTTATTAATTTTCATATTATATTTCAAAATTTAGGGATATTTGTCTACCGACCATTTAATCAAAATACTTGTCCGCATTGATATACAGTATTGAGATGAGTTGATGATTAATATTGCCAAGAAATTTCTAAATTTTATCACTTTACCGCATAGGTATCCATTGGATTCAGCAATTCATACTTTTCTTTCTTCTGTTCATTCTATTTGATAATTCTTCCTTTCGATTCAGATGAATTATGTCAGGGTCATATGAATCTCATCTGCTTGATATCATATGTAGGAAAATCAGGCTTTTCAAACTTTGATTACTCCATCTGAGGTGATTCAATTTTTTTTAGCGTGAAGTAATTTCAATCCATGTTGGCCAAGCGGGAGTACAAATTGGAAATGCTTGCTGGGAATTATACTGTTTGGAACATGGTTTGGATAGAGACGGATTTTTCGTTAATCAATCGAGTGTTGGCGATTTTAGTTTCACCACTTTCTTCAGTGCAACCGATGGTGGCAAACATATTCCAAGGAGTATATTCGTGGATTTGGAACCAACAGTTATTGGTGAGTATAGAATGAAATGCTGTTGATATGTTGATGTGTTGTATAAGTGGTTTGAATAATAGGTATTAGAATCGAATTATCAATTCAGCATACCTTCAGCTCCCGAAAGATGCTAACTTTGTTAAAATACTCTTGGTGTTTGGGTAATTTGTATTTGTCTGGTATAAATATTACGAAAAATATCCGAGGAAAAGTAATAAAGTTCTTTCGGCATCAGTGCGGAGGCTTATATTATACATCTGGAAAATAAATATTTTTTTAGGTTGATTTTGGCATTCTTGTATATCAGTTGTACATGTCCTAATCTTATTTTTATGGATCAGTTTATTATAACGTAGTAGACGATTGCATTGAGACTAACGTCGTGGAAGATTTATATGAGTACAAAAATGTAAGTTTTGATGAAGTTATTAAAATTGTATATGCAAACCTCACGAGCATGACAAAGGATTTTGAGGAGGCACGAGCATGACAAAGAATTTTGAAGAGGCTAAATTATTCATACACCAGTCGATAAGAATGATTCAACATACATTTTTCATTCCATCAGAAGTTTGTACAAAAATCCGTATGAAGAAATAATCGAATACCAAATACTACATGAGAAGTTCGAAAATGAAAAATGGACTGAACAATGACTTATGGCCAACCTGTGTTATCACAGGAGTCAAAAGGCAGTTCAATCAAAAACAGATAACAGACAGTAGTGATTTAAGTAGAAGTTTATGGAAATGTATAAAACATTATCGAAAGAATAAAAATATTTAAAATTGAGTGATAATTCGATGACACATTGGAAAGATTATTTCAAACCATAAGATTAATCATTACACGGAAATAGCAGGAAAAATTAATAAATTAATATTTTGGTCTGAAAAAATCCTTATTTGAACCACCTAAACCATTGCAAACATTATTTCTCCAGAAGACACAAACATAGACATAAAATCGTTGAAGTTGAAAAAATCTCCCGTTATTGAGTAAAAAAAATATTTCTATTGACTCATCTGATTGATTCCACGCGAACCCTCAGTGCCCAAGTGAATTCCTAAGCACTGGGACACCCTGTGACTAGTTTCGCTTGGCTACGAGAGGTTTATATGAGAAAACCCTGCATTACGAAATGAAATAATTGATATAATATTTAAAATAATAACATTTATCGAATAAAACGTGGAGAGCATAATTGACAGACAAAAACAAGTTTAAAAAAGTATAAAATAATTTGGACAAAAATTAAGTGTTACGGTTGCACACGAAATAATTTTACTTACAATAAAATAAGATTTCCCTAAGAACAGAAGTGCCTCGAGATGCGCCATTAAAATAATATTTTTCAAAAACTGACCAAGTCAAGATCTTTCTCAACTACGTCTGAACTGATCAGAGTCTCTAGTGTCTTTCAACTTTATAGTAAAAAACATTCCCTAGTCATCGGTTTGTTTGTGCTGACATTTGCAAGGCAGCGAAGTACTTCGACCTAGGTGATAATGACCGACACATCATAGAAACGTTACACCGGATTGCCATTCACCGATGTTATAAGTTGATACTTTGAAGAAGTGCTGATATTAGACACGAGTCGGTATCAAAATGCAAATTCTTATTTTTCAACAATTTGTTGAATTTCAAAGTGAATGAGCAATCTGGATTTCCTATGTACTGGGTGATCATCACCTGAATGTTCGTAAGTGATAACCTTAGGAATGAAAAATAAATTAATGGATGGAAAATTATTTGTTTAAAAGGTATACAGTATACTGTATACAGTCATGTCAAATCTTAAAATTGGTCATTGTCAAACATATTTAAAAACGTGGTGATGAATTGAAAGCTAATAGAATTACGGGCAAATATCAACTTTACCTGAAATTTTTGAGAAAATTTTGAAATATGAAATGAAAATTAGTTTGGAAGAAATTATCTGATTACAAAAAAACAATTCGGATATAGAAAAAACATCTTGATAATCAAAATTCAGCTTTGGCAATTTTTTTTAACCTAGCTAAACTTCTGATACAATTGACCATGAACGAGTATTAATGAAATTATTGAGTAGGTATTGGATTTCACGGCAAAGTTTATGATCTCCCCAATTTTTTTGGGAAATTGAACTACATTTGTTGAAATTGAATAAACTGAAAGTTGAAAAATCTTTCAATTTGGTGTGCTAATGGGGACAGTTTTGGGGCCACTTCCATTTACTATCTATCCCAACGACCTCTTTTATACAAAGAATCACAGAAAATGGACATAATACTATTATTTGGATACAACATAATTATTTATATCTATAAACTTGAAACTGATATGAAAGTATCTACTAGTGAATTAAACTACAAATACGGATCACAAACACCTACTATTTATTTTATTTCATACATAGATAATACATCCGAAAGTCATTGGCCTCAGTTACAGGAGTATATTATAATGACACAAAAATTAAGGATCAAAGAGTGGGAGAAGTGCAGAATATGAAAATATAAGAAGAGAAAGAGAATGCCATACTATATAATACATTTTTTTATCAACTACATCATCGCCAATTTGTACTCGAGAATTGTTCTGAATACTTACTGTACTTTCATGTTGCTTTTTATGCTGACAACAAAATATAGTAAAATCAAATCATGCAGAAATAAATTCAAAGATCTCCGAATACTAACGGTTGCAAGTATTTATATTTATGAACTTAGCATATATATATATATTCACAAGAACAGGCTGAACTTTACATCTAATCAGTATCGATACTCGACTCGTTTTAAAAACTTGTTAATACCAACATACACCGAACCAACTTATACCAAAAAATTTGTTTCTTTCTTGGACCAAAGTTTTTCAATAAGCTAGATGAATCCATTAAGAACTTTCCTAATATAACAATTTTCAAATCAAGATTGAAAAAAATGTTACACCCTCAATGAATTCTAGGTTAATATTGTACTTTGGAATTGAAATTGATATTAGTTTTAGATGTTTTGTGAAAGACTCTGTTTTACTGTGAAGCTGCTTGGTTATTCTTGCCTCTTCATATATATTTTTCATTTACTTTTTTATTTTCACCATATCTTCGTTACAGATATATATGTATGTATACTCTGTATGTGTAGATAATTGTATTTCTATTTAGCATTTTGTGTTTTGACCATTTCCTCGTTATTGTACCATTTGAATTACCATCTTTTTTGTACTTTTCAACAAGAGTTTTTTTATACTCACCGAGTATCAATTGGAAGCTACTTATAAAATCTATATGGAATAGGATCGGATGTGGAAGTATCAATATGAGAAAAAATTAGGTTTTCTATCGAGAAATATAGATGACCTCATCAGTCAAAGATGGTTCTCCATGAATATTCACATG
Source organism: Chrysolina americana (assembly GCA_958502065.1). NCBI lineage: Eukaryota > Metazoa > Arthropoda > Insecta > Coleoptera > Chrysomelidae > Chrysolina > Chrysolina americana. The sequence continues at coordinate 76,065,555 of OY293414.1, forward strand.
CTACATGAATTTGATGTGAATTTGAATAACAATTTGACCTTCCAATTAGTAATTTTCCTCAAATTTGTTGCTAACAAAATATTTGTATTACTTTATGGATGAATACTATAAATGAATTGTATAGAGCCGAGATTGTCTTCTGGAAAACACAAATTCTCTCTGCATATTTATTTTCCAAGCAAAAGCCGACTTGTCTGGTTAACGTATTTTTATAGAAAAAACGTTTTGTTCAAAATGATGTTCAGTAATTACACTAGAATATTTCATCACTATACTCGTATATTATACTAGACAGGGATTATTGTTTTGGTTGAGAAGAATCTGCTCTGTGAAATAAATCTATAATTAAAACTATTTTTTGCAGATTCTGTGAGACTGGGCCAATATAAAAATCTATACCATCCCGAACAATTGATCAGCGGCAAAGAAGATGCTGCAAACAACTATGCTAGAGGCCATTACACAGTTGGAAAAGAAGTCATCGATAGAGTTTTGGATAGGATAAGAAAACTATCTGATCAATGTGAAGGACTACAAGGGTTCTTATTGTTCCATTCGTTTGGAGGAGGAACTGGATCAGGTAAAATGAACATGAAGTGGATGTTGAATGAATGTTATAATAAATTCAGTTATCTGGAGGGGACTACATTTTCATTTCCAATGATTCCATATGGTATTTAGGTCATTTTTTCCGCTATGAGGTGTAGTATGAGCTCGAAAATCGAAAATTCTTTTTGTCGGACAAAATGGAAAGTTAATTTTGTAGGTTTTATAATGAATGGATCCTTAGAAAATCTGCTAGTGATTGGTAAATTCTCCCTCAATCGGTTATCCGTCATATTTTGAGGTGGTGAACACTCTCGCTGACCTATTTTCTTTATCAAAGAATTTCATTTTCGGGTTTTTGTTTCAGTTTTCAAATTATTCAATTTGAAAAATTAAAACAAAAAATTTTGCATATGTCGTCAAAACGACTATTTCGGAAAATTTCAAGGAAAACGCCTATGCACGAAACAAAAAAAGGCAAAGAGGAAAACGGTGTCAGACTAGATGCAATGAAGCTATACAGAAAGTTTAGGAAGAGTATATCTCTACAGAAAAATTTGTAGTCGCCTTCCATGTATTTTGGTTATTAGTCCCTCAACGAATTACTATTAAAAAATCATATTGATCACGCTTTTTCTCTTCAGGATTCACCTCGCTCCTGATGGAGAAGCTCTCAGTGGACTTTGGAAAGAAGAGTAAATTGGAATTTGCCGTATATCCTGCTCCTCGGATAGCAACAGCCGTAGTGGAACCTTACAACGCTGTTCTCACCACCCACTCCACTTTGGATCACTCAGATTGCGCGTTCATGGTTGACAATGAAGCAATTTATGAAATCTGTCAAACCAACTTGAATATTCCGCGGCCAAGTTACACAAATCTGAATAGGCTCATTGCACAAATAGTTTCTTCAACTACGGCATCTCTCAGGTAAGTGTTTTGAACCATTATCAATTTATCGCAGTTGAAATGTTCAGATACAAGTTATTTCAGTTGATCTAATGCCACGACAATTTTGAGTAAGTATTCGTTATCCAATTTCACAGCATGGGTTTACTCGTAACTCCAGCACACAAACTGCACTATATGAATTTCACAGACAATTTCCCTCATATAATATAAACCAATCAAATGACATAATTTTCTCATTTCGAACCAATGAGAACAGGACTTTTTGAAAACACTTCCTCCAGCCCGTGGTATTTTCAAAACGGTGTTTTGCTTCTAGCTTGTGTATACATTTCCATAGTTACGACAATCACGGTACATATATAGAAACGTCAGTTTGACGGTTCAACTCTTCAACTGGCATTGATTAGACAAGATGAACCGTTCTTGCAATACGCATTTAGTCCATAATATAATGTATTCGTGAAATTTTCTGATCGAATATCCCTTCAAAATGCAGAATTTCCAAAATACTTTCACCTTGCCAGGCACTCAAACTGTGTTGCTGTACAAAACACCACTCGAGCAAGCTCTCATGGTGTTTCTAAGCAACACAGTTTTCGTGCCAGCAAGGCGAAAGTATTTTTCAAAAATTCAGATTTTGTCCGGATATTACTACTGACAAATTCCCTCATATTATATAAACCAATCAAATGACATAATTTTCTCATTTCGAACCAATGAGAACAGGACTTTTTAAAAACACTTCCTCCAGCCCGTGGTATTTTCAAAATGGTGTTTCGCTTCTAGCTTGTGTATACATTTCCATAGTTACGACAATCACGGTAAATATAAAAACGTCAGTTTGACGGTTCAGCTATTCAACTGACATTGATTGCACAAGATGAACCGTTCTTGCAATACGCATTTAGTCCATAATATAATGTACCTATTAGTGAAATTTTCTGATCGAATATCCGTTCAAAATGCAGAATTTCCAAAATACTTTCACCTTGCAATTCGCTCAAACTGTGTTGCTGTACAAAACACCACTTGAGCAAGCTTTCGGGTGTTCCTAAGCAACACAGTTTTCGTGACAGCAAGGTAAAAGTATTTTTTGAAAATTCAGCATTTTGTCGGAATATTACTACTGAAAATTTGTATCAGATCTAGATCGAAGACAACATGTGATGGAACTGTTTGTTGATTTCTCACGGGCCTTTGATTGCAAGAACATGAACTGTTAATTTACAAATTGCCTCGAACAATGTATTAGAAGGGGTGTTCCTCAGGGTTCAGTCTTGTGTCCACATCTCTTCATGATCTATGCAAATGATTTAATAGCTCCTCGGAATAAAAGTCTCAAAATTTCCAAATTGTGTGCTATGCGGATGATACAACATTTTTGTTGACAACAAAACTATAAATCAAGTTAGGATCGATATGTGTATAAATACTCCATCACCATATTGCTGAATTGTGGAGAAAAAACAGTCTGATCCTGGATACAGCAGAAACACAAGCCATTCATTTCTTTATGCGAGCATCACAACGTACTCCTTCTATTTGATAATTGCGAAATTTCATTTGTTGAAAATACTAAATTGTTAGTTGGTGTTATAGATTCTAGGAGTCAATGGACACAATAACAGAAACTTCAGACTAGTTTATGGTAGGGTGTTCGGTACGGCACTGATCAACACATAAAACAAACCCAAAAATTGGAATGAAAAAGGAACGTGGTCTTTTTTTATTTTACTTGGTGGATTTTTACAAGTGTTCTGGCATCACCCTGCATATGTAATTTCAAACTGGAGAAACTAAAATTATTAATATCATTATAATCATAAATATTTCTTCTCTATTTCAATTGTAATACTGAAATCTTTAAATATGCAGAGTTACAAAGTGGCAAAATTGCTTTTATGTTCTGTTGAAATGTTCAGAGAATATCGTGAGAACACAGAGAACTAGAGGAAAACATATGGGAATCCTGAACAGTTTCGAAATTCTGAATATTATTTTGTTGGAAAAAAAAAATTATTAACGAAATGTCATGAAAACAATGTAGTTACTGGTTCCTCTTCTTCGATCTTCATCCAATCTAATCAAATGAAATTCAAAGGCAGTTCATTTTTAAAAATTGTACATTATCATACCATGTAGGTATATTGTAATACATATACAATACTGCCTTCTGGTTGCTATTCACATGAAGAAATTCACCGTGAAAATCCGCGCCTACTGCAATGCTCATATGCGATTATATTTATTCCTGACATCTTGTGAATAGCAGCCCTGAAAAGTTGGGGCAAGAAACAGGAGAAAAATGTATGTTATTGTTTCCTATGCACCAGAACAAAACCCATCGCATTCTTTCATATATCATATATCATATATGCCCTAATGAGGTCTCTAGTAAGGAGGCTTTTGATGAAAAAGTGTTTGTTACGAAAATTATCTTACGTAGTTCAGAATGGAATTGATGTCTGCAAGCTCATTTGTGGTGATGATCTTCTGCATCGTATCCAACTTCTCGGTCTGTTTTGAATAAACTGCAGAACAATGCATTTGTTTCCTCTCTATTAATTTGGAAATAGGTGCGTGTTAAGGTTGATGTTCTCCGCTCTATGGCTAAGTTTACATGCTGTTTGATTCTAGTACAACTTTCAGGCATAACAGAGACGTCGACTTTTCTATGGACACGTCCTTTGCCGTTAACCCACTACGGATTTTCGTATCATGGAGTTTTTTTCGGTTATGGCCTCTGTACGATAATGTTATTCTAAATAGTAGGATTCCACTGTTCCGCAGTAGTTGTGCCTGGGGATGTATGAGGATGAAAATGTTGTCAGCATATATCGCCGTAGTCAGCCTCTTGAACTAAGGAGAACTGTGGGTATGTCGAGAATAAAAATATGGGGAAATGCGTGAACATGTAACTCTGAATGCCGACGATGCAGATTTTGGTTTGTCAACTATAAATTCAAAAACCTTGCCGAACCAGGTAAATACGCTTCAAGAGTTTGGTGATCAGACCTTCAACCCAGGCAATTTCGAACGCCTTGTTCATGTCCAATAAGAACATTACTGTTCAACCCTTTTTCACCCTCTTTTACAATTTGATCTACTTGTGAGGTCGTATTGTGATCAGACTCGATCTCCATCTAGTATATTCAAGAACTGTATCGAAATCGTATTCAATGAAGGAATAGTATAATGTAAAATGAGTACGGATGACATACATTTCATTTTATACTCTTTGTACACTACAGTTACAATCCTGAATTATCGCAATAGTCCACGCTTCCACTAACTCGAAGGCTCTAACGATATACCGACAAACTGCAGAATTTTCAGATGATCTTGCTGGCATGAAAACGGTGTTGCTTCATGACATTGACGTTTCTATATTTGCAACGATTATTGTTGTTTTGGTAATGTAGAACTATGAAATCGTCGAAACACAGATTTGAAATCACCAGGAGCTGGAAGCAGTGTTTTCCAAAAATTATCGTTGTTATTGGTTATAAATGAGAAAATGGTGCATTTGATTTGTTTTATGATATGAGAAAATTTTAAAGTGAAAATTATACAAAACTTACAGATTTGATGGAGCAATGAATGTTGATCTAACAGAATTCCAAACGAATTTGGTACCATATCCACGGATACACTTTCCGCTGGTAACGTACGCTCCTATAATTTCCGCAGATAAAGCGTATCATGAGCAAATGTCAGTATCCGAAATCACGAACTCCTGCTTCGAACCATGCAATCAGGTTAGTACATAAAATTTTCTGTTCACCTTCGAAAAAAAACATTTTACTTGTTCACAACCTATGGCTAACATTGCTTCAAATTACTAGTTCTTTCATATTCCAGCAATTTTTTTTCTCACCTTCCTTTATCGACGAGTTTACCATCGACAACCTCTTCCTCCATCTGATAAAACTGCTTTCTGCTGTTTTCTGATATAATGTTGTGTTTTGTACACTGTGCAATAGCGAATGTCGTTCATTGTGCACTAGTCATTGTTCACTGTATATTCAGTGCCCGACTGGCCTATCTTTGCCAAGTGAGATTTTGAAAAATTGGGGCCCCCAATTACCAGGTTCATTCTATTTCATGAGTCGCATACGGAAATTTCAACAAATTATTGGTTTTCGTACTATTAATGATTAAGGTGCAAGATCAGCTCTACACTTGTCTTAGAGTGAATAATGAAATAAATATAACAAACTTTGAGCGACCCGATATATAGAGTTGTATTTACCTGGCCGTGTTTGCAACTACGCCAAATAAAATTATTTTTGGACACAGGCAGGCTTTAACTCTCTGCTTTCTCAGTGTCTCGCATACGACTAATCAGTAATCCAGCGCGCCGCGCGCCAAAACCAAAACCACCCACCGCCCACCGACCGTACATACTCGCGCATCACTGTTGCCACGTTGCAAGGGGTCCTCAAGAAATCCTACGAAATCGAAAGTGAATATTTGCGTTTGTCATGTTTCTGGCAATAACCAATTTCAACATTTGACCTTTTTTCTTAATTAATTTTAAATTATTGTTTCCATGTCTGTTCCTAGGGGCACCGAAACCCCAAATGGGGGGTGGGCCCCGTGAGATTTTTCTCACTATCTCACCTGGCCAGTCCGGCACTGTCTCAATAAATTTTTCTTCCTGCTCGAAAACCTGCCAAATGTCCCTATCAAGTCTCCAGCTTTGGAATTATTCATTTGTGTTTTTTTCAGTTATCAAACTCTATAAATTAAGATACGTGCTATGAAACAAATATATAATGTTTTCTAAAATAACTTGCTGACAAAACTTTTGAATGAAAAGCGTGTAACATATCTTCTATAACATATAGAATACTATTAATTATGATATAGCAATTACAAATAATCTGTTCATCATATTCCAGATGGTAAAATGCGATCCCCGCAATGGAAAATATATGGCTTGTTGTATGCTATACAGAGGTGATATCGTTCCCAAAGATGTGAATGCAGCGATATCAATCATCAAGGGCCGAAGGAACATTCACTTTGTTGATTGGTGTCCAACAGGATTCAAAGTTGGCATAAATTATCAACCACCAACTGTCGTACCGAATGGTGACTTAGCGAAGGTAAATGTTTTTTCCTTTCTCTTGGAATTGACACATACCGTTTGTGGTCCTTTTTAGAGTCGTGATGCATTCATTTCTCATTTCTTTGGTTTCTTCATACAATTTTCAGAAATATTTGAGAATAATTGAATGAATATACCATTTAACACCTTTGATTATGAGAGTAACATGAAGAGATATTATCCAAAATGTCGTGTCTTTCAGACTATGAACTTTCATTACAACATACCGAACAAAAAATTAATATATAGAATGAAAATACTGGTCAGCGATATCACATATAACTACTAACACAAATATTTAATTATCTGACCAGAGAAATAGAAAGCTCGATAAGCCTTATTGGAAAAAATGAGTGATGGCCATTTTGAAAAACAGTCATGGGCACAGAGTGGAGAATTATACAGAGACGACAGAAATAGGCGGCGTCTTTTATCTTCCATTCCATTATTTTCGTGACCTTGAAATACCAGTTAAATACACACTGAGAAATTGTGTACTTCATTTGGTATAATGGTATACACTGAGATACATTTGTGTGGGGAGCCTAATTCACTAGGTGTATAATTTATTGAAGTATATCCAATGTATATCAAAATATTCTTTAACTTGTAATAATTCACAATAAGTTACAAAATAAACAATAGCACAACCACTCGCTTGTTTACGTTTTCTACACTTCAAAACGCAATCAAAACTAAACACAAAGTGAGGTTGACAAATATACCAGTTATTTGACGCATGCGCTTACAAATTTCAGCTTCGTATTTTGACAGGCCTTCGCCTCTGTAACTACTCTGTGTCATGGGTACAAATATCTGCAGTTGAAACTGGCAAATGTTTTAGCGTTATTCGAAAATATAACTCTTTTGGAAAGTTAGTGTTTTCATTTTTTTTATTTGATATCCTCCGTGTCAGGATTAAGAAATTTAGTTTCTAGAAAAAAGAACTATTTTAATTGATTATCAAATCATAAACAAATTGAGATTGGGGGTGTCCCTTGATCAGGAACTCATCAGATATATTTCAAAATGTAATCCGAATTAAAATTTAAAAATTTAGAAAAATTGGTTAATGACAATGACCCAACGATGTGAACTATTTTGACTCCCCCTGCACTCTGAATAATACCTGGAATCGACGTCAACTTTTTTTTCAACTTCAATAGAACACCTCATATTTTTTCACATTTTCAATATGTCATTAAATTCTGATCTCATTTAATACAAATATTTCAGAACAGGCAAAATACAATTAATTTGTTTCATGTACCTACGTTGCAAATATTTATTTCTTTTTGTATAATTAATCATCGACATTTTGAAGTTATTTCACAGCGTATTGAGATATTGGTATTGATTTTAACCATTTAAAATAGTCATGACTCAATTTCATGAATAATGTCTTTCGTCTGGATTGGAAATTTGAAGATTCAATGCTTGATTATTTATAAACAGTAGCATATGAAATATCTGGTTTGGATAAGACTATTGAAAACTGTGTTAAAATTTACTATGATTCATGGAAAACTGCAATACCTTTAATAGCTGGCGTTGTTTGGGTGAAAATGTATGGTCTTAGGTTGTTGTTTTTTTGTGTGTTGTTTTTTCCGTTATCCTGCTGTCATCCCCCTATTACAAACGACAGCCCTCGGAAGTCGAAATTTGTGCCAGCTAAGGTTAAACGAGGTCTTACCTTCTAACGTGCGATTCCTAGCACTTCTTCTTCACTTGTTCCCTTGCATTTTCCACCGGTTTCCAGAAGAACCGTTAGATTCGCAGTTGAAGAAATTATGTTTAAATGTTTTTCAATGATTATTACTATTAACTGAATATACCCTACAAATATTTCATCGCTCTTCAAGGGAATCTCACCTCTTCCATTGTGCGTGACGGCATATGTCTTCAACATACCAAAAACGCATTAATCGGACAGTGCGACTTCATATTATTACAAAAAAATGTGGTCATTAGTATAATGATCCATTCTAACAATACCACTGTTTTTTAACTGTCAACAGGTTTCGAGAGCAGTTTGCATGTTGTCAAACACCACAGCAATAGCAGAAGCCTGGGCCAGACTGAATCACAAATTCGATCTCATGTATGGAAAGCGAGCATTTGTTCACTGGTGAGTATCCTGTCAGATGATCAATACGGCTTCAGAGAAGGAAAGTCTACCCAAGATGCAATCTATTCAATAACTTCGAATTTTTATAAAGCACTCGATTCAAAAACTATTTATATTCATTGACCTCTCTAAAGCTTTTGACACTGTGCCACAAAATAGGGGAGACTAGGGAGGCTTGATACACTCAACACTCCATCCAAAATAACTAAAAAACTATTCATCGTACAAATTCTCTAAATGGGTTGTGTGGGTAACTGAATAACTCGCAGTCAATTTCGGATACTTTACAGATGTCAGTTTAGAATGTGCATTCAGTTATTAACTGTTTTACTAAAATATAAGTGTATCAGTCCTCCCATAGTGAGGGAGCTTTGATACAAGACTAGGTTTTTATTATAGACATAACTTTATTTAGAGCGGCTTTTACCATTGAAAGTTTAGAATTTTGAATAATCTAAATCATCTAGCACTTTAAATTTTTGTGGGTAAGGTTAACTCTAAGTAAACCCGACAAATAATTTACAGAACATTTTTTATTCTTTAAAACATTATTTTGAAAAATTAATGAAAAATCTCAACTTTTTGAAGATCTGGCAGTTTCGCCCACAAAACTCGGTGGTGGTAGTTTAATGACATCTTCCTCGGGCACAAAAATTCATCTTTTACATCAAGATATATAGGATTTTTGCGACGCATAAAATTTATGAAATATTCATCCTCGACTTTTTGAAAGACTTGGCCAATGAAGTAAGCTACTGTCTTTTTGTTGCAAATCATACTAGCACGTAATTATTTTCATTTACTACTCCTGCAACAAAATTTTCTTCTATTTCTTTGTCAATTTGTTTATCTATATCAGTGAGCTCACCAGATGATCCGTCTCCGCTATGCCCTACTAAAGAGTTAAGTTTCAAATAGACAACAAGTAGTTATTAACAGTAGGTGTAGCGAAATTAGAGTTGTTACCTACGGTACTCCCCAAGGCACCGTCTTGGGACCTTTGCTATTCATACTATTTGTATGTTGTATATGAACACCAAAGGAACGGTGCCCAGTTTTGCAGATATTACGGAGGTATTTTGCTGGGAAGAAAACTGACATATTCTAAAAAAAGCAGAACAAGACTTGATTAAATTGTGGTTTCAATATAAAAATTGAGAAAGGATATGGAAAATAAATATTTACCATTTACATCACATAGAAATAATTTACCCGGTCTTGGGTCATTGAATATTGATGAAGTTACAAAAGTACCTGTGGCAACATCAAAAAAATATTTAGGAATGGTGATTGATCGACACGTTGGGAATTACAAAAGAATTACATTGCAAAAAACTAGGAGGACTTTCGTCCCGTTTTAAGTTTATGAAAGACATTTCCCATTTACAAAATTTATATTTTCCGTTGAAACAATCCCACGTTGCGTACGGAAATATTGGATGGGTCGGAGTCCTTGACTGTCATCTATAAAAAGTCAATATACTACGGAAATGGCTGATCAGAATAATATATAATAAGAACAACTGGTACCCAAGCAATGATTTATTCACCAAAAGTAGATTAGTTATACTACAAAAAAAAAAATGAACATTCATAGAAATAATATTAAATTCTCGCAAATAGGACACTCATATGAATCCAGAAATATACCGAAAATGCGATAAGAAATGCTGACGGCGTTGCTTCGACTTTTTAGGATCTAAATTCTTCAATATTATACCAAATAATAAAAAATGGATACAAAATATACCGAGATCAATGTTTCATGACATAGTAAATAATAAAAACTATTGAATGGAATATCGAGAAATTCAGAATTGTAAGGTATTTTTTATAATTATTTACTGTATATATAATAATCTGAATTGATTTATTATTTTATCCTTCCAACATTTTGAAACTGTGATGATTTCAATTAATTCGTTTTTATATAATGAATTTTCGTTTGTGCAGCAATTGCCACCATTCTGTAAAGAAACATAACATTATTGATATGTAACATTGCCGAATTAGACTGAATTTAGTAAAGATTTTTCTGATTTTGACATAATTTCCCTTTTGTATGAGTAACATGTTAATGTAATTTCAAACCACGTTCAAGGTATGTTTGCTATACAGCTTCTGTGGTTCTCTCATATTGATTCTAAACTAAATCAGCTGTATGTTAATGAATTTTAGTGAATGAACATAATGTTATATTATTATGTTTCTAGCAAAGAATTGGAAATGATACCTCAAATCCAATAATCAAAAAAGTGAACAAAATCATTTGAAAATTTAGGATAGTTCATGTACATTTAGTATCTGATAAATTTTTTGACACAAACAAAAAGAGAATTGGTTGAACATTCTATAACTATGAACATTGCTCTAGTGGAACTTTGATTGTTATTTGAATAGAGGTTTCAGATATGAGCTTATGGCCCTCGAATTTTTTTTTCTTATCAAGATTATACAATAATACAATATACAAATTTTGTTTCAACTCAAGATTATACAATAATACAGATGAATGAATAGCTCCATTTGTCTCCTATGTTCTCTTGACATAGAGATTTTCAAATATATTTTTTCTTACAGGTACGTTGGGGAAGGTATGGAAGAAGGAGAATTTTCAGAAGCCAGAGAAGATCTTGCCGCTTTAGAGAAAGATTATGAAGAAGTCGGTTCTGATTCTCCAGGAAATGATTCATTTGAAGCAGAACAAAGTTATTGAGGCCAGTCTGTGGCAATTTCAAGTATTACTTGAGAGTTCGAAAAAACTAAGTTAGTGATTTCAGATGAATTCAGTCTGAAAGCACTAACATTTCTTCATCTGAAAAGTATCCATTTTGGAGAATGTTAATGATTAGGTAGAATTTTAATAGTCTATTTCGGTTTGTGGCCATCATTCAATATTTAGTTGGAGACCCAACATGATTTTCAAGAAGGGAATTTTAATTCTCGATTCCCTAGTTTCTGATATTCTTCCCTCTCTGAGAATAATCAGAAAATTATTTTTGAGCAACTGAACACAATTTTCAACACAGCTACTTCTGTCTGATGGTACACATATTTTGAAATGCGTTCTCATCTTTTATCAATCCGCTAGATGTGGATTTCCTATTTATGTTTTAATGATTCAATTATTATATTTATGCCCTTGTTATACACAGTTATTGAAATATATGATTTATATATCATACTCCGTTTTAGTTTTTTTTATTTCACGTTGTAACCATGGTTGCATTCATAAACTTACTCTGGGTAAGGATTGCTTACTACGTATTTTTCGAAAACATATTCTAGCTTCATAGAGTTATGCATTTACAATAATTCAGAAACTTACCTTGAGTAAACTCGACCTACCTCGCTTTTGAATACAGTAACTCTGACAGTGATGACAACGACAGCAAACTCAATTGCTGGTTTGTGTTCATTATTGTTTGTTCAGATCTTGAAATGAGAATAACATGAAAAACCGAGATTTTGAATTTCGAGATGTGTTAAAAAGTGTCACAGGAAATTTTGAAACTGTGCAACCAGGAAAACGAAGTTGAATCCGTTGATAGTAGTGAGGACTTCAGTTGTATCACTACTACTCCGATTTTATCGTATCAGGAGCAACAAAGACTACGCAATACAACATTTCTTACTCAACTTACATTCATGAGTTCCCAAAATTGAATGATGGTATTCAATGTATCCATAATTGATTAATAAAGTATCAACTTCGGATGTACATAAATCAAAACCTCGTAACTTCAATTTCAATTGACACTTCCTCAAAGGACCCCGCACCGCATCAATGGAAAATTGGCTTTTGGTGAATTTGCTTGATATTTTATATGTTGTAATATTCATGATGCTGATCAAATGTCTCCGTTCTGAATTCAATAGATTCGATTATACAGGGTGCTAAAGTTTCGAGTATATCAACCGAATCATCTCCACATCGTTTGTTCGATAGGCCGAGTCGAATCCACTATAAAGTACATTAATTCCTAAGGTAAAATTAAATAGAGCAGTTTTTGAACGAATCTCCCAACGACGAGTACTTGTTGATGAAAGTGAGTTTGATAATGGGGATTAGCGGTGCTGGTAGATGCGATGAATTGGTCAATTTGAAAATGGAAAATATTCAAGACGAAGGGAAATTTTTCTATTTACTAATACCAAGAAATCGAGAAGTTTCATCATACTTGAAGAAGAATTTCCAGTCAACTCGATCAATTGGTGTAAAAAATACATGTCTTTGAGACCAAAGGATACTGTGGTTCTGCCGCTTTTTTCGTTGTCGAAGATACCTTCAAGAATTGCAATGTTTTTGAAATTGGAGGAACCATGCAGCGCTCTACGAGGTTCTAATGTGTCGGCGTCTTCCAACACTATCAGCAGCTGTACCAATATGAAAGCTAACGCCATTTACAATGACTTCAAATTCGAATAAACCGTTAGGGTTTTCCTTGATTTTCAATATCAATAATATATTACTCAATAATGAGTTAACGATTATAATACACTAGTGTGTTGTTTGATACTTCACTTGTCTGAAATGGTATTAATAATGACAGTCATAACTGTCATGTGTTGGATGAATACATAAATTTTTGGCGATAAAATCGACAATGGAATGAAGGATCCAACAACATGATAATGTAAGCATCGAAACTTTGTGTCATAGCAACTATGATTACTATATAAATCGACTTGTCCAAGCAGACAGTAGAAAAGTTAATATTCATGAACATTGTAGAATATTTGAGTATATTGAATAATATGATTGATATATTTATGTATATAGTCAATTCCCCAAATTCCCTGTATTGTTTACCTAAGGTTAATTTCACGGGAATGAAATAACGTTGATATGTGTTGAAAGGATATGGATATGTATATCATCAGGAGTCATGGAGCAGGTGTTTAATGGACACTGGAACATATAGCGTGACTGGGTACATAAATAATGTGAAACACATTAATTTTGACGGCTGGTAACATGAAAATACTTGATCGATAATCCACTATCTTGTAATTCCGGTCATTTGGACTCATTTATGCATGTATTTGTTGTAAGTATGCCACGAAAATTACATTTTTGATGTATTTTCAGCTTGACGTGCAATTTATATTTATTAACAACGTTTATAAATGATTCTGTTGTAATAGGAGATAATAATAATAATAATACTCCCTCATAAACACTCGTTGAGTGTACCCAAAGGCATAGCCTGTGCGGGTAGAGGACGGCTAATATTATTATTCGCCGTGGCGCTCCGGGGCGACTTACTGATGTTTTAGGTGATGTATTCACTTTTCAGCTGTAGGAAACCCCGGAAAACCTACAGCACCACCTCGGGTGGTCGGTGTGCACTCCAAGCTAGCACTAGACGAAATTGGCATCTAGACAACTCACAATACACTTGCTTTTCAACAAGGCATGCGGCCGCCTATCGAATCCGATATAAAGTAGTTGAGAAAAATTCTCGTACCTACATCGGATTCGAACCGACTATCGCTATGATGGAGTTTCGAACGGCCTGTACATTAGACCGCTGATCCAACGACCACCTTGTTTCGAATCAGTCAATATCCCAATAAACTATGTTATCATAGTTCCAATGTTTGTGCACAAAAAGTGAAAGATATTCAACAGGTCTCAAAAATATACATATAGTAATGTCAAGAGGTTGGTTCAATTTCCATATTTTGCAATACTCTATCGCATATCAGACACATAATTGATATTTTTTTTTATGATGGATACAATCTGTTTTAAGGTAAAGGTATAATTACTTCATGAAATGAATGAATATTCTTGTATGAAGGGCATTCCAAAAGTCTATTACGTCATTCCTCATAGGATCGATTGACTAGCTCATAACCGACAAGAATATCAAAATCTTAGTTTTCGAGATATTGAAACTCTGAATTTTGTTGAAATCGACACCTTAGATAAATCGGCCGTGGTGGCGTGCAAATTAAACGCTTGCCGAAGGATTCGAACCACAACTCGGTCACGGTCTCATGCATGGCATCCCCCCATTTAAAAAGGGTAGGTGCTATACCTCTTTCTTAGCTCACACAAGTTCGGAGACTTCTGAGGATTCTAAGGGTGCTGTCGGTTGATGGATATAAAAATTTTAACAGAAAAATTATTTAAGTTCTACTTCTAATGAATTTCTTATAAAAACATTCCAATTATTGTTACACAATCCTTAATGAAACGACATTTTAAAATTTAATAATTAATCACGGTTGAGTTTCACAATCATAGGACTAGAATTGATATGCACATAAATATATATATAAAATGAAAAACATGTATAGAAGCGACACAAAGATTATTACAAAAGAACTTTTTAAAATTTGATAATTAATCACAACTGAATCTCACAAATCATTGAAGGACTAGAATTGATATGCAAAGTATTCATTCAAACCATAGAAGCTTTTTCCCATCAAGAGGTGTTTGACAGAATTTCTGAATTGTTTCAGACCATTGATGACTGGGTTATTTGATTCGGTACTCATCAGAGTGGGACAATTTCGATTGTGCAGATCTAGGCTCCTAGTTGAACGAATTCATGTAAAATGGGAAAATGGAACGGATTAAATATCGAAAGTGACTTTTGAACTCCTCCGGATTTAGCAATATCATTTTGTTCTGAAAGAGGTTCTGATTACTGAGTCTTTCATGGTGGATGGATCTTTAGGACTATTTGTAGAAAAAGATCAACATATTATATCGGAAATTTGTGGGAGTTGTTAATCAAACATGTTTTATACAGCTAAAATATTTTCCGCTTGTATCAGGAATTGAAAGATACTTTGTAATTTCAAATAGAACACCCCGTATATTATATAAATGTTGGAATCCTTATGTAAAATGCGACAGTTTTTCCATTCACACCATTCAGTATTTCGCCGATGAACTGGGACTCACTTTCAGCATTCAGAAAGGCTCAGAACTGAGTTCTTTCCGGAAACTCAGGAAACTGACTGAAACTCAGTTTTTTAGATGGAATACCCTTATTTAAAATGCTGTGATATGTTCCTATTTAAATTTGTATACTGAAACTGAGATCCAGCACTTCAGATTTTGCACAAATATTCGGTATAATCTGTATCGCAAAAACTATCACTGTATAGAATATTATTAAGAAAATATAGGATTCTGAAAATTACATAAAATATGAGATGTTCCAACTGAAATAAGAAAATAAGTTAGGTACGAATTCAAAATGCAGTAATTGGTCATAAGCAGCCACCAAACTTGCAAAGGAACGGAACTCAAGTATGAAGGGATGCATCAGTGTGGTACACAGATGGATCTGAAATGGACGCAAGGGTTGTAGTAGGCGTTACAGGACCAAATTTCAAAACCCCTTGGTAACACCCCAACCATCTTCCAAGCAAAAGTACATGCTATAGAATTATGTGTCCAGGAATGCCTTGAAAGAGGCACTCGAAGGGCAGAAATCTATATACTGTCAGATAGCCAAGCAGCACTAAAAGCTCTGAGGTAATACACCTGTGAGTCTAAGTTGACTTGGGACTGTGAACAATCCCCAAGACAACTGGCAGTAAAGAATCAGGTCACCCTGATGTGGGTGCCAGGTCACAGAGGAATTAAAGGCAACGAAGAAGCAGATTGCCTTCCCAAAGAAGGAGCAAACACACAATTTTCTGGCCTAGAACCCTTCTGTGGACTATCCAGAGCCCACTTAAAAGAAGAATTCCGACGCTGGGAAACTGATGAAATGAAATCTCACTGGAATAAAGTGCCAGAACCAAGACAAGCATAAAGACTAGTGTGTCTATCACCAAAGAAAGCTAAACAGCTTCTCGAGTTCGACAAGAATGACTTGAAAATGATAAAGAGACTTCTCACTGGACACTGCCCTCTGGGGTACTACCTCAAGAAGATGGGTTAATCAGAGAGTGATAGTTGCCGCTATTGCGGGAACTTCGCAGAAACTGCAAAACATTTGCTGTGCGAATGCCAAGCGCTTTTCTGCAAGGGGCTTAATTTCATGGAAGGGACCTTCTTAACGCCCTTCGACATCAGGAACTTAGCTCCCAGGAAACTGATTAACTTCTCAAGAAGTCTCTAAATCCCGGGCCTCGAATAGATCAACGGTCACGCACAAAAGAACTTATAGGTCGAAGAGCTTGAGAGGCTGCACAGCCTGTATGACCCCCTTACAATCTACAATCTACTGTATTGATGAAAATATTTGGAACAGACAAATTCAGAAGCTTCATCTTCTGGGATTCAATTACCGCGCAATCCGTGGATGCAAGAAGTATATTCGAGGATCGGGACTCACTGAATTCAAGAATAAGATACCTATATAGACAATAATATGAATAATAATAGTAACAATTGGAAGGAAGGATTCCATGTTTTCGTTAGTTTCTGAGTTTTGCCGTGGTATTATTCAGTTGGAATATTGAAACGTTTCGACTGCAACTGCAGCAGTCATCTTCAGTGGCGTAGACGAAGTACGCTTTGCGACGAACCAACTGATAACATCATAATTACATTCTCAAATCTGAAATCTGAAATAACACAACCTAGATGAGTAACTCGCCGCACACGTCTTAAACTTTGTTTGTAAGGGACATATTCCCTCGCCGACAGTGTCTTGCATTGTTTAAAAAAATATTGAGGTTCAATAAAATAGAAATAATGGGAACCCAATATGGAATGGAAACCTGAAATTATGATGGAAGAATCTCCACAGGAATTTGAGAACAGCCGATAATCGACATGTTTTTTCATAATTCATTCGTTTCACTCTTTTCCAATTCGGTTTACCTTTCTCGATAGTTACGACACTGGTAGCATTACCAATGAAATGACATATTTTGATTTTCAGCCTAAAATGGTCTTTTACACATTTCACAATGCTTTGCCATCACTTAATAATAAAAACGAACGATAGTTTAACACATATTTAGTCAGAAATTGCCTTCTATTCACAAAAAACACTCCAATAAGCCAAATACGAAAATCAAACAGAAATTTTTTTGTTGCTGTTCTGTCAAATATCAAATGCAGCGTTGCCGCACTGACCATACTATATCGACAACGAAGAATCTCCGTTTTTACATGCTTCCAACAAGCTGCAATGAATGTTTCAATTGCTTTCTTATTGTTATATATTTCATCCAAGGGTTTTCGTTGCCATCAATATACCAGAGAGAAATCAAAATCTAGCTGGCATGCTTATTATATTCATAAAAAATTGCGACATGACAACAATGTCATGATTTGAGGGATTATTTTATGAAAAGATGCTACCTTCAGTACTTTTTGAGTATAACTCATCTACGTTATCGGAGGGTAGATGCTACAAATGTATCGGAACTTCGAGAGAGTTCCTAACTGGAATATTTCTGAAAAAAATAATGATAAATGAGCTGGGAGACCGACCAGCACCTGCACAGCCCTGGTGAGTTGAAACACCACCTGCCCACCCGAAGGATGAAATATAGGTTCCCCAAACCACTGCATTTGACCAGGGGTCAATTTGCCGACAAATTTATTACTAAGGGCGGGTTGTAACTCGGCAGGTTAACCTATGGTTTTCTTGAACACTGGTTATCTTCGATTGGGTCGTTGTAACTTGGAATTTCAGAAGTTCACCGACTGGTTAACCATTGAATTTCTTACCATTCGATTTCCGACGGTTAACTAGAGTTCAGTCCTTATAACGTTGAATTTTTACTTGTTCCATGGTTTTGTTTTGATTTGGGTTGAGACATTAATATTTTATGATAGGTTAGCTTTAGCTATGTGGTATCGATATATAATATATAATTAATAATATAACATATAAATCTTAACTCTTGCCTGCAATCCAGTTAGGAAGAGACTGCGTTGTATTATTGTACAGAAAGTTGGAGTATTAATTCTGAATAGTATCATGGACATAGATATAATGAGGAGAGCTGCAAGAACTCACAGATGATGAAGACTTTCTGGAACTCGTTGAAGAACTGTTTCCTAAATTAAATAAATGATATAGTTTCCACAAGCATAGTAACGCTTCGTCCAAAATTCTTAAAGATGCCAGTAGGAACAAGAAGTGCAAAAAGTACAAACAAGCTGATTTTCATGCCATTAGCCGTTTTCCCAGGTGTATAAGCTCATTGGACTGCACCCACATCAAAATACCTGGAGGAGATAATGCAAGGATTTTCAGAAACTGGAAAGGATGTAGAGCAGATTTAACCATCCAGGATATAATATGCAGGTGGACTGGATCAGTTCATGATTCTACCATTTTTGACAATTCACGATTGAGGGCAAGACTGGAAAATAGGGAATTCAGAAACTAAGTACTTGTAGTTGGTGACAGTGGCTATGCTGTTCAACCATATCTCATTACACTTCTGACAAATCCCCAACTTCCTCTCGAGCATCTATTCAATGAGGGTCAAATATGTATTAGAAATTCTATCGTAATATGTTTTGGAGTCTCAAGAGACGATTTCCTGTATTAGTATTGGGTAACTTTTCATATGAATATGAATAAGGTAGAAGCTATTGTTGTATATTGTGTTGTACTACACAACATAGCATGTGAAAGAAATGATCCTGAGCTTCCTTTTGATGACGATATTGCAGCAAGGATTGGGGATGCTATTAATATTAATTTATTTCGAATCTAACCAAATTTGTATAAAGGAATTACGCAAGATTCATTCATACACTTTCAAAAACAAGATGTCAAGAAATGTCAGTGTAAAATAGATTTAAAATGTGAAGTTATAAAATACGAACAAAACTTATGTAGAAAACTATTAAATAAATGAGCACATATTTATGTACATGCATGAAATTTACTTTGTTAAAATTCAGAAATATCTTCACTTCTGTCTTAAAATTATTCAAATTCTTATGTGGTATCTTATTGTAAAATAAACATCCCAGAGCAAAGATGGTTTACCACTCTTTTATTGAGGCTCATTTAAGATATGGAATTGCCTTCTGGGGATTCTGTAGCCAACAATTATTTCTATCAGTGTTTGTACAAAATAGAGCACTATAGAATATTATTTATCAATAAAGGAATTTCAACTCTCGCCTACATTTTCATTCTAGAATCTGTGTGTCTAATGCATAAAAAACATTATGCAGTTCATTCCCAAAAATCAAGCAAACAAATTAAATATGTATAGAGGCAAAGACCTGAAAATCAACTTTACAAAGGATTCTCTGATCAATGAAACAAAAAATATATATCATCCTCTGAAATAAGGAATTAGAAAATGTACTACAAATTTAGAAAAATAATGAAAGAAGCTCTACTGGAAAAGGCATATCATACTCTTGAATAATTTTACAGTGAAACTTTGCTAAGATTTTACTTTACGTGTGATTTTAATTTCAGTACCTATTATTTATATTTGTTTTTAATCTGTTATCTTCATATGCACAAGTACATCAGTTTATATCTATTCTTTGGATCTCTTCCATCATACCATCGCAAGAGCAAATGACTAACTATAGGTTAACCTTCGGTTCCATGACCAGTTGGTTAACTACCTGTGTTACAACTCGCCCATAGGGGAGTATTACTAAGGGAGTTGTGAGTCTAAGTCCCCTTCAGCTAGTCAATGGAGTGGTAGATATACACGTGTTGATCGGTCATCAGATCCTACAGGGCGCCTCTCAGTACCAAGCTCCAGAAGCCGCAACAACTAGCCTGGGTGTAAATGTAGATTCACGATAGTCTTGGCATCTGACGAATCAACCCTCTGTCTGTCGTGTATGACGCCGCTCAGTACCTGATTGTGAGGCATGAGTAACGCATACATAAGGCTATTTATTGTTCGATTTATGAAAGTCTTCGGTACTGTAAGTGGTGGCCTAAGCTCAATCTTCGAAAAAAGATGACATGAAAGCTGCAGAGACTGAGGTTCTTACAATCTCAAAATGATAAGCTCAAGAATGGGGCCTTCTTCCAAAACAATACTTCTTTCTTCTGATCAAGTCATTAACGTTAGAAACTGAGAGATTCGTGAAGGCCATCATATGCTGGGGCAACTTTTCCAGGGCAGATGAGGTATTTAGAACTCAAAAAATAATCTTTAGAACGATATTATTTAAATCACGTTCATGTTAATTATCACGTCTGTACTGCAGGTGAAAAATAAACTGCCTTATTCAAGATGACTTTTGAGTAAGCCTGGATAAAACTGTATAATAAACTACCAATAGAATACAAATCAAATACTATCACTACTATTATCACTACTTTTGTGGACCTTTCAATAATTAGTTTATATATATAAACTGTATTTAAACCTAAATTTTTCAATAGTTAATTAGGCACAACTTCGACATTATCCAACATTGTAAATAAAATATTTGTATTGTTTTGGTCTAGGATGCATTTGAAACCCTGGTCACGTTTTCCATGTGATAGGTAGAAAGTTTACTGAAACTAAATGTAGAGAATCCGGTTAAAGTACCTGAAACCATAAAGCATTCTCTACCAGCATGTCCAGGCATTACGCAATGTTACAGTTGAATCACTACCTCATCCGATTCTGAAACGGTGTAGATAGATAAGAAACCTGTGTCATCTTACGCTCCGGCGATATTTAATCCGTAGTGGAAAATGAACAGTGCCAAATCTCTTGAAACTCATTCTCTACCCACAGACAAATGGAAGCCCATGAGGCTAACGATTTACAGAATGTAATTTAACTGCTTCAAGATTGCATAAATTATATCCTGACAAAATATTTTTTTCTCTCTTTTTTTAATATCATACAGTAATTTTCTGGTGGTGACAAGAAATGTAACATAGTTAATGATGCTTCGACCATAAGACTTCTCCAAATTTATATAATAATGTCTCCAATATATCTCTTTCACCTCTGTTTCTCAAAAGGTGAAATATATTATTCATGTTCTTCTGCTATTTTGTGACCTAGTTGAAATTAGATGCTAGGAATCGCACGTTGAAAGGTAAGACCTCGGTAATCCTTAGCTCGCACAAGTTTCGACTTCTGAGGGCTGTCGTTTGTAGGGGGATGACAGCTGGTTAACGGAAAAAAATAATAAAAAAAAATGCGAATGATGAAAACGTCTGATGTAAAGGAATCAATGAGTTTAGTGTTTCGGTCATAAAACAGGTGTTCATTTTCACCATAAAAAGCTCATTCAACTCAAATCATCATAGGGATAGTCCAACCATATGTGAGATAGAACAGTGATGGAATTGGATGAGTTGCATTGGCATAAAAAACAATCTTCAAATTTCTTTAAATTTAAATTTTAAAGATATATGGATATTCCTTTGTATAACAAATCCAAAACACATGTTTCCGAAGTGCCGATGTGTATTGAAAAATAAGTCTTGAAATGATTTTTCTAATCATTTGTAATTTTGGTCCCCTGTTGCAGCTTTTTCAATTTCCTTTTAAAAAACTGAATAATGTGAGCAGGAAAGTGTCAATTGAATTAATGATATACCGCTGTTACTCGTTTCAGCTTTAATGGTTTTAACGAACACTTCGAACATTTTTTGGTTTCCATCCGTATTGAAACATTTTGTCTTATACTATCCATGTAAATTGGAGAAATCCCAGACTTATTCTGTTCGTGACACAAAATGATGAAGCGATAATAACCCAATCTCCATATTCATCTCAGGCTTATTCAAATTTGATCATCGTTTTCATTGGGTTCTGAATAAATAGCTGTGACCACGTCCATGTGGAACTTATAAAAAAAACAAATAAATTGTTATCGGTTGAACTTGAACCACATGAAACAATACGAGTTCATGAAATGTTCACATAGATATTACTAAAAGTTACGATGAAATCATTCGGTTGAATTCAATAATAAATAATATACTATATCTTCTTCTTATATCTAACCTCCAAATGAGCTTTTCCAGAATCATAAAAAATTATCATTTAGTTGAATTCCATAATAAATCATTCGCACCTTTCTCTACCATCACATCTTCCTCTACTTATGAAAGCTAGGCGGGGTTGAGAATGGTACCAAGACATATCATAAATTTATTTGATCGCTATAGCTTGAAAGGTTCTTCAATCTATGAACATTCAGTTAGTAATGGTATTGACAACTAGGACTGTGTTACTTGAAACTATCCGAGAAATCTTGTTGACCTGTATAGTTTTCTCTATCTTCATAATTCTTGGATATTTTCTTTCTAGCTGGAGCATTTTAACGAGACTTCCACATTGATTTTCAAAAAGTTAAGAGACATTTTAACCTTTCTATTGAAGTAATTGAAACTCTTTCACTTTTATCTTCAATTGGTAATGGGTGTTATGACCGGCAATTCTTGTCCATGCGATGAAACAGTGATCTAATGTGCTTCTGAATCTATTTACGGCCATCAGTGGTCATTCTAGCAAAATTTAATGGAAATAACGGCTGCAAACAAATGATTAACGAACCAACACCAAGCGAACAATACTTGAATTCACTGTTAGTAAAATAATTGTTCTTGACGAAACCTAGAATAGCTGTACTTCCTACTGATAAAAGAACTGATGAGGTGCTACTGTGTATACAATGTCGGTACCTAGAACTGTTAGTGAATGCAATGAAAGTATCTGCAGGAAACGTGTTTTGTGGTGAGAAAATTTTGTTTTCATCCTCACGAGTATATTTCTTGTATTGTGTGTGACATCAAAACAACGACTACCATCAATTTCCTTGAATTTTGCACTCGGACATTACAGCGCAGCAACACTACAGTGTTGTCTGAGCTGACTTATCACTCACTACTATAGGAGCATGATTTTGTTGATACAACTCAATTAATGTAATGGCTTATACCTGGAAATAACTGTACAACATTCCTTCATGGAAAATCACAGAAAACTCCCAAATTATGCTTGCGCATTTGATAGACTAGTACATCCTTTCATTACTCATACGTATTCACCCTGTATAAGCTGCAAGATATGGGAAATGTAGAGCGGGCATGTGAAAAAAGTTTCTCAATCCCTCTGAAGTTGACTTTTTACTTCCAATTCCAGTTCACGACGTATGAGTATGTTTTCCATCGTTTTCCCGATTACGGAATAATTTTCCAATTCGCAGTTATTTTGCCAGAATAGTTTTTTGTAGTAAATTTTTGTATGGTTTTGAGGTATACTTACTGTAAATCTTCATTAAAATGAATACAAACCGCTTGTGGCATATATATACCTTAATGCTAACATAAACTTTAGATGCTTTTTGTAATTCAACTCACGCATCCTTCTCCCGATGGAATCTACTCAATGAAGTGTTTACCAATCCATGAAATGAAAACAGAAAATCCTTACCCCACCATATATAATTGCGATACATAGAAAATGAAAATGGGAGCCTTACTTACCAAGAAAACCATATGGGTATGAGTGAACGGTGATATATCAGAATTATCTTGGTGTAAAGATGAAGCAGTTGCTTTGATCCGTGAACGAAATTGGATGAAGAATGATAATAAAGTGGATTCCGATATCATTCCGTCGAACAGTGCATAAGAACTGAAACAATTCAAGCTTGTCGCTTATTGTCTTTGAAGTTGGAGAATATATACCTACCAGCCGAAAGGACCATCTCGGAAAGCCACACTTTTAAAAGAGCTAACTTTTCGTCGAATGATTGATAGTGATCAGTCAGAGAATAGAAGAGGTACCTATCAAATGAATAGAGGACTTCGAGTAGGGATTCAGTCATGCCACCACACAACTTTTGGCTTCAAAACTACTAACACGTTATTCGATCATTTTTCTTCATGAAGAGGTTTGGGGCAGCCTCAGGAACCTCGTACTATGATGGAAATATTAAGATTTTCGATTAAATACAAAACACTAGGGACTCCATTTTTTTAGGGGTTTTTGTCAAAAAATTGCGCTAAATTTTAAACTAGAGGAGAAGTGAACGTGGAGCTAGAGCGTTTACCTTTCACCCAGGCCACCCGGTTTCGATCTCCACCGTCTGCCACTGAGCTTAATGTGTTTTGGAATCTACTCATACGTAAGCTGTGGCTCCCGGATTTTTCTTGCTCGCACAAACTTGAAGTGATATCTCTGCAAAACCAAGGTGATTCATACGAAAAATTTTTACAGAAAAAGATTAGCCTGCTAGATCATTCTTAACGAAAGTGACAAAAATTGATAGTATAGTGTATGGTTTTTTCTTTTGTTAAAAAAAATGGGTAGAAATGTTCTCTTAGTGTTGTTCAGGAATATTTTGTTTGTATGTCCATAAAACACTGGAATATTTATGCAATAATATGTACATTAACACGAAGAGGCAAGGAAAGCACTTTTGAAATACTGATGACCAGAAATACTGTTTGATGAATGGGTTAAGAATAGAAGCAACTTTTCCTTTTATAGATGTACTTTTGACAATACAAAGATCTTCTTATGAAAACATTCTTTGTTATATATTAAATTTTTCAATCTAATACCCCCCTTTATTAGAATATTTCTTGGTAATAATATCTTCCATCTTCAATTTTATCTTCGATGAAATGATACCTCGTATATGTTTCATATGCTTGTGATCTTGAGGACATTTTGAGATTGCTATGTAGATCCTTGATTGTCTTCAATTGAAGTGGTTGGTTTCGAGAACCTTATATTCAAATCGGTTAAAACATTTTGAATTCATATTCCTTCTCATACAGCAGTACTAAAGGAAATATATTCAGCTTCGATTGATGACGAAGAAATTGTTCTCTACTTCAATTTGTGATATACAGTGATATTAAGGTTGCTTCAAGAACAGCTTCTTCCCACATGAACTTAGACATACTAGCATAATAAACCATGGATCTTGCTTTTTCTGTAAGAGTTCTGTTCATGTGTTCACTAACTCTGTTTTGCTGCGGGGTATAGTGAACAGTTTGTATCGCCTCTATACCTTTTTGCTTGCAAAAATCACGGAATTCTGAGGATTTGCACTCTGCACCGTTATCACTTCTCAATTTTGAAATTCTAGCTCCAAAATGAGCAGTGGCCATTGCTTGATACTATTTGAAATACTTGTGAACTTCATCTTTATTTTGGAGGAGGTACACCATGGAAAAATGGGTGTGATCATCGATGAAAGTAACGAAGTATTTTTTTCCATCCTAAGTTTCAGGTGTCATGATGCCATACATACATACATCGCTATGTACCAATAATTCTAGTGGGCGTCTGAATCCAACATGGAATTCTTTGGAAAAGGGTAGTTGAGATTGTTTCCATTTACAACTAACTTCAATCATTCATAACACGATTAACGAACCAACTTTAATCACTACAAACACCTCTTGAAGTTACGTTATGTTATTGTTATTAAATGAAATGCTGAGAGATTTTGTCAAAATGGTAATAAAAGTTTCCGTGAAAGTCATGCACAGAATATTTTTCACATCGATTCATTATACATTAACTATAAAATGTGAAATAACCGATTTTCTTTGAACTCAGAAAAATCACATATTTTGAAATTAGACCATCATTATAAAACCCCTAAAAAAACCTAGTGTTTTGTATTTTACGGAAAATCCTAATATTTCCAGTGCTATGGGCAATTTCAATCATAGCACGAGGTTCCTGAGGCTACCCCGAACCCCGACATGAACAAAAATTATAGAAAAACGTGTAAGTAGTTTTAAAGCCAAAAGTTGTGTGGTGGCATGACTGAATCCTTATTCGAAGTCCTCTATTGAAACGGAATCTTCAAATGATTAAACGCAGTTCAGTTTTGCCAACAATCAATTTTAAAAATTATCGTTTAGGTCATAAGAAAAAGAAAAGAAAATTTCTAGGTATTTATACCACTTTAACTTGTAACACTTTGTTACAGTTCGATTATTATACCTTTACCCGTGCGTCATCATCACAATACCATAATTCTTAGCTTAGCAGACAAAAATGTAAACGAATTTTGAATCGCTCATAGCGGTTGTTAGAATGAGATGTTCGATAGAGGATGCGTGATTTCTTCGATCATAAATTGATGACGCATGATAACGATACAATAATCGAACTGTACTGCCGTTTCGTCCTATATGGACATTCTCAAACAACTATTTCAAAAACCTAATTTTGAAGTAGTACCTTTAAACCTAAAAATATTACCTATAATAATTTCCTTTTTAATGCCAAAGATAGAGTAGATAAAATGCAAAAATCTGGAGTTTATAAGCTGAAGTGTCCAGAGTGTAACAGTGTTTATATAGGACAATGTGGACGTAGTTTTTCAAAAAGATACGTGGATCATGAAAGGTCCTTCAGATTGGAAAAAAGGATTCAACATTTTCAAATCATTCCTTAGAATGCAATCACCAGTTCCCGAATCCAAAAGATACCGTAATTTTGCATTATGCAAACAAAGGGTTGAAACTGACTTTTTTGGAATCTTTAGAAATTCATAAGCACAAAAACTGTAGATGTATCCTACTTAATGACCAAGTAGATTTGGTATTCTCGCCAGTTTTCAACTTATCTGGTCCTCATTATCAGATATAAAAACAAAATTCAGGTATTAATCAGGTCAATTTTAATTTTGTCGTGAAATTTATGTAAATATTTTAGGATAACTAATGTTCATAAATTATTATAGGTAATATTTTTAGGTATATAGGTACTTCAAAATTAGGTTTTTAAAATAGTTGTTTGAGAATGTCCATATAGGACGAAACTGCAGTAACAATGTGTTACAAGTTAAAGTGGTATAAAAACATAGAAATTTTCTTTTATTTTTCTTATGATGATCTCCTACCACGTAGTAACGGCTACATCCATCAATTTATCGTTGAGGTCTTTTATATAATTTTATCCCTAGACTTTTCTTTCATGTATATATCCATCCGGTACCCAACTGATTATTTAACTCCCATAGGTTTTTCTATAAATTTGGATCTAGACTTCATACATAGCATTGAAACACCTGTAATCACCAGAAAACGTTTTTATTGGATTATAAATCGAAAGAAACAGTCTAGGTGCCACGGCTATAAATTTTCCGCTTGAACTCACTTCTCGGCTTTTCCGACTCCAAGGGAAAGTTGGCCTGGAGTTTATGTGTTCGAAATAATATGGTTTTCGCAATTTGAAGCGTGAATTCCGTTTATAAGCTCTTCATTTAGGGCTTATGTAAAATACAAATGATGATAACATCCGATGAGGGTGAAGTATGGTTATTATATTGTAGGTTTGAGGCTATCCACTTCAAAATAAACGGATAATGTTTCGATGGAAACTCGATTTGTATATTGTATTCAATTCTGCAAGTAATGAATATATCGATATTCATTGAGTCACTACTACTACTGATACTACAGCAAGTATAAGTGGATAGTAGTTGATGTTAGTGATGGCGTATAAAGTATAATAGCTGGTGTTATATTTGATATAGGTAGAAACCCCAATATCCAGTGAGCATCATAAGTGTTACCCCCCTCTATCTATCTCTTTTGAATTTCTTTATTATATATTTTCGTATGAATAGTGTGCCCCTAGTTTCATCACTTACTAGAGAGGAGCAACGCTCTCGAAAAATTTGAATAGCATGGGGTGAAGAGTGATAGTTCATTTGAAACGGAGTTTTATTCTCTGCTCAAACATTCAAGGGAATTGAAATTTTCTCCATTAATTCTCACTTATAATATCACAAGAGCCTAAATTATTTCTGGAAATAATTTAAGCTTGCGTGGTATTCGGTAAGAAAATTTCACACCATAATTTGGAAAAAAATTATCATTCCAATCTGACAATTTAAATCAATTTCACTGCTTGTCAAGTCCACCATGTTTCGTTAAATAAAATATATTACCATCTTCAGTTACACCAAATGCTAAAACTCAGATGGATATTAGATCAGTTTATCGCCCATTCATAATTTTAGGTCACTAAAGGTGGTAGAAATGTATTTTTTTTTAATTTATCATAACAATTGTAATGTAAAAAATATAATATTAACATGGTTTGTTGCAGTAGGTGGCCGTGATATAGGCGGCCATGCTTTTGACAGATGAGGTTTATATTGTTAAATTACATTGAGTTACTGTATAGTAAACCAGCAAACAAAGATATTCTTATGTAAACATTTCTCGTAAGCATTTGTCTTTAACAATTTGAGAAAAATAAAATGCTTTGAAAAGTACAATTTATGTGAATACTGCAAAGAGTTGAGTCAAGTGCAAATATGTCATCCAAAGTTATTATATTTAACGAATTTAATGGAAGATTGCGTCCAGGAAGCGTTAGAGTCGAATGGTTTGTTTACGAAAATCCAAGAAAATCGGCTGCAGATCTCAAGTAAATATGGCCTTTTGCGTAAAAGAGATCTGAACAAAATTGTTTCAAAATATTACATATATGTCTTAAAACACAGACATCTAATTTAATTCGTAACCTTCCTATTCACCATTAAGAAGAGAGGATGGGTTAGAATTCAAGCAACATTTAAATCTTACTATGATTGTAGATCCTACGTTTTTTGAAATATAAAATTTTAATGCATAATGATTAAACAAATTTGTGTTTTCTGTTCAATGAAACTTTATAGCGAATAATAAATAATAATGTTAACACTTATAAAAATTTTGCATGATTCACAGGTATATCTACAATATTTAATGATTGTAGATCATATGTTTACCTCTTCAACTGTCAAAAAATTTCCACTTAAATATTGTGGCGCCACGAAAATAAAATTTTATTTGCCATGGTAACTAGTCAAAATTAATGCATCTTATTGGTTAAAAAGTAGAGGTGTGAAATTTTCTAGTCATTATCATTTCAGAATAACGAAAATTGATTCAGCGCACTCATCATTAGAATCAAAATTCAGCCCTGCATAGTATCGGTATTGGACTAATTTGCCATACGCTTGGATATTAACTGCATGTTTTTGTTGGTGTGTTTGCATTGTTTTCAGGATAAATGGTCAAAACAATAAAATAGTATCAAGGAGAGTGCGAGCAAGTGTATTCTAGCTGTGAATTTTGATTGCTATACATCTCCAAACAATGGTTGCACCACGTGAATTAAGTGAGAAATGCGAAGCCGTTGATATTTTTGGTAAGGCTCATCCCAATTACCATGAGGCTGTACGAAATTATAAGTCCGTTGTTTATTGAGGAAAATCGGACCAGTGCCCTCTATTTGAAAATGCTGGAAACAGTGATAAATCCACTGAAACTGGCAATTGTCGAAAATGATGTAGACGAATTTGACATGGAAATTATTTTGCAACAAGATGGAATACTGTTTATGCTGTACGATGGATCGGGCGACGTGGATCTTAGGGAGGGCCTCCAAGATCATTAGATCTGACCCCTTCAGATTTATTTCTATGGGGTTACCTAAAATATAAAGTATACGAGACTAACTGTCACTCTATTCAGGAGTTGAAACCAAAAATAGACTTTATTTTCACCAGGAAGTGAATGGCGAACATTTTGAATTTTTATTGTAATATCATATAACTTTAGCGTTAGTTTAGATGCCTTTCAATTCGGGGTGTTGATATTCGGCAAAAAATTGATTATCAGCTCTCCGGTTTTTTGATTCCCAAGTGAGGAATTCGTACGTTTCGCATGAATTAAATTTCCGAAAATTTCGGAAAAGCGAGCTTCTAGCCTCTATAAGACCAGCGAACTCTAAGACCAGGCTGTGTATTGCGACGTTATAATGAGAACTGAACAATATATTATAGAGTTTGTGTTCAATCGACATTTCGCTAATTTGAGACTCTCGACTTCATCCAGTAATGATTGTTGATGAACTTCTCTAATCATAAACATGTGTCATTCAATAGTTAAGGTGAATTGACAGTTTTCTATTCCATTTCGAGAGCTCATGATCCGTGGATAGCGATGTTTCGTAGTTACCTACTCAACAGCATGGCTTTAGGAGGTCTCTCGAAATTTCAAAATTTCTTTGGGCTCAAAAATCTCATGTACGTGCGATCTGCTCTTTGAATCGTCTCATCATGGTTCTTCCAGTTTGAACAATATGATTTTTTCCAGTAACTATTAACAACTGATCTCATGAATAGCATAGTATACCTTCTCCTCTAAAGGAAGTCAATGTAGTAGAATTCACGTCTGAAAAAGCAAACGTTGAAAATTCTCAATACTCTCACGGAAATCAGAATGGAATATTGCAATTCATTTCAGATGTCGAACAACTGCGATAAGCTGAGTCGATGTGTATATGGAAACCAAATACGGGAGTTTTCCGAAGATTTCGTTTTAATTGAAATATTTTCAGTTGTCAACGACTTTCGGTAATGCCGGAAGTGAACACCAACTTTTTTTTTATGGAACATTGTCTGTTTTTAGCCCTAATTAGCAGATATTGTAGTTTTGATAACTTGTTACGAAAATTGGTGATAGGATCGATATGTTGATTGTGCCAGGATTTACGTCATATTCATTTTCAGAAAAAATTACCGAAAGTCATTTTCCACTTATACAATACCTAGATCTGTTTCATCTTTCTAATACGCCATAAACTCAAAAAATTACTCATCCCTTAATGATCTCCGACATTTCTTCTGCGAATAAACTCAAACACAATAAGAAAAAGGCTGCGGTGATATTATTCGGGTACAAGAATAACAGAGGTTTCTCAACAAATTCCATACTAATTTGCATTGGAAATTACTAACTTTTGTGAATTTTTCAAAAAATAAAAAATTTGTGAATATTGCTAGATTTAGATTCCATAAACACGTCAACCATCTCAGTCAATCCAACAAACTTTTGAGGCAACTTCATCCAAACAGGGATTCACTCTCGACTGAATTGAAGCTGAAACTTTGCTAGTCGCTCATATCTTCTAAAATCTCCATTCTGCGATAGTATAATGATGATTTACGATCACAACGTATACAAATTGATTGTATGATGTTTTCTTCCAACATTCGCTAATGTGACCATTATATCCATGCCTATGAAGAAATCAGGTACACCGAATCTGGAGAAACAGGGAAATACACTTTCTGAGAAATACCCACAAAGTTTCAACAACCTAGAAGCCATTATGTTGGCCCCAAACCTATTGAATGAATGAATGCATGTTTCCCGGAAAAATAATATTTTGGAAAATAGTGGACTTTGAAGTATTCGGAAAACTCAGGCAAACTTTTGAGAACCTCTGGCGAGAGATCAACCCTAGATATAATTGAAGCGGTGACAAAAAAAGTCCGGTGAGCAATAAATAACTTTGACAATGTTGCCGACGTTAAATGTAGAAAAATGGTAACGATATTCTTTCTTCGAACAGTTCCCTTTTAAGGAGGTAGGCTAAACGCAGGTACTCGGAGCAGTGGGGGTCGCCGAGTTGGCTTGGCCTCGGCTGTCATGGTATTCTTCGATCATATTGCTTCTTGCATTCATTAGAACTATTTTACGTGCATATCAAAGATTAGTTTTGGTTAAATCGTTTGACGAATCCATATGTTTTATGAAGGTAGGTACCTAGACTCTTGTTGTGTTTTGGTATTCGACTGCATTCGTATTTTCTTAACCTACATCTCTCTTTTTCGAAATTCCTACAACCCCGATTGGACTCGCTACTATGGAAAATGTCATTGTTGTTAGGTATAACGCACACGTTATTAGCAATCGCAGTACTTCTCCAGGAACTCGATATTCCAATCGGATAATAGACGAAAATTTCGAAGCAATTAGGTAGGTAGTTGTAACCTAGGTAAAATAACAACGCCGTTCAACAGATGCGACAACAAGGTAGTTTCCAGCGTGCTTGTGACTCGTTACTCAGTCATGCGAGACTCTGACATAGAAAGTGGTGGTGGTCATTTCGAACACCTGTTGTGAAATCAAATTCCGTTTATTTACAATAACTTTTTAATCATTTGTTATGAAATGATAAAGCCTCATTGCCCCTTTTGATTTGATTCACTGTTTTTATTACGGTTCACTTCGAAGCCAAATGTAATAACTGGTAAGGTTTACATAATAATAATAAACTGACAACGGTACGGGAATACGATTGATGAACACAATACTAGAAGATAAGCGCCCTAGGAACTAATGAATAAAACCAGTGCTTCCCAATCTTAAGGAAAAAAGGTAAATGCTTTCTATTGTGTCATAGAACACCCAATTTTATTTATTGCTCCAATTTTGGAATCACCAAGTAAGCGCTTTATTATGTTCTCACTAGTTGTACCTACTTGTTTGTCGTATTTAAATATTTCATTCTGTGAGAAATTTCTTTTTTTCTATAATTTCATACTTTTTTTTATATATGTCTTCTTATAATTCTCTTTATGGAGACAAAATAATTTTTAAATATTTTTACATTACTTTTCCTTCAGAAATATATGATCGAAATTAAATTAAGCTCACGCAGACATTTTTTGTACTCATTTTATTTTACTGCGAATAAAAACTTACCATCATCATTTTCATTACTATTTTATAAAGAAATTATGCGAGGCATTTTTGGAAATATCTCGCTCCCAAACTCGCCTACTTCTTTGGAATATCACAGGCAAGTTGGCGATCTGTTTCTGTCTTTCTATCTATATACATTGTCAGGTTGGATACATTACTTGACTCCCCTTTATCGTCAGCCCAACATTTCATCAAATAGATCTTGGTGAAGAAATATTTTTCCAACTGAGGCTAGCAATCAAAGTTCTAGAATAATTAGAGATATAGATTATGAATATGGTTAATGAAGAGTAGATGTTTCCAGAATATTTGACGTTATTCTTCTTTAACCTAAAGTTATTTATAGAAATATATAATGATTATTTTATTTTCCAGTCTTTCTAAATAGAGAGAGTTGTATTAAACAATGGAATATTCAGCCTTCCCAATTTGGTCCGTGCACATTTTGCATTATTAAATACAATCGAAAATCCCCTGCGTTCTGAATAATCAATTGAATATTAAAATTGCCTTCATAATGTCTGATTCAATTATCTGACAGAATGTTAATTAAAGATTTTCAGTTCAGTTTATGAGGCTGAAGGCCCAAATTTATGGTTTATTAGATTATCCTGAAATATTTAATAGAAGGATCGCAGATTTTGATTAAGTTACCAAAGGATAGATGGATATTCTTGGAATGAGACATAGCTGGCAGTCTGTGATATTTTAAACTGAGTTGAACGAACCTATAGAGCTTTTGTTTCATAATTACAGCCTGCAGCTTTCTTTCAAGTTGTCTCTGATCATGACGTATAAATCTGTATCGCTAACGACGCTAGCCAGATTTTTATCGGATTACTACGTTAAATTTAACTTTGTTTTATCTTCTGTAAGACTTTGTTATGACCAGGAATCTTAATCAGGAATGATACAATACTATTTCAATTGACAATGCCTACCTGATGGCCACATAGGTTATCTAAATTTTGTCAGAAAGTCAGTACGATTATAAAATGCCCTTTCGTCAATTTTCCTTTCGGTCTCTATTTCTTTCCTTTTCCAGTACGACAAACGGAATGGAGTTATATTTGTTTGGGACTCGTATTTGTTGGGAGGAATTTCGAAGAACAATATTTAACAATGCCCGTCTGTTGCCTGTTCTGGTAGGGAATGCAAACAAGGAAGGGGGAAGTAAGAATATAAAGATAAACGGTTGCGGTCTAAAATCCATCAGTAACCCTCATAGTTTTAGTTTCGACTGTGACAAAGATTTATATGGAATTCTTCAGCTCGGAAGTAAACTCATTCCAAATAAATATTTTTGTAATACGTCCTAAATAGTAAATGTTTCTTGTTTTCATAATTACTTTCAAGTAATACATTTTCAATAAGGTACCACAGAAAGCATCCAAGGGTGTAAAGTTTGGTCACCGTGTCGGCCAAGGTTTACTGTGGGCCTTACTTAGATAAAGTTATTCTTATTCAAGATCCACATTACGCGTGCGTACTTAAATATTAAAATAGGGACAACTTTAAGGAAACGAATGAAATCGACAAAGTCAAAGTGCCCTTTTACTTCACACGTTTCTACCAGGTGAAAGATTGAGGCAAATATCTGTCAGAAAACAACTACTTCCCTGGCTTATACCACGACGGACATTGAACCACATCTGACAGATATTTGTGCAGCGTTCTTCCAAGAAGACCCAATTCCAGTTGTGTATCTTGTAATTGAACGGTAGATTATCCTTCATTTGGCTGGAAATGACCACCTGCAGACATGCATGTTTCGAGGTATTGCCTCTCATCAGTTTCTGACAGATGTTTGCCTCATTCTTCTATTTGGTGGAAACGTGTGGAGAGAAAGGGTACTTCGACTTTGTCGATTTTATTCGTTTTGTTATCGTGATAATCCCCAGCACATACCTATTTTCGAACTATGTATCTCTAGTGGGAAACAGCTCTGGCATTATATTTGCTAGTGTACCATAATGTTGAGACCATCAATAATGGCCAGTGCCAAATGAAAATTATCCAATGCATCTTCTAGATCTTGTCGTAAGAGACGAAGGTAGTGTTGAACAGTTGAGGACGTCTGGTGGATAAATAGAACTATGTATGGTGCCAGAAATTCCACACCAAATATTGAATCCTAGATGATCTCTTCACATGTTGATTTCAACATGACCAGTAGTGTGTGTTGTACTTGTTGAATTTCTGTTTTTTTGAGTCTCCAATCTCAATAAATACTGTGAGATTCTCCTTATTAGGCATACTCACTAAAACCTCCACCTCTGTGTAGGTCCGGTCAGGCTATTGCCTCCGGTGACACATAGGCCTATTGGGGCATTGTATCTTACCTATGTTGTAATGTCACAGTACCGAATCCAATACTTTTGTGCCCTGTACGAGTTTGTACAAGTTTCGTGTTGGGAGGGAACTGTAAACTTTTGGGTCGCCAGGTGGCTGCCCGAAAATTGCCTGTTTTTTGTGGTCTAGAACTTCGCAATAGCACAGTATGTGTTTCACGGTTTCTGGATCCTTACCGCATAGTCTGCAGGTCAGGTCTCCATCATATTGCCCCATTTTTTTGAGGTGCTCCTTCACTGGTGCATGTCCAGTCAGGAGTCCCATAATGGTTCTCAACTGTCTCCTGTTCATTGTTAACAGGTTTGCCGTTCTTTTGTTACACGATCCTTTGATATATTCTTTCCCGTGTTTGTTTTCTGGGAAATTATCTCAGTTGTTTTTGTACTTATCTCTAATCCAGTCTTTACAGATGCTCCTACTGCACACTTTGGTACCCCTAGCATCTGCCCTTGGTTTGGGAGCATTTCCGATCCTCTTCATGCGAGTTCGTCTGCTTTCTCATTGCCTGCGATTCCCTGATGACCTGGGACCCATATCAGTTTGACTTTATTTCGGTCTGACAGAGTTTTCACTTCTTCTTTGCAGTCCCATACCAGTTTGAACGTTACTTCCTTGCTAAACAAGTTTTCTCCAGCAAATAGTTTTTGACAGGATAGCACAGGTTTTTCAAATGAACCATAATTTTTTAAATTACGTAATGAACGCCTCAGGTTTTTGTTCACCCAGGTATTCGTTCGAATAAATGTGTTTCGCTTCTAAACAATAATTTCTGTGGCTTAGAAGGCGTCAAATTTTCTTCGTTTCTAAAATTACCTCTCTCTATTTTAATGTAGGAAAATCGAATGCACTGACCACAATAACAACAACGGTAATACTCATTCAAGAAAAAAATAATTTATAAAAACTGAAAGCTATTTATGCCGTGTACTTTTATTTCGTGCCATATAACATAAAACATAGTTGATGATGTTTGTTTCCGAGAGAAAGATAAATCAGGCTTCCTACCGCTTCTCTGAAAGGTACTCCCACTGCTTTCTTAATCTCATCCTCACAAGGTAACTGATTATTAGGTGTTGACACTGTTTTCGAGTTGCTCATTCCAAACTTCTCCAAAATTTTCTTACAATAATTGGATTGATGCATAAAAATAGAACCTTCATGATTTCTCGATATTTTCAAACCCAAGTAGCAATCCAAATCACCATATTTTATTTCAAAATCCGCTCTCAGATGCCCCAAAATATCAAACACATCCTTTTCATCTGAAGCAGCAATTATACCGTCATCTACGTAAATGGCCATGATAACATTACGATCGTCTTTGACAAATACAGACAAAAAACTCTTGAATTTTTGATTCCACATCCTAGGAGCTTGTTTGAGGCCGTATAAACTCTTTCGTAACTTGAAAACTCTGCCCGTTCCGTCGTCAAAACTATGAGGTTGATACATGTAAATTTCTTGGCTCAATTTGATATTAAAACTGCATTTTTGTACGGAAATTGTAATTTATTTTTCGCAGCGTATGACAATATGATTCTGATTGAGTCAAATTTAACAACTGGACTGAAAGTTTCACCATAGTCGACTCCATATTCTTGTGCATAACCCTTCACGACAAGTCTTGCATTGGAAATTTCAGTTTTATCGGTATTTTTCTTTATTTTGTACACTCATTTGTTACGAATTGTCTTCTTGTTCTCAGGTAGTTCAGTGAGAGTCCATGTTTGATTTGATTTCAGGGATTCCAATTCTTCCGTCATTGCAACTTTCCATTTCTCCGAATCATCAGAAGATATTGCTTCCTCGAATGAACTCGGTTCGTTCTCAGATAAATTTACTGCTGCCTGGACAAGATTTCCATATCTCTCTGGTGCCTGGATTTTATCTCTATTTCTGAGATGATACATACAGCCAAACTCTTGGGAGGATGCCTCTGTTTTATCTTCAGTTTCATTATCTTGAGATTCATCACTCAATCGTGAACTTTCTGACTCTTGAGTATGTGGTTCCTTAACATCAAGCAAAGGTAACTGAACTGTTTCTTCCTGTGATATTTCAGGTATAATGGGATCCACTTGTTCATTGAATATAACATCTCTTGAAACCTTCAACAGTTTTGTTACCCAACCAGATTCAGTAACCTTTCGATGTGTCGGAATACCCAACGAATGTGCCACTTTTACTTTTTGCATCTCACTTTTGGCGTTTTTCTCTTGGAACATAATCGAATACTATTGCTCCAAAAACATGAAATGCATTGATATCAGCGGATTTGTTGAACCATAGCTCGTATGGAGTTTTGTCGATAACTGTACTGGTACCCGTTCGATTCAATATATAAACTGATGTATTTGCCGCCTCAGCCCACAATAAGGTTTTTCGACTGTAGTAGTGTTCTCGCCATTTCAACTACTGTTCTATTTTCTCTCTCTGCGGATCCGTTTTGTTGAGGAGTATAGGGTACACTTTTCTGATGAACGATTCCGAATTCTCTCAGCGAGGAACTTACTTCGTGATTGCAATATTCCTTGCCATTATCCGTTCTCAAAACTTTGACAGGTGAATGATTATTTGACATGAAAATCAGAAAGTCTCTCAACTTACTTTTCACCTCATCTTTATGTTTGATGAAGTAAATGAATCGGAAATGGGTGTAATCATCCTTGAAAAGAAGAAAGTATCGAGATCCACCCAATGAACTCTCTTCCATGGGGCCGCATATATCTGAATGGATGAGATGTCCCTTTTCAACTGATTTACTGCAACTCGAAGGAAATGGCATTCTTTTCTGTTTCCCAAACAAACAATTTTCGCAGAATTGTTTATTCGGTGATATCTTGACACCTGACTTTTTCAAAACTTTCACGACGTGATCCATATTTTGATGTCCCATACGTTCATGCCACAATTTCAAAGACACGTTAACTGCGTTGGCTTGGTGATTTTCTTGAGCGATTACATCAAATTTCAGTCGAAATAGCTTCTTCACTCGAACAGCTTCAACAATAACTTCGCCATTTTTTTGTCAGATTTTAAAGTAAGGCCTTTTTCTAATCCTGACAGAAAATAAATTCATAGTGATTTCTGGAACATGAAGAACATTTGTAAGTTCTTTTTGTGAACAGCGCCCGTTCACTTCAACTTTCACTTTTATTTTTCCCACTGCAACGGCTTGATGGTTGATCCGTCAGCAATTTTAACATCTTTGGGATGGTCGAATTGCTTGTACTCCGTGAACTAGTCTCTTTTGAATGTCATGTGGTCTATAGCGCCTGAATCTAAATACCATGCATCACTTTCTTCACCAGTTATTTTGGATTTTGTTAGAATGAGTTCTTGAAAATCATCTGCAGTTGCCAAGTGACTTTTTCTTAAATGACTTCCCTTTCTTCTATCTGAATGTAATTTAAATCTACAGTTGTTCTTCCAATGGCCTTCTCTTTTACAGTAGTGACATCTTCCGGGTTTTCTTTGATATCTTTGTTTCATTTCATCTTGGGTTTTATGAACATTCTTTCCGATGAAAGCATTTTCTTCCAGGTTGGAATTTTGCACTTCCAATCGGGATTCCTCTAATAACAGACGTGATGTTAGATGTTCTAGCGTTTTTCTTTCTTCACTCGAAGATTCCCAAGTGGCATGGAAATGCTTATATTTTTCAGGAAGTGTCATCAGGATTTTTGTCATTATCTTAGATTCGGATATGTTTTCTCCCAGTGCACTCATGTTCTGCCAAATATTCTCTAGTTTAGCCAAATAGGTGGATATATCGTCTTCTGGTGAACAATTACTCGTTGAGCCACACTATCGCCTTTCTGCCATTTTGCTAACTCTGTCGCCTCATTTGGTTTATGCTTGGTGCCTGCTACAATTTCCCATAGATCGGTCGCCTTCAAATGGATCCTGATCATGAATTTCCACTGACCCCAATTATCATCGTTGAGTTTTTCAATTTTTGGAATTTCGTTTTCCATACTGACTTAACAGACCTGAATCAGATTATGAATACTTAGAAAATGTCTGGGCCCATAACCTGTTGTAAATAACTGAAGAAAACGTGGATTGAAAAGTTTTTAATACTGAACAAATTGACATCTATATCAGTAAACAAGAATAATCATTTTTTTTTGGTAACTATTACATAAAACAAATTTCAAATAAACTCATATCTCAACAAATGGAGATGCAGAAATGTCAAGTTTTTTTGACAGTATTACAAATACAATATTTTTGGAATATTTCAACTCCTATTCATTGACCCCTCAATTGACAACTTTTTGACCAATCAACTTACTTTGTAACTCTTACGGTTATCGAGATCCCCAAGCTGTTCATCTCTTTCTTCGGCACACTGTATAAATATGAGAATCAAGATCTTAATGATAAATTGACAGAAAAAAATTGAAAAGTTTTGTCTGCTTGAGATTATCCCGTATTTTACTATAGGAGGTTCTTCAATGGAATATCGTTGATGAATTACTCTACAAATAGAACAAGTACCCACTCAGGAAATTTCCATTCATTTCAGAAATAATTGTGAGCAACCCTCTCCGACGAAACTCTTGAAGTGTGAGTACTCAAATTTATTTAGGCTAACGACAAAGTATTCTGCTGCTATCCAACTACGATCTCGCAATTCATTCATTGAGAAGTCAGCCGAATTCATCAGGTAACATTGCTTCCGTGTATTGTGAGTTGAAGGATGAGCGGATGGAATGTTTATGAAAGGATTTTGGAACATGAAAAGCCAGCTGTGACTGCCACATAAGCACCTTAAATAAATGAACCTATTTCGTTTACAATTTGCGACAAAATTTCACATTAAAACACATTTTGTATATGAGGGGTGGCATGTTCTCAATTAAAATGTGTGATTTCGACTCAGTATGATATGGGACAAATTATTATTATAAAATTATATCTGTAAGTGTGATTTACGCCAACCAATTTACTATTCTTCTATAAAAAATGAGCAAAATACTCAAAAATTTATTTTTTGAAAACATAGAAAAATGCCAAGGATGAAAATTGTTCAGTTTCCAATTTTATATATTTCCTTAAAATTTTTACATTCTACTGTCTCATAATTTTGATGAAAACGAGACTTCGATGTCATATCTTGCCCAGAAAAACCCACATTGACTTGTTACGAGTAAAAATTGCACTTCCAGAAACTCGTCTTTGTTTTTGCAAAGTTTATATAAATATTTTTTTTCATTTCATTGTGGAACTGATTCGGATTTTCATTGTATTGACATTAATGTGTTAGTAATCGTATAAACAAATTATTCTTCATTCTTATCGTACTCGCATTTCATTTCTTAACAGATTCCAATCCAGTTTGATTATTTTTCTGACTAATAATTCAGTTACAAAAAAATCCGATATATAATACTTTTCTATAAACTGAACAATGATCTAGAGTTTCATAACTATTCGAAAAACTTTCGTTCTAGCGATTTATACTAATCATATAAAATTTCGTGATTTTAAACTATATACAAGACTAATGCACAACATTTCGGGAAGAAAATATTACAATTGATCGGATCAAAATAATGTTTGCATTAGTAGACTTTTGAAAAAAAAAATTACCTTTGGTTTATGTCAAATTATTGCGTTAAATGAATCGAGTAGTTTTGCGTACAGATTTTCGTAAATTTATAAATCACAAATAAGTGCCATGTACAATGTTATCCACACAAGACAAAATTCAAATCGTTCTTTCATGTGGTGAGAATGTGCTATATCAGGATTTGTTAGTCTTTTCAATCACCGAAATTCAGGAAGAAATATTCACTTTAGTACCGTAGGAAGGATATTGAAAACATTCAAAGAAACTGGCTCTGTGAACAATCGTTTCAAGAAACCACATAATCCAATAAGGTATAACGGAGAAGAACAATAATTCAATGTTTGTTTGAGCGTTGTTGGAAACGGAAAAACTAATATAATGAATATTATTGAAAATACAGGGGTTGGCAGAGAAACTGTGAGAAGAATTTTGAACAAGAATAATTTTAATCCCTGTAAGCCGAATTTCGTACACACTCTTAAATAAATAGATTTCGATATTCGAGTACGATTTTCATTTTGGTTCCAAGGTGAGAAAGAAAATGATATCGTATTTCCATACCGGATTTTATGGGCAACTTTCACGTCGAACGGAACAGATAGTTTCCAAAATTGTCGGTGGTGGTATAACAATAATCCAAATATCTTAATAGAATGCAGTGACCACTATTCATTCAAGAGAAATGTGTACTGTTAAGGAAAATAATTTCTGATAGAATTTTTATTTTTTTTTTTCGTTAACCAGCTCGTTAACTCGTCTCGTATCCAGTGTGTGGCGGACTACGTGGCGGCCAATAGGCCCTTCACACCAGCAGTGTGGCGAATTGCCGCAAATTTAAGACGAGCTCACCACATACTAAATAAAAACGTGCTATTGACCATCGAACAGCACTGTCTTGATAGGATACGAATGCTAGGGCCTCACTAGTAAGGCGGGCGAGAAGCATCGCGGAAAACATGAAGTTCCGCGATGAAGCTTCTCGCCTATTCCAAGAGCCTTCACGTGTTGCGGATAACCCGCCGGCGGCTGATCGGGTAGAAACCTTCTGGAAGAACATATAAGAGTTTCCGCAACCAATCAACGTAGATACTCTGCAGGAGGCTTCATCAGCCTGAGCTTGAAGAACTGCGCAAGCCGATAACTCCGGAAAAAATTCGACGGGCCCTCAAAGGCTCGAAGAATTTTGCTAATCTAGGCCCTGACCCGCCACCATCTAGCAAGAGTTTTCAACTCTTGGATAGATGGGGAGCAGCAGATTCCGTATTGGCTTGTCCAGGGGCAAAGTGTGCTAAACCTCAAACACAGAGATTTATCTGATCCGAAGAACTACAAACCGATAACATGCTTGAACGCATGATATAAGATGTTTACCCGCATCGTATACATGCGAATATTCTGAGCCGGTATATGAACGGATATATGACCAAAGATGGTCAAAGAAGGGGGTCGCTGGCTGCAAGGAAAACCTGCTGATTGACAGGTGCATCACAGAGGATTCCGTGCAGTATAAGCGTAACTTTCCAATGGCCTGAATCGATTATCGCAAGGCATTTGATACAACTTTGCATGAGCTTATCATGCATTCGATCAGATGCCTTGCGGTACCCGATCAAATAGTGGGATGCGTTGAACAGCTGATGCCGTTCTGGAGGACTCACATCGGCATAATATCTGGTCAAGTTAGAGTCCAAACAGCACACGTTATCTTCAAAAGGGGCGTGTTTCACGGAGACTCCCTTAGCCATTTTCTCTTCTGCATCTCACTATTGCTATTATCCGTTCCGTATGGTTTTACATGGATGTCCTCAAACTATATGAATCCGGAGAAATGAATTTTTATCATTCCTTAAGGGTGGTGCAAGAGTACACGCTTGCTATCGGAATGGAGTTTGGGATAAAAAAAATGTACCACGGTTCATCTCAAAAGAGAACGATGCGAGGAATTTGGAGACGATTCAGCTCATAGACGGAAGCATCCCACATCATCTGGATGCTCGAGACCCGCATACCAAACTAGGGGTGAAACAACGCCACATCTAAAAGGTAACTACTGCTCGAAACTCCCTCCGCGGAAAATATCAGCATGAACTCCGACACTTCTGGTGATCCAAACTGTCGAGGAAGAACAAAGTTGCTGCAACTAATATGCTCGCCATTCCGATTCCAATTACTCCTTTGGAGTAATAAAATGGACTGAGGGACTCAGAAAGAGCTGCAACAACGTATAAACTCAAAATATTATGCATCTTTATGGGAGCTTGCATCCTGAATCAGATGTTTGACGGAATGGTACTGAATGGAGCCTGTGAGTCATCAGGAGTTCAGATCCCCTTTTCTGCTCTGTCATCGAGTTGGAACCCGTTTAGCATAGAGCTGCGGAGAGTGAGAGGCTCTTACAGCTACACAAGGATAAGCCAATGCATAGGGTCTTCTTCAAGAACATTGAAGACCTTGGCTTACCTAGAATCCTGACATTTGCTTTTCTTAGGTTAGGTAGGCTGAAGTCGGAAACCGAGAAAGTCATAATTGCCTGCCAAGATGGTGTCTTCAACACCCTCGTATATTATTGTAGTCGCGTGATGGGTATAGAGATCCCTGACACTAGATGTAGAGCGTGTTGTGGGGAAGCTGAGACCATAATGTGTTTGCTGTCAGCTTGTCTAGCTTATGCGGCCCCAGCCTACATCCACAGGCATAACGCAGGCCTAAGGGTGTTGTACTACCATTTACGACACGTATACGGAATAAACGAGACACCGATGTTGCCTTATGCTCCGGGGGATATTGACTCCGTTATATAGAATGATAAGTGCCGAATCTATTGGAAGTACTCATTTACCACCCTCAGGCAAATACAAGCCAATAAGCATCGGCCATCAGAGTAGGACGATTTTCGTCATAGGGTTTTTGGCTTCTGGCAAAACGAACATCGTTCGAATAAAGAAGAAAAAACTGACTGAATATCGAGATCTACTCTTTGAACTCCGCAGGCTTTACCCAAACCATTCTTTTGAAATGGTAGAAATAGAGTAGAGATACAATTTGGGAGGAGGGAGTCAATGACCTATTTCAAGGTCAACTATTCGTGTCATATTACACACGTTTCCGGTTATACTTTTCCATACATGAAAAACTAATGGTGAATTCGAATTGCCCACATCGAGGAGAGTCCAAATCTGCAATAAGATGGCTACTTTCGATTTCCACTTCCAGTCGTCCGATTTCGATAATTTTGTCATTTATGGATTCGTCTGGATGTCAAGATATCAAGGAACATATTTTCCTAAGCCAAAAGGTTATAGGAGGCTAACTTCGTAATTATTGAAGGTACAACGGTGTGCGGGTATCCAAACAACAAAACTTTTATTGGAGATTGGGAAAATGATCGAATTTCGACAGTGGTAGCATGTATGTGAAGGTTTTACGTATTTTTATCTGTTTTTTGATTTCGTTATCGTATTCAGACGTAAACTAGAGGAATTTGAAAGACGTGTTGAAGAATTAAGTTGAGATATTCGAACATCATTATTATTATCACACTTCAAAACTCGGAATATTCCATATACAATCATTATTGTTCGTATATTATTCAAATCGCACTCGGGACTGCATAGACGTCCTGTAAACGCAAAACGAAAACTTTTTAATCTCTCATATCCCCAACGATACGATTTTTCTTTGGTCCATTTTCCCACCTTACATTCGACAAATGACATAGGCAGCCATGTTTTTTCTCTTAAATGTCGGTACACCCAGTATAGCACGGTGACAAGTAGCAGCCATGTTTTTTTCCTCTTGATTGGTGTTTTTTGAGTCACCCTTTACAATCCTTTGTGAAGATACCCTGTTGATTTTTCTTTTCCAGCACGTTAATGAGACACCCTCTATACGTTAAGAACTACCATGATTTTGTTCCTACTTT
This sequence comes from Chrysolina americana, assembly GCA_958502065.1. Lineage (NCBI taxonomy): Eukaryota > Metazoa > Arthropoda > Insecta > Coleoptera > Chrysomelidae > Chrysolina > Chrysolina americana. The sequence continues at coordinate 76,110,516 of OY293414.1, forward strand.
TCGAAACATTATTATTATTATCACACTCTAAAACTCGGAATATTCCATCTACAATCATTAATGATCGTATATTATTCAAATCGCACTCGGGACTGCATAGACGACCTGTAAACGCAAAACGAAAACTTTTTAATCCCTCATATCCCTTTTGTTTTCCCTCTTAAATGTTATGTTGGTACACCCTGTATACCAGGATATATTGCATAACAAAATATTTTTGACATGTCTTTCATGTATGAAAAAGTATAACCGGAAACGTGTGTAATATGACACGAATAGTTGACCTTGAAATAGGCCATTGACTCCCTTCTCCCAAAGCTCTCTCATTATATCTCTACTAGAAAGGGGAAAATTCTTCGTCCTTTCTTCCCATTACCGCTATTTGACATTTCAAGTGCAAACACCAATTTGTCCACGAATTCGTGTAGTGCATGTTCTCAATGCAATAAAAACAGAGAGACATATCCTAACAAGCTACGTGATAACGACAATCCGATGGTCACATGCGGTCTGAAACCGGCTAACATTCCACTACACGTGTTTATTCAAATTGAAACCATACACCAGAGTTGTCAATGTAGCAAGTACTCTTGACCCTCTCCTGTCGTTGACTTTCGAACACCGAGAACCAGTTGATATAGTGGACCTAAAACAGAAAACAATGGAACGTCGTCGGTATAGCTGGGATTTCTCGGTGAACAATACAAGGGTTGGAACGAGCACGACATAACAATAGGGTCAAACGCGTTACGGAAAATTGTGAAAAATTACAGATTCCAGCGGCGGCGGCTCTGATTTTTGTGAAAGTAAATCCTACTATACAGTTCAATCAAGAAACAATTTTCAGACTTCTGTGCACACATCTAGAGTATTACAATGATTCAATCAGAATATGGATTCCTAGTAAGGATTACAGGATTTAACTTTATTTTCTGACAAAGGTTTTTTCCATTCTTTTGGAAACTATCAAACATATGCAACAGAATATCCTTCAATTTCTTAGTATTACTTATTTTTTTCCAGTAGAGTTGCGAAACATCATGCCATTTTACTGTAAACTGCTGAACAAATACATGAGAAAGAAAATTGGGACATTTTCCGACAAATGGGCAAAAACTTAGATCAATTTACATTTCAGATGAAGCTAGATAAAGCACATATCACAAATGAAACATTGTGATTTCTGGAAGTACTTTATGTAAACAGGATCATTAATAGAGATTTGTGGCCCCCTCACAGTCCTGACCTGATTACTCTAGATTGTTATTTGTTTGATCGGTTCAAAAATAGTAATTTTATTGATTGCCAATCGCTAAGAATTAATTAACTCCAGCGCGTTTTTTTGATAGTATATGACTCTACCGATGTGACATTGATGAAATCAACCATGTCAAAGTACCCTCAACTCAACTCAACTACAAAAATGTCCACCAAGTAGAAAATATGACGCAAACATCTGCACAAGGAACCGAGTGCTTGGTAGGTAATCAAACAGTCCAGAATGGTATTAACCGTTGGCCTTCCGACACACGTACGGGGGTGGATTCCATTCCAGAACAGTCTCTGATTGACAGAATGCGAAAATCAATCACGCCGAGTTTGACACTCCGTCAATAAATTCCCCTCTTCAAAGGGACCAGTTCATGTTTTTGGTGCAATAGACCAAATGCATGAACATTTTGTGCGAGTATTTAACCAAGGAAAATATTAATAATAGCAGTCCCAACCCGCACAGGATATGCCATTTGGTACACTCTTCGACTGTCAAGAGAAGCTGCGACAACTTGACGTAGAATCTCATAAGATGTTGCGTAGAATCATAGGAGCTTGCTTCCTAAATCGTCCGTTCTACGGTTATACTTCCCCAGACAACGGGGAGGCTGTAGACTTTTGAGTTTGAAGTGTCTACGTACCAGAATGGTTCTGGATGGAACATGTGGAGTCATCAGGAGTTCAGACAACCCGTGTGACCGATGAACCCGGTCTCGTATTCGACACTGAACGAACGAACCTAAACTCTGTCACGGAGTTGGAACCTGTTCAGCAATAAGCCGATGTGAAAGCTGCGGAAAGTGAGAGGCTCCTACAGCTACATAAGGATAAGCTAATGCATGGGGTCTTCTTCAGGAACATTCTGGCTTATCCTGTTACCTGACCTCCGCATTTATCAGGTCAAGCGGGCTGAAGTCAGAAAATGAAGGATTTATAATGGTCTGCCAGGATGGTGTCTTCAACACCCTCGTCTACCGTAGTCGCGTTAGGAGTATAGTGCTACCCATACCTGGGACAGCCGAGACCATAATGCATTTGCTGTCAGCCTGCCTAGCGTATGCGGTCCCAGCCTGAATCCAAGTATAACGCGGCGCTATCAGTGTTGTACTACCATCTTCGACACTCATGCAGTATAGGCGAGACACCGGTGTTGACTTATGCACCAGGGGATATTGAGTCCGTTGTGGAGAATGAGAAGTGTCGAATCTATTGGAATATTTCATTCCTCACCTTCAGGCAAATACGAGCCAATGAGCGTGATGAAGTTCTTCTCGACCATCAAAGTAGTTACAGAGTTTTCGACTCCTGGCGAAACCAACATCTTCCAAAAAGAGGAGTAAAACAGACAACATTTTGATACCTTCTCTTTGAACTCCGCAGGCTTCACTCGAACCATCATGTTGAAATTTTGTTTCTGATATAGGGTAACGTGGTGGAATGATGGACACGCTGCAGTCTGGAAAGTATGTCGGTTTGCCGTAATGCAACAGAAATCTTAGCCGGACGAATGCAGAGGGCCGTAATTCTTAGTTCACTTCGCCTCCTCGTGGCACATGACCCAACGGACGTGGGGAGTGTTTACTGGGGACCAGCATGCCCTCCGGATGAATCGAGGCAACTGAGACTAGGCCCGACTGGGAAATTCCTGAGAAAAAATAATACTCATCAGATGCACTTTATCGGATTCAGGTCTAAACTCAAAACTATGATATCAAGATGTGATACACAATTTCTTCTTAAAATTCTGGTGGAAGCATTAGCGATTATATATCGATGATTTGATTGATTTGATTCATTAATTTCAATAGAGGTGTAAGAGTGAGACGTTCTTTTATTGTAGAGGCTGCGACAGAACTATTGAGTACGGTGTGGGTTTACATTAAAAGTAAATAGTTCTAGAATTTTCGTGTGAAACTGCTATACAGTTTACTCTATCTAAATGGAGGAAACTCATTGATGATGAAAACTATATTATGGCAGTTTTTTTCAATTTTAAAAGAGTATTTGAAACAATTGATAAATCAATATTGATAAATCATGGGGGAAATATCACAGAGTGGGTGGTGAGGTACTGTAATGGATAGAATCTTATTCGAAACACAGGAGACAAATAACGAAAGTTGCAGAGTATGAGTCAAATGAAATCCAAAATAACATTGGTGTACCACAAGGCAGAGTATTGGGGCCACTACTATTTATTATATATATCAATGACATAAATAATGTGAATGGTTTCGATTTCATGAATTTATACGCAGATGATATTCTTGTTGCTTGCTATGGACCAGAATTGAATTCAACTTTGAATAAAATAAACCAGGCACTAAAGCATATCGAAGTATTTCTTGAAACCAATAGACTTAAACTGAATGCCAGCAAAACTGAAGCCATGATATTGGGTACCAAACATAAAGTCTCTAACATACAGTATCCAAATTAAAGAAGAAAATCAGTTGGTGGAGTTTGCATGAAATTTCAAATATATGAGTTTTATTATCGATGGTTGTCTTGAATATAAGGCTCACTGTGATTACGTGTGCAAGAAAATTTCCAAATTTTTTTTTTTTTTTTTTTCAGACAAGCTCCACTATTGACCGTATTTGAACGAACAGTATACCGCACATTTTGACTACTGCGCTTCAATACAATACACTGGATTGGTTTTCGGTAAGAAATAAGTTGTTTTTCAATACAACGAATTTCATCAGTATACTTCTAGAACCTCAAATAGTTTCCATATAAGTAGGACCCAATACCATTCATCAATGAGAAGTTTATTCTTCAAGGTCTCAATGATTTCAATGATCTACCATCTGAAGTAAAAAATAGTGCAACTTTGCAAGTTTTCTAAATCAAATTGAGACTATTTTTAGAAATATTTCAGAACACCATAGGAATGTTAAATTCTTTTTATTGTATTTTATTTTCAATGTGATGTGATTTACCATGATTTAGATTTTAGTTATGTGTTTATATTCCATATTAGTGTTATGCCAGTTTTATTGTTATTTATTCATAAGATTAATGGTTGAGCTCATTTCATTCTATTTTATTTATATGGAAATAAAACATTATTATTTTTTATATTAGTTTATTCCTATTTAATAAAGCTACCTACTTACTATATCCACCCTATAACTGAATTATAATATATTCTGCAAATGATATAGAATTTTGGTAGTATTTTCTCATTAAATATTCTAATATTCGATTAGCAGAACTCACTACATTAATTTGTCATGGAACGTTTGAAAGAGGAAGTATTTTATGTAACTGAAGTTTTTGATTATAGTTTTTCTAGTCAGAATCTCTTCGTTCATCAAATTATCAAAAATTACTCTACCTTTTGAGCGCATAGTTTATAATAAAATTTTTTTTATCATATTACTTCCTAATGCTGATAGTGTCTCTCTCAACCAATACATAGTCCCTCACTGTTTGAATATTTTAAATATTTTCAAGTTATCCGTAAACATTGTGAATATTTTAATATCGACGGAAGATCATTGATGAATAATATGAATAGTACAGGACCTGAGTAAAATTCCTGGGGGATACCTCAGTTTGCAAGAAATTTCCGTTGTGAATACAATAGTTTCTTTGTCTGGAATTGTTTTCGTTCAACTGTAAGAAATTTTGTGATATTTGTGATAATTATAGATCATAATTATTATGTTGTAATTGTTTCATGAGCTATATTTCATCCGCTGACATATTATAATGACATTGTCACATTATTTGAGTGACAATGAAATTCATTTCAGTCTTCAAAATTGGTCCATCTATTTCCATACATTTCTCCCATTTACGAACATTGAAGAAACTCTATACAACTCAGTAAATGCCACTTATTCTAGAGATATAGTGGTTGAAATTCCTCAAAAAACTATTGATATAAAATGTTTTTATACCCGATAACGTACAGAAAAAATCTTATTCATCCGACACAATCATTATTAAGTCCATGAAATTCTACGCATCTTCACAATATCCCATTAGACGGCAGAAACGCCGTCCATGCTAGCTTTCCAAATCAGACGACATTTTTCGCATTTGGGAACGGACGATAGTTTAGAGGACACAAAAGAACACGCTTCTGCAATTTGCGGATCTCGATAACAAATCGAGTAGGGTGACATAAAAGCTATTCATTCCAGAAAAGTGTTGAGAGGGTTCGAACATTCAACTTGACGGAAATAAATATGACTAATCTTCATAGGACAGAAATAGAGAAAACAACTCGTATTATTAATGAATCGTTTGTTCCAAATCAGATTTATTTCAAGTTTCTTTTATAGGTTATTTTTGAAACATTGTTTCGAAGCTTTCAATATGATGATTCTCTATCCTGTACATTAATCAATTTTGGGTTTCAAAATAATTTGACCCCAGTTTGAACATTTTGAACGAATTTTGATTTTCAATTTTGACTAAGTGAATGAAATTATAAAAAAACAGTGATATGTAAGTAGAATATGGTATCCAATTCAGTGAACCATTTTAACTGCATTTTTTTGTATTCTCATCAGGAACATTTAGATTAGATTAGTTTGGAGCTATGGAACTCTGCATCGGGAACTGTTCTCTGAGTAATACAGTCTAAGAACTCAATAGGCAAAGTAACTACACTGACTCTGACTTTGAGGACAAGCTATATTTTCTGAAGTAGCAGCTGTGGAATGAACCCAATAAACACACACACGTGGAATATACGTTTAATTGTGGTAGCTGTCGTTGATGACAAATAATAGCGGTACTAATTATTCATTGAAAAACTATATGAATAAGTATTTCTGATTAATTCATAATTAACCACTCATTGGCAACGCTGCACGGTGCACCGTCAGTAAGCGTGGTCACGTTGACGGTTGAACAAACGATACATACATAGGACATAGGTAGTTCTCCCGCCGCCAACGCGACGACGTAGATCATCTTCCGTTTCTTTTTTTTTCAGGTTAAGTGTTTATGTGATTCAACTAGAGGCACGAGGATAATTTGGTAAGTACCTACCTACCTTGTTAATGAATTCTATAGTGTGCAAACATCAAAAAATATTTCCCTGTAATCTGTACTATTTATTATATATTATATGACTATATTTGGCAAAGTCGTCTTCAAAAAGGTTGTGAAGTCTGCATGCTTTTTTACAGCAATGATTTTCATGCTAGTTATCTGACTCATGGAACGTATGGAAGCTACCATACGTTATTCCTATTTGCACAAATCTAAATGGAGTATTTATATTTGAAAGTCATAATTTTTAGTCGAACAAAGTTAATAGAATAGGTAATTATTGATAATATAGTGGTTATGTCTATTCAATTGTGATACGTTGATATAACGTGGATGAAAGGTAGGTAATCCAACACGTTGAAAATGGTTGGATGAACGAACGTTGAGTTGATGAAACGTTGATAAAGGGTAGATAATTGAACTTGTTGAACATGGACCTGGTACCTGTTTGACACAAGTACCTACAGTTCCCTGTCTGAAATTATTTAGAATAATCACGTTAAAACAAATATAGCAATCAAATGTGAACTCCGAATAATATCAATACCCGCATAATCAGTGGAACTCAAAAATAAACTGTTAACGCCTTTCATATTCAAACTTCGAATTTCGTATTCTTTTTTGCATTTGTAATTTACGATTTCCGCTACATATACGTTTCGAAAGATCGATAATCGACTACCACCAAATTTTTATACCTGTAAACCCTCGTGAATACCTACATATTGATGCTGATTAGTGTATTTATTATTTATGTATCTATTATTTGTTAGGTCGCAAGATTGAAGTTGGTGGCACTTCTCCTGAAGACCACACCAGGATAATTTCAAGATTCCTCTTAACTAATGAGCTGGCCTGCCTGTACAATTGGAAGGGCACAGATAAGAAGGCGTTCAAGGAAACATGTGATCAAACTAATTTATGGTACGGATATGCCTTATGTGCCATATTCCATAATAATATATTGAATAATTTTTGCAGTTGCCGTAAAAAAAGAGTTTGGGTCAGCAACTGATATCCAAATCGCAGATGAGTCAAAAGACTGGTTGAAGTTCGCAAAGAAGCGGATGAATGATGCTATCAAGTCAAAGCAAAAAAGGAATATGTGATGGACATAAATATATATTTTTTCTTTAGTATATAAAATAACCAAGCATTTTTAATCTTGTACAAGTGATATTTAAGTTACCGTCTTTTTCTCTGAACAATGCAATATGAGTTTTATTTGTTATTATATTGCTATATTTATTTTTTTACCATTAAACCTATTTCTTATTACAAAATTTAAGAAATCTGTGTTTTTATGCTAGCCTTTTTAATTCAGAAATTAATACCTACTCGAAGAAAAATAGCCTACCACTAGGACTAAGCAAAATCAAAACAAGTATTATGGTATGTATATTTCGTGTAATGAACGATGATGAGAGTTTTTGATCCACTGAGGATGGCAGTAGAGTAGGCAACCCAAATTATTGTTTCGGTTCCATCAGCTATTCTCATAATTTTGGGTGTTTTCAAATAAACAATTGAAGGTGTCCCAGATTATTCAGATCAAATTGTGTAGTATGTTTTGTACCAATACAAAATGTTATTCCAAAATTAAAAAAAAATCATTACTAATATTACCTTTCTGTACTGTGGAAAAAGTCTGTTTTCACCATTTTCAGTAAAAAATAATTCATACGAGAACACCAATAATTTTTTGGCACTTATCTACTTTCTCTAATAAATCCAGAAACACTGGATTACCCTGTATAGAGATTGAACACTTGCAACGTTTTTTAAACGTACTGTGTTGATTCAACCAAAAAAATCAACGTTACCTAATTGCTGGAATTCTACGTTTAATTTTGGTGGTATTCTAGGATCATCATCAACGTTAGGAAATCGTATCTAAGTAACGTTACTTAATAACGAAAATATATCGTTTTGATGAAGTGGAATATAAATGGAAAAAAACGTTGAAATCCCGTAGAAAGTTATAGTTACATTGAAACCGAATTGTAACGTTATATTTCTGTAGAATTTTCATTACAATAAGAACGTTTGCAACGTGTATATAACCTTGAAACAACGTAAAAGGAAACGTTATTTTAAAACCAGAAAAAAACGTGTTGCCTAACGACATTTTGCCGTTTTTTCAACGATGAATAATTGTTGCGTTACTTGAAAAATCCAACGTTTTTTCCACGTGTCTGTGTTTATTGGGAAGAAGCCCTTTCTACTCGAATTCTTACAAAAAAAACTATTTTGTTTACTTTGAAAGGATTCTATAAAACTCTTTTCAACGCAGAAAGTTGTTTCAATATGGTTTAAAAGATGAATTGCAATTTCTCCAAGAAGTAATATATGTATAGTGACACTTTTTTTTAAATTATCCAAAAGGCAAAATCAAGAGATAATCAAAATTATTTCAGCTGATAGGAGAGCGATGATATCACTGAAAACATCTGAGATGAAGAGTTTTGGTGATTGTTTATGTTTGAAGTACTCTGAGATGCATCCTGTTTTAAAAGTGGGCGGTCACCTAGATACGATATAATAATGTCTTAATCAATAATTCAATATATTTAACATGGTCATATTGTCTACAGCTTTCGTTCTGAGACTAAGGCGCGTCATTTTTACTGCTATGATGAAGCTCATATTCTGTGAAATTGCAGGAAGAGTTCAGCCAATATGAATCGAGACCTCTGAATAACTAAACCACTATAGGTATTAGGTTCGGAAGGATTGGTCGATAAATTGTGTTTGAATAAGCAAGTGATGATCGTTAAATGAAAGATAGTCGGAGCTTCAATAGCTATAGCTCCGACCTAGTCTTCTTAATGTTATCCTAAATTTAATTAATATTCTTGGTTAGCTATATGGTCTGAAGGGGTTGAATCAGTCAGGGTTTTTCATTTCATTTAGGTACTAATATGGTTACAGAAACATATTTGGATTTCCGGTATATTCTATTGTAAAGTGTAACTATTCTAGGAAATTTGGATTATTTATTATCACTGGCCAGTCCAAATTAACTATTTATAGAACATTGTTTAAGAATATTTTTCCAACGATGGGACTCGTTCAGAATCTTTTTAGTCAATGTAAATTCCCACTTCAAACTCAAGTAAACATTCAATTATCTAGTCATTTAATCTCATATAATCTTAAAGAATCTTTTGATTTAACGCGTTTGATTTTTACTACACCATTTAAATAGTAAACAATCGAACTATTTGAATTTTCTTTGTAATTTGAGTGAATTCTGCGAGTTGGAAATTTTGCGCTAGTGGAATTCTTGGGTGGGACTACCTTAGCCAGAAGCCAATAAAGAGAATATTAAGGAATTACTACATGTTCTACTCTATGTCAGGTTAATTGTAATATCCATTGAAAAATCTACAAGAGAATTATCAGGGTATCCTATTGATCAATTAAAGAAGAATATCTCGGGAAACGACAAGGTATCGAGATAATTTGATGCTGTTCAGAATTAGGAATACTATTATTATCCTAACTAGGAACCCCATATATTGATCAACCATCTAGAATCCACGGGTGGGTACAGACTAATTGACTTACTATCAGTAAGTGTATACCTCAGTGGAACCCAGGGTAATACTGCGAAAGTGACATTATGATTCAAATAATGGAATAAATAAATACCTGCCGGGGAAAAAGCCAAATGTCCAAAGTCCTCCCATCAACTAAGCACCCTGCTACATATTTGATAATGCGATAGATGTACGTTTTCTGAATGAAATGAGATACATCAAGCGCTGTTAATTGTGAAAATCAAGAAGTCCCTTCATGGGTAGAACAAACTGACCAAACATATCCGTTACAATTATATTTCGGGTAGAAAAGTCACAAGTATTCCTGTGATGTGACCCGACCGGCAAAGATATAACGAAAGTAACGAATGCACGATGTTAATTAGGATCTACTGGATACGCACATCCAACCCTCCTTAATTATTCCAGAAAGACATGAACTGACCGGTTTCAGGCATTTCCAGAATACCAAGTAAAAATTGCCTCAGAAATCAGCACAGAATCCTTTTATTGTGCATGAGAGCACTTACATGGGTTCGTGTTCAATTTTACTGAAAACAACAAGTGAAATATTTTTTTTTGCGACACAATTAACGACATATCCTCATTCATTCCCAATATCATATGTGAAGGTGAATATCGATGTACTATGTATGTGACAAACTGTCGATATTCGAAAGTCAACAGCTTAATAAAAAAACTGAATCACCCATTACAATAGGGCGGTGTGATATTTATATAGTAATGAAAACATACTTTCTAATAAAACAAGAATACAAAGCCTCCATTTCAGATAAGAAACGGACACATTCGACACTACATTATAGTAAACCAACTCATCTCTAGTCTTCCAAAAATGCATAAACCATAAACCATTGGGACCAATCACCAGCTCCCGGACTCACCGACCCATAATCTATCGAAATACCTTTCACCGATATCCTTGCACGGTACCTACTAGCAGGTCATTCGTCAAAAATTTGAAGTACTTCGTGTAATCAAAGAGGACCTGTAGATCGTCTGATCAGCTTTGACGTGGAGAGCCTTCACACCAATGTCACATAGCCTAAGCAAGAACGGTAATATGTCAAAAATTCTACAAAACTACAAGACTATTATGACAACAGAACATTATGTGTAATTTTTTCCAGCTCCTACTATCTAAAATTGAAGAAAAACAGGTTAAGTAATCACTTTTCATTTTGCGCGAGAAATGGTTCTGAAATCATATTGTGTGATACGTTGCTGTATTCATAATGAAAAATGGAGTGTTATACAGGATTTACTTTAGTTTCGGCCCATATAAAAATACAAAGTTGATGATGTTCTCTAAAAGATGAAATGTCGCAGAAAACTTCTATCCTTAAAAAGTGGCCATGGCAAAGTGCTATTTGTTTTACATTTCCATTGAAAATAAAGCTAGGAGAAAATAAAAACGAAAGTCTCAAATTTCGGTTTTTCTCTCCGAAACTACTCGGAATATTAAAACTTTATAAATGTCATATAATTAGGCACATAAATGCGCTACGTTTCTTTAATTTAATCGACCCCGTATTACTTACCGTTTCCAATATCCCCATACTGTTAATTCTTATCTTGGACACACTGTATAATACCTCGTAACATCCAAACTTGTCAGTATTGATCTGAAAACGATTGCGGATACAATTGAAACGTTGTGAAAAAGTGAAAGAAGCTGAACATCTTTCAACTCATCAAGGTGATGTAGGTTCGAAAACTAAGTAATCAAGTTCGAACAAACCATACGCATCATTTTTATTAAGAACAAGATCATTCTGATAAAGTAACACATATACCGTGGACTCAAATCAACGTCAAATTACTTACGATCTCGTTCCACCCTTATAAGTCTTCCTTCTGAGAAAAACTGATAATTTAAAAATTCATTCCGTATTCATACATAGCAGAGTGGAGACAATTTCAACTTCATATTTGTGGGAGCATAACAGCAATTCCAAGAACATTCTCCATATATATCACATCCAACAACCAATTTACATTCGTAATTTGTAAGAGGAACTCTAAGTTCTTTCAAACTTCATAAACTAGACGCTTAGGAACGAACTTCTTGAGTGTAACTAGCAATGTACACGAACGAAGTGATTGTAGAAGCAATACTCATAAACTTAGAGACGCACTTTCTGGCATATTTCGAAAACAACAGAGAAACGGGACCGTAAAATGTTCGTGAAGTTGAAAATAAATACCATTCGCTATGATGGATACCAACAGAAATTATAGACATTAACTAAATTGCTAGCTATCTCTAGAGTAAGATGGAAAATTCTATAAATGGTCAAAAAAATTTCAATGCAGTGACAATTAGGAATACTTTTTCTAATACCTCCTTTGAACACTGACGTATCCTTCCTAATTGTAGGGTTTCTCTTCAAAAATTTAATAAAGATCCTCATAAATAGAGGTATTTCTTTCAGTTTTTTTTTTTATTTTTATTTTCCAACAAGTATATTAACAAAAATCAACAATTTCATAACTCTTTGAAAAAAATAAATGTACAGTTTGTATCATTGCTGAAGTTAATTAGATACGAGAATTCGGTGGTCTATGTTATTCGTATTGCAGTGAAGAAAATAGAAGAAGGGATAATAATTGTCGATGAAAGAGTTCCTTTTGTTTTTACTTAAACAGAGGGGCTTGTTACAGAGATCAGAGTGTTTCAAAATCCACTCTCACAAATGGTATAGGTCTGTCATCTCTTTTGATCAAACGAACTCTGAGATGATGAGGGGTGCTGAAACATTTTTGTAATAAAATTAAAGTTACATATCATGTACGCATGTGGTCATTCCCAATCAGATCAAGAATAATATTCGAAAAATGCAATAAAAAATGCATTTCCATATTTTGGAGAGGTGGGGGAAATCTTTTATAGAGAAATATTGAGTCTCTATACACAATAAATAATGTGAGACTCTTGTTATTAGGCATACCTACCAAAACCCCCACCTCTGTGTAGGTCCGATCAGGCATAGTTCTGAGTGACCAGATGGCTGACAGAAAATTGCCTGTCTTTTGCGGTCCAGAGCTTCGCAATAGCACAGTATGTGGCTCCTATTCATCGTTGACAGGTCTGCCCTTCTTTTGTTACACGGTCCTTTGATATATTCTTTCCCGGGTTTGTTTCCCGGGACATTGTCCCAGTAATTTTTGTGCATATCCCCAATCCAGTCTTTTACAGACGCTTTTATCGTACACTTTGGTATCCCTAGCATCCCCTTGGTTTGGGAGCATTTCCGATCCTCTTCGTGCGAGTTCGTCTGCTTTCTCATTCCCTGATAACCTGGAACTAACATAAGTTTGACTTGATTCCGGTCTGACAGAGTTTTCAGTTCTTCTTCGCAGTCAAATACCAGTTCGTACGTTACTTGCTAGCTACACAAAGCCTTCAGTGCCGCTTGACTGTCTGATAGGATATTGATATGAGCGTTTTCAACGTTTCTTCTATTATTTTCTTTCGCGCATTGAAGGATGGCTTACACTTCTGCTTGAAAGACAGAGTTATGGGTGCCCAGAGAGTAGCTGATACCAATACTCGGATTCCTGAAGAACACTCCTGAACCCGCTTCGTTCTCAGTCTTGGATCCATCTTTGTACCAGATTTTTCCCTGTAGAATGTCCTTGAGCTGTGAGCCGTTCCATTCAGTTCTGTTTGGCACCAGCACTCTCAACTGGTTGTTGAAGGAGTACCGTTTCGGAATGTGGTCCGTTCTCGTTCCTAGCGCGTCCCCGATCACAATTCTAACGATTCTCATGTATCCCGTTCCAACGTTGAGGTTGGGTGTGATCTGCAGTCTGGAGGCACCAAGCCTTGCCTCGCCCTGAACCACAAAGTGAGTGTCTCCATCGCTGCAGTTGGTGTTGATTTGATGGCCCCTGTGATTCCAATAACTAGTGAAGTCACCGCCTTTTTTTTCGTAATTTTTTCGATATACTGGTTCCAAGTCAGCTTGGAGTCTAGTATTACTCCAAGATACTTGACTACCCCCTTTATCTGTAAGTCCATCCCTCGAAGTCGTATGGGTCCTAGGCCCTCTGTTTTTCGTCTTGGGTGAATGCTACTATGATTGCCTTGTTAGGATTGACGTCGAGCCCATCCAAGTCCGTCCATCTCGTGACAAGGTTGAGAGCCTCCTGCATGCGATCTCTAACCGTTGACGATATCGTCAGCATAGCCAAGGACTCGATATCCTGCTTCGTTCAGTGTTTCTAGCAACGAGTCCGCGATCAGATTCCACAGAAGCAGGAATAGAGCTCCACCTTGTGGGCATCCTCTGTTCGCCCTGGCTACTATGGTCTCCTCTAAAATAGTGATGTATATCAGAATATTCCTCATCATTGAGTCTATCCAAGCCACACATGGTTCCTCGATTTCTCTGTGTCTGAGAGCTCTAATGATTGAGTTTATGAAGGTATTGTCAAAAGCTCCTTCTATGCCCAGAAAGGCCACCCACAGTACATATTTGTGTTCCAGCGTGTTCTCCACCTTCGTTGTTTGCGGTGCATGTCCTCATTTGAAAATAAGAAGTCGAGGGTGGCCCAATTTGTACGATGATTTGTATACAAAGTCGCATATCTGGATATTTCACAAAAAGTAAAGCATAGTATCAGAAGTTTAAAAAAATCTTTACATAATAAAATAATAAAGACAAAAGAATTAATTTCAAAGTTTTTTATTTTTCCTGTATAACTCCAGAACTAAAGAAGCTAGACCAGATTTGATCATCACACATAATTGACCTCTGAAATATGCAACTTCCCGAAATCCCAATGCAAATATTTGAATTGGTCTTGATTTTCTTTCGTGTGTTTCCGCATTTACATCAACATTTACCACCTCGCAGAGGCACCTTTGCGAGTTCTTCTGTTCATCTTTCCTTGAATGGGTTACAGAGGTCACCGCTTCCGTTTCCCTTGTGGATGTGTTCATTCAGTCGTCTCCTAGGATAAAAAGGCTGAACCTGGCATCTATACTTTCCGCTCCCGAGTCCACAGGAAGATGGTTTCGAAAGTCCTGAAAAGGTTTCTTGCTTACTTGTGAGTTAGTGGTACCTTCAGTTCAGATACATTTTTGGGGGGGTTTTCTAGTGGGTGCCCTAAAAGCCGTTTCTTGGAACCCTTTAGAGTGGGTTCCAGAAATCTTTGCTTCGGTTCTCTTGTGAACTTTAAGTCGCATCTAATGACTTGCAGATCGTACCTGGGATCCATCAATTCTAGCCTTGATTACCAAGGTACACGGTTTCAGGAGATTTTTCTTGCAAACTTGTATTGTGGAGGTACTTCTGGTTCCTTTGCTTTCTTTTTCTGGTATACCAACCTCCGCACCTGGGGTTGCGACTTCAAAGGTACTCTGGGAGTTAGTCCTTACTCAGCGGTTGGCATAGCTGCCCTCTATAGAGTTCTAGAGGCCCCTGCTTTGTTTTATTTTTTGTAGGTGTTGTTTCATGTAGCCTCTCACAAGAGCCATACCGTATCAAGGATCTATTCTTCCTAGCTCCAAGTCTCCAGGGGTATGGATGGAAATAATTTCCGAAACTGCAAAGGCAAAATGAACCAACTTGCACTAACACAGGCAAGTGGGAATTCAAAAATGTGGATAATGTAATGGGGAAGAACTGTCAAGAATATTCAATTATTCGATTGTTAGCATCATCAAACTCAGACAGGAATATCACTCACAACAAAATATTGAAGTATATTTCAATTTCTATCCATAAATTATTTATTTACTGATTCTGAAGAAGTGTCAACGATAATAATATTAATAAATCGAGAATCGTTTTAATTAACAATTCCGAATTAAGTGTGGCAATCAATAACAAAGTGTTTCCACAAATATTCGAAACTTGTTATTCCACTCGTTTGTTTTGTCCGAATTGTGGTATGTGGGTGCATAGCCAGAATTTCACTATTTCACATATATCACATAATTTGATATGGAAACTGATTAGTTTGAAGTATTAATAATTTCCCCGTGAATAATGGTCGTCAAAAAGTAGTTATTGACATTCATTTTGGTTTGCCATGAAATATCGATACTGCAGAAATTGTTTTTAATTAATTGGCTGATCCTATAACAAATTAATTAATGCATTCATTAGGTGGACTTTCAATAAAATTGGCCTGTTTTGTTACGTTATGTTCAATAATAATTTCCGTATTCAATCGGATACTATTCAATATCTTTTTCACAATATTCTGTTACATGGTAATTTAGTGAGCATACTAGGATCGTTTGGATTTGCAAATACCCCTGGTCATCTAATTGAGATATCTTTCATGAATCTGTATGTTCAATTCTATAGACTTATGAGAGCTACGATTCTTCTGAAGGTTATGTTTTCAAATCGGTAAAGAATATAAACACCTCAAGTCATTTGGATAGTTCAGGCAGAATAGTAGAACGATAATTTTGAACTGAACAGCGCAAAATTCTGTTTGGTTCAGTATGTGGATAAATATCCAGGACTAAATATATTACTGTCTGACGAAATACGATAGGTTGCCATAAAAATACAATTTCTATTTTCAGAAAATTCGAGAGTCAAGGGCATATACAGGGTGTAATCACACCTATTGCACTCCTGTGATTGACAGATGTATAATGCAATTCAATAATAATAATAATAAATTCTCTACGATCTGTGTTATTCATAACAAAGATTTCAATTTGTGTAAAACATTTTTTTAATCAAAATAAAAGTAGAGATTACAAAAGTAAAAACAGAAATAACGAAATTGATGT
Organism: Chrysolina americana; assembly: GCA_958502065.1. Classification (NCBI taxonomy): domain Eukaryota; kingdom Metazoa; phylum Arthropoda; class Insecta; order Coleoptera; family Chrysomelidae; genus Chrysolina; species Chrysolina americana. The sequence goes on from OY293414.1 coordinate 76,127,130, forward strand.
GAATCTGAACATGAAAATGGTGAAGTGATATAACACAGTCAAATTCAAAATACTCGTTACGTAACATAAACACTTAGTTGGTATAAGAAGACGTAATAAGTATAAATTTGAATATAACAATATTGAAATAGTGAGAGAATATAATTAGGTATGTCTACATGTGAAATTACTAGGAATCGCTAGGAATCGCACGTTAAAAGGTAAGAACCCGTTAATCCTTAGCTCGCACAAGTTTCGACTACTGAGGGCTGTCGTTTGTAAGGGGATGACAGCTGTTTAACGGAAAAAACAATTTTTAACTAAAACGGTGAGATACAGTGAAATGCAATACTTATAGAGTATAATTAAGGAAAATAATAAAAAAAAATTGTACGTAAATTGTAATACAAGAAAAAAAACAGGTTATCAGATAAAAAAGGCAGCTTCTTAGTGATATGATCGCTGTCCAATAGTCCTTTGCATATGTGGAATTAAATGGTGATGTCTCTGTCAAGTGTTGTATTGAGTATAACAGGGAAAGAAAGTGGTCGGTGGATCAGCGGTCTAATGCACAGGCCGCTCAAAACTCCAGCATAGCGATAGTCGGTTCGAGCCAGATGTAGGTACAAGAGAATTTTTCTCAACTACGTCATATCGGATCGATAGGTGACCGCATGCCTTGTTGAAAAGCAAGTGTATTGTGAGTTGTCTAGATGCCAATCTCGTCTGGTGTTAACTTGGAGTGCACACCGACCACCCGAGGTGGTGCTATAGGTTTTCGGGGTTTTCCTGCACTCATTTTTTGAAAGAATCCTCTTGACCACAGGAAAAGAAATTGTTTTGAGATATAAGTTCACTTTCTTCTTTGAAGGATGGGAGTTCGTTAATTATTTGGTATTTTTCCATGAAACCCCAACACTTTTTTTTCAAATATGTATGTATTCCATAAGAAATAATAAAATGCTCATGAAAATAACATTTATTAAATAAATACTCATTGAATAATTTTCAACAATAACAATTTCAACAAGGGAATAAAAATTAAATTTATTATAACATTAATTTTACATACAATAATATAGATTAGCAAATATTTTCAAATGTTCGTTATTCATATCATATCTTCGTCAAAAGAGCTTGTCCCAAGAAGTAATTTCTGAAAAATACAATTAGGTCAAAGTTCTGCACAGAAACTTTTTATAGGCTTTCTCATGATGATATCAGTTTCAATGTCAGACGTTTTTTTGTTATCGAAAACCCATCAAATTATATTCTTCAAATACTTTTTTTCGAATAAAAGTTTTGTTAAGTTCTTTTTTTCTGAATTCAAATATGTATGATGACTAAGCGGGATTTGGAGTTGACATAATCTTGAAATAATTAGAGACAGGTGTATGAAACAAATATTTTTGATTCAAGATTTTCTGTATTTGGAGGTTGATTATGTGGACTGTGCAAGCACTAGGTAATAAAAATATGCCATGAAGACAATTTTCAAATACTTAGGATATTTCGCATGAAATGTTCGAGAAGGAGTTGGTTTTGGCCTATTGGGAATACCAATAATTATTGATGAATATGGTTAACTACCTCTTTGTTGTGAATTGTAATGCACGAAGTTCATAACAAAGGTCAATTGAACAGAAAATAATGCATCAACAACTACAAACAATTGCGGTAGGTATAATGGCTATATGTAATAATAGTTTTGTAATAATAATTTTATACCTACGTATTTAATGAAAACCGTTAGCAGTGATGCACAACAATACGATCGAATACAGAAAAAATGTTTTTCGCCATTATACACACAATTGAAAACAAAAATATTTTCAACGTACCTTCACAACTGGCCCATAAATGATCTGAATTTCAATTCTGCAGCAATAATTCAACCTCCATATTGCACTTCCTTAGTGGCACATCTGCGCACAAAATACTATGACGAATAAAACAACTTTGATATTCGAACTCATCCCATCAAACAGTCAGTCAAACGAAATACGATTACAAGATGGAGGTCCCGGTAGCAGTTCTCGCTTTTGCGTGGGTTCGCAGTGTGCACCCGCTGGCCGCTATGGCTTGAGCTTATTGGTTGACTGTATCACGTGCTTCCTCGAGATCTCTGCTGAAGAATTATACTTTTGAATCATGAGGAAAATGTTCTGCAGATGAGTCAATGTTGGCGTTTTCTAGGTTGAAGAGTTAGAATGTTTTGCTGTGATCAAATTCATCCCAAGAGAATTTATGTGAAGAAGAAAACAGCCCAATTAGTTTGAAATAAGAGTTTATTCAGTAATTAGAAATAGTTATTCTTCTCAGAAGAGTATTCTGTTCAAGAGTTTGTATATATTTGATTGAAGATATCCTTTTTATCTGTGTACAGCTGAAAAGTGAATACGAGACCAAAAATCAGTAAGTTGTCCCAGAGCGCCACAGCAAATAATAATAGCCGTCCTTTACCCGCACAGGCTATGCCTTTGGGTACCCTCAGCGGAGGGAGTATTATTATTATTATTAAGAAAGTTCTCTTCACTGAAATAATTATTTATGTTTATATCATAATAAAATATTTGACGAATATCAAAATCACTAGCTTCGGAAAATAATCTATTCGATCAATATTAAAAGAGTTTGAACTCTTTAATATAATTGGTTTCAATGAGCATGTTATCTACTCTCACAGGCTGAGATCTATCGGTTAAGTAAAATGTGTCCAGTTCAATGTAGGGATGAATTCAATGTAGGATTGAATACGCTAAACTCCTATACAGTGATACTTTCAATAGTCCCCCCATCTGTTAACTTTAAAACAGTTTGACGTAAAAACTTTAAAAAAACGTTCGGAGGGTATAATCGATACTACACCGAAATGTCACGCGAGACTGTAAGAAAAGCATGTAGAAATAGATTCAATCGGTTCTACGGTGCCACCTACTCTTCTTACCAATTTTATTCATGGGAGAATCGATCTCAGTGCAGGCAAATTGATAATCTATATATTGTTTATATTAATTTTCTACCCTTAAAAAGGTTTGCCCTGTGAAAACAGTATTATTGTTATTATAATCATTCTATCTTCAGTTCAACTAGCGAAAAAATAATGCATTCGTAATTGTCAAAAAGAAAATTACCAGCCTGTTTCATTTGATAAAATTATTCTTAATCGAGAACAACGTCACGGCTCGCTCTGTTTGAAACAAAAGTAAAGCGATACATTTTGACGGTCACCGTAGTACGAACTCGCAGCTAATTTCATCAAGTGCTGAACAAATACCACAATCTTGGTGATGGAATTTTCCACACACTTCTCGTAGCGGATTAGAAACAACCCCTATAGCTCACTCGCGGAATTGAAAATACAATATTTATGGGTCAGTTGTCGGGGCCAATATACTCTGGAATACCCCAACGGCAATGCCGTGAAAAATCGAATGTGTTCAGACCAAGGCGGCAATGGATATCCGGACACATATTTCTGGAGTTTCGCTGAGATCATCATTTGGAATTGGCACCCGAGAATTTTGCCGAGTTGACAGAATTCACAACGATCCTTGTGTACTATTTGATCGCGCAGAGTAAATCAAAACTCAAATGTCGAAATTCTTTCAAAACTATATCAACAGTTTTTGAATGAAACGTTCTGTTGATACCTACACCGATTCGATTAATTTTAACTCCAATGTTTTTGTGTTAATTGAAAAATCCATAGCTTCTGGAAAAACCCTTTTTTAATGAAGATAAAACGATATATTCATAAAATATTTCCAACAATAATATCAATACAGAAATGTACCAAAGCGCTTAGAGTAAGTGACAAAAATTACCTAAATGTGAGTTTATTACTCATTTGTATGATTATTATCTGTTTATACTTGCATTTATGTATAACTGTCAGTTTGAACTGACTTTTATGTATAATTGGTAGTTCAAACTGAGGCTACATCGATAGCGATTCGTTCGAAGGTAGCACCAACATTGTATTGTTTCATCTCTCCTCTCGATCTTGCCCTTTACTTGTTTTACACTTCGGACATCTTCGGCGCAATCTTTCTACATCTTCATGACATTGGACCCAGTAAAACTTCTACCGTATTTTATCCAAGGTACTATTCACTTCTAAATGTCCACCTGATTTGCCGCCTGGAATCTCCTTCAAGACATCACTACTTATTGTCGACCTAGGCACAACCAATCGAGAAGTCACTTTTTTGCCGTCGCGTCTGCTTAATCCTCAATCTCTCTTCAGTAGACCATTCTCAACAATCAGGGAATCCCATTGTGCCCACAAAGCCTTGAAAGTTGGTGATCGAACGGAGATATTCTTCTAGGTTCTATCATTGCTATCCAGCTTGCGTCCCGATATGCTAGTAGATTTTGGTGTTTCCTGCCGCCCATTTGAGGACTTGCTGGAAGACCTTGTCCTCACAGGTGATTGTGAATGTGGTGGCATTCTAACCCTGCAATCTTTGATGAGTTGTCCGAATTTCCCACATCGATAGCATGCCCTGTTCTTCTTAGTGCTCATTTTGCTTTCCAAATATTCAATATAATCCAGAACCTTCTCGAATGAACCAATGAACCTTCTCAAATGAACCAATAACTGCGCCACATCGTTGTTCAGATTCTTCTATTGATACCGCTCGTACTTTCGGACTCAAGTGGTTAAGGGTCATCTCCACTTCTAGAGAACGTACCAAGGCATCGCAACTCTTCTTGAAATCTGATAGTCGCAGAGAACTTTGAATTTCGTTAGATATCTTTCAACATCTATGAATAACTGCACCGCTATCTGTTCTTTGAAAACTCCAGGTGCTTCTGCGGGTAAGCTTACTAAATTAGGTGTCTCACATCTACTTTAAATTTTTGCAGACTCTCACCCGATTTTTGAGTACGCATATTCATTTGAGTTCGATACAGATGTTCTCGATGTTGACCGCCATACCGTAACTTTCATGGAGTAATCAGGTCTTCATATTTATGTTGCTTTTCGATGAGTTTCGTCTGAAACATAACCAAAGCTAACCCTCTCTAACCTACTGTATGTGCGTAGCTTTTTCTTCTTCGCCCCATCCATTCGCCAGAGCCGCAGCTTCAAATTGCCGGCAATACATGAACCAAAAGGACTGTCCACCAAAAGTCGGTAGTTTTACGGAAATTCCTGATGTGGCCACCCTGTCTTGACGATCTTGGTTCTTGAGGAGACCCATCTTGTTTTCGAATCCTTTCATCTTCTCTCGCAATGTATCCATATTCTTATAGAGCTCATCGTCGATTTTCTTTACAACTTCCTTCAGTTCTACTTTGAGTTCTTCCATTTGAACTTTGGTTTTCTGTAAAACATAGTGGAAAAACTTATTCTGATATTCTAGAACTTTCTGGAAGTTTGTTTTCCTTTGTTTTTCTATTCGTTCAAATTCGTTATTTTGTTGTTCAAGAATTTTCTAGAGTGCTTCTTCTCGTTCTTGGTTCTCATCTACTCGCTGTTTTCTCTGTTAATCGAGAATATTCTGGAGTGCCTCTTCTCGATATTTCTTTTCATCCAACCCTCGCGTTTTCTCCTTTTGTTTTTCATTTTCTCGTTTTTGTTTTTCCTTCTGGCGCCGCTTTTTCTCTTCTAGTTTTTCCTCCTGACACCGCTATTCCTCTTTTTGTTTTTTATCGTGGAGCTAATCTGCAAAATTGTCTTTGATAAATTTTACAATGTCTTTCATCGATGTACTCCTCGTATCCACCATAAATAATTTATTTAAATAGTTTCTGCTTTTCACTAATATCCTACTTCCGACACCACTGTTACTAGCTAAATTTTCCAGATAAACTTTTTCGCCCGAGTGGAATGTGTCTGTCGCCTTATGTACTCAATTCGAGCAGAGTAGATTTTTCGGAATACTTCTGTTCTCCAGAATGATCAGTACAAAAAAACATAAAAAATGTTCCAAGACTGATGAAATGTGTACAGCAAATGGTCAGCTTTATGTTTTATGGTCGGCACTCAACTATTTTTTTTTTCAATTTCTTCACAATACTATAAAATATTCATGAGATTATTAACGGCAAAGAATGATTAATTGGAGCGGAGTAGTCAAACTTAATGGATTTGAGTTCTGGAAGCATTTTGTTATAGAAATTTCGGTGTTAGGTATAGGAAACATCTATGAGCTGCGTTTTTTTCAGGTCTTGTTTCATATTTGCGGTGAGAAGAAGGGTTCCAAACTTGTGTTGTCTCGACAGTCGTTGAGAAATAGAATTGCCGTGCATTGAAAATGTTTTTATCTAAGTATAACTGGTTTGTGATTTTTTTCCGCGTGTATCATATGATTCTTGGTGGCAGCTCCCCTATGCTATCAACCCATATCTAATATGAGACTCTGCCAGTGCATAGTGGAGCATCCTAAATTGATCTATAACGAGTATTCTTAAAAGACATTTGAATTTATACAGAGTGAGGCGAAGTATCTTTACTACAATGTTTAGTCGCATGTTCCATTTCAAGTGGCGGTCTATGTAGACACCCAGATATTTTATGTGTGGTTTAGAGAAAATTTAAGTTGATATATTGTCGAAGAAGAAGGTGAGCGTATCGTAATCTGGTAGTTAACGAAAGTACGGAGTAAAAAGGTAGGAACAGAGTTTTATTAAAATTTTAAAAGTCAATTTTTGACCCAACTGATGATTTTAAAGAAGTCTCTCCCACTTTTTTCTTTCAATAAAGTCCAGCTGGGTGCGTTGTACAAAATAGCTGTGTCATCGGCGAAACTAACAATATCTTCCTCACTTTCCAGTCATTCATGTATATATTACAGAGTATTGGTCCAAGAACGGTTCCCTGCGGTACTCCATATGCAACGATTTTCGTGGAGCTCTTGGAGTCGCCAAATGATACCTGTTGTTTTCTATTAAACTGTTTAAACTGATAATTGTGAATTTAAACTTACATTCAGATTTATTTCTCAGCTTGAACTAAGAATTATAATTTTATTTTCGTCATTTCACTCAGCGCTTTCGTAGAAATGAATGTTATTTGACATGAAAATTCCGTTTTGTGGAATTCGGGAGATGATTGAAGATTCTTTCTTATGCTTTCACATCAGGAAACAACGGATATTCCTAGAATATTTTCTGAATAATAAAAAATGATCAGCACTGTGGCCTTCCGGTAATTCTTATGCATATAAGCGATGAAACTTAGCTTCTCGTCCTGAGTTCATCCCGTTCAATATAAAGGGGACACTTCAACGTTGGAATCTCCTGAAATGTCAGACATGAACTATAATGAGTTTGGTCTAATATCTAAGCGTAGCCTGAGGTAGTAGATCCTCCAACTTGTCTGCGCTTTTAATGGGATTTTACGACCCAGAAAATATCGCGGGCACAGAACAAGGGCGGTTTTAAATGAGTTGTTCGCATTGTTTGACAGAGAAATACTGATAATCTTTAAAACTGTTTTCATCTAGTGCGATTGTGATCAGGGAAGTGAAAGACTACTTTCATGAATTTATTTTTCTATTAATTAATTCATTCCGATACCAGATAAAATAAAGTTATATACAGGATGTTCCAAATTAAGTTGGTACCATTGCCAATTTCGTTATTCTTGATGCTACATATTCCGTTGAATGGGACACTAGTGGTATTTCTGATGGCTGCCTTTTCGAAATATTAAATTAAATAATTTTTTTGTTTGTTTTGTTTATATATTTAACTGTCTCTAAGGTTCTCTATATTTATATCTACATTTTTTTAGTTGCTTCGTTTCTATATTTGTCTATCTTTAGGTATAAAACATGACATGCAACAAATGTACACTAGTATGTAAAGTAGTGAATAAACTATCTATCTATCTATAATTTATATAGACAAATCGAGGGTCAGTATTACTATCGATTATTCCATTTTTCAAAACCTATAATCAAAATTTTGACTTTTGTAGAATATGCTTTCAGATGACCGATCATTTCAATTCACTTTCCTCTTCTAGGCAATAAGAGAAACTCTAGATTATTTCCAAAAATAATGCACCGTTTCGTTGTGGCGCAAATTTGAGAATACCCTGTTTAATTTATACTTTGCATAATTTACATACATATAACTTCCTGAAATTGTTCAATGTTAGCGCTACTGTTATTTCAAAATATGGTCACAATCCGTAACACTCCTACCGTCTAGCGTACCTGCGTACGGCCCTGCCCTTTATATGTCATTAATGCCTCTTTCTGATGTACGAACTCCGGCAATAGTGTTATCCTATCCTGCATTACTGACCTCTCAACGAGGATCCGACTTTATAGGATAAGTCATTCCTATACAATTAAATGTACCTATTATCTCTCACACTCTTGCCATAAAATGTATTGTATTTTAAGAGGCAATAAACGTATCTATCTATCCATATATATGCAATGTGAATAAAAGTTAACAACACAATATAATAATACCGAACAATTATTGTCTACTACGATTTCGCTACAAAAATAAGTTTAATCATTTGGAGAGATTTATAATTTGTCAATTACAATAACTCGAAAAGTTTCTAAATGCCAAAATGCCAGGACATATCATCGATTTCTTCATCCTCCGAGTTCGTTGCCTTCATAAAAACATTATCGGTGTCAAAAGGTCTAAGGGTGTCATCAACAAAAACTGCCCATCGAAATGTTCATGACGTGTGAGAGTCGAACACAATGCGGAAGCACTCCCACTGGGGCAATTTCCGGATATAAAAGAACAACTCGCTAAATTGAATCTATGAATTCAGGAATAGGTGTGCGGTGTCTATTGTCATCCGTAAATACAGAAATTGATCAAATTCAATACAGGAAAATGGAAAATGGTAATTAGAGATATGAACTTCGAGAAGGCATGTCTTGAAAGTTTATTGAAAATGCATCGGAATTTTATAAATATGTACTGAAACCACAAAAAAATTCGAAAACAATTTTTAGTTTTGCAAAAAGTTATGACAACTGAATATACAGGGTCATCGAAATTAAAACAGCGGCTCTATAGGTCGACAGAACCGGATGTATTAATAAATATACGTCAACTATATTGTCACCCGAAATACATTTCATCCCTCAGTGTTGTGACCACTGCCCCTAAAATTGTGGATGCTAGTATATGGCAGGTAATGCCTAATTTGGAGGGTGTTTGTCTCCTGAATATCAAGCAACAAAAATATTGCATTCTATCCAGTCGTTTCCGAGATATTAATTGTTGAATTTAAAAACACTCATCGTTCATTCAATTATATAATACAAGATCTAGTTGTGTAAATATATGTGTTACTTTTCAGATGCAACTTCTCAGAAAATCATGGAGTTATGGAAACAACAATCAAAAAATGGTTAAGGAGAGCCTGAGAACATTATAGCAGTCTTGTGAAATGATAGCCTTCTTCGGTAACATTTTTACTAACAGAATATATTTTTACTTTTTCACTCATTTATGTCCATATTCAGTTGATATCCATAACATATCCAGTGCATGTCCATAACAGTTCCAGTTCATTTCCATCAGAGGTCCATGATACAATGAATATTAAGTACAAACAAGACATCTGTTGATCTATCGGATTTCCAATTTTGTAGCAAACGGATATCCCATAGATACCTATGATATATTTTCTGGACACGAACAGACGTTCAATAAATATTCGTTGTCCATTGTGGACATTCTTTGGACGTCTTCTGTATGCTAGTGTGATTTTCTCAACGTACTTTCATTTATGAATCTATACTAAGGTGGCGCCGTGGGCCACAATTGTCCGTGGGCTGCGGTTGAGAGCCTGATCCTCATATTCAAGCCTATATCTGAACCAAATACTACATCTCTTTTCTTTATTGAGTTTTTTTCTGATCAGCTGCTAGGGGCCACTTCAATGAATCCTATTACCAAGATAATTCAGTGATAGGGAAAATTAATCCACTCAGAATTTTAGGAGAAACTACTGTTAAGTTACCTTGAAAGAGAGGTGATCACATATTTATCAATACGTATGATTCTAGAAATTCTTCGAATAGTGTCCTCAATCAGCTGACGATATTTACATTTCTTCAGAATTCAGTAAACTCATTTTTGATGAGATATCATTCATTCAATAGTTTCAATGTAGTTATCCTTGTAAATACACGTAAGGATTGTCATACGCTAAGCGTTAAGTGAAATAATCGTCCATTTAGGAAAGAAAGCTACTATATCCATAATGATTACTTGTTAATGAATCGAATTACAGTATTAGTTTTCAACGTGATTTTTCAAACCCCTTCGAAATACCTATTTGAAGGAATCTTTCCAATCAGGAACATTTTAGTAGAACAGAGTAGTAATCATTTGGTTTTTATATTAGTATGTTAATTCTACTAGAGGCAAGTTATTTTTATAGGCCACCCCGTTTCTGAGAACGGAGAGGTAGATTGAATCTCCAAACTTCGACAGTGCTTCGAAAAATAAAAATCCAGCCTTCATTTCAACTTGTTACAGTCCATATCTAAAAATCCGGTTGGTTATGTATTGTTTACATGAATTCTATCAATTTTTCATTAGGCTTCTGGCTTCAACTCTGATCTCAGTATGAGAAATTATCTAATTTTCGTTATAAATTATTGAGTTTTATGATCATTCTTCCTTATTCCTTTAGAAAGTTGATTCTGCCAATTAACGTCCATATCGGTTATAATGATTCTCTTATTCAACTTCTAGTACATTCACTGTATTCCAGTTGAGCTAGATGATTGCATTCATTTTGTTGAGATGTTCATTTCGCCTTATTGATTTTGAGTCTTGATCAGTTCCTATTGAACTCAATATCTGTTCTCATAATATTTAACTGCTAAATGTCCTTAATCAAAACTTTGGTACTATATGATTATTTCACTAGTCGATTTAATATAAATATTCAATCGAAAGTTTATACACTGGCACTTATAGCGCTGTTGAGTTAGGGATCTCAATCGACAGAGTTGAAAAACAGAACAAGTGTTCACCTTGCGAACCTAGTAAATTTTGCGACGGGTCCAATCCGAGCCTGTGGAGAAAAATTAACAGTGAACAATTAAACAAATTAAGTTAATATAAGTCTTTCATTCTATGCGGGGTAGGTACCATTCTAATTTCTTGACGAAAGAGCCCAACGTTCCCATATATTTAATAAAATTGACGTTTCTGCTCGTTTATATTGAATATGAAAAAACGCTATTCAATTCAAAAGTATCTTTCAATATTCCCTACTCCTACATTCCTACTTTTCAAAATAGAACTTTTTGATTTTTGCTTTGAGAATTCAATCAATCAAAACACTTTGAATTTCCCATGTACGATCGATAATCTACTCCTGTTAACACGTCCGTAATTTGTATTGACATACCTGATTGGAAATTCACCTGATGAACGTGGAAAATGGGCGAATATCAAACCGACCTCCCCTGTTCCCTGTCCATCCACCCATTTCAGTTTGAACATGTTTGTGGCATAGTGCTGACCATGGCAACGAATAATTATTCAGAACAAAACTAATCCAACCATAGAACGAGCAGCTTGGTTTCGCATGGATTAGTGAATTAGAATTAAACTCTAATTAATGCAAATTCGACGAGATCAATATTCTTGGCGGTTAGAGGTAACACGATGGACTCTTTGTTTTATTCTCGTCACAGTGTAAAACAGATTCGAATATATTCAACGAAAAATAGAATCACTCATTTGTAGGTGATGAAACGGTAAAAACCACCAAAGGAAAGCATGAGAACCGGCAGGGCGCTTCATAAGACCACACCTCCTGAAGCCACAGCAACTAGCATGGGTGGATGTCCTTTCAGAAGAGGCTGACATCTAGCAGATTAACGCTTCCGTGTATGACGTTCTTACTGGGAGGCATGAAGGACCCATTTACAAGAAGGAAGCTGAGATCAAGTCGGCGAGACAACAAGTGTCTCGTATCCAGTGTGTGGCGGACTACGTGGCGGTCAATAGGCCCTTCACGCCCGCAGTGCGGCAAATTGTCGCAAATTCAAAACGAGCTCACCACACACTAAATCAAGGCGTGCTGTTTACCATTAAACATCATTGTCTTGATAGGATACGAATGCTGGTGGCTGCAAAAAAGTCACTAATGAGGCAGGCGAGAAGCATAATGGAAAACGTGAAGTTCCGCGATAAACCTTCTCACCTGTCCAAGAGCCTCCACGTGTTGTTGATGACCCGCCGGTGGCTGATCGGTTGGAAACCTTCTGGAAGAACAAGTATGAGTTTTCGCAACCACTCAACGTAAATACTCCATCCCTAGCCCAGTTAAAAGCTTTAACACAAGGCTTCGTCAAGTTGTGCTCAATGAACTGCGCAATTCGATGATTCCGGAAGAAGTTTGACGAGCCCTCAAAGGCTCGAAGAACTTTGCTGCTCCAGGTACTGGTGGAAAAAATTTTCCTTGTACCCGCAGCTATCTAGCAAAAGTATGGCTAGATGGGGAGCAGCAGATTTCGGATTGGTTCATTAAGGGCGAACCGTTCTAAACCCAAAAAACAAAGATTTGTCTGATCCGAAAAACTCAGAACGATTACCTGCATCTTACACATGCGATTACTCTCCACAGTTGAGCCGGTGTATTGCTGCTTGCAAGTATAACCTGCTCATTGACAGATGTATTCGCAGGACTCCGTGCAGTATAAGCGGAATATTTCAATGACCTGTATCAATTATCCCAAGGCATTTGATGCAGCATCGCATGAGCTCATCATGCATTTGCTCAGATGCCTTGCGGTACCTGATAAAATAGGGAGATACATTGAACAGCTGATGCCGCTCTAGATGGTTCGCTTCACGAAGTTATGGTCAAGTCAGAGTCCAAACAGAGCAGGTTATCTCCAAAAGGGTCGTGTTTCAGGAAGACTCCCTCATCCCTCATCTCTTCTGCATGTCACTTTTGCCATTATCCCTTGCACAGCGGAAATCCCGGTGATACCACTATGGCACCCATAGCAACCGGAGACATAAGGACATGGATGACCTCAAACTGTATGCCTTCGGAAAAAGGGATCTTCATCTGTTCCTAAGGATGGTGCAAGAGTACACGCATGTTATCGGAATGGAGTTTGGGATCGACAAATGTACCATGGTTTATCTCAAAAAAGAACTATGCAAATAATACGGAAAAGACTTTCAACTCGTAGACGAAAGTATCCCACATCAACTGGATGAAAGCAACATACTGGCAAATACTTCCAGGGCTAAGGCAGGCCAAAGATCTCCTCGGCAACTTCAACCGAGCAAGATCAAAGACACTGATTAACCTCAGCAAAACTAGTCTAAAGACAATCACGGGATTTCTGACGAGACACTGCAGACTCAAAGAAAATACTTAAATTCCTCAAGGAATTGGGGCTTGAGTGGCTGCTGTAAACGAGAACACCTTGAAATAGCAGAAGAAGATGGGGCACAATAGATCTAATTAAGTCGCATCGCATTAGTCACCATCCATAATTACCATTACCATTACCATACAGAATTGAAAGGTGTTTGAAATGAACTATCTCATCGATTTCCAATGCTATAAAAAATTATTTCAAATTGCGTCCCAATTTTATTTTGCAAGATAGTTTTTTATTATAGTCAGAAAGCAGGTTCATAACAATAATTTAGAAAGAAATAAAACAAAAATTTAAATCCATCCATTGAACAGACTGTATGTCTGCATTATTCTTAATAAAACTAAATTTGTTGCAACTTGTTAAATAAGTCAGTCAGTTCCAAAATATGAATATATTATCACCTATGAATATCAGTTTCATCTTTGTGCTGATACTAATCGTATTCCATGTTTCATGACAATTTCAACCAGTGAGATTCAAAAGTACATTATCCATTTCAAAGTTTGGACAACTACCGTATCATGCAGAGATAAACTGATAGTAACACGGTAAACACTGAGTAAGTATATACGATTCTAATTTCGAAACTTTGTATTATTATTCATTGTGCACTATGCAACTTCTAACGTGATAATTATGACTGTTTGGGGAAATATAATTATAGTTGAACAACTTCGCTGTCCTCCAGTAAACTCGCAAAAACAATCAAATGAACTGGGCATTCAAACTTTAGCAAGATAACGAACACATTAATTTTCATCATTCGAGGAGTTTTAGTTCAACATTCTAACTGAACTGATCATCGGAATGTTGACGATGTCTGAAACAATATCTTTATCGGAGTATTCACGACGGTCCTAACTTTTTAAAATTCGAGTACTCGAATTTTCAACTTTGTTTCTATCTTGCTTCCATCCTGCTGAATTATTTAAGCATAATATAAATTAACCAGGAACTGGTGTGTCTCTGCATTGGGTTGAAAATCAGCACAACCAAAACAGCAGTGACACCTTTTACGAGAAGAAAAACATTACAAGATATGAGGACTATTGTACACTTTGATGGAGTAGATCTGTAATCAGAGTCGTACATATACCGGGTGTAACAGGATCTTGGTATCTCCGTTAGTTTTAAAAGTAATCGATTGAAATTTGTGTTATCCCATATACATAATGTGCGGCACTTTTTGACCTGAAAATGATTTTTTTTTACATCTGATTTCGCCGAAAGTGAAACTAACTTTCGATTTTTGAATAGCAACACCTTGTATATTATTACTTTTCAGAAATCTGCTCAATTTCCTTCATGACCACTCGCGATTGTGATGGTAGATAGGACTTTATTTCCTCCTGTCATACATTTTGTTCTAGAATAGTCTAGGATGATTTGAATGGCGTTGATGACACAGGCTTGCCTAGGAAGTTCCAAAACTTCATCGTTCATACGATGATCGGTTGTCGGTCGTTGGTCGATGGTCGATAATCAATAGTGGTATGTCAGTGGTCGTTTGTCGATAGTCGTTTATCAATAGTTGTTTGTTGATAGTCGATGGTCGTTCTTGGATTATTTGTTTTTCGTTTATTGCCAGTCATTTTTCGTTTGTTGATAGTCAATAGTCAATGTCGTATTTAGTTAGTCGTTTTTCTTTAGTCGTTTTTAATTTTTTGTTTTTCGATTTTTGTTAATTGTTTTTTCGCTTTTTGATTTTATGTTGGTCATTTTTGGTCGTATTCCATGTTTCGATTTTTATTTTTTTTATTTTTTGTGAAATTTTCATTTTTTTTTTCGTAGGTCATTTTTTGATATTTAATAATAGATATTCGTAGTCGCTAGTCGATAGTCGATGGTGGATGGTCGATAGTCTATAGTCGATATTTAATGGTCGATAGTCAATAGTCGATAGTCGATAGTCGATAGTCGATAGTCGATAGTCGATAGTCGATAGCCGATAGTCGATAGTCGATAGTCGATAGTCGATAGCCGATAGCCGATAGCCGATAGTCGATAGTCGATAGTCGATAGTCGATAGTCGATAGTCGATAGTCGATAGTCGATAGTCGATATTCGATGTTTTTTATTTTTCGTACTATTGATATTTTTGGACATCTTCATTGGCAACTAAATATTTTATAAAAACTAACTGGTGATATCGAGGCGATACTTGAGAAAATACGATCATTATGAATACAGCATGAATTGAAAATTCATTATCCAATTCTGTGAATCATATCACATAAAGCACAAGATGCGTTGAATTGGAAACTTCCACATCGTTCTGAATCGAGTTTCACTGTTTACTCCACTCTCCATCTTTCATCACCAAAGAATATGAATAGTTAGAATAGAATTGCCCTAGATGATTTTACGCATAGCCTGAAATCAAATATTCTAGTTCAGAAATTGATCTTCCGATTCAAAAAAGAAAAATCCTGTCCCACTTATCACCCAACCACTCAACCATGATATCGATCACCACCCGTTGCTCTTCAACGGAAAATACAGTCGGCTTGTTTGTAATACGAACACTCTCATTCGGAGACTGAACGAGTAGATCTTGAATAAGGTTTTTCGGATAAGTGGCTGTGGCCGACGGGCTACTTCTCCGGGAAGTGCACAAAACAAACAATTCCATCTAACTTTCATTAATCTAATGTTACCAAACTCCAGATACAGCATCAATGCACTGAACGGGGAGATCTCCGTTCGATGTACAGATAAGTAGACTTTTCTTGATATTTTCTGTTTGTTAAAGTAATACATTAAGCCTTTTGGAGTATTCTCTACGGTGAAGAATATCGAGTATCCACTGGTTTCAAGTATTTTCAATTATAGACATATTAACGGAAGTAACGATTGATAATTTGATTCTGTGAAGGAATCGTATATTCTGTTACAAAGTAACGACCAGAAAGCATGAATCAAAAACAATTTAATCAAATATGAACAAAACAAGTTATTTATTGAGACATTTATAGTAGGTACATTGAATTAATATTTCAGGTGGAGTGTTGTGAAACTCCATATCCAATTCATTCGATTTTCAAATCATTATATCATTTAAATTGAACTTTTCTGAAAATAGTTATCACGACGCCACCATTTGCATCTGTCAATGACAGTTTTGAAATCTCCGGCAATCTGTATCGTTTAATTCGATTACGGAATATTCATTCTGGATTCAGAAACATAAGAAGCAATTCCGTTCCATTCAGAAAAATTTCTGTCCCGTTATTTCACATAAAACCATTCTAAAGTTATCGTGGTCAGGTAAGAAAAGGGATTCAGATCCGCCAAATCCGCACTTATTCTGACGTTTCAAATGCATATTGTGAAAAAAACTAAGAAAGAAAATCTAAAAAATGTATATGGTTGAAAAGAAAATTGACTTATCATTTCAACAATGCGACACATGACCCCAATGCCATTTAAAAATGTTTAGTTGATGTGCCCTTCCGCGCCATCTATCGAGCAATCACAATGTGTTTCATTTCAAAAAGTAGTATCGGAGATACCCTACAAACGTTTTTTTTATGTTTGTACGTCAAACCGTTCAAAAGTTAACAGGGTGGGGACTATCAAAAGCTGCACTGTATATTTGAATTGTTATGGGATTTTACTGCGAACGAGAATATGAATTAAATGAACATAGAAGCTTAAAAGAATTGGCGTTGATACTGAAAGATTGGTCGGTCAATATAAAATATATGAGAAAAAAAAACACGGTACTGAATTTAAAGAAGCGATGGTGACGACAATGTGGAAAGTTTTGTGTGAACTTTTGCAAGAAAAGTAGTATAACCCGTTTAACAAAACAGTATTCAAACCAGCCCGAGATGCAATCACGAAGAAACTACAAGCAGACCCATGTAAATGTAAGTAAGTTCAGTTTCGTTAAATTTGTATAAGTTCAACAAAATAATATTGCTATGGGATTTGAATATTCCTGAAAGTTTTATGAGTACATTTTACCTTATTGCTGCTGTAGAACTAGCGGAGGAGAGGCAGTGGCTTGTCTGGTGGATTTTTTTTCAAATCGAGAAAAGGAACAATGACTCTTCAACAAATCGTATTGAGTACAATCCGGTATTGAGTGAAACGTGTCAAGGTGGTTCCAAAAGCTGTAGAAGTAGCAAATGGTTGGTTTCCAATAGTGAAAGACAAAGCTGCTCTGTACGTCCTTTCCTATCCTAAACTGATATCAAAATGAGGCGACAATATTACCTCACCACGACTGTTCTTAAAAAGCAATTGGCTTGAATGTTAAGGACAAAAAGATAACAAGTCACTCGAATAGATCAACTACGGTTAGTGAATTGGTTAAAGTGGTGTGGAAGAATAACAATTTCTGAAAATTACTGGTCATAGCAATCAAAATTCTTTAAAACCATACTTAAATCTCTTTGTTGCTTGGTAACAGCCGAAGCCGAAGCCGAGAGCTTTCGATTGTCATAAAATGATCTCGTCTATTATCAATGTCACACACGACATGGTGGTCACCTAAAAATACCAAACCACCAAATTCCAAAATTCTCCTCTCTATAAATCATTGAGTTTTTACAACAAACTGTCAACGGTGATGCAAAATTCTGAATGATTATTTTTTAACAAAATTAAATATTTGCTGACTGAAAAAAGTTACTAATTCACTTTTCATATGTTACTTGTAGTGTGCTGTCATCTTACTTGTTCTATAATAAAACTCAATTCAATGATTTTAATCATATATTGTCGTGGTCCATTTTTACTCAGGTTATGATTTCATTTATGCGTCATATCCGTTTTGATTTTATTTTATTTATACACATGATCGTAATTTAGTTTGGTTTATGTATACTCGATGACCTAAAGTATGGTTTTATTGTATCATGTGACTCATATATTGTTTGTCCTACCATATGTAGACACTGTACCTAAATGGCTAATAAATCATTATTATTATTGTTACTGAAAAAGAACCTTCTCTTGCATGATAGAAAATATTGTAATAATAATGATAATAATAATAATAATACTCCCTCATAAACACTCGTTGAGAGTACCCAAAGGCATAGCGTGTGCGGGTAGAGGACGGCTATTACTATTATTTTCCGTGGCGCTCCGGGGCGACTTACTGATGTTTTAGGTGATGTATTCACTTTTCAGCTGTGGGAAAACCCGGAAAACCTATAGCACCACCTCGGGTGGTCGGTGTGCACTCCAAGCTAGCACTAGACGAGATTGGCATCTAGACAAATCACCATGCACTTGCTTTTCAACAAGGCATGCGGTCGCCTATCGATCCGATATAAAGTAGTTGAGAAAAATTATCCTGTACTACATCGGGCTCGAACCAACTATCGCTATGCTGGAGTTTCGAACGGCCTGTGCATTAGACCGCTAAGCCACCGACCACCTGTCATAACATTCTAAAGCCAGTTGAATATTCTTATTTTTTATTCAATGCATAAAGTTTAATGATAATGTGTGAATTGAATAATGATGGAAACCAAAATATTAAATAAAGATTGATCGCGGAATATATAATATTGTGGAATAAATGAACTGTGAGTCTGATCGAAGTCATTCACGAAGTGTTAATCCGCTAGATAACAGCCCTTTCTGAAAGGACATCGTGAATCTCCGCACCCATCCATGTCAGTTGTTGTGGCTTCAAGGGCTTAGTGTTATGGAGTGCCCTGCGGGTTGTGGTGCCCTCTGTCGTTGGTCTAATGCGAGCCTCCTCCTTGGTCAGACTGACCAAATACTTTTCTTCAAAATACAATTGTTAGTTGCTTCCTGTATACCACTCACCCTCTACGTGATCACTGAGTGCATTGAAACGTTCATACAAGATGAAATCCTATAACAAGAAGTACTTGGGCGTCAAATATGGAGAACGAGCAGACCAATCCTCATCCAACATTTCATCCGAAAGATTTCTTCAGGAAAATCACCAACACTTCTGGATGTATGTGTTAAATCGAATCTCCTTTGAAATAGTGTGTCAAATTGTTAAGTCAAAATATGGTTGACGATTACAATTTGTAGAAGAAATAAGTTAACGCTATCTGGGCAATATAAATTTCCTTTATGAACCCTGCCTTTCAGATTAATGCGCTTTTCAATTTCCAAGCTGTGATTTCGTTGACGATGATGATAATAGGACAAAATAATGGGGTCATAAAGAATTCGGTGAGACCTTTAGAAAGAGGTATGGCACGATACCACCCCCCAGCTACTACAGGGTTTGAGCTATGGGGATGAATAATACACAAAATAGTAAATTGACGTGTTCGAGGGTTTCTCCAAATTTTCATTTTGAATCCTAAAAATAGGGTTGGAAAATTTCCATTGGCCCACCATGTATAAGTAATAAACTTGTATGTCCGATTATGGTAACTTATTTTTCTGTATGAACAGTCTAGATGAACTCTTTTTGAACCACATTATACTCGAATCGATATAAAAGAATTCAAGTATTTTCACACTCGAATAGTCACCGATTCATTCTCCCCTCAAAACACCAACTTCATGATAAATGTGCATAATTTCAAGCCATAAAAATATTCAGAAATGCCGTTTTGAGAGGGTGAAGTGTGATTATTTTTGAAAACTTTCTGAATCTGACCATTATCGACTAAGATATTGCTGTAGTGTTATCGAAAGTTTTTACCACTTATTCCGTCGTTAATTCGTGTTAGAAGTTCTGTGGGATTTGTCGAGTCTTTATTATAATTCGTTTTCCATATGTATATTCTAGCGCCATTTGCGAGAACTTTTATGTTAGTTCACTGTAGTCGCTACATTATAGACATTTCATATTTCCTCAATATTGTTTAATGTAACCTATCATTTTTAAGAAGCTTCTTAATTATGAATATTACTAAAATCTATATGAATATACAACGAGATCTGTTAATGAAAATCAAATTTTGTTGTAAATACTGAACTCCTATTCTCTGATGACAACTGATAATAATAATCAAGAAACTTTCCGAGTCAATGTTAGAAAAAATTGTTAAAATTGTTGTTTCGGTTAACCAGCTGCTACACTCGAAGATGTTGCAGCCATCCAAGTATCCATACCGGAGAAGATGTGTACGACGAACATAATCGTCTGGTCTGCATATTGTCCAGGTGAGTTAGTTTTTGAGTATATACCGAACCAACCTTTGTAACTATTAATAGAGAAGAGGTGCTAGATTAAACTATCAGCTGAAACTTCCTGAGCTACATTGGGAAGTATCTTCTGAACCTTCCTGTTCAGATCACAGACACATTCTATTCAGTATCGTGCATGGCATCACACGTTAAAAGGTAAGGGCTACGTCTTCCCTAGCTCGCACAAGTCTCTGACTTCTGAGGGTTGCTCGTTAGGGTGCAGCCGTTTGATGGATATAACAATTTCAACAATTTTTTTTATTGAAACATGACCGAGACCAATAGTGGGATATCGTGACTCAAAAGCTACAGACTGGAGCGGATGAAAAATTGTCTTCAGTCGTACGTGATACGATAGAGGCTGCAGCAGAACAAGTTTGTTATGTTGTAATCTTCTCATATCTCGAAAATTGTCCACTGAGAACCAAAAAAGATCACAGGAACTTTTAACAGAAGCCTTGAGATATTAACCCTTAACTGTGCTGGCCATTTTAAGTTACATCTACATGCCGGTGGGGTCTCAGCGTACCCCAAAAATTTTAATGGTATAGGGCAATTACTGTAAACTCAATGAACTAAGTTTTATTGAAAATCATAAGTGATAACTAAAGGTATCATAAAATAAATATTTAAAAGCAACTATTACAAACACTATTTGAATGAATAGAGCAAATGTGTTTTTTGCACTTTTTGCACACTGTCTTCGTTTTCCGGTCGTAACTTCTTGGACAATCAGAACATCGAGCTTTCCTTGTTGGATGTTCTTCAGACGATGTAGCAGAGGCTTCTGAACCACCTAGTTTGAATATTATTTGCCGTAGTTCTTGTGTGAGATGTGTTGTATCCCGGCGTTTGATGTGAGGTTCTATCAGCGATCTTCCTAATTTATTTAGATATGAACGCCTGACTTCCATTTTCATTTGGTCAGAATTTTGATTACATTTCAGAATTGTTAGACTGTTAACACCAGCAATATTCAAAATAACATAAAATATTACCATTGGCCATCGTCTGGTCCGACGTGCTACAGAGTAGCCAGCACACATTTGGTCAAGTGTGTCGACTCCACATTTGTAGATATTATAGTCGTTGATCATATCAGGTTTTCCATTTTCACCAATTTTCTGATCATCATGCATTGTCGACAATAAAACTACAGATTTATTTTTTTTAGGTACGAAGGAACAAATCGTTTTTTCTTGATTATGGCCGAATAAACTTGATCCCACTTGCCGATTCTTATTCGCTTTGAACTCTGAAGGAATTTGAGGTTTATTCATTTTCAATGTACCAAGTATTGTAAGACCCCTTTTTTTCAATTCTTCACACAATTCTATTGACAGAAACCAATTATCCACAACAACATTTCTGTTAGTTCCTTGAATTTCAGAAACAAGTTCTAAAACGGATTTAGTCGGAACCAAGAGTTCTTGTTTCTTTTCTTTTTTTCCGTGCTTCACTCTTCCTTCCGCCTCTCTAGTCTTATCTTGCCCCCCCTCTACATTTGTATCTTTTCCTGTATAAATGAATGCATTGCACAAATAAAATGTGCGTGAATCACACATGCACATGATTTTGAGGCCATATTTGGCCGGTGTTTTGGGCATGTACATTTTGAATGAACATCTTCCTCGAAATGGGACCAACATTTCATCAATTGTGACGTTGTTGCCTGGCGTATACAATTTTTTGCAGTTTCCTATAAATGTGTTCCATATTTCTCTAACCGCTGCTAGTTTGTCAGAAGTTTTTCTCTGTTCTCTATCTAATTTACTATCAAATCGCAAACAACATAAAATGAACAAAAAACGGGACACGCTCATGGTTGCGCGAAATATGTCGCGACCAGTACCATCGCTCGCAAATAAACTAGAAACGTCTTCATGTGCAGATTTCATAGTTCCGGATAAATATAATAATCCTACAAATGCCTGAAATTCGATCATATCTAAATCTTTCGTATATGTAGGTTGTGGTCTCTTGAATTTTAGTCTACACTCTTGAATTTTCATGTTTGTATATGTCAGGACCTCATTCAATATGTTTTCTGAAACAAATAATTTCCAGGCAGAATAAATGTCGTTTGGATCAATGTTTCTAGCTTGACCCTTCGCTCCTGGCAAACGTGTAACAATATTGTATCTGCGAACGCGAGTGATTGTTGGCATAGCTTTGGACCATTTGAAACATAATTTGTTTTTCTGCTTTTTTCCATAAAAAAATTGTTGACTCACTGCTTCTGACTCATCAATTTCATTCTCCGAGTCAGTTATTTCATTCAGATTATCCAAATTATAATTTTCATCTTCCACAGCTTCAGTATCGGAGTTTTCTGAACCAGTATCAGTTTCATGATTACTCAAAATGCATTCATCTTGATTTGCATCACTCTCTTCATCAGAATCAAAAAACTCAGGATTGTTGATTATTGCAGACAATTCTGTTTCTGTCAGTGGTCTTGAACACATTCTAAAATAGAAATATAACCTTATTTTCATTACAATTTGCATAGCTGAATATATAAAAACAGTAATTAGTTTTATATCATGGTATTTACAAAAAACTAATTAAAATTTCAACTTACGTTCACGTGCTGGTGGGGTCCACGAAGACTTTATTCTATATTTTTCGAAAGATAAACACTGTACGTACTTGCGCGACGAAGGGTCAGTAGCAACTGATATGATCGAGGATTAAATGGACTATAAGCGCCATCTGAGTGGTAATTATATAAGAGATCGGTCCGTTTACTACGAGTGGGGTCCGCATGGACCCCGCCAGCACAGTTAAGGGTTAAGAAAAGATATTCGACGACAACTCAATCGAGATTAGGAGCCCAGCAATTGGGAACCCTATAGAGCTACTCTAACAAACTATAATAAGGCGATCAGAGAAGGAAGTTCTGTGAGAGTATATCTGACTTACCTCGCAGCACAAGAATCCACAAGATTCACTCCAGAGAGTCAATTGCTGAAATCGGATCGACGAAACGACCCGACGGCACATTCACGACCTCTAGAAAAGGAACGTTAGAGCTTTCAACAGGAAAGCACTTTACTGGAAGCTTGACATTTGATAACAATCGTACTCCTCTCTTTGAGAGTGAAGAAGGCCCAAGAAGGATAATTGGGAGGTCGCTGAAAAATTAATCACAGCACCGGCAGTTGAATGGGCAAATAAATCATTTCAGCCATTCAAATCTCCCGGTGAGGTTGGTATTTTTACTAGCTCTGCCTCAAAACGGACTGGAATTGCTTCTACCTATCCTAATTAAACTGTATAGAGCTAGTCTGGCGTGGAAGTATACACCACAAAGTTGGTTGGTGGCTAGGGTGGTATACATACCAGAAATCATCCTTCCTGTTGAAAGGACTTGAAAGAATCCTGGACAGACGTATCACATGCATTGCTATTTACACACTCGTCTTGAACAACCACCAGTATGCCTATCAAACTCGCAAATTGGCAGATTTAGCACTATATAACCTTGTAGAGAAAATCACCCAATCACTCAATAACAAGAAGAAGAACTCCAAAGAACTGATGTCTGTCAACCCAAGCAAAACTGTGATCATACCCTCCACTAGTAAAAGAAATCTGGGAGACTCAACTCCACTTCCTTTTAATGGCAAGGTTATTTCATTTGCAGCAGAAGTGAAATATCTAGGAGTCACCCTTGATGAAAAAAATCGCATGGAATCATTTGGAAAAGGCTCTCCACAAAGCCAGAATGTCCGTATGGACGCTTAGGAGGATTTGTGGAAAATCTTGGGGCCTAGTTCCCAAACAAATCCACTAGATATATGTGCTCGGTAGCGAGGCGGTTAGATGCCGACCTTCGCCGCTTGCATTAGGCCAGGTTCGAATTCTGGAAAACGAGAATTTTTTAGGAGTCGATAGTCAATTTAATTTATCTAGATGCCAATATTGATGTCTGGTGCTTGCTTGAAGTTCGCGCCGACCACCCGGGGTGGTGCTGTAAGTTTTCCGGGTTTTGCTACAGCTGAACAGTAAATATTCCACCAGAAATCAGTGAGTCTCCCTGGAGCGCTACGGCAAATAGTAATAATAGCCGTCCCCTACCCGCACAGGCTATGCCTTTGGGTACACTCTATGAATGTTTATGAGGGATTCCTGGTCACTCCGGTATGGAAAGTAATGAAACAATGGCCCTTCTTGCCAGAGAAAGTGCCGCAAGTAGGTTCATTGGATCAGAATCTGTCATTGGCATCTCACCAAGTTTTGCCAAATATACATTGAACACCTGGACAGCAAGAAAAGTATCAAACTTCTGGCAAAAACTCCCAGGATCGGCTAATTCCAATACATTCATACATTCCTCGAAGAAGATGTCTAACTGGCCTACTCACATGTTGTCTCTGTCTTGAAGATGATGAAACAGCAAAGTATGTACCTTTCCCTCGGATCTGAAAGAGCATACATCAAATAAACTAATCGGCTTCGTCAAGAAACTGGGTTCATTTAGTGAAATATGAATTGGTATGAGCCACAATAGACCCTTACGGGTTGCAGTTAGGACTTCGCGAGACCGAGAGATTAGTCTTGGTATTATCTTGGTCTTGATGCAAGACCAAGACCAAGATCAAGACTTAATGAATCTTTCCAGGACCAAGACCAAAACTTGACTTTCGAGACCAAGATCAAGACCAAGACTCTCCCCCAAGAGTATTGGTCTTGAAAGAAAAATAGTGAACTTAAATCTACTCAATATTAAGAAAATTTTAAAGGAAAATGTTATGGCATTTTATTTCAATTATTTATTTTTCATATGGTAGGTTTTTGAATTTTGTTCATTCAAAATCGAAAATACATTTTCGAAATCTGTATTGCAGATATACAGTTTACAACAAATAGGTGTATATTGTAAGGTCGCAGTGGTTAATAAGTATTGCAATTTTCTCGGGTTTCCGATTCTACCTCTCTGCCGTAACAGATCTTACAACCGCATCACACAATAATCCATTGTAAAATGGTCAATGAAAACCTAATTAACATTCCAACCATTTTGAACCTTTTTTCTGGTCTGGTGAAATGAAAAATTTTTATTTCGCTCACTTTACCCGTACCAATTGACAATTGTTAAAGACTGAGAAATACAAAATAACTATTATATGCATATAAACTGTCGGACCATCGAATTGAGTAGTTAAAATTTCTAGACAAATTTTGATCCAAGCCCAAGACTATCAAGACCAAAACCAAGACTGAGCCAGTCTCGTCCTGGTCTTGAAACATCAAGACCTATACCAAGACCAAGACTACATTTATTTTTCGAGACCAAGACCAAGACTGGTCAGTCTTGGTCTTGGTCTCGCGAAGCCCTAGTCGCAGTGCAGGACCGAGCAGATTCGCTCAGTTTAAACCTAACATTACCTAATCTAACCTTCAATTCTTTCAGGAGTTGTGAAGAGAACAATCAAGTGGTAGCAGTTAGTAGTTGTACTATCTTCATCAAGAAAAGCAATACTTTCAAAATTTCCTTATGATCTTCGACCTGTTATGGTAACATTTTCAATGGAATGTTGCTATTTTTATGTATAAAATGAGATTTGACTGCAAACCCTCACAAAGGGAGTGAATTCGTGCATTTCAAAAATTTCCAGTAATAATTAAAGCACTCGAGAGATTACCTATAAGTGAAAATTCAGTGGGAAAAATACGATGAAATTGCAGATGATATTCGAAAATCCTGGCGCTTATACTTTGAATGATCTACTGAAAAACTAACAACAGTTTTTCAATACATTCCACAACAACATCACAAATCTCTTCAAAGGGAAAGACACATTCATTCGTACACAAATTATTGGCCATTTTGAGTTTCAAAAAATCTAATGATTTACTCAACTTGATCAATCCTGTATAACGATTCGTAACCAGCAAGCGAATGAAGCGAAATACATCAATTTGGAGATTTAACAGCACTCATGATGAAATGGATGCTTCTCATGACATTATCTCGCATTAAAGTTTAAAATTCCTTGTACATCAAACGTTCATGTAATCCTTACATCCAGTGAGGGATAAAAAGTTCTACACTTCTTATGAATGGAAAATACTGGGAACAAATGATAAGCTCCAGTATGGACGAGTGGAAGTGAGATGAAAAAGGGATTTTTCTCGCATTCCATGTGAACACAAAAGCTGCGAGTTTTCTTTTGTAAGCGTTTCTAGTTTCACTAGGAATAAAATGATGCCGGTTAAATTTCCATCGTTAACGAGGAAATGCCTGAAATATAAAAACCGCCTTTTTATTCTTCGTTTGTTGTCTATCTGCTGGATTCAGCCGCGAACTCGAATTCTTCCTACTGGCGATAACAAAAAAGAACGTTACCACACGTACTGAAAGATTTATTTATGATGAAAATGTTTTTGTAGCCCTTTCCGTGGCCAACATTACTTTGGATTGATTGAATTCAGTGTGGATTTCGTTTTTGCACGAAAACTGTTAAAAATGCCATTATTGAAACTGAAGAAAATTTCACCAGAAAGGAGCTGATTTTTCTGAATCTTTCCTTATGTTGTAGATCCTAACAACCTTATAGTCCAATTTATATTTGCTGTTTATGAATCGATTG
The DNA here is from genome assembly GCA_958502065.1 of Chrysolina americana. NCBI lineage: Eukaryota > Metazoa > Arthropoda > Insecta > Coleoptera > Chrysomelidae > Chrysolina > Chrysolina americana. The sequence goes on from OY293414.1 coordinate 76,154,212, forward strand.
TATTTTTGCAAACTTATTCGGGAATAAGCTTTTTTAGAAATGAAGTCATCATGTCTGATTTGTAGCTCATGAATCCTTCTTTTTGAAAAAATTATAGTATCCCACACAGGATGTTGCATTACAGCATTGCAAGACAATATTCATAGAAATAGATACATATCAATAACATAGTCATTTGGATTCCCACTCAATCCGTTGAAACTAGAAAACAAACTGCTAGAATTTGACAATGTTTTTAAAAATTATGGGTCTTCGTCAACACCATGAGAATTCATATGATTGCCCGTTCAACAAGTTATACTTTTCCAATAATTTAAATAAATCAAGAACCATAAAATCAGAGAACGTGCCTACGATCTTATCAAATCGGGAGCAATTAACGAAAATAGGAGATATTACCAAAACAATAAAATAAAGGGGTTCCACAGGATACGGTTTTGGGTTCCATTTCATTTCTCATTTATATCAATGATTCCTAACCTAACCTAATATTCTAATTTCTCGATATATACCAAGCTATGCAGATGACACACTAACCTTTTTTGGAACTGACTCTTGAGACGAATAGAAACTGATCACGGAAGACGACTTCATTAGAGCAAAGGGTGTTTTGATTATAACCTGTTCACAGTTAACCTCACGAAAACCTCATTCTCCTTAAAATTTTGGCACAATGAAACTGGAAGCAAAAGAAATCCCTGATAGGTAGGATGCACATATCAAACAACTCAGCAATAAAATTAGGGAAGTTACCACGTGTCATTTGAAATGATAATGAGATCAAATCATTATATTGGTAAAAAGTCAACTGTGTAATGGAATTTTAGGATAGGGAAGAACAAATGTTGTTCTGAATACACTTCGAACTTCCACTTCCAGTGATACCCTCTATGATCAAAATAGAGTTATGGATAAGAGCCAAATAATTCTATTAGATATCGATTTCAAAGATGTTATCCAAAAACATGGAAAGCAACAACAGAAATAAAAACAATACATGTCAAAATTTTGAAGCCAAACAGACAATGATCCAAAGGACGCAAAGATATAAGTACAACATTCTCCCAGCAGATATCAAAATTTGCAGAAGCAAAATAGATTTCACACAAAAATAAAAAAATTGATCAAGACCACGTTCAGAAAAAAGAATAATATTTTATATATTCCATCATTCAATTTATATACTAGTGTTCTTATGAATTAGCAAATTTGTGTGAAACGGTTTTTTTTAAACTAGCCGTATTTGAAACTTTACTGTCACAAATTCTTGTTAGATTGTAATTTTTGAAGATGTTGAATATTTTGCATATTTATCTTGTGAAACTTTTTTATTTTATATTCGGTGGTGAATAATACACAAGTATTGGCAACATACTCCTTACGTGATTACTTATACGTTCATTATTTTTTCCTCATGATATGTAATTTGATTATCATCTGTTCAAACATCATATTTTCTATCATTTCATATTCCATCCCGTTTCCATTTCAATACATTCTGTTCACCTTTGTTGCGTTCTGTTTTATTCGATTCTGTTTCATTCTGTTCCATTTTATTCCATTCTGTTTCATTCTGATCTATCCTCTATGTGCTTTCACTAAATAAAACTTCAGATCCTCACAGGCTCGCTCATGGGAATATATCAACTAACGACTACTGTGCCTTGCTGAACAGAACTCATGAACCCCACTGGCCCGCACAAGGTGATCTAGAACCGAGCGCTTGCTGTACCTTGCTGAACAAAGCATAAGAACCTCAGGTTTGAGAAAGGGGATCCAGCGCTAAACACTTGCTGCGCCCTGTTGAATAAATCTCAAAAACCTAACTGGCTCGCGCAAGGTGATCTAGTGCCAAACGCTCACTGTGTGTTGCTGAACGAAACACTCACGAGCTTGAGCAAGGGAATCCAGCGCTGAACACTCTTTACGCCTTGCTGTATAAAACTCAAGAACCCCCACGGGCTCGCACAACTGAATCCAGAACCAAACGCTTGCTGTGTCTTGCTGAACAGAGCATTAAAACTTCATTGGTTCTAGCAAGGAAATCCAGCACTGAACGCTTGATGCGACTTGTTGAATAATACTCAAGAACATCAATGGCTCGCACAAGGTGATCTAGCGCCAAACGCTCGCTATCTGTTGCTGAACAAAGCATAAGAACCTCACGGATTTCTTTCACCACTGAATAAAACTCAAGATCCTCACTGGCTCTTGCAAGGAAATCCAGCGCCGAACGCTCGCTGCGCCTTGCTAATCAAGAGTCAAAAACCTCACAGACTCGAAAAAGAACATCCAGTTCTGAATGCTCGCTGCGCCTTGTTGAATAAATCTCAGAAACCTCACTGGCTTGCGCTGAACAGAACTCAAAATCCTCTCACGTGCTAGAGCGAACAAAACTCAAAAACCTCAAGGACTCGCGCAAGTAAATCTAGCTCCAAATGCTTGCTGTGCTTCGCTGAACAGAGCATTGAAACCTCATGGGCTCGAGCAAGGGTATCCAGCGGTGAACACTCTTTACGCCTTGCTGTATAAAACTCAAGAACCCCCACGGGCTCGCACAACTGAATCCAGAACCGAACGCTTGCTGTGTCTTGCTGAACAGAGCATTAAAACTTCATTGGTTTTAGCAAGGAAATCCAGCACTGAACGCTTGATGCGACTTGTTGAATAATACTCAAGAACATTAATGGCTCGCACAAGGTGATCTAGCGCCAAACGCTCGCTGTCTGTTGCTGAACAAAGCATAAGAACCTCACGGATTTCTTTCACCACTGAATAAAACTCAAGATCCTCACTGGCTCTTGCAAGGAAATCCAGCGCCGAACGCTCGCTGAGCCTTGCTAATCAAGAGTCAAAAACCTCACAGACTCGAAAAAGAAGATCCTGTGCTGAATGCTCGCTGCGCCTTGTTGAATAAAACTCAGAAACCTCACTGGCTTGCGCTGAACAGAACTCAAAATCCTCTCACGTGCTAGAGCGAACAAAACTCAAAAACCTCACGGACTCGCGCAAGTGAATCTAGCCCCAAACGCTTGCTGTGCTGCGCTAAACAGAGCATTGAAACCTCATGTGCTCGAGCAAGGGTATCCAGCGCTGAACACTCGCCGCGACTTGCTGGATGATACTCAAGAACACCAATAGCTCACGCAAGGTGATATAGCACCAAACGCTCGCTGTATCTTCCTGAACATAAAAACCTCACGGATTTGAGCGAGAGAATCCACCGCTAAACGCTCGCTGTGCCTTGCCTGAATATAACTCAATAACCTCACTGGCTTGTGCAGCCCCATACGCTCGCTGTATCTTGCTGAATAAAACTCAAAAACCTCACAAGCTTGATCAAGGAAATCGAGCGCTAAACACTCGCTGCACTTTGCTGGGCAAAATTCAAAAACCTCATTAGTTCACGCAAGGGACCTTAGCGCCGAACGCTCGCTGTGCTTTTTCGAACGAAGCATTAGAAACTCACGAACTCAAGCAAGGGAAGAGGAATCCAGCTAGCTACGCCTTGCTGAACAAGACTCTTGAACCTCACAGGCTCGCACAAGAAAGTCTAGTGCTGAACGCTTGCTACGCTTTGCTGACTAAAACTCATCAACCTCACATTTTCTGTAGTTGATTTTTTTTCATTGAGATAGTGGAAAGGAATTCGCTTGAAACAAGGTAAAAGACTAAAGTGAAAAAGATCATTCACTTGGGTTTTTGGATATCAATAATCTCATATCGTTTACATATTCTCATGAAATATCCATTTCTGTGGACACCAGTTCCCATTTCCCTCATTTCCTTTCAAAACCACAACTCGGTTTAACCAGCAGTGAATGGGGATAATCAAAAATTCAAATGTTCCTACATTTTCAAATGATTTCAATGGACTTCATAATATTAACTCAATGTGACAATGGTTCAGTTTTGTTTGGCCACTGGGCCACATCACCGACATTTCAGTAACACATAGAACCGCTTTGCATTCATAATTACCTCAACATCAATTAAATCGCGATTATTTTAAAATTTAATTGAAATTTCATTCATTTGGAAGTTTCGGTGAACAAAACTTTTCCAGCCACTGTAATGGAAATGGTATTTAGTTTTCCGGGGAGAAAACACTGTTGTTTTTGTGCATTGAAAGCACTTTAACTACACTTTGAGTACACAGTAATCCTTAATTTATAAATAAATTAATGTTTTCCGCTATTTTAGAATTCGAGCCATTGCCGTTTTGTTGAAACTTTGAAGTTCAGCTCATTTGAAATATTGGGAACAATTCTTTGGAGTAATTCCTCAATGGCTGAGTTTCTGAAATGAAATATTTGAATATTCATCACTCTTTTGTATCGAGGAAATTGCAAATGTGTCATCGATAATATTGCAGTTATTTTCAACTATTACAAAAAGGGTGCAGTTCAATCGGGATATTGGAATAGACAACAAGCTTTTTATCACTCTTATTGAGCAATGGCTTTTGTTAAGGGATGAACTTCAGAAAAATATTATGAGCGACTGAATTACACAGCCATCTGCAACTAAACGAGAGAAAATTGAGACCGTGTAATAACACATCGACATATCAGAAACTGAGAAAAATAGCTGTGATTGAAACATGTACCCAAGGATTACCAGCATCACTTCGATGATCACATGCGATTATTTGACGACATACAAAATTTTTATGATAATAATATTTATAATAATATTGATAATAATGTTGAAAATAGGACTTCATTACACCAAGCCGCTGAAGCCACAACAACTGGCACGTGTGGATGCGGAAATTCACGAAGAGGCTGACATCTGGCCGATCAACGCTGCTGTGTATAACCCCGCTCAGAGTCTACCCCAATGGGAAAGGAGAGATACCACCCCTCTGATTTGGAGGCATGAGCGACGCATTCACAAAATGAAAGCTGAGATTAAGTCTGCGCGCTGGCACGCGTCTCGTATTTGGTATGTGACAGACTACGTGGCGGCCAATAGGCCCTTCACGCTGGCAGTGCGGCAAATTGTCGCAAAATGAAGACGTGTACACCACACACTGAATGAAGGCGTGCTGTTTACCATCAAACAGCACTGTGTTGATATTATACAAATGTTGGTGGCTGCAAAAAAGTTACTAGTGAGGCGGACAAGAAGCATCGCGGAAAACATGAGGGAGTGGGGGCACATCGATTCACTTCTTTTTAAGAATTGAAATCTGAGTGATAGAGCTAGTTTGAGATAAAGTTTGATGCACCAATTCAGACACACTTTTATCTAGTCTGTTGGTGGACTACAGGTTTTTTCTTAACATTACATGAAAAAGAAAAATGATCGATTATGTGAAAAATGGGATTTGTATCGAACCACCCAGCGAACGGGGCACATTGAACCAGGGTATGGGGCACATTGATATTTCATATACTTTATGCAAATATAAGAACCTTCTTTCACTAAATTTTTTATATTAATTAAAAAAATCACATCATCACTTACAGATGTAAGGAACTAAGGAAAATTGAGAAAAGTGAGTATTAAATTAAATATAATATGTTTCAAATTGCTGCCCACTGCACGTTATAAATCAAAGAAGTGTAGATGAAGAACAAGTCTTTAATGACTGCCCATCGTACATTACAAGAATCGACGTCGAAAGAAAAACTAAAGAACGAAGCAGTTTGGCTCCGTTTTTTAGTTATATGAGGTTTTGTTAATTTGGCCATAACATCCGCATTATCGACACTTGCCGTGTTTTCCACATAATATGGATAAATGAAAACATGTGGATTTCTTCCTTGAATAGGTTATTTCAAATTCGGAAAAACCATATTTTGATGTCACTTTTCCTACGTACTGCACCATATATTTCATTTTTGCAAATCTAACAAGAAGTCTCCAATCTAGATAGTCTAAAAAAATAACAAAATTCAGCTATGGTAATGGTATCTTTCATTAAAAGGGGCACATAGATACACATCAATCAGCCCCATGCACCTTGTATCAATCTACCCCAACGTGTCGATTTTTACAAACTATATGAGAACAACAATTAACCAATCAGACATGTACTAACATGGATCTGAAGAAACGAAACGAAACAAATAGGTAAATTACGAAAACTGACTGATTATCTGAGACACCCTAAATTTACTTATACGGCTCTGAAAGGCACTTGTGCTTGTCAACAGCGGAATTCGCATTGTAAACGGCCATAGTTTCGCTGGTAATATTGGTTCACTAGAGCCATCTATCGAAAGATAGTCATGTTTGTTAAGGTGCTATACCATTCGAGAGAGTGGTGGTGTATCAATGTGCCCCTTGCATCAACCTGCCCCCATTCACCCGAAGTTCCGCGATAAACTTTCTCGCCTATTCCAAGAGCCTCCAGGTGTTGTAGATGAACCGCCGACGGCTGATCGGGTGGAAACTTTCTGGAAGAACATCTACAAGTTTCCGCAACCACTCAACGTAGATACTCCAGCTCTTGCGCAGTTCGAAGCTTTCTGCAGCTTTCGTCAGCTTGAGCTCAATAAACTGCTCAATCCAATAACTTTGCTGCTTGTCCCTGATGGGCTGAATAACTATTGGTGGAAAAAATTTCCAGGTATCCATCACCATCTAACAGTTCTCGACTCTTGGCTAAACAGGGAGCAGTAGATTCCGGATTGGTTTGTCGGAGAGGTGAACCGTGCTGATCTCCTAAGACGGTGATTTGTCTGATACCAAGAACTACAGAATGATAACATGTTTGAATGCATGTTATAAGTTGTTAACCCGCATCTAATACATGTGAATACTCTCCGCAGTTAATCCGGTGTATGAACGGATATATAAAAGGAGAGAGCCAAAGAAGGGGGTCGCTTGCTGCAAGGCGAACCTGCTTATCAACAGATGTATCACGCAGGACTCCGTGCAGTGTAAGCGTAACCTTTCGATGACCTGGATCGATTCAACATTACATGAGCTCATCATGCATTTGCTCATATGTCTTGAGGTACCCGATAAAATGGTGAGAGGACTCGCTTCACATGTGGTCAAGTCAGAGTCCAAAAAGGGCAGAATATCTTCAGAAGGGGCGTGTTTCAGAGAGACTTCATCAATCCTCTTCTCTTTTGTATGTTCCTGTTGCCATTGTCTGTTGCACTATGGAAAACCCGCAGATACACTTGCGGCACCCCCAGCAACTGGAGGCATGAGATCACCCATCTGTTTTACATGAATGACCTTAAACTATATGCCACTCAGGAAAAAGATCTTCATCATTCCTGGAGGGTGGTGCAAGAGTACACGCATGCAATCGAAATGAGGTTGAAATCGATAAATTTGCCATGGTTTATCTCAAAAGAGGACGATGCAAGAAATACGGAGAGAAGAGAACGTTCGGCTCGTAGACGAAAACAACCTTCATCATCTGGATGTCGGGGTGGAACGACGCAACATATAAGTGGTACCAATATTCTCTCTCTATGGCAAGTATCACATTTGGTCATCAGAACTGTCGGGGAAGAATAAATTTGCTGCAACTAATATGCTTGCCGTTCCAATTCTACCTCTTTAATCCTTTGAAGTGATGAATAGACTCAGGAAGTGCTGCGACAACTCAAAGTAAAAACTCTCAAAATAATACATCTCCATAGGAGCTTGCATCCCAAATCGTCTAATATACCTACCTAGAAAACGAATGTAATAAGATTGAAGAGAAAATCCATTAATTCGATAACTGACATATTAACGTCCATATATTGAAAATCCGAATTAGTTTGACAATAGAATATAAACAAATTATGACTCTTTAACAACAAAGACGAATTTCTGGAGGTGCATTTATTAATTTTTTCTTCTAAATATTGTCTGGGCAAGATATGATACTGAAGTCTTGTTGTTCAAATCGGTAGAGCGAAAGAATCGAATAATAAAAAATCGAGGTGACAGTAGAGAGAAAATATTTGAAGGAAAGATATAAAATTGAAAACTGGGCAACTTTTTCTTTTGCGTTTTTCCAAATTTAAATAAAAAGCTGATTAGAGTAGCATATGAAAAAAGAAAAGAGGCTGTTTATTAAAAAGTTGAAATTCAGAATCCTTTGCCATTCATGAAAACGAACCTTACTCGTTCACGAGTAACGCGTTTCGCAGACATATTCCAACAAACTTCATAGTTATATATTGAATTAGGTAACTCTTTTCATGCTGAATTTCTCTTCAGCTTAATGAATACTTAAAATGTCAAGTCGAATATTTCAGACGGTAGCAGATCTTTAACAGATCTTTTGAAGCGCAATTTATTTATAAAGTTTCCACTTCTGAACACCATCTTCTTCGTATCTCGCCAGCTAAAATGTCCTACTTGAAAACGTTTTTCCACTTCTGCATCACTTTGTTCGAATTCATATTTTATTAAGACTGGAGTAGAGGCACCGTATTCACTTGTTGCCAGGAGAAAACTCGTTTGAGGTGGAGTATTTTTTCCCCAGTGTTCAATTAGAATTTGTAAATAAAAAAATTAACATTGCATTTTGTGTTCACCAGTTAGAAATATCAAAGTCTGACTGATGGTTTTCACTGTTGGCATGTGACTTGTTCGTAAAGACAAGGAAATTGTGAAATTATTTTTCCTGCACAAACTTTTTTTTCCTTGTTCAAAAAATTGTGAAAATATTGTTCCCTCCAAATTTTTTTCTCATCGTTCGAAGAAATATTGTGTAAATATTTTTCCCACCAGTTTTTTTATTGTTTCAAAAAAAAATTTGCGCCAAAACTTTTTTTTTAATAAAATATGGATATATTGTTCCTGCCAATTTTTTTTTTGGACCATTCAGTAACGAGATTTTTGAAAGTTGACCTCTACTTTGACCTCGACTTGACTTCGACCTTCACCTTGTGTTCTCACCAAAATTTTTTATTCTTTCAAAATAAAAAATTGAGGAAATATTTTTATCGCAAGTATTTTTTTTTCTCTTTTTATTTGTTTGAAAAAAGTTGTGAAAATATTTTTTCCCAAACAAATTTTTTAATTTGATTTTCTTTATTGGAAAAAAAATTATGAAATTATTCTCCCGGCCAAATTTTCATTTTAGTTTGTTTGCGACAATCGCCGACGACGTTTGCTGACATTTACCAGACTTGCCGACGAATTTTTTTTTTCTTTCGTCAATTTTTTCAATCGTTTGAAAAAAAATGTGAAAATGTTTCATCCGCCAAACTTGAATTTTTTCTCTATTGAAAAATAAATTAAAAAATTTTTTTCCCGTCAAATTTTTTAAAGTTTTTTTTTTTGTTGGGAAAAAAATTAGAAATCATTCTTCCCATCAATTTTTTTTTTCGTTTTCTTTCATTGTTTGAAAAAAGTTTTGAATGACAATCGCTGGCGACATCCACCGACGGCAATCGACGAAGACGTTTGCTGACAACATTTGCCAAAGACTGTTTCCGACGAAATTTGTCGAGAACATCTGCCGATGACATTCGCCGACGACATTCGTCGACGACCTTCGCTGACGACATTTGCCGACGATATTTGCAGACGACATTCGCCGAAGAGTTGAGCCAACAAAATTTGTCGACAATTGCCGACGACAATTGCCGAAGACAACCGCCAACGACAATCGCTGGCGATGATCGCTGGCGTCAATCACCGATGATAATCGCCGGCAATATCCGCCGACGGCAATTGCCGAAGACGTTTGCTAACAACATTTGCCAAAGACTCTTGCCGACGAAATTTGTCGAGAAAATCTGCCGACGATCTTTACGAACGACATTTGCCGAAAACAATCGCCATCGACAATCGCTGGCGATAATCGCTGGGATCCATTGCCGGCGACAATCTCCGGCGACAAACGCCAGCGACATTTGCCGACGACATTCGCCGACGGCAATCGCCGACGACGTTTGCTTTAATGTTGATGTTTTATTTATATATGTATCCTTTACATTGTATTGTATTGTTTTTATACTAATATATTACTCAATTTTTCAGTTGATTGTTCATTTATTCATTCATTCAATCACTAGTTTATTTATTTATTCATCAATTCAGTCATTCATTTAATAATTTATTAATTTATTAATTTATTTATTTATTCAATTTGTTCGTTTGTTCTTTCGTTACAATCAGGATATAATGACTGAAAGTGATGCAAACATCCTTGAAAAGTTTACTCTAGAAAGATGCCTATCAAAATAATCCATACTTGGAAGAAAATATATTCCATAGCAACCTCATATTCAGCGGCCACGTCGACTATGTCAACAATTTAAATCTATTTCTCTTTGAAAATTCCAAAGCCGACATCATCAAAACAGCACGGCAGAGTAAAACGCCGACCGAAGGCAATATTAATCCTATTCATCCCTCGCACTGTCCATTAAGGGATATGTCAGAAATGGTCGTAACCTCGTAACGGATAGTTGCACTGTTGCGACAACTTTGAGATAGCTATCTCCAGTTCTATCAGTTATTTTCACAACGTTGACATGAATTCGACGGAAAGACGAGGGTTACACTGATACATTTTAGATACTTCGGAATGACAAAAGTGTATCACAACAAATACCTTTATCTTTCTTCGAAATATTCGCCTTCAAGATATGAGCATTCAATTTTATTTACGCCAAAACAATATTCACGATTTTCCATTTTGTATTGAGATGATGTAAAAGAATCAACATTCATTGTAGAAAGTGTATAATTGTTCTTGGAATTAGAAATGGTGTCGATGAATTACTAGAATTCGTGTTGCTCTATTATTACGTAATGAGCCGAGTGTTTTATGACTCTCTCAAAAGACACAGTCGGTGTTTCATGATCATAATACACTGGTGTATTATTGACTTCATGAGACGTTCTGTAATTATTATGACTATTCATTGTAAGCATACTGTTTTTTTTTAAGCGTAGATCTGACGGATTATTTTATTTGTTTTTGTAATTATATGACGTTACCTATTTGAAATAATTGGTATTTGCTAGTTATTTATCTACACAAAAAACTAATTGGCAAACGTCGAACAGAAGATAATTCAACAGCCCAATATGACTGCCAAATCACTTCAGCTCAACTTCTGGCAAAGTTTCTGTACAAGAATATACTTTGCAATACTTCCAGTAACAACTACCAAATGAAAATCGAAAACAGAAAGCACTCCGACTCGTACACAGACTTCGTTAGAAGCCTAAGAAACATCATGTCATCATGAAAAATATTCAAATATTTTTCATGAGGAACTGTGCGTATTTGACGAAAGGCGATAAATTCCAAAAAATTGAGGTAGCTCGATTATTTTTAAAATATTTATCTGTTTTTTCTTAATTTTTTTTTTTACCTGCTAAAATTTTTTTACACAAGATTAATGAATACTTTATTCACTTCTACTTCACTTAATATTGCTATGTGGATCATCATATGATTGCAGTAAATAAGAGTACGAACTCTCCAGTGATACCAAGTTTCTCTCATTATACTCATCTGCACAAAATGACAGCTTTCAATTGCCACATTCACAGACTCCCAAATATACCTTTTTCTACAGTTGGATATAACAATAATAAACTAAACATGATCAAACAACTAGCTTCAAATCATAATTACAACTACAACATTACACATTGACCAAAAAAATTTGAACAAAAACAACATAACCCAGCCTATCCCAAAACGTATACAGGGTGAGTCAGAATAAGAACGACAAAAACCGACTACAGATTCTTCACCTCATTTCCAGGTAAAAAGTTCCTATCAAGGTATGTCAAAAGTACAAAAAAAATTAGATTTAATTTTTTTCTCCAAAATTCCTGAAGCAAAATATACCAAAATTGGTACACTAATCACGGTTTATCAACGTAATAATTGGAAGTTATAATTTTTTATTTTCGTAAACCAGTGGCGTAGTTACGTTGGTATGTGTAAATATTTTCCTTCATATTTTCTTCAGATAAGTGAGCGTTTGACATGAGTTAGGCTCATCGATACTCAACTTAAAAGTCATAACATTCCATGAACCTAAAAGTAAAGGTTTCTGAGAAAATTGAAAAAAATAGAAGATATGTCCTGGAGAAGACTGATATTTCAGATTCATGTCTCAGATAAAATGGACAACATTGTTGGGATTTTTTAGTAACTAATATCGTATTTCAAATATCTCAAATTCCGATTTCATGTCACAACAATTCATTTGTCATCGTCACACAATATATTTTCACTTCAGTTCTGAAGTACTTAGATGAAAGATGTAATCCGGAATATGTGATTCTTTGTACACTTGACAAGTGAGTAACCTCAATTTTCAAACACGAATCCATTATTTGAATTTATCTTAAAAAATTTAATTACTTCTTACTTGCAGGTACACACCGATGATGGCAGTCGAAAGGGCTTTTCTAGGATTTCATAAATAATGAATTTCTGTACGGAACAATAATTGTTTTCCTTCAAGAAATACTTGATTCTCATTAATAGCTTGTAAAGAAACTACCGCGGTTGTTGGTAGGAGAATATTTCCATTCAGTGTGGTATTTTGTATTTCAATTATAATGCAAGGTACGATGACGGATCTGCACATCTTCCTAGAGAGAAAGGCAAGATAGACAATCTACAGAATCATGCATATTGTATTCAACAGACTCATACAGAGCATAGCAGACTGCTGATTGGCACTGAAAGCCGCATAATTCTGGAAATGACTTGTGATATAATGCCTACAACAGTGAATTTTTATCTACCTTATCGTTCTAATTCCGAAAAGAGGTGACTGGGTCCTCCAAGAAGAGCAACTACTGAGATCAGATTACTGTTGGTCCACAGATGGTTCAAAAATGCCCTTAGGTTTTGGTGTAGGTGTATACAGTCATAGACCTAGAACAGAGATATCAACCTTTCCAGGATTATATGTGACAGTATTAGAGGCAGAAATCACGTTATCGATTTGTGTACAGAGAGACTAGAAGAAACCAACGTCACATAGAGATCAATCAATTTTTTTTAAACCACTTGGCTCATATCGATAAACGTCCAAGCTTGTGTCGAACTGCCAGAGAAGACTCTGCCCAAAAGGAAGATTCAACTGTCTGTCTCTGGTCTGGATTACTGGTATGGAGGGCAATGAAGCGGCGAAACTTCTTGCAAGAGAAGGTATCGCAAGTAGGTTTATTGGACCTGAACCTGCCGTTGGCATCCCACCAAGTATTGCCAAATATACATTGGACACCTGGATAGCAAGGACAGTATTAAACATCTGGCAAAATCTACCTCATTGGCTCATTCCTTAAAGAATTTGACCAAAACACTTTTAGACTCCAGCTGGGATGAACTGTGATGTCTAACAGGCCTACTCACTGGCCACTGTCGTTTAAATCATCACATGACAAGACTAAAAACGTCGGAAGATCCGACATATCGTCTCTGTCTTGAAGATGATGGAACAGCAGAGCACATACTTTGTAACTGACCCGCCGCGGACCGAATCAGGCTTTCGATGTTTGGTAGAGTTTCAATATCTCCCATGGACCTGAAAGATCATACACTGAATGAACTAATCGGCGTCGTGAAGGAGCTGGGTTTATTAGGTGAAATATGAATTGGTAGGAGGGCCGAGCAGACCCGCTCATTTTAAACCTAACCTGAGACTGTAGTAATCCGTGGTCATTTGTCCGTGGACTATATTTTCAGCCAGCTTCGGCGAGAACTAACCCGTTGTAGATATTGTATTACTTAACGAATTCAATTAAATAATCTCCTTTCTGAAGAATCGGTGGAGACAAAGTCAAGGCGAGACGTTTGTTTAGGTTAGACGCCTAAAAATAATAGAGACGATCGTTATACATGGGAAGATTGTTGAAAGATTTGATTTCTGCTGATATCTGCGGACGAGAAACGAATGAGGGGGGCGTGCCCAATGGTCGGATCTGGGGGAAGTGATTTTTGGGTGATGACTGGGGGAGACGAAAAAAGCAGCCGAAGTTCGGGCGTCGAGTTGAAAATTTCGTGAGACTGTAAACGAACGGTAAAATATACGGGGGGGTTTAGTACCAGCATTAACTTTAAATTCAAAATTATTACTTGTGATTTCAGAGGGTTTTGATATTTTTGTTTATGTAAAGAAATTCGTTTCATTGTTGTTCGGTGGTTTGATAAATGTCAATCTAAATTTTGTGACGGAACGAACGCCCCTTTTAGGGAACCGATTATCACGCTAAAAGCGGAAAGATACGCGAAATACGAGGCGGGCTGCCTATATGTGAGTGCAGACGAATTGAGTCGTTTACCAATCTCAGGAATAACGCCAGACAAGTAAAAAAACTGTTTTTGTGTAATAATCATTTTAAAAGTTGCTATAGTGTATTTATATGAAATTGTGAATAAGTAGACATCGCCGACTTTTCTAGACCAAATCGACCGTAGGGTAAACCCTATTTTATTCTATTTTAGTAGGAAACTTGGCTCCACGAGGTAGGAAGTAGATATACCGACACCCCATGAGTTGTTAGAATAACATTAAATACCTTGATCTGAGAAGTTTTAATATTGTTTTATTTTGTTCATACACGCTCGACTCATATCCCTCAACCCAAGGAAACAAGTGGGAAAAAAAAAAGAATCAAGAAGTTCCACAATAACTGAGCAAAATATTAGTAACAATTAAGTCTGTCCCGTTTGCTGGACAGCCGAACCCGGCCTATATAATATTTCGGACAGACAAAATCAGATTAAACCCAAAATTGAACATTATTTCACCATCAAGTCTGACTTCTCCGGGTCAGGCGAATGTAGTACTTACGGAGTGGTAACAAAGCAAGCTGCTGCTGCTGGTTTTGCGGTGAGCCCAAAAAGATCCTTTCAAAAGGAAACTCGAAAAATTGCCTCTGGAGAAACTTTTTTCCAGCCACCTGTAGATTCAGTGAAACTGGAAGGAATACCAAGAGAAGCAGAAATAAGATAATACAGGTAAAACCAATTTTTCTATTAATATAAAATATTGCGACAGAAGGTGTTTAACGTTTGATGGTAGCCCTTTGGATTTAATTCCAAATTTTATTACAATAAATGTAAAGTATCAACGTCGACCCTCTTTCAGATGTTTTTATTGTTTTGGTTGTTTCTTATCAGATACCACAAAACCACTGTATCCAATAGCAAAATAGGGGGACCTCAAACAGTATCCGCTGTATATTTGCATTCTTGACATAAGACCTTCCAAATCAGAACTGGTCTAGAATCATTTTCTATGAGTTCAAGGAATTAATATGCTATGAATTACTACCACTTCTTCCCGTGATACATAAATTCTGTATACCGGTAATATCGATCTTTTTTCTCAGAGTCAATCACTGTTAAATCATATATTGAAAATAGACTCAGAATGAACCAGCATTTCTCAAAGATTCTGAGCTATAGAAGTTTTGTCGGCTAATATCGAACAGAAAATAATTCAACAGCAGTAGTCGTTTGCCGAATCACGTCTGTCCAACGTCTGGCAAAGTTTATCTACAAAAGCATACTTTTCAATGCTTCCTGTGAGAACAAGTAAGTGTTGATCGAAACAGGTGACTATCTGCATACTAGTTTCGCGGTCCTGCCGATTATTCTTGGGCCTTGGTGGTCGTGATGGTAGAGAGCTCGCCTTTCAACCACAGGGGTGTGGGTTCGATAAAACTCCTATAGAATAGGGAATTTGCGATACGCCATATTCATTTTATGATATTACGACCTTATGCCAAGAAACGTATGCCCACTTCCACATGTGGAATATTCAATTATTTCACATGATTCAATAATCACTGGGTAGTATTATTGTAAGAACACAATCGAATTCAACCCACTATCATACAGATCGATGCGGAGAGAATTATTTCGAAATAATATGGAATTCCCCACAGGGATATTCTCGTATTACAGCGGTAGTGAGGAATGTCTCTCTTGAAATTACGTTCGCATGGTTTCAGCGAGGGTATTGGCTGCAGGGTGAACTGTACAAATATACGTGACGCGACAATTTCGGTGTAAACTAATTTGTTCTTTTCCAGTCGTCATTGCATATTCCGCCGACGTACCGTCGGGGGAATATTGCGTGTGTGTTTTTATCTTATTAGCGTTAATGCCATGTGCTCTCACCCCAACACGATCGAAATGAGTAATCGAGTCTCGGCAGAATAATCTTACAGAGACTGGAATTTCCCTGCGAGCATTTTTCTTCATTATTGATGATTATCTCTATTCGCTGTTCGATGTTTAGGACTTTTTTTGTCTCCAACGATCCATTTCTATTATTGGTGTGACGTTAGTTTTTTCCACTATCGACTATTCAAGGTGTTTATTTCAGGATATCAACATGTATTCTTGTCATTAGGCATTTGCCTGAAATTGTAGCACTTTCCTACATTAGATTTTAGTATTCATTCGCTGACTGGATAGACACATTCCTTTGTTATGATTAAGAAATGTTACTCCTCCAAAAGTGCATCCATTTGGCATCTATTTCAACCATTCATCCACTGAAAACACCTACCTACCTATTGCAGTGCCTTGTCATGAGCTCTGGTTGTCATCATATACCTGGTCAAACCAACTCCTAAGGAGAAAGCCAGGCTTGTCAGATGAATTCTTTTATTTTTTTTCGACCAGTGGGTCCAGCCGAATGTAACTGTCACTGTTAGTGACAATATGGAGTATCTTGTCCTGCATCGTTTCTGATCGAAACATGGTTGTTTTGGGAATGCTGATGACTTGCTTATAAATCAGCACATTGTTCTCCAGGCTAACATGTTTACCAAAGGTCAATTCCTTATCAAGTTGTACCCCCAGGTACCACACAGACTAGACCTGCGTAAATCCTGAATCGACCTGAAAATTTCTCGTTTTCACGCTTCACCATCTTGGTGAAATTCATGAACTTTATCTTAAACGTGTTTATGACTTTCTTGTTCTTTACTGTATACGACATGACTTTCCTCTCCAGATGGCTCTTTACTTGCACAGCGGCGCCGTTCGTCATGCTTTCCTAGGCGGAAACTGCCGTGTCATCAGCGTCAATTTTGCGTCAAGTTTGCGTATTTCCATGCATTGGAAAAGTGTGTGAATGTAGCGAGTACAATACTGGTGACAAACTTCAGGACTGCAGGACTGTCGACCAGGTGTAAGTCCAAAAATCGTACCATTTAGCTAGGCATACCTACCCGTAGTATCCTCAAGATGATGCCCTCGACCCAAACGGTGTCGAGTGAGTGCCTGTTGGCTGTCTAGCAGGACCATTACCGTGTTATGCCCCCAATTGAAGTCTTTCTCCAACTCATTGACAAATCGAGCCACTTGGGAGGTCTTTATATAACACCACTGGCGGCAAACTGCCCAACTGGGATGAGTTTCAGCTCTTCACATACTTCAGGCACTCACACAGGTAGTGCTGCTTTTTGTGATGCTGTTAATGAAGTATATCAGCCGTAGTAGGGATTTGCTTGAGAGGTTCCCCAGTAGAGCTGTATCGATCCTGTCCGCGCCTAGTGCCTTATTCCTGGGGAGTCCCCTGATAGTTTTTGAACATCCACAGAATTGGTCATCAACCTCGAGAAGGTTCTGCTGTTCATTTCAGCATAGTGCGTTCCTCTGAATAGCTTGGCATCTCTGGTAACATCCATGTGCGCTTCGACATCTGCTATACGGATCGTCGTTGGCGTTGTTGGCGTAGGCGTTCAGTAAGTTGTTGATTTCCCTTCCCAGTCTTATCACGTCCACACGATGGACTGAGTTAGGGAAAAATTGTCACTTTTTACTTGGATAAATCCTGGAAGGAGATCCTTGTCCTCACAACCCCTTTCTGTACGTTTATATCCAATTCTGAATTTCCCAATCTTGGTCAACTTTCACTATTTGTGGTGTGACCACCGCTCTTTCCCTGTATTCTTTCCAATTAGCGATGGACGATTTGCTTTACACTGATCAAGAAACATTTAAAATCGTGGACTTTGATGAACTGAGAGGCGGTGCGGAATTCAATATTGTCTATTTCATTTTGGTTCACCACCTGGTCGACGGTTGAAGAAGCTTTACCGTTCCAACGGTGGTCGGGTAGTCAACAGCGATGTTGTTACTCATCGATTACCTCCAGAGTGTATTCACGCTCGCGTTGGCAAACGGCCAACCTTCAAAATGTTCATACGGCAGATGGCTGGATGCTTATTCTAGGTAAAAAAAGCTCTCTACCTGCCGATTGGAGAAAGGCCCGTGTCACTGCGTGGTAATGAATATTCTTGACGTTTCCCCATATCAAATTAATTTTCATGAATGATTTGGCAGAACTCTTGTAGAACATTCACTACGCACTGGGTCTTTACGTCGAGTGTTCCCCGCTAGCAGCACTCCATGGCCGCTGCTGCAATTGGCACCCACTTCTATCTCTGCTACTTCATTTTTCGAGGAGTTGTATATCCCATACACCCTTACCTCAGTCTCCAGCTAGTTTTCTACTCGCTCGGAGCTAACTCCCCACGGTAAGGGTATATGCGGCACACTGGACTCAACAAGGATTGCTTTCCTTTCCCTAGCATCGTGTAGGGACGATCCTGCCTCATGGTGAATCCTTTGAATAGCATTAGATATTCCTGCCGGATGCATGTCTTGGACAAGAGTATAGCGTCGATGTTATGTTTGCGAATGAAATCAAAAACAAGATACTACTTGCTTTTGATCGAATTCACATTGTGCATGCATACCAAGTTCAGTTTTGGATAATGTTCATGATCTTCAAGAAGACCATAAATTCCTCGTTACTTGTCTGGCACTCGATAATATTATCTATGGCCAGCAAAAGGCCTTTGGTATTGTCGAGCTAATGGAAAGCTATGTGTCTTTCCATGAACCCGTGCTGTGCCAGCTTCTTGCTATAGGTTTTCAGGGTGGGGTTTATAATTGGGGTAGGACTCTGCGGCTCACACCCTCATTTCTATTTCCTCTGGCTTCTCTCCTCTCGTCCCAAACGTTGGCTGTTACAGTAAATTGGCTGCTTCGGCTATGTCTTCTGCTTCCTCTGCTCTTGCAAACTTCTGTGCCTCCTATAGGTCTCCCATTCCGGGTTGCATAAAAGTATCCCCCACCGCAATTGTAACAAAAAACTAGGGTTGTTCTTGGCTAGGGGCATACCCTTGCCCTTGTTGTTCCGTCCAACTCCTCAGTGCACGATGACCCCTGCCACAGCCCGGATATTCTAATTGAGGATCTGTGATCTTTCTATCCGTGTTAACAATGTAGACTACATCTTCAGCCCTTGTTTTCCGATGTCCTGCTTTATCTCTTCTGGAGTAGAGCAGAGGTATAGTCCTTTTGAAATAAAAGCAAGACGCTTCTCCCCCGATAGGCATTGAATTCCACATCGGCAGCTTTCCAATGCAGTATGGTCTTTTACTGAAGTCATTTATTTATATAATTAATAAATAGTCATTGGTAATTATTTCACTCATTGAGTCTGATGGTCTATGATGATAGAAGGGCACTTTAGGCTCTTTTTTTATGCACAACCTGTGGGAATGGCGCTTTTTTTTCTTCCTTCGTACTGAAGGGGGTTTATCCAACTACTCAAGGTTCAGCTCTGTCCCGGCCAGGATGCTTCGTATGTAATGGGGCTTTATCGGAAGGGAGGAAGGAAATCTTGCACTAAGCAATCATCTACCGTAAATAACTGGAACTTCATAACTCACACTAACGGATAATTGAATTTTGCAATGCATGTAATGAATAAATACGGTAGACCATACAAACACAAACCTGAACTCTGAGGATAAACGTCAATTTTTATTCGAATTTCTGTTTACACTCACTATAATTATAAAAACGGGATCGGTGTAATATACAAAAACTATTTATTCGTTGTCACCGTTTCGAATTTTATTAAATCCTTCATCAGGGTTCTGTGGGCCGGGGTGAAGTTAGCAAGTCGAATTTATACTTGCCACTTGCCAAAGTATTATGAATCGTTTGCCTGTATTATGACTCTGTTGCAAATTATGTAATTGCAAATACTTGTTGATTTCATCAATTTGACAACATATTTTTTTTCTCAACACAGTAATCATTTAACAGTTCTATTCTCACAGCTCATCACCCTTATCCATGTGCCCCACTTCGCATTCATGAACTCTCTCTCTCTAATCACAAGTGCTCGAAATTTCTGTTTTGCCCTTTGAAAGGATCATTCCTTCGAAACACTCTATTATCTCCAACATTGCATTGTGCTCGAATTCATTATTAATTATCAACAACAAACACAGTACGGCAGCACCAAAATCAATTAGTTGGAGTGATTCGACATAATACCACAGATGTCGACAATATTTGTAGAATACTTCAACTTTCGACGAGATGTTTTCATCGAGGACTTTCCAGTTGGAACTGTCACTTGAGCGATGAATAGTCACTAGAGCCGAATTGAAGATTTGCTGGTAGAATTGAAGTTTCCACTGAATGGATATGGAATTGAGAATGGCTTTTCATTGTATAATTGTTATCCGGACACGAATATATTGAATATAATTATTTGAGGAATGCATTTGTGTATAAACCTGTGGCGAAAACTCAATTTTAATACCAAGTGGGGTGCAAACGAAAACAAAAAAAATTCTGCTAAAAAATCTAACCGTCACTCGACCGCACTTGAATGAGCAACCCTCAGAAAACTTGAAATAAATGAATGAATAAATGAATTTCTATAGAATTCCTCAACGATAGATAAACTTTGCATACAGCACAAAAAATTCTGAACGGTTTTCTCATTTTCCCAATGAAAAATAATTTTTCATCGATACTCAGTGATTGAAACGTAGTGTTCTGATGAAGCTAGTGGTGAAAAGGAGTTTTGTGAGAGTGATAACTATTTCAATACATCAGAAATATCATAAATATTAAAAAATTACAATAAAACTTTCGGAGGACCCAGCACGTTTCTTATCTAAAGAGAAGAATGGTCAAATTTTCTTAAATTCTGATATGTTGTCATACTTGACCTAGTAACCAAAAGTGTCAATAGGTCCAACTCAATCCTATGACTGGTTTTCTAGTTATGGGGGTATATATCCCGTAGGTAAAATCATCAATAACGATTACGCCAAAATTGTTGAATGGCGAGCAAAAGAACTCGCATATCCCTATACTAACTTTCACTTATCCATTAGCGCCGAGCTAAATGCCATACAGAGTGATCATAAATTAGTATTATTATTATTATTATCAGTGAATTGCAAAGTAAATATTTTTCACAATTTTTATCATCACCAAACGTTTATCTCCATGGCAATTCAGTTATGAAAAAAGGTATTTTTAATGGTTTTAAGTCAAATAATATGACTTTTTCACTCAACCTGAACAAAATTTTAAATTAGCCATTTGACAGAATCAAATGATGAACATTTCAGTATGATACTGAATTAGGTGAGATCTTCACTTCACAGGGCCAAATGAGAATGAAGTTTAAAATAATGCTCGGCTTACCACGTACCTAGATTTTTTTATCAAAAACCAGACCTAAAGTAATTCCTACTGGTTAAGCTGAAACAATCGCACAGAATATTCACATTTAAGATATTTTACTAAGAGCAATAATATTATTTTTAAAAAATGGCTACTTTCTAACGTTAACAACCTATATCTGAAAGGATAGACTTGTGCTAGGGATACTTCTGTTCGTGAGGTCAAACTCTATAACAAGCTAAAATTTAAAAAAATAATCGGAAACAATTTTCACTAGTAGAAGGTGTACCAACGCGAAGACATTTTCAATCTATTGAGCCTCCTATGATGTCTCTGGCATACAGTGTATATCACTGAATGAATCATTTGAGAAAATTGTGTGAATTTTTTGGTGTATCTATCGATTATAAGAAATTCATAATTCTATGGCAAACATTATGAAAGTAATAAGTGAAAGCCTCTGTATTTTGAATAGCTGGGTGATAATTTAGCGATAAATTGTCTTCTCTAACTCGTTATATTCATGAATTTGTCATTTGTTTACAAATCTAGATTAGAAAGTAAAAATGACATAAATATTGTTCACATACAATTGAAGCACGTGACAAAAGTTACACTTATTAAGGAAAGGGATAGGGCACAAAGAGTTGGTTTCATATTCTTCTTCATTAAGCAAAATCACATATCTCAAAACTCACCGGAGGTGGTTCCCAGAGACAGCAAACCAATCCAAACACTTCAAGTTTCAGTTATTTTTCATATTTTTATTGACATTATTCCTAAGACCGGCCCTGAATGATTTCAATGTCTAGTGTGCAAACTCAGTAGTAGGTGAATTCTCCTTACAGGAGTCATTTCAGCAAACTTCAGTAATTGTCATCCTTTTATTTATTATTATTCCCATGGGATTGAATTTGATTGAATTGTCCGACCGACCTAGCGCATTCTCCAAAATTGAAAACATTCATCCTCAAGACAAAATGTTAATAAATTTATCACAAGAGTTGAGAGTCAGTTTTCTTACCCTACATGGTTTTGATGGCTTTATTCACGAATTGATTGAAAGATTTCAACAACGAAACCACCAAAATGCAAAATTCGTCAGAATCGAAATGAGCGCGGCGACTTCGGCAAAACTAGTAAAATAGCGACTTTCCCTTCCTAATCAAATACTTTGATACTTTGATTCAAGAGGGTTTCGTTGACACCATTTGCTAACTGTCCTTTAGAAAATTCCAACAATGAACCATGGACTACAAAATTCTTCCAAATCGAAATTGAAGCAGTGCCTTCGGCAAAATAAGGAAAATAGCGACTTCTCAAAAACTGTTGAAATACCATTACTGAGTAAAGTCAAACTCAGTCACGTTTTAGTAGCAAATTATTTGGCAGACAGCAATCTTTTGGAATCTTCTGAAGAAGTTTCTGATAGTTTTTTTTTGAGCATGTGAAATTATTGAATATTACATTAGCACCACCCTCCACAATGTGAAAACCGCTGAAGATGCATATTCCGTCCAGACGAATGAGTCTACCATTACATTGCACACATGGTTCAAAACGGATATCTGATATTAGTTTTTGTCATATAAAGCTGAGTTCTGATAATAATAGCACTTAGTTTGCTGTTTTAAGTATAGTTACAATGGGTGAGCAATTATTTGTGGCACTAATGGTATATCGAAAAACTGGACGATGTTGTTGATTTACTGTTTCCAGGTGATATGTATTATATTAATGTTTTGTATAGTATTTTCATATAGTATTTAAATATTGTTTTTCATTGTATTTTAATATTGTTTTTTATAGTATTTTAATAATATAATAATACTCCCTCATAATCACTCGTTATACCCAACGACATTGCCTGTGCGGGTAGAGGACGGTTATTATCATTATTATTATTATTTGCTTTGTCGACTCACTGATGTTCTAGGTGATTCACTTTTCAGCTGTAGGAAAACCCGGAAAACCTACAGCACCACCTCGAGTGGTCGGTGTGCACTCCAAGCTAGCACTAGATGGGAATGGCATCTAGACAACTCACAATACACTTGCTTTTCAACAAGACATGTAGTCGCCTATCGATCCGATATAAAGTATTTGAGAAAAAATCTCTTGTACCTATGTCGGGCTCGAACCGACTATCGCTATGCTGGAGTTTCGAACGGCCTGTGCATTAGACCGCCAAGCCACTGGCCACCGCTTGTTTTATACTGTATATATGTAGTGATTTTTCACAGCGCAAACTACTACTTCGTAGTTAGGTGCTTCAATTTATTTCACATCAGATATTTCAATTGTTTTTCACCATAGTAGCATTCACACGAAGACGAAAAACAGAGGGCCTAGAACCCATACGACTTCGAGGGAAGGACATACAGATAAAGGGGGTAGTAAAGTATCTTGGAGTTATATCAGACTCCAAGCTAGCCTGGAACCAGCATTTCAAAAAAATGACCAAAAAATCGGCGACTTCACTAGTGTTAGCCAGACGCACTTTTGGAAAAAATGGGCACTTGAACCACATATGCTGCACTGGTTATATAGCATGGTGGTTATGCCCTCCATTATATATGCTTCTTTGGTGTGGTGGCCCAAGACACAACAAAGAGGAGCCGCAACGAGACTAAGCAAGATGCAAAGACTTGCTTGTCTTGGAATCACAGAGGCTATCAAATCAACACCAACTGCAGCGATGCAAACACTCCTGAGACTGCAAGTTCTCCACTTTGTAGTTCAGTGGGAAGCAAAACTTGTTGCCTCCAGACTGCAGATCGCACTCAACCTGAACGTTGAAACTGGAAACATGAGAATCGTTAGAATTGTGATCTAAGACGCGCTAGGAACGAAAACGGACCACATTCCGAAACGGTACTCCTTCAACAACCAATTAGGAGTGCTGGTGCCAAACAGAACTGAATGGAACGGCTCACAGGGGAAAATCTGGTACACAGATGGATCCAAGACTGAGAATGGAGCGGGCTCAGGATTGTTCTCCAGGAATCCGAGTATTGGCATCAGCTACTCACTGGGCACCCATACCTCTGTCTTTCAAGCAGAAGTGTACGCCATTCTTCAATGCGCGAAGGAAAATAATAGGAGAAACGTTAAAAACGCGCATATCAACATCCTATCAGACAGTCAAGCGGCACTGAATGCCTTGTCTAGCAAGGAAGTAACGTCCAAACTGGTATGGGACTGCAAAGGAGAACTGAAAACTCTGTCAGACCGGAATCAAGTCAAAATGATATGGGTCCCAGGTCATCAGGGAATCGCAGGCAATGAGAAAGCAGACGAACTCGCACGAAGCGGATCGTAAATGCTCCCAAACCAAGGGAAGATGCTAGGGGTACTGAAGTACTATAAGAGCGTCTGTAAAAGAATGGATTAGGAACAAGCACAAAAACTACTAGGACTATGTCCCAGGAAACCAACACGGGAAAGAATATATGAAAGGACCGTGTAACAAAAGAAGGGCAGACCTGTTAACAATGAACAGGAGCCAGCTGAGAACCGTCACGTGACTGGACATGCACCAGTAAAGGAGCACCTCAAAAAAATGAGGCAATACGATGAAGACCAGACCAACAGACTATAGATAGATAGATCTTTATTTAAATAGTATATCCTAATATATAATTCTGCTAGAAATATAAACATATGAATAAAAAACGTATAAGGTACATATTAAATATTAAAATGAATATATAACAATACAACAATACATAACAACATTAAATGATATACATTAAAAAATGTTATCATAAGATAAGCAGAAAATACTGCAGCTACGGGTTACAAGCAAATAATAAGTTCCTATCATATTTAAATATTTGAAACAAATTTCTTCAGTTCGTTTTTGAAGATAATGAGAGATGTGCTACTTTTGATTACATTAGTAGTTTGTTGAATTGATCAAAACCCTTGAAAAACAACGAGTTCATGGTGTTTTTGTGTTTTGTTCGGTTTATATGCATACATATTATTACTATTACGAGTAAAGTGGTGGTGAATATCATGATGAAAGACAATGTAATGTTCGAAATAAGATGTTCCTAAATTATTTAATATTTTGTATACAAATACCATGCCTTTGTGAAACAGATTGCCAATTTAAAACATCAAGCACAGCATTGATAGAAGTATCCCTGCCGCACTTCAGAATAATCCTCATACCACGATTATGAAGTTTTTGGAGTTGAGACAGTTTATTCATATTGAAGAGATATAGGATAGAGGAACAGTAGTCGAAGTGTGGCTGAACAATTGACTTATAAACTGTGATTCTTGACTCAGTTGATAGATTATTGGCAATTCTAGAAAAAAAGAACAATTTCTTAGAATTTTTTTTATGAATATAATCAAAATGTTCATCAAACGATAAAGTGTTATCCATCTGGAATCGCAGATATTTGGTTGAGTTCACTATTTCAATTAATTCATCATCAATGTTGAGATTGATAGTTTTTAAGTCCAGTTGGCTATGCGGTAAGGATACTATTGCGAAGCTCCAGACCGCAAAAACAGGCAATTTTCGGGCAGTAATCTGGCGACCCAGAATTATATAGTTCCCACCCAATACGGAACTTGTACCAACTCGTACCAGGCACAAAAGTATTGGATTGAGTAATGTGACATTACAACATAGGTAAGATACAATGGACCAATAGGCCCAAGTATCATCGGAGGCAATAGCCTGACCGGACCTACACAGAGGTGGACGTTTCAGTAAGTATGCCTAATAAGGAGAGTTTTACAGTATTTATTGAGATTGCAGACTCAATATTTGCCTTCCCAAAAAAAAAGTATTTACAGATATATACTGTGACATCATCTTTATCTTTACCTATTTTGACTTGCCTTTTGTACTAGAGGCCAATAAATTCTTCCTTACAGTACAGACTAGTTTTCGTATCAGATTAACACATTAATGAAATAACAACAGCATCTCTTGAATAATAATAGACGTACCCAATATGTACCCTACCCTGTGTTATACAACAAGCCCCGTTCCGCCCTACGCATCTATCCCATTTATACCTGATATGGTGGAAGTAAGTAATTCATTCAGTAGACGTCGAGTTGTACAAACACGGCTGAAACGACTAATTAAGGGTTAAGAAACCAATTATTTTCCAGAAGACGAGTACGTCACTGCAATTACCTGGAAACGGTGAATGTGTGTTAAGTAAATAGCGACCCAGCTTTCCCTCACGTACTATAGAAGGTGGAGACGAGAAATGCCGGAATTGCAAATCGCCTGAGAAAAATATTTTGAATTACTCAGGGAGATTTAGTTTAAGAGAGGTGGGGGATAGTTTTCTCGAGAACAATTTTTTGCAATCGTTCAAATGCCATGTTGCAATATAATTACTAAAACCTTGTGACTGAATGGGCAATAGAGATATTTTCAGAAGTTGAATGGTGGCTTACAGTCTGATGATGGATTCGGATAACGTGTCTGAAACATTTTGTAAACTGATAAATACCGAAGGCAATCGAAATGAGAAGAAAAAATGAGTGATGCAGGTATAAGTCCCAATGAGTTAAACGACTTGAACTGTAAGATGTGTCAGCTTCGATCTCTCGACAAAATAAAAATAAAAACTCCACCAATCACAGCATTACCAAAATTTTTGTAAAATGCACAGAAATAGCATAGAAACAGAGTTTTTCCTCACCTCAATGGGAACAGTATTTTTTCTCAAATGTCTTTTGAATTCAGATGAATCTACACTGAAATGTAAATGGCATACGAGGGAACAAATTTGTACATTTTTGAGACATTTTCTGTTTATTATTTTTTTGAATCTCTTCAAGTCCATTCATTGTAAGAAACACGGTCTATTCCACCGGATGAACACAACGATTAAGATAGGAAATCTCTCAGAACTTGAGATCAGTAGAGAATTTTATGTCAAAGTATTGATGATATCGTCATTAGTTTGAACAGGCTTCATCCTAGGTGTTTCTATATTCGCTTTCCAAGTTGGAAGAGAACCTTTGCGTAGCTGTTGATCCACATATCTAAACGTGTCTTTTCCTGAGGTTCGGCGATTAGGATAACAAACTCAATATAAATCTCTAGCTCGTCTACAATCTCTTTCACATTAACAATATATAAGCACAAGAGCTGTATATCAACACCTATGAATGATTATTACAATTTTGCCTCGTTTCAATTTTCACAAAAAATTGCTGCTAATACTCTTGAGTTCAGAGAGATTTCCTTTCTTAATCATCTTGGGACACCCTGTATTAAGGTAGGTGGAAAACTACAACACAATCAAAAATGGCAATGATTCAAAGAAGCAAATCCACCAACTTAATAAATCGTAGGATTATCAGAGATCAGGCTTTGTGGCATAGAAAACTAAAACATTTACATCAAGAATCAGTCAAGACATTATTAAAAGGACAGACTGTGCAGATGATTTCAAGAAGATGGATAAAAACAATTGTGTTTGTATCATGAAAAAAATGAAAATTAATCCTTTTCGTACAAGTTCATTAAGACAAAATGATATTCCTCCAATCCACTCACACGGGATAGGTCCAATTAAACCTTGCTCTGAAGAAGGAAACGAATTTATTGTCAGTTTCATCAAATATTGTATCTGTTACACCAAAGTATACTTGATGAATCGCAAAAATCGTAGTTGAGAGAAAACGAGAGAAGAAAAGTAAATGAAGAGATAAAAAATAACAACTCGGAAAGTACAGCTGTGATGTATTCCAGGAACAGAAATGATAGAACATACAAGAAAAGCCGACAATTTCATGAAAGAGAAAGGAATGGTTCAAAACAAACAAAAAGACATGATGATAAGAAAAAAATAATCCATAAGAAAAATTATTCCATGATTATTTTAGGTGTTATAAATGTTTAGAATTGGGCATATTGCACGATATTGCCTCTCATCCTAATAAGGAGGATGGTAGGAAAACAATTTGTACAAGTTATAGTAAAGAAGACATTGAAACTGCATCATTATGGCAAACAATTTTTGGAAAAAGTCAATATAAGAATCCAACATCTCGAATTACAGACAGCGGAGCTACAGATCACATGACAGACTACAGAGACAAGTTGGAATCATTCATTGAAAAAAAATCACTGGTTGAAATTGCTGGTTGAAGAACTCTAGTTTCAACTGGTTTTGGATCTATAAAATAACGTTTCATCCAAGATAACAACTTCATATTAGCTATTTTGAATGCCCAATTGTGTGTACCAGAACTCGGAGGAAATTTGTTAGCGGCTGTTAAAATTACCAAAAACAAACTCAACTATTAAACAATACAGTGTGTATGTGATAAAACAAGAATGAGATCAATAGTTTCCTCATATATATATAATCATATGAACTCAATATAATTCGAATGAATCCACTTCCATTGAACTTTGTGTCACATGGGGGAAATGGAGAGGGAATTTGCGAAGGAGTTACCTTATTACGTTTTATCTGAATGCAACGTGAAGTTATCGATACGTTTCTACTTCTGTTTCAATATAAATTTCAAAAGGAACACAACTCCTCGTTATTTTTTTATTCGCACTATTTTATATGGCTTGTGGCAATCCAAAATCAATAATCTGATGAAACTATAGAACCACTGCAATGTGTAAGAAAACACGGATAATTCGACTGTTTAAGAAATACTGCCCTGGTACCCTGTCACTTTCCTTAAAACCACAAACTCAACTTCAATGGAATCCAATCTTCTTCTCTAAGAAGACATCACGGCTTGGGACCACTTCTCTTTGCCCTTTACATATGTGATTTTCATGAGTACGTCAGTTCAATCAATATACACCATTATGCGGATGACACCCAAGTATATATGTCATTCAGTTTCCGAGGATAACATGAATAGAATCCTGGAACAAATCTCTAACGCATCTTGTGCACACAACTTGAAACTCAATTCAAAAAAATTGGGGATTGTTCGGTGCCAAAAGGAAGAAAAACTCCGTGTCTAGCTCACTTTCCATACGAATTGATGACATTTCCTTTCAATTCGTAAATGAGAGCTAGAACTTCGGTCTATGGATAGACTGACCTGAGATTCATAAAACACGTTAATCAGTTATGTAGGGCCTCATATAATGTATTACGGCAGTTATATCCCAGCAGGCACTTGATGTCAAAAAAACTTAAATTGAATCTATGCGAATCTCTCATATTCTCATGGCTTACTGCGATATTATTTATTTACCTGCCCTAGATCAACAAAATGTGTTACGGCTGCAAAGAATACAGAATAGTTGCATTCGATTCGCCTACGATATACGGTATACGTAAGTATGACCATATCAGTAGCTCCTTTGAGGACTCTGGTTCGTTGAAAATTAAGCAAAAGAGGGAAATACACCTCCTCACCATAACCCATAAGATCTTTCAATCGGGAGTTCCCGAAATAAATATTATTTGCTAATTCCTAGACATACAACTGCAATTTGCACTCGTAGTTTTTCATACAACTCTGCAAAACTGTATAATACACCCCATGAACTCAAAGATCTGAGCTTGAGAAATTTCAAATTGCGCCTGAAAGTCATTTCTCGAACAAGGCAATGATGTTTTTTATTTCCATATCGCTTTCAATGGGTATTGGCACAAGGTGGATCAAATTTTAAATATTTACAATCTTTAAATGAATTTTATTCTATATGTTTGTCTATATGTACAGGGTGGATCAAATTTTTTATTTTAAATCTTTATATCAATTTTATTCTATTATATGACTATATTGTATATCATTTATACTATCTTTATACTATTATATTTTATTGTAGAATTAGATATGTACGTCCAAGGTTGGATTTAAAAACAGCTTCAATAGCTGAACCCCGCCCATTTATCATCCCTGTTAAACTTTTATTTGTGTATTTTTTTAGATGATGAATGAAGAAATGATATTCTTATTTTTTTTATCCGTTAGGAATTACCCAGACAGGCCCTGTCTCCGGAGCCCCGACACTTCCGGAGGGCACGCTGGTGTATCATTTACCCCAGTGAACACTCCCCACGTCCGTGTGGTGAGTGATTACTGGATCCGAGAGTCATGTGCCCTGAGAAGACGGAGTGAACCAAGAATTACGGCCTTCTGCATTCTTCCGGCCAAGTATTCTGCCGCATCATGGCAAGCCGGTATGATTTTCAAGTTTGAGAGCAGTGTGTCCATCATTCCACCAAGGACCCCTATTATCAGAACCACCATCTTGACAGAATGGTTTGGATAAAGCCAGCGGAGTTCAAAGAGAAGATCTCGATGTTTGGTCCGTTTTTTCTCTTCTTTTCGGACGATGTTCGTTTTGCCAAGAGCTAAAAACTCAATGACGAAAATCGTCCTACTTTGATGGTCGAGGAGGACTCATTCTTATTGGCTTGTATTTGCCTGAGGGTGGGGAATGAGTAGTTCCAATATATTCGGCACTTCTCATTCTCCACAACTGACTCAATATCCCCCGGAGCATAAGACAACACCGGTGTCTCGTCTACACCGTACGAGTGTCGTAGATGGTAGTACAACACTCGTAAGGCTGCGTTATGCCTGTGGATATAGGCTGAGACCGCATAAGCTGGACGAACTGACAGCAAATGCATTATGGTCTCAGCTGCCCCACGACACTCTCTGCATCTAGTGTCAGGGACCTCTATACCCATCACGCGACTGCGATAGACGAGAGTGTTGAAGACACCACCCTGGCAGGCCATTATGAATCCCTCGGTCTCCGACTTCAGCCCACTTGAGCTGAGAAAAGCGAAGGTCAGGTTTCTGGATAAGCCAAGGTCTTCAATGTTCTTGAAGAAGACTCCATGCATTGGCTCATCCCTATGTAGCACACTCCGCAGCTTTCACGTAGGCTCTCCCGTCTCCCCGTTGTCAGGGGAAGTATAACCGTGGAACAGACGATTTAGGATGCAAGCTCCTATAAAGATGCATCATTTTGCGAGTTTTTACGTCGAGTTCTCGCAGCTCTTCCTGAGTCCATTTCATTACTCCAAAGGAGTGAAGTGGAATCGGAACGGCAAGCATATTAGTTGCAGCAACTTTGTTCTTCCCCGACAGTTCTGAAGACCAGATCTGTCGGAGTTTGTGCTGATACTCGCCGCGGAGAGAGTTTTTAACGGTAACTACCTCTTGGGTATGGCGTTGTTCCACTCCTAAGTAGGTATACGTCTTTCCGGCCCTAAAGGAGTATTTCACACTGTTAATTTTCAAAAAAGTTCACGTAACATGTGTTCCTACATACTGTCTGCTCTAGGTTTTCACGATATACAATACACATTATAGATAGATAGATAGATAAATTCATTTAAGTACGTAAATACAATTAAGTAATTTGTAGCAGGTCCAGGAAAATGATGATTTATAAGATCCTGTGATAGGTCCAAACTATACATAAAATCAATAACATGTACTATATACTACTGCACACATTTATTAAATTAAAATTATACTAGTACTCGTACTATTTCAGGTATTATTACGCATATCGCTGACAGGTGTGTCCATATACTCCTGAATAGAATAGAACCCATTTTCTGAAAGATATCTTTTCAATCTTTTTTTGAAGCAAAGCATGTCTAGAATCTTCCATCTTGATGGTAATTTATTATAGAGAGCCATAGCTAGGGAATTATTGCAGATTTCTTTAATCTATATGTCTGTGGTCTGAGATGTCCAGCACCGCGAGTGTTATATTCATGAAAGTTTTAATTTTTACTTAGTTCATTATTTCTGTTATGAACTTCTAGTATTTGATGGAATATATAAAGAGCAGGTGGTGTCATCACTTTGAGTTTCTGGAATAAAGGTTTACAATGGTCCCTAAAGGCAACATTAGCCATAATTCGGATGTTTAGATGTTTCTTCATCGTGAAAACTTGGAGGTGACAAAACTGATGCATACCTCCCAAAAATAATTCGAAACATACTGATATTGACTTTTAGCTGAGTAATAATTTCAATTACCCATCTGTAGTAGAAGATTATACAATTCTAGTCGGTGCGCAGTGGAATAAGGGCTTGTTGATAATTTATGAGAGACTGCCTCAATTCGCACAATTACTGGCAGAAGGTTAGGTTAGTTACATAACAGACAATGGGGTGACGAGGCAGGGTTATATTCGACGATTCCAATTCGGTATGTTGAAAGCGACCCGCTAAATATTTGAGTTCATATTTGCATATGAATATTTGCATAAAGTACTTCATTTGATATTCGCTCGAAAACACATTTAATAAGCTTCAGGCACTTCACCAGTTAGAGGTATTACGCACAGTTGGAGGTTTGTCTCTTACATTAGTTGATACAAAATTTTGTATGACGTGTCCGTGAATATTCAATTGGTATCTATCTGAAAACATGTACTAACTTTCATTTACCCATTAAATCTACCTTCAACGTATGCATAACTCGATAAATACAGTTAAACGGTGATAAACGCATTCTAAATATTGAAAAGAATAAATATATCGGGTAATTGACGACGAATTCAGCCGCCAAGATGCAGAATGAGTTAACAAAATTCATATTGTTCATAATATCTAAACTATCTGGTTCTTGGTTTGTGTGCAGTATAAAATCGACAATATATTATTTTATGACAGATTCCAACAATTTGCCAAATATCATTAACTTTTCGTTCTAATAAAAAATTCAAATTGAAATTGTGTAGAAACATAGTTCTTTATTAATAATTGTTTATAACGGGATTATAATGTCCTGAAGATATTTCAGTGACCTCTTATGAAGCAGCTGAACACAGACAAATTCACAGATTTCAAATCTTCTCTGAATACAATAGATATAGCTTGTGAATCTCTACAAAATATTATTTGAAATATCACTGTTGTCATTACTAATGAGCTTCTATTCCAGAAATCTATTATTTCCAAACAGAAAATTTTTTATAGCAAAAAATTTATTTTTATTTTTTTATCTCAGATTTCTCTCAAAACTTGTACATAGCTATAAATTGTCGTTTTGAACAACTTTTCCGAATAACATTTTTCGATATTTTTTCAAATAAGTGTGTTTTGAGACAAAAATTTAAAATTTTTGGAATTTCCCGCCACATACGAAAGGACGAACGGCACTGTACAACGTCTTCTGGGGTTTCTTTAGATGCAGAAGCGATTGCACGTATCGATATTTGTCAAAATTTATTAACAAAATAATTTCCCATATGATGCGTACTTTCTGCCGGTCACTATATATTTCAAAGCATACTTGAAGATCGATAATATTTTCTTTTATCATTGCTCATTCTACGTATGGAGTGTGTGTTAAGAGAAAATGTTCATGCACAACGTTGTGTAAGACACAGTTGTGCAGATATTTTCCACAATTGTCCAATCTTTCATCAATATTATAGAAGAATATTGAACAAATTGGTGCTGTCAACTTTTCAGAAACAAATTGTGACAAAATTATACACAATTGTGTAGAAAACCTACATTTATTTCTCTATGTGTATATTCTACAACGTATTTATGTCCACTCACTGGCTGGTACACCTCCCATTTTCGATAAAACAAAAAAGCGGCTTTGGTCTCAAAGACATGCATTTTTTACACAAAGTGATCGGGTTAACTGGAAATTCTTCTTTAAGTATGGTGAAACTTCTCGATTTCTTGGTTTTAGTGTCTGTCAAAACTACATGAAAATATTTCCCTTTGTCTTGAATATTTTCTATTTTCAAATTGACCAATTCATCGCATCTACAAGCAACGCTAATCCCCATTATCAAAGCCACTTTCAAGGATATCCTCAGGAACATTATTTTCATCGGTTTCCTCCATTTTCTATACATTTTTTTCTTCAAACAAGATTCTCTTTTCTGCAGAGAAAACTGTCAAAATTTATTTAAACATTTTCTAACAATGTATCACGACCATGGCAACCAAACAAACAACCTTCTTTGACCAAACTGTAAAAGAGTCACTGTCAAGTCATTCTGGCATTTATAGGGTACTGAGACACAAGTAGCTTTGATTTTATCACAAAACTTATTAGTTATTTTCTCATAAAAAAACGATTTCTTCCATTTGTTGGATGAAACATTTATGTTTCCTGAGTCACTTGAGAATTCATATCAATCCGCCTGACGGCCTCGTGGTATAAATCTTTGTCGCCTGACTTATTTTCAACATAACACACTAGTATCATAAATAACTATTATTATCCGAAATGAAAGTATTTTGTAGACAAAGTCAAAGTCAAGACATGTAAATCAAAAGTTAAAAAAACATATAGGTACAATATAAAAATACCTTTTTTTTCTGAGTCGCACACGCAACTAAATAAAATACAAGAAGGCAGTGAAATACTACACTTAATTTCAATAAAACTGTTAAATCACACAACATAGGTAGGAACTCTAAGGAAAATCATTAATCTACACTGTAGAAACATTTTCCCATTTGGATATTTTACCCGATTTTTTTAAATTTTTTAAATGGAACTCATCTGATTGAGCAAGTTATTGTACATTTGTTTACCTCTGTGAATAAGACATTGTCTCGAAAGGGATGAACTAGGAATTGGAAGGAAGATATACCTTTTTCGTTACGAGTGTGTGAATTTTTTCTATGTTTGTGCAGTAAACACTGTTTCAAGAATACAAGTTTCATACATGGTCAAAATCTATTTGAAAACAAATGTTTGCCCGTTTCTGATAGATGAATACCCTTTGCAACAGAACCTGAACCCCAGAACTCAGATTGGAATTCTATACCGTACATGGGATTCAATGGACGGGTAGTAGGCCGTTATTGAAGCTGACAATCTGAGTTTAAAGGATACGTTAAGTGTAGAGCAACTAGATGCTAATTTACTCTCTAATGATAATATGTGAGACTCAAACTTAAAATTATTGTCAATGTCTACACCAAGCAATTTTGTCACAGGCTTGATTTCAATCAGCTGACCTCCGACCGCTAGATGAACGAAGAATAGCTTGTGATTTATAGACATAGAAAAAAATTTTGAGTTCTTGACTTCATTGACTGGACTAAGGCAGTATGATTTCCATCATGCCAAAATATTGTGGTATCGTCTGCAAACAATGTTAATTGTCCTGAAATATCCAAGCCAGTTTTATCATTAATATACAGTAAGACAAACATAAGCCCTAGAACTGATCTCTGAGTTACTCCACGTACAATTTCATAAGCAATAGTTTTTTATTTCTGTCAGTGAGATAGGATCTAATTCAGACTGAAGCTTCACCATTAAACCCATAATGCAGAAGCTTACGCAGCAGATCTTCATGGCGTCAGCCTTTGAGATGCCAAGAAACACTGGTGAAGCAGCATTTTTTTTAATTCAGGCTTTCTGTTTTGAATACCAAACTATTCATATCACTCTAAAAAATGAAAAACTTCTTTCAGTCTTACCTAAAATATGGACGTTTCAATAAAAATTCCGGTTCGAAAGACAAAAATTAAAATATACTTTTTTTATGTCAGTGTCTAACTTGTATTTTTTTTATCAACAACATGTAACTTTCCATATCACAGGTTACTATTCAAAAATTATAAAAATTAAACAAAACACATATAATTGATACAATCAAATTGGGTATATCTGGAACAAAACTCATCACACTATGTTCAACCTTTTTTGTCGATGACTTTTGGTAATGTTGACAGCAATGAAATTTGTCTGAGATTACTAGAATCATCCGTGGCCTCTTCTTCATGTAAGGGTAGTACTAGTAGATTTCAAACTAGACGAAAGACACCTGTAGCAAATAAATTATGTATAGCCCATACCAAGATACATAGAGCCTCATCTGATAGTTGATCGACAAATTGTCTTCATTTTCATTCCGTTGATTACTAACTTCAGCTCAGTTGAGTAAGTTTTGCATATGAATAGTGAATTCTTCTTCGGTAAAAATAGCTTTCGTATGTTATCAAGTTCATCATCTATTGAAAAAATATAACGAGGTAATTATTGATCTGCTATTGTAAAGTGATATTTGTTAAGCAAGTTGAGGTCTACGATTTTTTCTGGATGAGAACTGTGATTTTTGCCTCTGAGATTGCTATTTGTTTTCCATAATATATCTCTTTGCTTATGTTTTGTTTTATTTAGTCTTTCATTGCCATACATTGTTTCAGCTAGTTTGATCGTTTGTTTGTAAATACGATAGTGAATTTCAAAATATGCCTCAAGAAAGTAATTGTCACTATAAAATTTTCTGATGGTACTCTTTTATATTACTTTTTTGAATTTTTTTTCCAATCTGAAATTGCTGGTAGTTTTTTTTGCTATACATTGGTCAATAATTTTTTTTTCTGAAGTATTGTATGAAATTGTTGATAATGGCTTCATGGCCTGATAACCCAGGATTCATCACTGAAATTGAAACACCTTCAATATTATTGCAAACATAGTCAATAATGTTGGATGAGAAATTACAAATCCATCAAGGCTAATGAATTTAAATAAATGTGTGTCTCATTTGATTCCTTATTGGCATAATTTGTATTGAGATCTCGAGCTAATATTATTGACGAGTAAGGCGAAATTTATTTAAATTCACAAATGAAAAATCTTTAGAAAACCCACGATAAACTATAATCAGTTTCTCTATGCATTGAAAGTTTCCTGTATTGTTTGAAGATTATATCATATCCATGAATATATAATGATGGTTCGTTTGTATAGTAGCATCGATTGCCGTGATCATTAACCAGTATTTTAAATTATTAAGTGCGATATGTGGGTGTTTTAATCAATTCTGGGAGTTGCTGTCGTACAATAATGCTGTATAATATTATATAATTCAATATAGTATTTCGAACAAGTTCAAAAATTGTGCCAGAGAGGTATCAACAAAGTGAAAAAAATACGGAGTACACTTCTGTCCAAACAACTACTTGCGATCAACTTTGTTGTGGATCGTAGTGTCATCCGTGGGAAAATATAACTTAAACAGTTGATTATTATTCATTTGGCAGGGGCAGGACAATTATAATGTTTTCCGACCTACCCTGTCACTGATGAGATGCAATTAAACCTCGAAACATGCATGTCTGCAGGTGGTCATTCCCAGCCAAATGAAGGATAATCTTCTGTTTGTATTACAAGAAAAGCACTCCCAATTGGGTCTTCTTGGAAGAACGTTGCACAAATATCTGTCAAATGAAGTCCAATGTCCGTCGTGGTATTCGTCAGGCAAGTAGTCTGACAGATGTTTGCCTTCAATTTTCCGCTTGGTGGAAACGCTTGGAGAGATGGGTACTCCGTATTAATTTCATATAATATTACAATACAAAATAATGTTATAATATTTGAGAAAAAATTAAAGCATTCATCTCTTTCGTGAAACCCCCATAGAGTTGATATTTGGTAATCAGGTATTATTGAATAAGCTTTTTTTATCTGTTTATTAGTCTTATCAACCATATAGTTTATTGAAGTCGTTGAAAAAGTTTGCACCATCTCCTATGAAACATATTCAAGTTTTCGAAATGATTATTTATCAGGCAACGTGTCGAAAGCTTTCTGAAGATTATGAAACTAGTTGCTCGAATTCCACTTTTGTCATTCAAAACCTATTAAAAAATGGTATTGGAGATGGGACATTATAAGTATTTTTCCAATAATAACTTTTTTTGTTCAGAATAAAACGTTAAAAACTTACAAATCTATATATTGGCAAAACAAGGTAATTATATTGATACTATTTACAAAACCGACAAACATATACTACTCACATGACCGTGATGATGATAATACGTCTGTTTGATAGAGTGATAGCAACGCATAGGTAAATTGCTATCTCATCAGGACTTCGTGAAAATATCTGTCAGGTGTAGTTCATTGTCCGGCGAACATTAGCCAGGTTAGTAGGCAATCAGATATCTTCCTCAGATATACCTCTCCGTATGAATGTGTATAGAAAAAGGTATTTTGACGTCTTCGAAATGATTTGTTACATTTATCTACTGTCTACTCTCCAGCACACTCTGTTCCAAATCATACGCATCGACTATTTTTAGCTCTGTGACCTTCTGTAGAAGAAGAGAAAAATATTCAGCCTTCTAGTTATGAGGTTCATGAATTATGTGATAGACTTCAACAAGTATAATTTCGCATGACAAGAGAAATTATGATGAATCGACAGTAAAACCCGCTAACACTGATCTACAATAAATTGATGAGATTAGATCCACCGAATTTGCATAATGTAAGCATTTCATTCCGATAATGATTTCATTCAATCAAACTACGAAATGGAAGAAACCTTCAATTTTTGGAATCACGCGAGTCTCCAAGGCTGCTCATGCCATGACAATAGAATCCAGAGTTATTTCTTGAATCTTAGGAAATTGAACTCAACTAGTCGGATCGATTTTTCTGGGTTGACGGCAATAAAAATATGATAAAATACAGTAAATTGGATGATGATATTACGTTTTTATGAGGTCTATTGAGGCTATTGAGGCTATTGAGGCTATTGAGGTCGGATACTGTAGTTTACCTACATATATAATGTAATAAAAATACACTTAGTTTTGTATCAATAATTTATTTACACTCGTAGAATATAACTCCGGTTTTGGATCGTTTCATTTCCTCTTCTCAAAGACATTTCGCTTGAAAATGTCATCATTGGATTGTGTCGATATCTGCAAGATTCTTCACAAATGCACCGCGAAATTTGATGGAAGTAACACTTCACAGTCTTCACGGTCGGTCAGCAAAGATGGTTAAAGTACAACCTACAAAAATTTCGACCCTGCTGGATCTCGAATATCGTCTCCAACATAGCTCTTATCTCAATCCAATCCAGTTTATCAATCTCACAGGACAATTTTGGGAGTCCCCAAAATTTTAGACAATCCTCGTCCGTCCTTCAGACATTTTCATAGGATGGTTTATTTCAACATTGCTTCTTGATGGGTTCTGTTCTCATAGTTCCTGGAGTCGATCAAACTCTTTGAAAAATACCACAGAAATACCTCTGAACATTTGAGGATCTTCTGTCACACAGTGTGCTACCGCGTAATCGGCAGGCACTTTGAAAAGGTCTCATGCAGAATTTTCTGTCCGTTTCTGAAGGTGCGAACTCCATCATAATTTCAAGCGTAATGAGCGGAACTATTGAAATGGATAACCCTAGGTGTTGCTCGAAGTGTCTTATGGATCCAGTATGCAAGGTCTTTGAATCGCCTGTTGATTTTTTACAGAAAGTTCCACGAGTTTCACAACTTTTGTTACAATCCACAGCGACGTCAAGAGTTGTAATGCCTGGAATCCTCCAACATTAGCTATGACGTCATAGATCTTCTTGCTGATGTAGTCCTCTCCCACAGTGTCTTTTCTAGGTGACGTACCAAACTTGACTTGATTTGTTGTACTGACACATCGGAGCCTTGGATTGTATTCAAGATCCATTGCTGGCACACTTTCCACCAGTCCTTGACGTCAGATTGACAACGGTCCCAATAAAACCGTTGCCCCACTTTCTGGATGGTGTTCGTCACTCCCAGGTGCCTTCTCATAATGTATTTCTTGAAGAACGCCCTTCATTCTGTTTAAAAAAATGTGTTGTTTAAAATTGTTTTTTCTGTTAACCAGCTGTCATCCCCTAAGAAAAACAGCCCTCATGAGTCGAAACTTGTGCGAGCTAAGGATTAACGAGGTCTTACCTTTTAACGTGCGATTCCTAGCACGAGACCAGTGACCATGCTGGGAATCGAACCCACGTCCCTCTGATTGATAGACTAGCGCTCTACCATCATGACCACTGCGGCCCATTCTGGGTAACACTGTCTGTCACCTCTCCACCATCCTCGGACTCTAACACACGCTCCAGGGGTTTTCTTAGAGCCGATATCTAAACCAACCTCTGGATTATTCTCTTGGTATTTCTGGGTTTTGTTGTTCCGATCCACTACCATGTTTCTACAGAGTGTTGCTACTTTTTCTTCTGCTCGTCGACAATGTCAGAAGTAATCTCGGCATGGCCTCCGCGATAAGACATCTGTATTCTTATGGCTGATCCCTGCTTGATGTTCAATTTCGACGTCAAATTTATTTAGTCTCTTAATACAGCGTGTTACCAGACCCTCCGGGATTTTTCAAATTAGAAATCATTTGAGGAATGCATGGTCAGTTCTAAACAAAAATTTGTGATGCATATACGTACTATATTCCTGTGGATATAGGCTGATTTCGAATAAGCTGAACAACCTGACACCAAATGTCCGTTCCCCATCTTCAATTAGCCTCGAGATCAAATGAATATGGTGTATTTGAGATCAACAAGGCCGTGAGAACAAAGAGCATCTCATAATCAGTTGCACATGCAAAACGTTTATCCCCCGGGTGACAGATATAATCGAAAAAGTTTTGAGAAGACACAAAATCAACACCATTTTCAACCAACAGAAAATTCAACAGAGCTTAAGTTCAGCCAAGGGTGGGATGGTTCCTTCATCAGCTGCTGGAGTATATCGCTTACCTTGCACAAGTGAAAAAGTATCGTCTATGGGTGTGAAAGGATGAAGAACTTACTCTCAGGAAAAGCAATTTAAATCCATGTACTCAGGGACAATTTCGATAGGAAGGAGGATACCTTGAAACTGAATCAAACCTGAAATCCGATTTTCGAAAACGTTGGGAAATATCAATCAACCGCCAGCCAACAGGAATTCAACAGATCGTATAGCCAAGCCCCCAACTCCACGGTCCGTATATGAATAAAGCCACAGGTCAACTCTGAGTCACTTCTCGACCAACAAAGGACATTTGAAGAAGCTAGCCAGTCACTAGCGCTAGCAAAATGTTTGGAGGCTATTCCAATGAATGAGACGTCCGGAAAAGAAAAGTTAAAATTTTGGGTCGCGAAACTTTTAGTCAGTTTATCGGCCCAAGTGTATCACTCATTTGTGAATCCATTTTTGCATCAGTATATTACATGAAAAAAAAAGACGGTTGTTATTTATGGGACATTTTGAATTATTTTTCTTGGGGGTAATAACACTACTGGCTAGCAGCACGAAAAAACTAAGGGTATAATAATATCACGTAATAGATTGAAGGAAATTGCATTTTCGCTGATCTCAATTTCCAGCAACAACATTCTGTCCTATTATGAAATTCCGTTTTCTACTGTACAAGCACAAGTGCATAACCATGAAACAAGAATTTCAAGAGAAAAATCCTCCTTTATGTAATTCTTGCAACGACAACCGACTTATGACGATGTTTTCGAGTGAACGTTGGTGTCGTTTATTGGAGAAACAATTTCCATGGATGACGACAAATGAAATTTAGCTTTTGCGATACTATTTCACAACAAATTTTAAATTTGTATATCTGACTATTCATATACGCTTACTTAGATTTTATCAATGAGAAACTTGATTGACTGGTTGATATTGTTTTTATGTCAGTGATCTGGTAGATTTTTCACCCAATATTCATTGATTAGGTGTAGGTGTCGGACAAAATCGAATATTTTTCATGTGTGAAATATTCTCCATAGTGATAGTAATGTGGGTTAATATGTTGTGTAATATCGGTAAACACAACGAACTTACCTTTTTGTAATGATGTATTAACCACTATATTTATGTTTTGTGTATTATTCACTTTATAACATCATTGGTGTGGATAAAAATCTTTTTAGATCTATAATTCGAATGTGATAGAAATCAAGAAACAATAAATAACCTGGATAGGTAAAAAACCTTTTAGTCATACCTTAATAAACTATCTATTTGTCCAGTTGAGAAGATTAACACAAGCATGATAATATTGAAGTTACCATGGGAAACATGTTGGAGAAGTGTTGATTGATGAGATGCTGGAATTGTGGAAGAATTGGGCATGTGCATACATTCGAAGAATCGAACACTGATGCTAGAGAACTTGAGGAGATATTTGTCAGCTTGTTCCCCCAGTTTACATCAACGAGCCATCCACCGTGCAAGTAGGACTTTTGCCAAAACACCGGCAAGAATTGAGCCATCATATTGAAAGTAACGTACGCGACAAGGGAGCAATCAACTGAATATGGTGAAATACGCATTGAATTAACTTCAGGTTGCACTGAATTGAAACACCGGGCTTTAGAAGCAGATATCGAGGATGATGCAATCGGTGGGATGATCATGAATTCCAGAGAGTTTGACCAGAATTTTAGAGATAGCGTCCTACGCGTCAATGGAAATGATACGGGCCCTATTGGCTGAAGAAGTAAGCTTACCTCAGAGGGCTGAAATCATTCTGGAAGTTCGTCTGGATGGGGGTACGGGGGGTATAATGATTATGTTCGTAATCAGACTTCATGATGAGAAAACTTGACAAGAAATTTTACTAGGAAAAACTTAGTTGCGTAATGGTAAATTTGTGCAGGTGAGGGTAATGAATGTCTATTACTATCCAGTGAACAAAGAAACAATTTTGGGGCACTGCTCATCGACTTCCTCTATAATTAGGAGTGTATGCAAGAATTAGTCAAGAAGTAGACATCTTCCATACCGGACTATGAAGGAGTGGTGGAACGAAGGTGGTTCAGCACAAGATAGACACTGTAGATATCCGACAGTTAAATAGAACCCTTCCTCCTGCTGAGAAGGCTGAGGCTAACAAAATAGTCATCGATGTGGAAAAATAATGAGTTAATGTCCATGGTCCATACCGGTGAAAAAGAAAGATTGATCAACGTACTTTGCAGATTATCGTCA
This sequence comes from Chrysolina americana, assembly GCA_958502065.1. Lineage (NCBI taxonomy): Eukaryota > Metazoa > Arthropoda > Insecta > Coleoptera > Chrysomelidae > Chrysolina > Chrysolina americana. The sequence continues at coordinate 76,197,365 of OY293414.1, forward strand.
ACTGAACAACACAACGTGACAAGGAATATATGACAATTTGGACATGTTGGCTAGTTCTAGAATTTTCTCGACCATTGATTTGAAAAGTGGATACTGACACGTAGTACTGACCCGAGAAAATAGAGGAAAAACTGCTTCCACCCTCGGCTCAGGACTGCGGCAGTTTAACAGATATGTCATTCGGGCTCTGCATGGCTCCAACCACATTCAAAAGGTTAATCAAGGCGGTTCTGAAAGAATTCCCTCGAAGACGTGTCTAGTGTATGTCGATGACATCATTTTATTCTGCTGGACCACATGAAAACCCTGGAGGAGGTACTCATGCAACTGAGAAGCTTCGGATTTAAACTGAGCCTCAAGAAACAATATCTGTTTCCGAAACGAGTACGATATCTCCGGCACATCCTTTCAAAGACCTATCTATCATCGATACTTGCTGGGGTTCACTGACATCGCGAAACCACTGACCAGAAGGCAAATGTTTCAGTGGTCCAAGGAATGTCCTCTGAGCTTTCCCCTTCCAAACGGAAAATTAATTTGGGACGAGGATGCCAGCAATACGGGACTTGGAGCCATTCCTGACCCTGAACGGAGACAGAAGCTAAAGGCTATTGTGAATGGAATGTAGTACGTATATGCATCACAAATTTTTGTTTAGAACTGACCATGCATTCCTCAAATGATATCTAATTTGAAAAATCCCGGAGGGTCTGGTAACACGTTGGATCAGGAGACTAAAGAAATTTGACGTCGAAATTGAACATCAAGTAGCGACATGAGGCCTCGAACGTCTGTCCGATGCGAGCCAGAAGCTGCAGTGCAGTGCCAGATACCTCAGCCACTGATCTACCGACCACCCTTGAAAGTGTTATTCTGATTACGAATACGAAGACATATGTTTTACCTACTAATATGGTTTTTTGAAAATGTCATTTATTTAGTTGCTGCTGACGTGCAGGCTATAATATATAGAAAATCTATCGTTTCAAAAGAATTTCACAATTCTAAAGGAAGAATTGTGGAAATGACCGAGGTGTTTCCATGATAAGTGTGATAGTGAGTAGTGAGACGCACTGAATGTCTACCTCACGTCAATGATTGATGACTGTTTTGAGTTGGTTATATGAAAGTTGAATAAATATTTATGAATTTTTTTGTCATCCTTGGTTGTGGAAAAAACGAAATACTGAACTAGCACTAACATGCTCGTGACGATCTCATAGTACCTCTATGTTACTTTTCATGCTCGTTATATAATGAACTATTTCTCAATTTTTTGCCTACTAGCACCTACATCATTCACAACACGGTGTGATTTTTAACCTAGACCGAAACCTCCAATGGATCATATTATCACTTCCTCACAAACGTCAACACTATTTTAGTTTTCTGATACTACCGTTACCTACTTATTTCATCAAAGTTTTGAAGTAGCAACCTATCTCCGCTTCGATATAATGAATTCTCATTCAATTTCCTATCATAATCACTCCCCCATTGAATGAAGAAGACTCATGAAAATAACATGGACTATTTCTCACTGATAAATTAAGTCATTCAGGTCTTGTAGGAGGTTTAGTAGCCTATAAAATGGACGTCAGAAGATAGGGTCAATACATTTAGGAAGTGCTACACAGTAATTTATCGTTTTATCGACCACTTTTATCAACTCGAATAGACTGATTTATTATTTAGGGCGGAAAAGTGCGGTGAAATAGTTTCATCAGTGTTGTAACGTTGCATTCTTTGGTCAATTCCATTCCTTTCTTGACAAGGAATTTCACAAAATGTTTCGTCGTGTATAATTAATGAGAGTTATTTGGCGATCAATACTGTTTCAGAGAGCATAATTTATTTTGTCATCGCAAATGTATCAGTACACTGATACACTGTTGTAGAATATGTTAAAGCTTTGCACGATGCATAAAAGAACTGAACGGAATTTTTACTCAATCTTCTAAGGTCTGCTGAAGAGCTGCCATGCATTCTCCTTCTTTTTGAATTCTTCTAGACAATTTATTTTTCTCTGATATTTCACTAGGATTCAGTGTTGAGATTGTTGGGTTCATCGAGACTTTTATGGTTGCAAAATGTTTGTAACTCCATGATTCCGAATGTTCGTCAAACTTTCTCAAGTTGATATTCAAATTACCAAAAAATGCATCTGAATTTTAAGTGCACGTCAGTAAATAAAGCTTGAGTTAGAGCCGTAATTAATTTCTGCAATTTCGCTGGATTAATTTTTATTCGTTGCCACTTTTATTTCGAAACTGCTCTAGAAATGTTATCATAGAAACAAGACATTTTTGACAGGAAAAAAGTTACAGCAACTTGCTCTGAATCAGAAACGATGATAGATATCGATATGCGGTGTTCACCATTGACTTTGTCATAAAATTTGACCCTCAGATACAGCCATTAATCTATCCAGTTTGATAACAGGACTTTTCCTTTAAAAGTGTCGAATTTGTCCCACTATGTACAAAAACAGAAAATGTTATTTCTCAATTTTCATAGTAGGGGAGCTCACGATGCTAAATATGGATTTACTCGAGCGTCATAGAGACCTATTGGGTAGCAAAGCTTGCATGATAAGAAGGAAATAATGTTATTTAATGTTGTATAATGATGTGGGGGAAGCGGCTGTAGATTTTCGAATAAAAAATAAAAAACTGTAGCATGGACATACTCGAGTGCGTCAGATATTGATAGTATCAATGTCCTACGTATTTTCAATAATGTACGTATGTTAATCTGATAGTTTGCATGATGGCGTGATCGTAGGTAAGGGTGAAAAAATTAACCGAGCGCGTCAGATTTTCTTAGGGGGTGTTGAGTGAACCTATATATTAGCTCCCATGCAATAATCTGACGATGTCGATGTGACGCAAACTCGTGGCCATTATTATTATATGAAAAAAAAAACGCTACTTTGAAATACTCAAGCGCGTCAGATTAAGATATATATGGTACATCTTTATGTCCTAGATGTGCTGTCTCCTAAGCTGACGATTATCTAGAGGGATTCGCCTAATCTGACAAAAAAAAATTAGGAAAACGGTTGACCCTAAAGGCCATCCCGCAACTCCATACCTAAGCGCTCAACATTTCACTTATTTTGTTTTTGTGCTCTCCGAGCTCAAAAATATAATTTTTGTGTCATCATGAGCTCTCCGAGCTCAAAATTCTGATAAAAGTTTATACAATTTTTTGAATTTTCAAACCGCAATAACGTTTGGATAAATGAACCGATTTTCACGCGGTTGGCGGCATTCGACGCAGTTTTTCAAGCTCTATGGGGAATCTTTAAGTTTGATTAGATCGAACTAGATATTTCAGAGTGATTCCGAAAAAAACTTTTTTTCGGTTTTCTTTCGACAACGATAACTAACTAGTAAGTAAGTAAGTAACTTTATTTGCTTTGAGAAGGATATACGTTACAGGTAGTTCAATATCATCAATACAGTGAATTGAAAGTAATCGCTATAACCATTACATAAGATAAACTATCTGTGCATGCTAGAGTTACATAGAAATACCCGACACTTGTTGATGATATATTAACATTCATCCCTTGTTTCCTATCCAAGCAAATGTCCACTAATTGTACCTAGTTTCCTAGTACGCTTGTGTGTGGAATTAGTGAAATTTTTAAATCTTATAATCTAATATTACAAAAGAGTGTTTAATTCATACAATAATTGAATCTTTGGATCATATAATATACTTATATTTAGAGCTATTATATAATACGACCGAACGAACGAACGAATTAACCGATTCTGACCGGACTGGTGGCGATCGACGTGGTTTTTTGATATTCAGCCCTATGCTGTATCACTTCCGTTAAAAATTAAGTCACCGTTATTCGACATTTCCGCTATTTTGCTATTGCTTGGTAATAGCAAAATAACGGAAATGGCGAATAACGGTGACGTTATTTTTGACGGAAGTGATACAGCATAGGGCTAATTGAGAGCTGATTAGATTTGAAATCGATCGATGAACCCATTTAAAAGTTATTACAGAACGAATCGGTTCAAATTATATTCAAAATCTACGTTTGGCCAAGCCAAATAGATAGAGAACGAGTGAGAGAGAAATAGTAACGCGGAGAGGGGAATATAGGCATTACGTAGATGCACGCATTAGACTTTATCGGTGAATTTTTGTTATTTCGGCTTGTGGAAACCATCAGATTATATATTTTTCATTATCCTTGAATTAATTCCTTCAAAATTAAAAAAAATTTAACCATGCTCGAGAATGTCGAGATGACGTTTTTTTTACAACTTTGTAGCCGTAATCGTTAGATTAGTAGAATATACACTTTTCAGCATGTAATTAACTCACCCTAATTTTTTTTTTTACTAATCTGATCCTTTATCCTGGACCTGGCCTTATTTATGAGGTTCATATTTGGTGGAGTTAACCGGGTAGAAGGTATCCCCCTATATATTATTCTTTCGCGCTTCAGTTAATCCCGAAATCCCCACTTGGGCTCCCCTGCTATCATGATGATCTCCTACATTCCAATTCAATGAATGATAATGATTAATTAATGACATTTAGGTAAAACTGAACTGTCATCATATTTTTCCTACATATAAGGTGTCTGAAATATATGAACTGAAAATAAATGATAAATCAACATTACACCATTGTTGTCTCGTATGCCTATTCACTAATAATAAAGAAAACAACTGGCCAGAGAATGTACTGAAATCAAATATTTGGCAACCTTGCTTGGTCCACTATATGTGAAACTATGTAACAGTCCATTTTTGAAGAACCACGTATAACAACGTGAATAGTTCAACTTGCTCTGATGAGTATGCAAACAACAATACATTTTACCTTTTGCTGGCCCTATATACATGAAAATTAAAATTCTCACCGATCTCATATAAAGACTAGTGTGCCTTCGATATGAGAAAAAAAAAACAAAGAACTCATGACGCAGAAACCATAAACTTTCGGCAATCAATTCAAGCACGCGGGGGTTTCGGTAAGAAAATTTCACACCAAGAAATGAACATCATCATCGTCATTCATTTCTTATGAATTGTTGAATGATGTTCATTTCTTGGTTTGACATTTTCTTACCGAACACCCCGCGTGCTTGAATTAATTGCCGAAAGTTTTTTTTTTAAATTCATGTACTCGAAAAATTTCCGGCAATAATTCAAGCACTTGGGAGACTATAAGTGATTATTTCTTTCGTCTATTAAATATCAGTCATCAACCAATCATACGTTTGTTTCCTGTTTGACAGGACCAATCAACACGCTCTATTAGCGACTATTTACATGATGCACAATAGTCACCGACTATTCAGCATGATACTCATATCAAGGAGCCTGAGCATCTGACAGTACTCTAAATAATAGTAGATTATACCACGAGTCAATAATGATAGCTATTAATCGGAATGTTACTCCCTCGCCGCTAACGCAGCTCGGTTCGTAAAAATTCCTCGAGAATAATAGCCATTAATGCGAGTAGTATACTCTACTTTATTTACGACAAATTTATTTATTTTAAATTTTCAATGAACAACTTTATTTGTCAATAACATTTATTTTAGATTTTCAATGAACAACTTTATTTGTCAATATCATTTAAATTAGTGACAGTACAATTAATAAACTGAATTGGTCGTAAATTATGATTAACTTTGGAAGAGTTTTCAACACGAATATTTGGAATTTCGGTTGCTGTGAAAGAAGAAGTTGCTTCATTACTATTTATCTGTTTGGCAATAGTATCTGCTGTAGTTGTTTTGTTTCTCATAGACTGATCAATGTATCCTTCAGCTACTTGGGTAGATTTCCAGCCCCCATGACGCTTCAATCCAGTTATATCGCCTCCTCCATCAATGTACAGAGTGGCAGATGATCTGCGATAACAATGGCCGGTATAACTCTGAGGATTTGGCAAGTTTTAATATTTTGCAATTTGTCTACCAATGTCTGCAAATTTGTTTTTTCCTATACGTTGTATTGTACATTTCGATTTTTGATAATTTAGAAAGAATGAATTGGTTTCTACATGTGACGGACGGAGATCGATGTACTTCTTTACAATATTGTAAAACGTACTGTTTCTGGTGAATTTTCGTACAATTTTAGTTTTAGTCTTGGGTATTGTTATCAATAACTCTGTTTGGAAATCCTTCACGTCTTCTATCTTCATTTCATAAAGCTCGTTTGAGCGGCATGCGCCCATAATTCCAATAACTAATATAACCTGAATCAAATAAGAACATGAGTTTTTGAATAGATCAGATTAAATATGAACATTTACCTTATGCAAAAGAAAAATTTCATCAGGAGCTCTGTCAATAAATTTCCTAATTTCTTCCGGGGTCAGAGTGGAAGATTTCTTTGCTTGAAATCCTTCAGATTTTCTTTTTAAAAACGCTCGTAGTTTCTTATATTTTTCCAGATCATCGTCATGGTTTATCTTCAACACACATTTAATCATTGAATAGAATGACAATAATGAAGATGGCTTGTATTTTGCATCCAATTCAGCGAAATAGGCCAGCAGAACATTTTCGGAATAAGAGTTTGCCTTGTTTCGAAGACGCCATTCGTTGAACGATGCTTACGTTTTATTATAAATGGATTTCGATGTTTCTGTTATTAAGGTAGATGTTGTTGCTGCAGCTAATTGTACAATTTCTGGTGGTGTACAAGTGAAAGATTCTTCATTTTCATTCATTTTAATACAAATACACAAACACTACGCGTTTGACACTGACACTTTTGAGTTTCCATGGTATTATTTAATTCGAGAAATTTTGTGATAGGAGTACAAGAGGGAATAAAGACTATTAATCCCTCGCCATTATTCCCTAAGGGATTATACTTCAAAAACCACAAGTATAATACTTATATTATATATTAGTCGTTAATAAATACATATTAAACGTCAAATAGAATCAATCGTGTTAAAGCTGAATAATTATTTAAAAATGAATTGGTTTGGAAAAATCAAAAACGATGAGATATCGAGGCTACAATCCCTGACAATACAGTGTCATTCATATGACAGATATGAAGAAATAGATTCAAGAAATAATCTTCATAAATATAACATGACCTTGATTAATTGTCGACTATTTTATTGCTGCTAAATTTCTCTTGTATTTATTAATTTTACTCGACATTATTTTGGCATTAATAATCAGAGATGAAAGCCCTCGAGCTTCGCTCTCGGGCTCTCATCAAATTATTAATGCCAAAATAATGTCTCGTTACATTATTATAAAATACAGTCGAAATTTAGATGCAATAAAAATAGTCGACTATTTATCAAGGTCCTGTTATATTACCCTTGATTATTTCCCTTATCTGTCAGAATGTATGTACCCATGATAAATGTTGTTCAATTAATAGCACACAATAGCAAACGAAATTAATTCCATATCAGGAATCAAACACACGAAATAAAGGATAAAAGAAGTTGGGATTCGTTAAAATAATTGAAACGATGTGTTTCCATCATCCTTATAAGAGGTGTCAGTAAAAATGAGCTACTAAAAATTGTCCGAGTGGATAACTCGAAAACGGCTAGGAATATCCCCAGGGATGTACATACAAAAAATATTCGCCTCTCAATCCTATATCACATGGTCGAAAAATATACGGAGTGTTCCATTTGAAGAACTTGAGAAAATTTCATTCAAAAACTTCCGAATTGAAAAATCATTTTCAGTCATCCTGTATAATTTTTGGGAATGATAATGATTCAGAAATATCACTCATATGTCTGACGAATAGGATTATAATCATGACCTCCTGCATTCCATAATCTTGAGAACGGTGGTTTTTTCGGTATGCATCTGCAGATAGCATTATTTTGACAAAAAAAATTTACTCCCAAGTGGTTGGGAGATAGTAAAGGATATTGGAGGTGTGGATGGAGACCACTGAAATGCTTGAAAAAATGGATTGAAGTACATAGCACTTCATTTGAAAAAAATGCAATTGACCCTGTAGATTTTCCTTGGTTCACCCTGTATATCCGACAATAATTTCTAGATATAGACACAGTTCTCTAGTTATATTTGGTTTTTGAATTATCGTCCTAACTATCTTAGAACTCAAGCAATCGGACTCTGCGGCACTATTGCCCCACCCTGTATATATTATTTTGATAATTGTTTGCATGGTCGTCATTGCCTACTTTTCATGTTTGTGATATTATACTACTTTCCAAAAACCTATTTTTACATATTTATATTAAATCATACTTTTCATAATTCATAACTTGTCTACTTTGTTTGAGCTTCCCCTCCTTGTTGGATTCCGACTGACGCCCGCGGCTTATTAATCATTGCATCATTTTTATCATAATCTAACAAATTGAAACAATTTTCCATATTTCGATTTTTATAAGAATCAGTATTTTTTGAGCTAATAACAAATAAATTACTACCCACAATTTGCCTTCCGACTGAGCATATTGTTACATAACATCTAAATTATAATTTCAATACCTTTTTGCAATAAAACTGGGCCAAAACTAGTAATCTCAATATGTGTTAATGAAATATAATTGAAACAGATGTGACTACCAAATATTCAATCCAAAACTCCTAAGGGGTATTTGCTTCCTACATAAATTTAACCAGAATTGACATTGAAAATAAAATAGAACAATTATTATAGTTGGATTATGCTAATCAACTATTACAATCAACATTAAAAGCAAAGTTTCGTTCAACAAATTATCTCATAATTGCGTCATTTCTGTGAGAGGGAAAGTTCAGCTTACAGATTAATTAATGAGACAGTTATATGCATTTCAACACAGAGCAAGTGTGCACAGATCAAAAGTTTGTACATCATAAATCCTAATTTGGAGTGTGAACCGAACCCAGTTTGAAGTTATCATAAAGCTTATATTCTCATTTATCAGTGAGATGAGACTTTGAACTATTATTATTCTATTCTGGGTTTGGCTGGCGGCAGATCGATATTCACTGAGATACTATTAGCGTTTTTGAGAATCTGATTCAAGATTTGTGTTACGGATACGATTAGATTGTGATATCCTTGAGCATAATTCATGTCGTAACAACGATAGATGGAAAACCATTGCTACTTAAAACTACTAAAATGGAGGATGAGTTATTCATCGGAATAACTTTTTATATGTCTAAAGCCCAGCAGAATCAAATACTCATGAGGAACTGATTTGTAATCTGAAAGAAATGCATCTTATGTGTATGTATGAGAACCAATAAAGCATTATACATGAAAACCTTGAAAACTACTTTTCATGGATCTGAATAGTAAAAGTAACTTATCGCAAATCTCAACTACCGATACTTTTCATAACATAAAACCGTCAATTTCAAAAACTCACAAAATAGAATTTCATCAAAACTTCATTTAATCCTATCTAGAAATGTAAAAACAGTAAATTATCCGAAAATAAATCTGTAGTAACGTGAAATCTATGGAACCGAAATGTGATATGAAATGATCATAATTGAAATGTGTAAGACATAAAATGATCAGCCTTGTAGAGAACGCTCACCTAGTTTTAAAACTTCTTTTATTGTCTCCTAAATCTCGCTGATTTTCATCGGTTGGACAAATCGAATCACGTCTCACGGACTTATAAATAACGATCATTCATTATGCATGTTCCTGCAACGATTTATTTGAAAATTTAGTTGCTGGATGGTGAACTTCAAGAATATTCAAGAAACGGCTTTAGTTTATAGGTGTTCATCATCAAGGTGACAGTAACAGAAATGAATGAATAACTGTGGTGGAATGATGGTCAATACTGTGTAATTCAGTATCTGAGTAATTCAGTGAATGTGTTCCATATTCAAAATGTTACGTTGATTACTATATAGGAGGGGATCAGCGTATGTTTTGCTTCAGAAGGTTTGCGACTTGTATTTGGATATTTGGCAATCATACGCGATTATGATCGATCATACCAAGTTAATTTGTCTTTAAATATCTGTTTGAATAGGGTATATCACAAGTCTATTGAAGCTTTTTAATTTCAAATGGAATCTGGCATTTTTCTATAAACGGCTTGTTTACTAAAATACAGGAGAATGCCAAAACGTTTTGGAACCAATAGCTGTTGAAAGAGCATGGGATATCCAACGCTAGTGAAATTTGGTAACAAAGAATACTCTAGAGGAGAAGATATCTGCAATTCGTTCGCGACTTATTTTCAAAGCATATATGAACCATACCACCAGAGATGAGTGCATAACAAAATTAGATGCGTAAACACTAAAATAATATATAGTATTACTCTTACTAAAGGGATAATATTGAAAAAACTTACATGTCCCAACGAAAAAAAAAGGAAATGGCTCAGACGTCATAACTGCTTTTTTGTTATAGAGATGAGCTAAAAGCTTACGTACTCCTTTAACACAACCATTTAACTTATCACTCACTAATAGAGGAAAGTCAGTTTCCAACCTAGTGGAATTCCTCATTTCTCATCCCAGATTTCAAAAACTCAAGAGTTGGTGATCAGGTAACGAATTATCGAGAAAAAGGCAAGCTATGCATTATGGGAGAAGTATTGGAAATCATGTTTAACCGTTTTATAATAGTAATAATATATAATAATAATACTCCCTCATACACACTCAGAGAGTGTACCTAAAGGCATAGCCTGTGCTGGTAGAGGATGGCTATTACTAATATTTGCCGTAGCGCCCCGGAGTGACTAACTGATTTTTGGTGGCGTATTCACTTTTCAGCTGTAGAAAAACCCGGATATCCTACTGCACCACCACATTGTGGACTTCGGGAATGGCATCTAGACAACTTACTTAGCCTATCGACTACCATGACATTAAGGAAAAATGTTTTCGTTTTCCAGGATTCGAACCTGGACAAATGAAGTGTAGAAGGCTACCGAGCACCCATTTGAAATAAATCTAGTGATATATACCCAGTATATCTGTAATCATATGGATGAACGGACACAGGTAGATTCCATTAACATCGACTTCAGCAAAGCGTTCGATAAAATATAATGATAATATATTGTTGCTGAGCTCGCTCAAGTCGGTGTACATGGGAAACTCCTAAGTTGATTTGCTTCGTATGTCTGTAGCAGATCACAAATTGTGAATATGAATGGGTATCAATCAAGAGCTTCACTGCCACATCAGGAGTGCCCGAAGGCTCACACCTGGGTCCTCTGCTATTTCTAGTTTTCATCAATGATATCAACGAATGTTTCAAAAACAGCAAATTTGTACTTTACGCAAATGATTTGAAAATTTTCTCTGGAATCAAATCATTGGATGATTGTGCTAAGTTGAACTCTAATATATCACGGTTCTCAGAGTATTGTCAACAAAACAGGCTATTCCTGAATTTGAATAAATGTTCCAATATCACTTTCACGAAAAACACACAAAAATTTGAATCCAATTATGAGATACTTATCAGAATTAGTTTAGAAAAAAGTAAACAAAATTAAGGATTTAGGGCTAATTCTAGACTCTAAGATGACATTTATCAAACACTATGACTATATCATCAGTAAATGTAATAAAATGTTAGGTTTCCTCACTCGGATCTGTAAAAAATTCAAATCACAAAAATCATTGATATCTACATAAGTACTCTGCTTTTGTGCATAGTAGACTAAATTTTGCTAGTTTAATTTGGATTCCTGGGTACAACAAATATAAAATGAAGACCAACAGAATCAGAAGTCCATCCTACCCAAGGTGGGAGGCATCTTGCAGAAGTATGCGTGGTATATAGGGTCAACGATCTCTCCAGAAAACCAAGCGACCTCCTGAAGTTTTCAGCATTGTCCTCACTAAGCTGCTGTGCTAGGTGTGATCGTCCTTCTGACATTACTCGTGGGAACTGAATGAAACATCATTAAGACTTTTTCAGACAACCAAACCCGGATTCAGGATGTCGAATACTTACAGATCCAGAAGCCTACGAGATCAGAAATCTGATCACGGAGCTAGTTAGTACTTTCTAAAAACTTCTGAGTCAGGGACCCCTGGCTCTGGGAAGTACCAAGACCAACGATACTGTGGGGCCCTGGCAGGCCACACCTGGAGAGCTGATTAAGAATCTCGATAGGATCGCCGTGAAGTACCTGATTTTTTTCTCAAGTTTTAGTTGAAGACTAAGCTAGCGGTGGAACGATCGATTATATTTCAGAGAAACATGGTCCATGAATATATCTATAAAACAGATACAAAACGTCAACCTATATTCTTCCGACGGTCAGGCAAAAAATCAAAACGAGTGAGAACTGTTCGGACACTCATGGCCCAAATTTTTGCACCACTGATGGTATGCTTCCTGCTTGAGGGTGACAGCTCTGGAGCAGTTTTTGCTGAACTATAATGTTTTTCTAGACGTGTTCGGTATATAAGGATGCTGAGGATGCATTATGATATACCAAATTTTCTCAGATCTTCAACAGAGAATCACATATTTTTCTCTGGGAATGCTGGAAAACATGCAAAGACTCTCAGTCTGTTGATGTAGTAACATGCTGTTTAATTGAATAGAGAAAAAAGATGAGATCATTGACACAAACATCTATACTCTGTGGATCAGAACTGGTTGCTGACATGAAGAATGCGTGTGGGTATCTCAACCAACTGTTGTTTGTCGTACATCTGTTTCTCATATCAAGTCGGACAGTTTTTCAATTTTGAATATGGTCTAAAAATTCAAGTTGTGGAACGATAACAAAAGTTTCTGAGGTCCCCAAAAAAAGACCCCTACAGATAATGTTCGCAAATAAAGAAGGTGTCCAACTCGACACAAAAGATATACGGAGTCTCACGTCCTAGTAATAATAGTCCGGGACTATTACACTTCGATTTCAATTCATCGGATATTTCCGTCAGTATCCGATAACTGATTGATTTTTGACAGTCTCCTCAGGTTCTCCAAAGCTGAAATAGATTCACTCCCATTAGCTTTTTCGGTATGTAGAAACAACTGTTATTAATTTCAACAAACTTGTACGTTCATCGGTATTTTCATAATTCTCATCCAAGGCAGCTATTAAAGTTTCATTTATACACCATCTCATTAAGAACTTGAGTGAAACTCCAAGGTAGTAAACTTTACTATTAGGATATCCAACTGATGAATAATATTATTAAGTGGCCTCATAATTCGTGTGATGGCGGAAATAATTACGACAGAAAATTCCAAAGTATCGAAAGTAAAAATTGATTAGAGCTGAGAGTTTAATAAAATGAGATGATGAAATTTTTCATGAACATGAAAGATAAACAAGCAGTATTAATGATGAAAAATTAAATGAGTCATCCAATCTTCCGCAGCAGCAGCAGCAGAGAGCAAATACTGCCCCCTAAGACCGATTACTTATATCCGTATCGAGAAGCAGACGTGAAAACTGAACGATAAGATTTGAAGAGAGATGCAACATGAGAGTATTAATTGTGCATATAGATGAGTGATAATATATAAATAAATGTAATAAAGTACTTGTTTTTTTAACCATGTCTGATACTACTATACAACGTTCATATATTTCGAAAATTTGTGACAAAACAATGGCTCTGGGCCCTGCATGTCTGACTATGAGAACATATTCTCTTTATCTTCTTGGTTCAGAACTACAGTGAGAATGTCGAATACTTCAGATTGGAAAACTATTGTGTATCTTTCTCAAGAGAAGCTTCCTCGGATACGTTTTCTTTCTAGTTAGATGCCTACACCTAAAGCCTGTTCGTCGGTTAGATGCGAATCGTCTGTATCTTGGACTTTCTGGGCGAAATTTTTTTGTATATTCTTCCCATTGTTCATTGGTCGGAAAAGTGAGAAAAAACTGTCAGCTATACTGCATTTTTCTCTCTAAGGGCGCAAATAAAAAATTCCTGCCGTGCCCACCTCGTGGTTTCCACATAAACTATCATTGCTTCTTCATTTACGCAGATTCAAAAGTCCCTTATCCTCAAATGGGCTGTCCACCACTGTCACCTTCTCAATCCTGGAAGGGGTGGTATCCTTAGCAGTATCTCCAAAACTGCAGTTGGAGTCGTTCTCATTGCGCTCCTTATCACCATAGAGACCAACCTCTGGATATTTCTAAGCTTTTTGCTAGGCGCGCCTAGCCACCATACGGTATTGGATCTTTGGTCCTAATCTCAATATTTGTTTCCCACTATATCCCTATAACTCTATCCAGTTGTTATAGGATTCCTACTGGCCTTTGAATATTCCCCATAAACATGCGACCTCCCAGAAAGTTTTCAGTCCCGGGAATTTGATTCATTGAAGTTACTCCAACTCTTGCCAAGCCTGTAGGCTGAACCCATCTTTTTCCTCTGCTTGATGAACAGGATCAATTCTGTATTTGTCGGATTGACTGAGAGCCCTGCTTCAACGCATCATCTCTCAATTATCCTTCAGGCAGCATGCATACGAGTGTGATGAATCATCCGCTGATTAGACCACCACATCTTGACTGGTCCCATCAGAGAACCCAGCGCATTGGGACCACACTCAAAGAATATGCATCTTCTTTCTTCTTGGATATTCTACTTCCTGCTAGAGTTGCTTGTTCAAGACAGTCTCTGTCTTATCCCCTCTGAGTCCTGGGAGACCTTCTGGATTTTGCGTAGGGGAATATATTCTGTTTCAGCACTGAAAAATTTACGCCTGCACAAAGACTTTTGATGAGCTTTGTAGGTGGACACAGAAAGAAGACGGCAGTGCTACCCATACTGCAAGACAGCTGGGAGAGGCGTTAGTAATGGCTTGAGATTGGGCTACGAGTCGTCGCATAGCTGCTCCTGGGTGAGCAGTCCATCTCCTTTCTGGACCGCACCGAATCTCTTAGACTGGAAGACCACAATGTTCGCTCCAAGTATAAATGCGCCAAACATAGAGGGTGGCTTGTCAAGACGGAACCCAGAATCCAATATGCGAATGGTCCCCTAAAACATCCTGGATCTGGTGTGATTTTAATTGATGTTGGCATATCCTAGGAGGAACCAAGCCCCATAGCGATGACCAGCCAGAACAAGGTCGCTGATGCCATTGAAAGAAGATAATTTATCAGAAATGTTAGTGTTAAGCCGCTCATAGTCAGGGCTATAGGGATATTTCCTACAGTTAATGAAATTTTTAGTTAGGTTAATTTTTCTTCTATCAAAGACGGTTAAAGACTCTGTTGTGGACGACTGCATAACAGTTGAATATGCTTTGTTCCAACTTGTCAACCGCTCTGAAAAAGACATATCCAGGCACAGACTTTGGTAGGGAAAGTGGAATGGATAAAAAGGTGTGCGTGTTCACCACCAATTGCACCTAAACTATTTAGGTGCGTGGCTGATGATGACAGGAAAGTGGTAAAATGATGAATTTGGCCATGCTATCCGAGGTTTTGATACTGATAGACATATAACCTTATCATTTGGTGATCTGACATCGAAATGTTTTCCGGAACCCTCCAGCTCCTTATGTAACCTAATATAATACATCATCCATAACATCAGTCATCTAGTATAGAAATCGGTTACCATACGTTGGTTCTCTTCTTTACAGTATGTCCGAGTTGGTCTTTGCTAAATATTCAAGCAGCGCTTCACCCCGCGCCTTGATGACTGTGCTGCGCTTCATGTCGTGTTATGTGCTTTGGCATCGTAACCCCAATATCATATATGGATTATTTACCTTACTATATCTAAGACTAGGATACTATTTCGAGGGAACACAAAATGAATCTGAAATGCTCCCGGGTTGAAAGTTCTTTAGGTAATCTAATCTAATCTACCGTATCAGAATATTTTCAATAATTCCGCCTTCCAAGGAATCATGATAATATGTAGTCGCAATTAGCAATGCTTGCACGAGTAATTTCTTCTACAAATGATTATCAAAGTAGTAGCCTTCGATGCTTTCACATCTCAATGTGAAATTTGTTTTTCGAAAAATTTAAAATCGAAAATATAAAACAAATGGTGACATTCTAAATGACCAAAATATTTAAAAGAGTTGAGGCGCAGTCATGATTTAGTTTTCCGGTAAAGAAATATAATTTATGGGGCTCCTACTTGAAATAAACGAAAAGTTGTTTAACTAAAGTGGTTTTGCCTCCTACACACGAATTAAAAAATATGTAAGAGGATCTCTATTACTTTTCGCCCTTCTGAATTTTCAAAGTCGACTGTTTTCAAAACTATATTTTATCTTCACTATACACAATTGACAACAAAGTACCCATTCATTCAAGATCGAACAGATAGTCTGCAATTTCCTGCACCTCAATTTTTCGAAATTGCCGTTTCTGTATTAACAGTATACCACCAACAAATAAATATTAATATCAAATTCTGCATCATTGTTATTGCCAAATTGTCATCTAATAAAATTGTCATCGAGTTGGCCGAATAATTTAGCCACCAATACATTTTTTTGTAAAATTGAAATGATTAAATGCAATTTCTTCAGAGATAATATTCATTTTGATGCTTCGTGACCTTGAAAATGCATTTATACATATGCCATTTGGGTAGGAAAGGTAGGAACGTACGGTATAAATAACGAAGTGTTGTCATCTATATGGAATCAGGAATACATATTTCCAATATTAAAAACAATATCTGGTTCCATATTTATTCAAACATTTTGATTGAAAATATTTATAGAAAACCACAGCAATTAAGTTATCAATAATAAATAAAGCTCATCACATTAAATCGATAGACCATTTTATGTGGAAATACATTTTTATTCTGTCAAAATGCAAATGTATCAGATACAGTGCATATACCTGAAAAATTATATGCATCAACAAATTACTGAGAGTGTAGTTACACATAATGTCACATCAACAACACCCAGCAAATCAGGACAGAAACCTATAATCTTGAAGTAAGAAAAGAACTAAATGAAGTTCAGAATGCACAAACAGTCGAGTCGGTTAATTTTTCACAATTTACAAAACAAACAAAACAAAACAGGAATCTATGACTGACTAAAAATACATCAAACCAAAGGAAATAAATACACCAAACAAAACCACAACAAAATACTGGTAAAAAAAAGTCAAAACAGCTTCAAATGATTGGTTCGAAATATAGAAAAATAAATACATTTAATCTTATAGCGTTCAAACCGTCCAGCAACAGTAGGAACGTTTCGCGCATGTGCAGGCAAAATTTAGCCAATGTATGAGCACATGGAGTAAGCCATCCTTTCGTTGAATAATAATACTTGCACACCCCACTTCAGATTATTCAAAAATGGAAAAAACTTTTGATAAAAATGAAGATTATTTTTGTAATATCCAACAGAAAACAACTACTGCCCTGGCTAAGGTCACAATGGACGTTGAATTCATCTTATAGATAATGCAGAAAGACCCTAACTAGAAAGAAATGTGAAAATTTGCATTTTCATTCAGATAGTTGATTTTCGATTATTAGACTGGAGAGTAATTGTTGTCTATCAGATATTTCAAATAAATGCTTTACTTTTTTCGTAGGTCTTTTCAATTTTCGAAAATATAAAAGAAAAAATCAATTGATAATGTTTTTTTTTTCAACATGAATACCTTCCAAGAGGTCATCTTTGACAGTGGAAAATAGCAATTAAAGTTTGTCTTTCAGTCGCAGATGATTCCACATCTGACTTTATGAACATCATGTTCATATTTTCATTGAAATCAAATGTTAATGATGTTCATTTATGCATACCCTTGCATGAATGCAAAAATTCAATTCCATGCTATTCTATGCCTAAGCAAATATTATTCAAATATCCCTTTGACCAGAAAATTATACACTGCTAACTGTCAATTTTGTTATAGACATTACTTGGCAAAGCCGTTCATAACGGGAAATTTGTTGAACACACCGATTGATCAAGCATGGATCTATCTTATCGGAACTAATACAGTTTCTCGAAGTCTCATTTGCATATAAATTGCGGTACCTGACCCAGGTCTGCAGACACCGATACCGTCGAACTGACGGTCACTTCAATTTAGCGCTTTCATCAAAAACCGACTAACAGGCCTGTAATCTTTAACTCATGCGTCAAGGTAATCTAAGAGTATTCGTTAAACCTTGCTTAATTACCTATTTGCTGCGAAGCTTCCATTAATCGTTCGTTTGACGTTGAGAAGTCCGGATTCATTGTATGAGGAATTGTAATCCATTATCAATGGAATATATATATATATATATATATATATATATATATATATATATATATATATATATATATATATATATATATATATATATATATATATATATATATATATATATATATATATATATAATAACAAAGTATTCTCGACCGAACTCTATTAATTAAGTAGGAATTCTCGGGTAGCGGTCTGTTGAACAATGAAACTCATTCGATTTAAATCTTCAATATTTCGTCAACCTTTATTGACTTCTTCAGGAAGAGCTACAATTAAAAAGGAATATGAGTTGTTGAAGGACTACATAAAAATAACATGATAACTTACAAAATTCACAGAGTTAGTTCTAACCTATGGAACATTTGGGAGGACAATTGTTATTCTCCGCTGCAGACTAATCGCTTAATTTACCTGACTGGAGTGTTACTATGGTTTGAATAAGGATTCGTTTAAATACAATGGTGTTAATTAGTGTAGGTATTCCATTGGCACCAACTGTCAAACTACACACAACGTTGAATGGAATTTAAAATATTACAATATATACTACTAAGTTGTCCTGTATCGGTTTTGTAGTTAACTGTGTTAGGATTTTTGTTGATATGGACCATCTCAAGGAATAACCTGTTTTTTTGATTGCTGACTTTGTCTAGAATTTTTGGATTTGAATAATCAAACCGGTGGCCTGTTTTCTGGGTGTGGTCGAAAAAAAAAACTTCTGTGCAGCAGTCGACCACACCCAGAAAACAGGCCACCGGTTTGATTATTCAAATCCAAAAATTCTAGACAAAGTCAGCAATCAAAAAAACAGGTTATTCCTTGAGATGGTCCATATCAACAAAAATCCTAACACAGTTAACTACAAAACCGATACAGGACAACTTAGTAGTATATATTGTAATATTTTAAATTCCATTCAACGTTGTGTGTAGTTTGACAGTTGGTGCCAATGGAATACCTACACTAATTAACACCATTGTATTTAAACGAATCCTTATTCAAACCATAGTAACACTCCAGTCAGGTAAATTAAGCGATTAGTCTGCAGCGGAGAATAACAATTGTCCTCCCAAATGTTCCATAGGTTAGAACTAACTCTGTGAATTTTGTAAGTTATCATGTTATTTTTATGTAGTCCTTCAACAACTCATATTCCTTTTTAATTGTAGCTCTTCCTGAAGAAGTCAATAAAGGTTGACGAAATATTGAAGATTTAAATCGAATGAGTTTCATTGTTCAACAGACCGCTACCCGAGAATTCCTACTTAATTATATATATATATATATATATATATATAAGTAAACAGAGATGTGCTCTCGAGGGAAATTGTGAATAACAAGTAGGACATTTTATTGGACTAAGCCCTCTGGTAAAAATGCAACCGTAGACACGTGTTTCGATCTTAGGGATCTCATCAGTACGGTGAAAGCAAGTGTAAGGATGTGCAACACTTGATTGCAGGTGAAACAACAAACGAACGGAGTCAACAAACAGGAAGCCAACCGCACATTTGTGGCTTCAGTCGAAACACCTCGTGTTTACGAGGCAAGAAACGACGTCGCCACGGAGGCAGCTATAGCTACCTGCGTGACATCCGAGTCCAGGAATATAAGTAAACAGAGATGTGCTCTCGAGGGAAATTGTGAATAACAAGTAGGACATTTTATTGGACTAAGCCCTCTGGTAAAAATGCAACCGTAGACACGTGTTTCGATCTTAGGGATCTCATCAGTACGGTGAAAGCAAGTGTAAGGATGAGATCCCTAAGATCGAAACACGTGTCTACGGTTGCATTTTTACCAGAGGGCTTAGTCCAATAAAATGTCCTACTTGTTATTCACAATTTCCCTCGAGAGCACATCTCTGTTTACTTATATTCCTGGACTCGGATGTCACGCAGGTAGCTATAGCTGCCTCCGTGGCGACGTCGTTTCTTGCCTCGTAAACACGAGGTGTTTCGACTGAAGCCACAAATGTGCGGTTGGCTTCCTGTTTGTTGACTCCGTTCGTTTGTTGTTTCACCTGCAATCAAGTGTTGCACATCCTTACACTTGCTTTCACCGTACTGATGAGATCCCTAAGATCGAAACACGTGTCTACGGTTGCATTTTTACCAGAGGGCTTAGTCCAATAAAATGTCCTACTTGTTATTCACAATTTCCCTCGAGAGCACATCTCTGTTTACTTATATTCCTGGACTCGGATGTCACGCAGGTAGCTATAGCTGCCTCCGTGGCGACGTCGTTTCTTGCCTCGTAAACACGAGGTGTTTCGACTGAAGCCACAAATGTGCGGTTGGCTTCCTGTTTGTTGACTCCGTTCGTTTGTTGTTTCACCTGCAATCAAGTGTTGCACATCCTTACACTTGCTTTCACCGTACTGATGAGATCCCTAAGATCGAAACACGTGTCTACGGTTGCATTTTTACCAGAGGGCTTAGTCCAATAAAATGTCCTACTTGTTATATATATATATATATATATACATATATATATATATATATATATATATATATATATATATATATAACGATTTATGTTTGTAGCTGAATTTATTTCAAAATAAAGTAGTTATTTTGTGGGGTTGCAGCTGCTCTTCAATCAAACTCTTTTTTACTTTATTGTGAGAGCTTTCGAAATTATTTAATTTCTTCTTCAGTCACTCTGATATATATATATATATATATATATATATATATATATATATATATATATATATATAATGGGTTGAATCAATCGAACAAATTTCGAAGTTGTGATACAGAATTCCTGAATGAAACGTATAGGTCCGAGTAAAAACTCTACTCTCCAGAAATTCTTACAAAAAGTATAAAAACAAGACCCAAATATCTGACAGAAAACTTCTATTCCCCATACGGACATGCAATATTGTCTGTCATTCATTTGTGCAATTTTCCTAGAGGAGAACACTAGCAAGTGCTATTATGTTGTAATATGTAAGAGAGAGAGTGAGAATAAAGTGAAAATAATTTGACAGATTTTTCGAAAACTTGTTGCCAGGCAATAGACACGAGAGCCCGAAGGGCTCGAGTGGCTATTGCCAAATGTCTGGAGTATTCCGTATAATTGTTTTGTTCTGCTGTGAAAGCTATTGCTTTCTCTCTGTCCCTAGGTTATCAATTGAAACTGTTTCATAGTTGACACGTTTACTCAAAATAGTATTCTTGCATGAACTTTGTACTAAACCTTTTTCGAATCATTTTTCACTTTTCATGCAAACTGATGACAGACGTCAGATCAAAAGTATCAGTTGTAACATAATAAAAACGAAATGCCACAAAAAATTCCCGCGGCAATTTTCAAGGTAGAAAATTCCCACTATAATAATGCTGTGATTGGCCTGAACGTACATGAATGCTTTGAATTGATGGTTTCGATTGGTTGCAAGAATTGTCAAAAAATAAAAATAAAACAATTAAATATTATCATTCATTTGATTGGAAATAACTACACGTATTATTCAATCATTGCTAGGATATAGGTCTACAACGAGTCAGTAATTGGGCAATTACCGCTCTAGGTAAGTAGGAAGCAAATGTATGGCAAATTCGTTATTTCAAAAATAGGCGACTTAAAATAATCCAAAAACACACAAACTTTATTTTTTGAATATCTATCTCAAGATATACAAATAGAGAGAGACGTTACTTCACCAGTGTTAGCGTGATAAAGGTAATTGATGATTTTTCAAAGGCAAACAGAGTTCATTTGGAACCTTATTCAGAATACAGGGTCAATCGAAATTATGAATTTAGAAGTTTTAAGTTACAATGAATTCTCATTCGTTGAACTGAATTATGCTAAGGACCGCTACTGAGAATGAATCATCGAAAGGTCTTCTACTGTTTCTGTTGAATCGGAAAAAAGAAATACATTGAATGATAAAAGTTCTACACTACGGTTTGAAATAAGTCGATGTAATCAAAGTGAAGTGTCATGGAAGTATCTGACATAATTTCAAAAAACATATTCAAATCACTTATAATGTAGCAATGAGACTTGTAGACACCGAACTCAGGCAGAAATTTGTGATTTATCCAATACTAAATACCCCAACTGTGTCCCAACCGAGAACCCGTTTCTCAATCAACAATAACTAAAATTGAGAAAAAGTTTAGAGAAACAGGCCATGTTGAAGATTCCTCTAACAGTGGTAGAAAGTCAATTCCAGCAGCCTATAAACTTGATGGGTACTTGATGGGTACTTGCTTTCCAAGAAAACCCCTATACCAGCTTGAAGCAAGACGCACTGGATAATAATTTACACCAATCGACTGATGTGAGAAGAACAGTAGTCTAAGAACTGTTAAAAGATGACTTTGATGAAATAGTCGAATTCTGCAAAATCATGATGGAACGCTGTAACAGAGATCGGAGTTTCATACCAAATGTATCATTTCCAGATGAAGCTTCTTTTATTCTCAACGGTCACGTAAACCGTCAAGCGTATCGATACTGAGCGAAAGAAAATCCACTCAAGATGGAGGAGCGTACCACACAATATCAACAAAAAGTTAATGTTTTGGCCGGAATTTTAAGACACCAGGTGAAAGAGCCATACTTTTTTGACGAAAGTGTAACTGATGCTCGGTATCTACACTTTTTTCGGGGTCATCTGGTGCCACAACTGAATCAGCTATTTCCAAATATGGTTTCAGCAGGATAGGGCGCTCCCACACTACGCCGTTGATGAAAGAACCTCCTCGAAAACTGTTTTCCGAGCTGAGTGGATAGGAAAGAGAGGACCGATCGAATGGTCACCATAGCCTCCGGATTCACCTCCTTTAGACTTTTTTGATGAGGATACTTAACCCATTAACAGCCAAAGGTGCGTGTACGCACCCTTTTTTTAAAGATGCTATAATTGTTTTGCTCTAAAAAGTATTTGAAAATGTTCTAATATATTTTTTTGACCTTGTGAGCATGTTCATTAGATTTTAGATAAATAAAAATATGTTTTACAATTAGCAAAAGAAACATAGTTTTTCAACGATTTTACAACATTATGAAAACAATTATTCTTTATAGCCACAATCTTCAGAGTTTTCGAAGGTTACCTTCCCACCCTGAAGCTTGCTTCATAGGCACCGGCAGCTTTTCATCTGGGTGCAATGGTTGCGAGTTTGACTTCGAATTGTCAAGTGGTCCTGGGGCGACACTCAATTTTGGTCTAAAAAAAACGAAAAAAATCTGAAACTTGGAATATTCAAACTCGATTGTTCTCTTGGTAGCAGTTACATTAATAATTGCGCAAATATAGTCACAATGAAATCAATAAACAAAGTTCAATCTGAAAATGAAAACCGTAGGTTCCCTGCTTTTTCTATACATGAAATAATCTGTGAAGGAAAATACCTTAATAAGTCCTAAAACCACAATGCGGTACTGAAAAGCACTCGTTATAGATCTATACCAGGGTTTACATTTATTTATTAAAAATCAATCAATTTAATATCTATTAAATTAGGAAAGATCTGTTAAGGTACCTACCACAATTAATTATGCCCAAAAATTACATTGATTAAAAAAATACAGTTTTTGTAAACTTGAAGAGGTTGGTACTACGAGCAAGTAATCTTGACGTTCAATACGTTGAATGGTCTAATTTGAAAATGGAACAATCTATCCTTGTTGTAATCCAGGATATGAAGTTGAATTTGTGACGATATCCTATGGTGCCATACCTACGTGGACATGCCTTCTTGAAATTTAATCACCAAAAATGAAATACCTTCGTGATAAGGACTGATCTCCAAAGGTGATAGTTTTAAAAAACAAAGACTATTCCAAACGTGAAATGTAAATTGGTAAAGAATGTGACCTGCCAAAACGGTATGAATTTCTATCGATAAAACCCAATATGTCCATATTAATTAAAAGGTGGTCAATGGCCCATCGAAATATTCCACTTCTCACGAGTTCACCCACGCTTGCAGAACTCGCGCTCAGATGGAACGCTGTCTAGAACTTGTGCCCCTTTTCCCAGAAAATAGAGCAGAAAATCAATCTCTCGAGTCCACCGACGCGGTTTCCTCAGCAGGTTAATAGGTGTTCTCGATGGCTTCGTATAACTCGAGCCCAGAAGGAACGGCCGTCTGATCTCTAAAAAGATTCGTTTCATTGAGCTTGCGCGTCCCAACAAAATAGACACTTCTCATAAAAATCAGTTGAACTCACCTTCTAAGAAGATGGGCCCTTTCCCCAGAAAGTACAACAGCAAATGAATATAGATATCGCGAATTTCCATTTTTTCGCCTCTTCAGTTAAAAACTTTGAAATGGCGTTTCTTCATAACAAAAAAAAAAGTCGAGCATACACGTATCCTCTCGTGGGTACACACTGCAATCTGATTGGCTGCTATTTAAATTTGGCGCATCGAGGGATATTATTTCCCTTGTCAAAAGTCAAAGCAATTATCGTTAACACTTATTCATGTCAGAGGTCAGCCCCTAAGAGAAATTTATGGATTGAGAGCACAGAACGCATAAATAGTAGGGGGATTCCAAAGATGACATTTCTACCAGGGTTTATAACAAATAAGGCTAGTGGTGTCATCGTACCTCCGACCCGACATGACCGAATACATTCCACAGATTATTCTGTTTTATGTACTATTCATTCGACTCTACCTTAAATAAATACGCTAAATTAAATATCAAATTTCATTGCCTTCAGGTCAGTTGGGAGTAACAGGAAATTTATCTAAGGGTCAATTTACATGTTACAACTTCTTGAAGCACTAAAGACTCATTTCATAATAATATACGTTTAGATACCACTATTTATTGTCCTAAATTACGCACTTGAATAAAACTCAGTTTGTAAAATTCTAATTAGGATTCTAATACCATGGCTGTGCATACGCACCTTTGGCGCATAACAGTGTCAGAGCGCGAACAATCGTAAATTATTCAGACCAGTCAAATTGTTCATTTTTCAAAAATTTGTGTGTAGCACAAATCAATCGACTCGATTTTGACATGAATGAAGCAAATCTGAAACGTTTTATCGGCATTTTTTTTCTTTTATTTTTGTTTTTTCAACGAATCTTCCAGGTTTTCAGAAAGAGGAAACCCCTCAGAAGCTCCTAGGAGCTTGTACCAGCAAGGAAAAGATCCGGGACCGATGGCCGTGCTGGGCTTTGAACCCACGACCTTATGCGTGTAAGGCGAGCGCTCTACCACACGACCATCACGGCCCATTTGCATTTCATGTGGCTATCACACTTTGCCACAATATGACATGTATCGGTCGAAGGATGAGGACAAAAAGGTGACTATTTTGAGAGAATAAATACCTAGAAATAAATTTCGATCAATCGAACGAAATATTCATTTGTTTGATAAAACTCAATTAGACAAAGATGATATATTTTCCAAACTCACCCCTATCTTTGATGTGATAAATATAAAATGTTTGCAATTTGGTAAATAATTTGAACATAACCTTTCAATATTTGAAGAATATTTTGGAAGTCACTCATGAAAATGTTTATTCAGGGAAAGCCTTGGAAGAAATGGTGGTGGCCACTATTTATAAAAATAATTGATAGCAGTCATAAATAGAAGATTCACAATATAGCCAATGGTGCTAGCTTGGAGTGCGCACCAACCACTCGGGGTGGTGCTGTAGGTTTTCCGAGTTTTCTTACAGCTGAAAAGTGAATACACCACCAAAAACATCAGAGTCGCCCCAAAGCACCACGACAAATAATAATAATAATAGCCGTCCTCTACCCGCACAGGCTATGCCTTTGGGTACACTCTATGAGTGTTTATGAAGGAGTATTATAATTATTATTTCATTCTAGTTAGAATTTCGATCACTTCTAGCTCTATCGCTTATGAAATTTGAGCGACTTGCTGGAACTTTGTCAACACACATGTGGTTGCCCACTCAAGCTATGGACGTCCCTCCAAAGATAGCTTGCCGGATGACGTAAAATTTTACAATATCGGTCATTTGATCAAAGAGCATGTGCGTGAAAAAATAATAAATCGACTTTATTCATCAAAAACCAGAAAAAATGGAGTTTGGTGAAAAGGTGGAGTATCAGCAGAAGCTGTTTTTCAACTCAACCTTTACAACAATTACAAAAGTGGATAATGCTAATGCTAATCATCACCAGTCAATATTCATACATTATATCACCAATAATTTAAATCTAGGTTGATAATGGATTAATAGTTTTCAATGCTGAAACGTGATGTTGAAAAAAGAAAAATACTTAATAAAATCAGATCAGAGCTCGTGTCAAGATGAGTTAATGAGGTAGTTGGACATCTTATTCCTGTCAATTTTTGATTAGACGTAGTTTCAGTTTCTTTTTGAAGTTAAGCAAATTGTAAGACCTAAACTCACTGGGTAGTGAATTGTAATATTTTGGTGCGATATACGAGAAGCTTCTGGTGAATATTGAAGTGCGATGTTTGGGAATAACGAGGATATTACTGTTACGTGTCACAAATCTGTTGATGCTGGAAAATGATACCAGTCTGTTAAAGAGATAATCAGGTTTACGGGAAATCAGAACTTTGTGTACATTTGTTAATAAGTGCAAATGTCTGAGTTTATCTAGTCTCAACCATCCGGATTGTTTCATTTTAGTCGATATGTGATCAAACTTACGAATTCCATAACAGAGGCGAAGACAAGAATTCTGTATGCGCTGCAAACGATCGGCATCAGATTGTAACAAGGCGGGACCATAAACACAGTCACCATATGAAACTTTTGAAAATATCAGGGATTCACAAAATTTCATTTTGAGTTTTGTGGAAAGAATGTATTTATTTGGGTATAACTGTCGTAACGTGTTATAAGCACTTTGACATAAGTAACTAACATGCCTGGTAAATCTCAGTTCTGGATCGAAGTATAGTCCTAAATTTTTGCTCTCATTAGCTATAGGAAGTTTATTGTCACCAATATACACCTCAAATGATTCCAGGGCAGATTCTCTCATTTTCTGTGACTCAAATAACATATCATATCAGATATTGACTGAAGGTCGTTGTTGATAGTATTCTGAGCTTCTTTTAGGTTACCACAATGAAATGAGAAATATATTTGAGTATCATCTGCGTAATGGTGTACAGTAGATTTGATAATAGAACGGTGGAAGTCAGAAATATATATACTGAAAAGAAGTGGACCCAATATGGATCCCTGAGGTACACCTTTAGTCACCAGTAGATACTTTGACAACTCGATATTAACGCTTTGACTGCGGCCATCTAGGTAATTCTGTATCAAGCGAACTGCGCTATTCGAAAATCCAAAGAAGTTGAGTTTATTACAGAGTATTTCATGGTCCAAGGTGTCGAAAGCTTTACTGTAGTCGAGCAAAACTAGACATGTTAGTTTGCCGTCATCTGTGGCTCTGAAAATATCATCTGTAATCGCTAAAAGAGTAGTGGTAGTACTGTGTTGCGTTCGGAAACCTGATTGAACAGAAGTTATTATGTTATGCTCGTACACATATGAAGAGATCTGATCTTTCATTGCCATTTCTGCGACCCTAGATAGAGATGGGAGGATGCTGATGGGTCGGAGGTCAGAAAAATCTGTGGGAATGTAGATTATGCAAGTCATACAAGATATATATAATGTTGAATTCATCTCGATCCTGGATATTTTGAGGTCTTTCATAAAAAAATAAATCAAGACTTTTTGTTTTTTTTTCAATTAATGGCCAAAGGTGCTTTTTTGTGCTGTTGTTGGTTTTCTGTTAACATATGATAAATATGTCTTAGTTAATGTATTTTGAACCATATTCGATATAAAAATTTAAAAAATTAGTTTTTCTTCATTGCTTGGCCGTTAATGGGTTAAAGACAAAAGTTTACCAAAATCGACCAAATGATGAAGTCAGCAATTTGAAAATTTATTATAATCTTATTGTATTTTAATGAATAAAACGTTTTGGTTCACCCTACGTGAATGAAGATCGAAATTATTATACCATTAAATAGACGATTAGCAAAAGTTTTGAAAAAGGTGCCACATGATCACTGTTTGGATTTAAAAAAATTGTCGATTACGCCATCATGCCATCGCCGGTGACGTAACGTTTCTCACGTGTATAACATAAGATGGGCCATCAAAAATTAAAATTGACGTGTTTTTGGATTTCTTCCAAAAGACGCCTATTTTCTAAATATCGAATTTATCCAATACATTTGCATCGTACTGTCTTTTCACATGTAGTAAGGTAAGCTGTTCAGTCATGAAGATGTTAGCAAAGATCGTGAATTATATCAAAGAATCAGCATATTTATCCCATTGGCCTCTTTCATACTGCAGAGAAATCATGCAGAAATTTCTCTCTCTCTCTCTGTATTTATTGGACCTTGCTTCCCATTGGCGCACTTGTCCAGCACTCTCCCCAATACGTAGGGATCCGCCCTACCCCAGCCTGGTTACTGACGTGAGTAGTGGGGACTTCGTCAGGGGGTGGAGGAGGAATCTTGCTCAAGGCAATACAACAAATAATGTAAAAAAAACTTTTTTTGTTGATTGCACGTTTAACCACGGTTAAAAAACTGTGGTGTAGGGCAGACGTCACAAACACTTAAAAATTGGGTGATTGCATGTACTAAAGACGGCAGACAACACAACACAAACTACACTATAACTATCACACACATGTACTTGACTTAAGATACGAGAACGCCTTCAGTTCTCCTTCATTGCCGGAAGTCGAATAACGCCAGAAATTTCTCTCATAATTTAAGCCATATTTACAGCTTTTCTTAAAAGAGTAAAGAGTATATTTTCAACAAATTGCTGCCAGTCAGTAGGTTGAAACTCTCTGAAGAACTGAAAGGCCTCTTCAAGATAGTGTGGTAAATGTTTCGAAAATGTATTTACATTTGATAATGGTTATGCCCATAAGTATGGCATCTGATGCTGAACATTCATTTCACTCGGGGTGGTGCTGTAGGTTTTCCGGGTTTTCCTACAGCTGAAAACATCAGTAAGTCGCCCCGGAGCGCCATGACAACTGATAATAATAATAGCCGTCTTCTACCCGCACAGGCTATGCCTTTGGGTACACTCTGTGACTGTTTATGGGGGAGTATTATTTTTTTTTTCAATCCGTTAGGAATTACCCAGAAACGCCCGAAAACTCACTTGAGATCGACTATGAGTCAGGAGAGGCTGGTATGCTTAGCACTTTCACATTTATATCGAAAATTGGATGTGGATTATTAATTAGTTACTTATTTCACTCAGTCGCATCCGCAATCGCTTTGGTATTAGTGACACATTAAACTATTCAAAGGCAATAAAGAAACCAGAAACGTTCATCCGTGTATTATTCACCTTCAAACCGTGAATGTAAACACCCTATTCGAAAGAAGTGAACTCGAATAATCGAATTCCTCGCCATTTCAAGTCATCACCTCATTTCAATTCAACAGTATTCAACTGAGAGGAGCCGTCTGCTGAATTTTGGAGCAGAATCGTAATCCGATGATCCGAACAGACATGAATTAATCTTTATTCGAGTCCGGGTATTTCCTGTTCTTGTTACAAGGGCCAACTATTGGCCGATAATCGATATTTATAGCCCAATCACATACAGGCCATCCATTAGAGAAAAGGAAAAATAGCTCAAAACGCGTCCAATAAGCCGGGATGATGGCTTTCGATATTATTTCTCGTGAGACTTCGATGTAGTGATTTGAAATCATTCAGTAGATTCGAGTTCAGTTTGCTCTGCAATCAATAATCAATGCAAATTCAAAGTACGATACGTTACTGACATAATTTTATAATTTCATCCAAGACCACATTCTTGTTACTGCAGTAACTTTTATCAGGGCGAAATTTTTCATTTGCCCCACTACACTTGTGGAGATTTTCTCAAGTTTACATATTTTCACTTTCGAATTGTGGAAGGTTACATCATAAAAAAATATCTGGAGAATCGTTATCAGTCTGCCTCAATCAGAAGAAAACATGTTTTGTTCTGATGTCTTCTAGCGTCAATGATCTTCAATGACATATTGCTTTCTGCTTCCTAAGATACTACCCGCCGGCAATACCCAATCTCAACTCTTATACATACTCAGATGTAGGCCGACTTGGTCTTGTCAAAAAAGATTCCCGGAGTTTGATAACTTTGTGTTATTCTTTAAAAAACGTTTATAGGTCAGTTCGAAAAAAGTACTTGGGACCAAGCGATTCTTTCTGTTTCAGGTTTCATTCTGTATTGCCTTATTTCTTTAATTTTACGGAAACCAAGGTCCTTGGAGTATTTTTCTGATGATTATTTGCCAATCCAGCCTAAGCCGAAACATTTTGGTCTATTCGAGCCAAATAATATCATGTCGACCAGCAGTAACAAGCAGCCAAGACACCGTAGTAAGAAGAAGTCCAGCGAAGTTTTGAGTCGTCAGAATATTTCAACCGATTCCAAAATATACAATCAGAAGACGGAATCTATTCGCAAATCTGCAAGCAAAGTATCCATAAAGAACAAAGAGAGACTCTTTGAACTAGAGAAATTAGAATTGAAAAAGAAACTTGAATACGAATTGAAATTAATAGAGAAGAAGCATTTAGAAAACGGAATGACCAATACACGGACACCAACAGTCACACATATCAGATAAAACCGAACCCCAAAAGGTTGAAGAATGGTTAGAAAACATAAACCTATGCAGAGTGAAAAGGAAGAAAACATTCGCCCTCAAAAAGACCTCAACAGTTTGAATTATTATTTGATGAGACACTCTACTTCAACAGACCTACCAATTTTTGCAAGAGATCCAATGGATTTGACAAGTTTCGTAACACAATTCAGGGACTCCACAGACTTGTGCCATTATACGAAAAAAGAAAATATAAGCCGACCAACGTTGTTTACGAGGGAAAGCTAAAGAAAGTGAGGAATATCCTCTGAATTTTCCTGATCAGTTAGATAACATATTATCTATTTTGGAAAGACGATTTGGTAGATCGGAATATATCATCGAAGAAATCATCAGAAAAATCAACCAAGTACCATATATAAAAGAATATCAATTCGAAGCCCTCATCAATTTTTCTAATAAAGTTTTAAATTTAGTAGCACCAATCGAGAGTTTGGGCCATAATGGACAACTTTATAATACCCAGGTGATAATGAGATCGTGAATAAACTTCCATCCAATTTAAAAATGCACTGGGGTGCCCATTTGAACCAGGGAGAAATCGCAAATTTGAAAACCTTTTCAGTTTGGATCGAAAATATTTCAGAAGATTTGTGCCATGTGGACAAACTAAAATTTGATGAAAATAGAAAAGCCACCGCAACTTCTAAACATACCGAAACCAACTTTCCAACTTGTAGTGAAACAACACGAACATGCAAGAAAGCAATCATTTCTTTAACAAATGTCAAAATTTAGATAAATTATCGATAGATGAAAGATGGATCTGGACAAAATCAAAGAGAATTTGCTTTTCATGCTTGAAACCAAATCACCAAATCCAACAATGTCGTTTCAAAAAAGTGTGTGGTGTTGATAGTTGCAAAAAACTACACAATCATCTATTACATCAAAACGAATCTATACAGATTGATATACCCCTATAATAACCCTCTACTTCCGGAACCCAGAGCCAAAGTCTTCAGGTCGAGAGGAATTTGAATATTTTGAACCCAAAGAACAGATATGTTTTTTTGAGAGTTGCCCCTGTTATCTTGGCAAGTACACTGGTGATCAAGTAGAAGAAGAAGAAGTATGCCCTTTTTGATGAAGCCTCTACAGTAACGATGCTTGATGAAGATATTTCCAATAAATTGGGTTCACACAGGCAAACTAAGCCACTCTCTCTGCAATGGACCAATGAATTTTCAAATTATATCGAAGATTCCAAAGTAGTTTCTTTGAAAATCAAGAGAATTGCACCAGGAAATAAGACGTTCACTTTGTATCAAGTTAGAACAGTCAAGAATCTATCACTCCCGATCCAAAATGTAAAAATAGGAGGACTCTGTAAACGTTGGCCATTTTATTCGAAATGTTCCCGTTAGCTCCTTGAGAAATGCCCAACCAACTGTAGTGATTGGACAGGATAACTGGCCATTAACAATCTCTCGCAGTCATATTAAAAAAACTTGGAATGATCCAGTGATGACAAAAACGTGGTTGGGATGGGTAATTCATGAAATACTTTTATCTGATGAACCGAACAGAGACTACAGTTATCTAATCAACAATTATCATGAAGATGACGACTTATGCAAGTTGATGAAAAATTACTTCAAAATAAAATTTCCCGAGAAATCAAAAGAAGAGATATCGCAGAAGAGATTCTGGAAAAAACACAAGAAGAATAAAAGAGTATAAATGGGAAACAGGTTTACTGTGGAAACATGAAGACATGTCAGAAAGTAAAAGTACTGCATTTATGAGACTGAAATATATTGAAAGACGAATGAAACAAGATAAAGTCTTTGCCGAGGCCTATAGACATGAAAACCACGATTATTTGGATAAAGATTACGTTAGAAAATTGACCAGCCCCGAAATGAAGATGAAAGAGAAGAACGAGTGGAACTAACCACACTTCGCAGTTATCGATCCAAACAAACGAGACAAGATACGACTTTTATTCGATTGTATCAGCCTTACCAATGTGCTTTTACCTGGACCAAAAATTTACAATTATATTATAGGTGTAATGTGGAAATTAGGGCGAGAAGAATTTGCCTTCAGTGGAGATGTCAAAGGAATGTTTTTGTCGATAAATATTCGTAGTAGACGACAAATAACCCAGGAACTCATGGCTTAGTGGATTGGTTACAAACAATTTCCCCGAAAACGATGGACAAGTTAGAGTTGTCGATGTAAAAAGTAAATCTACAATTTATAGAAGACCCACAGCAAAAATTCGTAAATTGAATATGGAAACTACTAAAGGATTTGCTGAAAACTCAGAAGGAGATTTCACAGAGCCAATACAAGAACAAAATTTGTTAAAAGTATAATGGATCACTATGGATCAGGTTTTCCTCATCATTCTTTGTATTTGAATAAAATTAATTTGTTTATATTGAGATATTGTCAATTTGTGACAAGTATTATAGGAATTGTTTGCCTATCATTCCGTATTGCCTTATTTCTTTAATTTTCAGAAACCTATGTCCTTCGAGTATTTTGCCAAGGATTATTTGCCAATCCAGCCTAAGCCGAAACACTTTCAGTAGACTTTGGTGGTTTAGGCATGAGTCCTGCTCATAGAATTCGTGGATTGCACCTTTTTTTGTTGATAGGTATGTGAATTTTATTCATTTTTATTTTATTCTTTATTTTCAATCAACTTCTTTATCAGATTGTGTTGTATATTTCATTATCATATATATTCTATCATAAAAAATAACTGAATATTCATATGAGAAATTGGGTGTACTCACCTCTGCCCAACGTTTAGCAAACTTTTTCTACAAGATTATAACTATGCAATGTTTCCTGTAACAAATAGCAAATGCTATGTGCATATTGGTTTCTAGGTTATGCCGATCATCAGTGCAGACCTGGTCAGTACAAAGAGCTGATGCTCAAATCCATCATTGATTTCCATTTGCTTTTGCCAAATGGCCCTGCGATAACTATGTGGTAGATCGGTTAAGATCTTATAATTTTTACATAGGTAGTGAATAATGAAGCAATCAGAACGTGCATAGATTTTAAAATTTTTTATCGACTGTCGCATAAGGAAACAAAAGGAACCAGTACATAAAAGTTTTTGTAAATGGTACTAATTTTCACATAATCCAATGGTAATTTCTGTTGAAACAGTAAACAAAAAAGGGGTTGGTCATCACAACCCCTACAAAAAGTATTGAAATTTTTCAATTCATTCAATGTTAGATCCCCTCTTACTTCGTTTGTCTAGCATCCACAGCAATATTTACGAGTTTGACGACAGAAACCATAGTGTTTCAAAAATTGGGGGGTTCTTTCGGATTTTGATTTTTGCGTACTTTATTAGTGGCTTCCGAAACTTCAGAATCAATATTTTTTTGCAAGTTGCTAGGTATATTGAATCATCTCATATATTGTTCTCAAAAATCGATAATTGAAACAAACAAAGATCTAATCTAGTCTATGTGAGCGAGAGAAGGAGTTAGTAAGCGGACCGAGAAGGGACCACTACAATTAAAATTAAAAATATTTCCTCAGGGACCCAAGCGGCTCAAATGTGCTATTAAATCAACATATGCATTCATATTCTACCAAAATGAAAGATTGGTCGAATGGGTCAACCATGACATGGTATTCTTGGTCGTTAATGTGCTAGGAACCAGATGACAGATGCCCAAGAGCATCCGTAGGAGGTACAAGGACATTCTGGCGTCGGGAAATTATCAAAAGCAGGCGATGACCATTCCGAAAAAGGTAGAGATGGTCGGGGATTACCAGTCGAGTGCTTTCCAGGCAGATGCCGACTACTAAGGAGCATGAGAAGACAAACAGGAGAGTCAGACAGTTCAGAGCTCTGCTCTGGACAATACGACCTCATCAAGGCTGATAACTAGCCACAGGAAGATCCAATGAACAATTAGAAGGCTCCCAGAAAGGAGGCACTAGGTATTGACAAGGTCGACGCCACCATATTCAGAAACCTCCCAAGGAATTCTTTCCTACAACTGACTTAATATATACCATAACCAGTATCAACGAATATCAAGCGGAGATTATCATCATTCTAAAAACCTAAGAAATCGGACACGAGGATTGAGAGCTACCATCCCATCTCGCTGCTCAGTGCGGTGACTAAGGCGGTAGACAGGATTCTGCTGAAGAGCTCCAACTTATCTCGGCGGAACAATTCGGCTTTCGGGGGAACGCATTCAATGACCTTCCAGGGGGGCTATTCTTGAACCGTTTGACTTCAATTCGTATCAGAATAAGAGATACAAACAAACATATTTTATGTGTATTGGTGTGAAACTGTGAATCGAACTCGTATACTCAAGAATAGGACCCCAGGTGGCCGGGATTTTCCACGAAAAGAGCAAAGGATCTGAACAATCCCCCTCCATGTGTAGGCTACCGGGTGGGATGAATTTCAACACATTAAGATAACTTTTCACGAGAATATGGTCAACTGAATCTCATGCCGAATTGGTGCAAATAGTGGTTTGGTGCTGAGATAAAACTTCATGGAATCCATTCTACAATGTTTCCATCAATTATCGGAAGACGAATTTTGTCTAATTTCCACTGCACAGAAACCTTGTGTAAGAAGATTTTGTCTCAAAATACTTTTATTTCATTGATTCATAATGGTTGAAAACGCCAATGCCAGATATCGGTGGATAGATAATTTATTAATTTGTTTTAATGATTACCCAGTATAATACTATCAGTATTCAATCTGAATTCCTTGATAATCCATCTAAATACTGGGTTCCTTCGAGGGATTATCATATTTTAGTCAAAGCTATAAGACTTGCAAATTGTATTGAGATTTATAGAGTTTTTATCGTTTTCATCAGGAAAGTGCACACCTACTGAAATCTCTGAGAAGAAAAATGTTTCCGGATTCAGACTTGGAAAGAATTCTTACGGATTTCATTAAGCATAGCATTGCAACATGGAAGTCAATATGGTGAAACATCTGATTTCACTTGGGAAGGAAATTTCTTTTTCGGACTAAGGCTGTCAGTAATCATGGTGTGTGTTCTTATCGTGAAGATTTAAAATGTCATATAATTACCCGAATCCATCATGGAAAATAATTTTTTAATTTAGGTTTTAAGAACACTTTGAATTCCATATATCGCAACATGTTATTAGACGAAATCAAGGATAGGATTCCAGATCTCTTTCCTTTTCTATTGTTGGGATATTTATGTTTGAGTGTTGGCGCCTGTATAAATTTATGACCTTGATCGCTTCTAATAAAGTAATAGCACATGAACACGTGTAAGAATACGACCTTCCCAATCATAAACAACCATACGACATGGTGCAGTCAGTTCGGAAAAATAAACCTAAGAGCTAAAAGTCAGTAAAAGTTGCTAAATGTGAGTGGCAGAAATAGGGAAAGAAAAAATTGTTGATTATAGAGGAATAAGTTCAATGTCCCATGACCGGCAATCTCGCCAAAAATTGGAAAATGTGGTGACAACGCTTTGGTGACTTCAAAAATAAAGAAGAAACCACCCAAATTGTACAATCATTGCACTATATCGATAACATAAGATAAGAATGTATTGGTCTTCGTAAAACAATAGTATATAAGTTGAAAGGACAACGAACATAGTATGTTTAGACAAGTCAGAGAAAGCACAAGATACATCAAAATTACAATAAAATTACAAGTATCCTACATACATGACACTATTTAAATTCACATTTATAATGTATAGTGTGTGAACACAAAGGTGCCATTTTATAAAATGCTTGGCTTATAAGTGCCTGCTTCACCACAAATTTCAGTTTTTTCATTGAAAAGTTTTTCCATTCTTGCAGAAGAGTATTATATATTTTGCCATACAATACTTCAGATTGTTTTTCAGCATTTACCAATTTTATTTTAGCTGTTCTAATGGTGTCCTTGCTTTTGGTATTGTATTCGTGTATCAATGCTCCAGTAGTGTATTTATCTTTATTTTAATGTAAATTTAATATAGCCTCGGGTATATATAAACATGGGACAGTGAGAATCTCTAGATCAATAAAAAAAGTCTTTTCATGATCTTGGGAGTTTGCTCTAACCATGTCTCTAATTATATTTTTCTGAGACATAAAAACATCATTTGCTGCGGATACTGAACCCCATAGTAGTATCCCATACTGCAAATGAGACTGTATTAAACCAAAGTAAGCAATTCTAAGAACATCTCTGCTTACCACACTCCTCATTCTCCTATGGGCGAAGCGACCTTTGGAGAGTTTTTTATTAATTTCAATGATGTGTGTCTTCGGAGAAGAAGGGTTCGTTATATATTATAGGAAAAAATATATGGGTATGGACAAATCTAGAAGAGAAACAAGGCATGCAATAATATTATAATACCACACAATGAAGAGAGATGCAATGCTGTTCTCCACTTCTGTCACCCCACTCGATTCTTCAACTGACTACGTCACTATGCCAATTGGATATCGCTTCGAACTATCCGAGGAGAAATTATAATGCTCTCTCAACATTTAGCAAGCTATTCTTTACGCTCTTAATAAGTCATAATACCCATGATAAATTCTTTCCGATACAGTATAAAATACATTTTCATTTGAGGCAACAGAAGAAAATAAATTGTCTTGTGTCTTGAAAAAGTTTGAAGACTATTTTTTCCCAAAAATGACCATTCCTTCGAACTATTTGAATTTTTTACTCGCAAACAGCTAATATGGACGACTCCATCGAGCAATTTGTGACAGATCTTGAAAACAAATCTTCGACCTGTCAATTTGATCAGCTGAAAAATTGTTTGATTAAGAACTTGTTTACGTGTGTGATCTACAAGATGTGTCTCTACGATGCAGTGAATAGGTGTGTTTCTGTTGAGAAGTCATGCGAACAATCTATGCAAATGAGTTAGAGTTCGAATCGTTGATTTGTAATTGTAACTGTTCGTATTCAGATGATAATTCTATCAAATCAGATTTTGATAACTTACGCTCTGTAATTTCCATTTCTAAGAAAGTAGGTTTGGTTAATGAACCCGAAATATTTTCTTTGGGCACTTTGAAATCTGTCGTATTGATGACGTTCACATCTCTAGCACCAGGAATCACTTTCCAGAAAAAAAGCAAACTGCGTTCTGCTTGGTGCTTCGTAATCAGATGAAGAAGCACTTCCTGTATGTTCCATAGAAAAACAGAAGGCACTTCCACTCATCGCTTCTAGAATAAATGAGGCAAGCCCCAAAATATTTTCCTACGATTTGTGACAATTTTTTCAATAAATCGTGGTCCAGTGAATCGAATGCCTGACTAGTCCAACAGTACCATGGAGGTTATTATCGTTATTAGCTGTTACCTTGAAGATATCTTGGATGTCATTATTACTAGTACTAGTAGAAGCACGAAATCCATCAGATTGATTATCAGTTATCATTTTGTTCCCATAAACAAACAGGTAATTACTTATGGGTCTCAAATGGGATGGTTCCATTGAATTCTCAAATTTTTTCAGTGGAAGTACAATTGCTTGTTTCCATGCATGCAAAAGGAAAAATATTTGTTTTTAGAATTGGATTGAAAATGTGGATGATATGGTTTATGAGATAACCTTCGACGCGCCGTAACATCATGAAAGAGTTAATTGATTTTCACCCGGGCCAGCTATTGTTGAGTTCAAGAAGGTGTTATTCTGGAAAATGTGAAGACGCTTAGCAGCCTCTCTCGCACTTATTTGTTATCTTTCAGCAGTGTATCTCAATTAGTTAATTTGATCTTACCAGATTTATTTTCAAACGTATCCAACCATATCTTAGTGGAGGGAGAGCAAGTACAATTCTCCATTACTTGATTCCGTGAAAAAGTTTCAAAAAATACGTTGATACGGTTGCAACATCACACGTAGTTGCCTTCTTAATGTGTCTGGTTGCAGCCGCAGTGAATAGGGAGACAATAAAAAGCAGAAAATATCACAATTTATAATAACTTCACATTTTTCATCTTGTTGCTGTTGACACATTTGGAGGTTTTGGTCCCAAAGGACATTTCTCCTGTGGAAAAGTCAGTTGAGTCGCTGGGTGAAGTTCTAGAAGGGGAATTTTCAAAAATAGCACTATCTTTCATATTTTCATCAAACTTTTTATCAAACAGCCTGTACTCCCCATCACGCCAATCCAGTATTAGTGAAAATCATCAGGAAGCGCAATTCTACGAAG
Organism: Chrysolina americana; assembly: GCA_958502065.1. Lineage (NCBI taxonomy): Eukaryota > Metazoa > Arthropoda > Insecta > Coleoptera > Chrysomelidae > Chrysolina > Chrysolina americana. The sequence continues at coordinate 76,236,411 of OY293414.1, forward strand.
GGCCACAGTTTTTTTTTATAATCCTGACTTTAATCTTGGGATCCCAACTCTATTTTTGGGATCCCAACTTCATTCTCGGGATTCCGACATTAACCTCGAGATTCTGACTTTAATCTCGAGATACCGACTTCCATCTCGGGATCCTGATTTCCAAGTCAGGATCCCGACTTTAATCTCGAGATAAATATTGGCATAAGCAATTTGAAGAAGGGTTGCGTAAGTATTTGTTATTCCACCCCATGAAAACAGTGACAAAAAAGACACCGACAGATTTTTCCAAACAACAAATGACAAAGACTCGGAAGTCAAGAGAACTTTATCCTAATTCTCAGAATCATCAAAAATATTCCTTTTTTTACACTATCTCGACTAACTTTATTTTCACGATGTTTTCTGCATCCACAAGATTTTTCAAATTGAAATTAAAAAAAAAACAGAAAAAATGCCACGAAAATATTCGAACAGAATGAGAATTAATTTTCAGGCAGTACTTTCCACTAACGTCGTTTATATAATCTATCACGCGCTGCAGTAAACTGGTAATAATGACGCTTGTTTATTAGTGAAGATAAAAGAATGATGACCATTTGAACTGGAGGTTGGGCGTAATAAAAACCAGTTTATTGTCACCAAATATTCCCAGAAGCATTCGGCGCCTGTGGACTAACATGAATGCCCTATAAAAACAAGTATTGTAATGCACTTGCATGTGTTCAATTAGTAACTGACTCGGTGGATTTCATTAAATTGTATTCGTGCTGGATCTGTATTTGGATTACATTTGGTGGTATCGCAAATAGAAAAAATCTCGTTAAATAATTTAAAAAGGCATGAGATAAAGGAAAATAGGTTAACTAAAAAATATCATATCAGACCCCGAAACTAAAAGAATAAAGAAGGACGGATAATAGCAAAATCCTCTCAAGGCAATGTATATTCTTATATCAGACGGATTTGATATAATTAATAATTCCTCAGGCGGAGACCTCTTATCAGCCCCAAGTGCACTAGTGCACTAGTTGCGGCCATAAACAAATCATTTACCGCAGGTATTTTTCATTCCAGCCTGAAGACTGCAATAGTATAGTTTATCCAATCTCAGTTGAATGAGCTGTAAAACCGGATTAACACCTCAAATGATTTCGCCAGGCTTCGGACAGCAATAAAAATATTAAGAGGTGATTACGGTTATTTATGCTACAGGCGGTCAGCGCATTACTGATTGCTATCCACGCTTCGAACAGTTACACGTAAAATTCAAGTCAAGTCAAATTTAACTGAGATTGAATAAACTATACTAGCCCTGCACAAAGGTGGTGCCACTGAATGATCCAAACAACTTCAGGCCGATCTCACTACTATCAACATAGTCCAAAATCATTGAGAAACTATTAAAACATAAATTAATGAGTTTCTAGCAGGGCCTAATATATTGACACCTGAACAGTTAGGTTACAAAAACAAAGAGAATACGAATGATGCAATCTATGATTTTCTTGAAAAAGTTAACTTGGCCCTAAAAGAAAAAGAGGCGGCAGCAAAAATATTTCTTGATCTTTCTAAGGCCTTTGACTGCGTTAGTCATGAAATACTATTGAAACAACTTATTAAGGCTTTCGCAGTACATATCTAGACTAGATCAGACTGGATTGTACTGAACAATAATAGCTCTGACAAAAAAAAAATTGTGCATACTGTCCCTCAAGACTCTGCCTTGGGTACCATTTCATTTCTGCTCTACATCAACAATATATCTTAAAATTTCTGACCACCTTACATTGTTTGCTGACGATACCACAATTTTCTGGCACAGTGAGGATCGTGATGCTTTGGTTCGAATGAATCCTATGGATGTAAGAAAAATAAAAATTTATAACATGCTGACATATAATGGCCCTGAAAAAAAGTTTTCCACTGGTTACTACGTTGTCAATATAATATCCCGCGAACTAGAAGTATCGCATTCCTTAAGCTGCATATACTACTCATTTATTAAGTTCCAACTTGGGTAGGTATGAAATTCCACTCTGAAAATATTGTAGCCAAGCTTCATTCCAAAGTATATTCATTTTCCAGAAACGGGCTTTGAGATCAATTTTCAAAGTGAAGATGGGTGAATCATGTAAGCCAATTTTCGCCAGTAAGAAAATACTCTTCACGACATTTTAATTTTAGTGACAGCTTGCTTGATGCACAAATATATAAATGAATTAATTCATTAACTCCAGCAAAAATCGCTTTACACGCCAGGAAAATGATAAAAATCTTATACACTCCCACTTTCCACCTCAACCCTCACGAAAGATTATTATTATATTTTCTTCTCCATCACCACTATCCCAGGCAGGCAGTGTCTCCAGAGCCCAGATCCATCCGGAGGGCGCGCTGGTGTGTCATTAACCTCAGTAAACACTCCCCACATCCGTAGGGTGAGTGAGTATTGGGTCAGAGAATCATGTGTCCTGAGTGAACGGAGTAAACCAAGAACTACGGCCTTCTGCATTCCAAGAGTGAGTCTCGATATTTTGTCTTTTTTTTCTCCTTTTTTTGAATGATGTTCGTTTCGCTAAGAGCTGAAAACTCTATGACGAACATAGTCCTACTTTGATGGTCGACACTTATTGATTTGTATTTGCCTGAGGGTGGGGAATGGGTAGTTCTAATAGATTCGGCACTTCTCATTCTCCAAAACGAACTCAATATGCCTCGGAACATAAGGCAACACCGGTGTATCGTCAATACCGTATCGTAGGAGATAGTGGAACACTCGTAGCGCCGCGTCATGCCTGTGGATATAGGCTGAGACCGCATAAGTTGGAGTGTCAGGGACCTCTATACCCATCACGCGACGAGGGTATTGAAGACACCACCTTGGCAGGCCATTATGAATCCCTCGGTTTCTGACTTCAGCCCACTTGACCTGAGGAAAGCAAAGGTTAGGTCTCTGCATAAGTCAAGGTTTTCAATTTTCTTGAGGAAGACCCCATGTATTGATTGGCTTATATAGCTGTAGGGGTTCAAGGGGGTGCCTGGATTCCGGGCATCCCAACGCTACTCTCACCTCCACGTGGTGAATCCTAGGCAACGGCATGACCTGTCATGACGGCTAACGAGAGTGAAGCGGACTCTAGGGGTGGCTGAGGCGTCGCAGCCAACCGGATTAGCGACCAGTGGGCCCCTAGCTCTCCGTACACCAACGCCAAAAACATACATGATCCTTTGACACTCGAAATATATACATTCATACATCACAGAGGGAAGTGAGAACCGACAAACCTGTCTCCAGTGGAAGCCAAGGAGGGGTCTCGGATCGGGAGCTGCGGGGCTGGTATTTGGTGAACGAATCGCCTGCGGCCGCCGCACCGTCCGGCTGGGAACCAGCCCTACCAGGACTTCCTTGAGGAGGTGGATTGAAGAAACTCGCAGCGAGAACTGAAAAACCTGTCTCCGATGAGAACCAAGGATCGGACGCTGCGGGACTGGTAGCCAGTGAACGAAACACCCGCGGCCGCTGTTGCATCCAGCTGAGAACCAGCCATACCAGGATTTTCACGAGAAGTCGGTTCGAAGGAACTCGCTGCGAGAATTGGAAAATCTGTCTCAAAAGGAGCCCAAGGAGGGGCCCCAGATCGGATTCTGCGGGACTGGTGATTGAATCACCCGCCGCCGCCGCACCGCCCGGTCGAGAACCAGCCGTACCAGAGATTTCACGAGGAGGAGGATTGCAGGAACTCGCTCCTTCTACAAGCACCCACACACTACACACACAATTCAAGGCACTACATTTCGAGGAAACACCGTAAGAGGGCGAAACAAGACAGAATTTACAGAGCAAGGTCATGGCTGAGGAGAACAGGGGATGGCAAAAAGGGCCCATGAGGGCGTACTTGCCTGGCTGCAGTAGCAGCCTCCCCACCAACTACTACTACTACTACTACTGTATAGCTGTAGGACTCTCTCACTCTCCGCAGCTTTGATGTGGGCTTTTTGCTGAACGGGTTCCAACTCGGTGACAGAGTTTGGGTTTGCCGTACGGGAGCGAGTTCATCGGCTGCACCGGTTGCTGCCATGAAAATAAATGCTCCAATCCCTGCGTTTTCATGATCGCTTACCAAGCGGAGATGGGTATCTGAACTCCTGATGACCTTACTGGCTCCATCCAGCACCTTTCTGTTGTGGAGATATTCCAAGCTCAAAAGCCCAGGGCCTTCCCGTTGTCTGGGAAAGTATAACCGAAGTATAGCAGACGATTTAGGGTGCAAGCTCCTATGAAGATGCATCGTGTTTCGAGTTTTTACGTCGAATTGTCGCAGCTCTTCCTGATCCATTTCATTACTGCGAAGGAGTAAAGTAGAATCGGAACGGCAAATCATATTAGTTGCAGAAACTGTGTTCTTCCCCGACAGTTCTAATGACCAGATTCGTCGGGGTTCATGCTGTTACTTGCCGCGGAGAGAGTTTTTAACAGTAGTAACCTCTTGGGTGTGGCGTTGTTCCACTCCTAAATAAGTATATGACTCTTGAGCATCCAGATGATGTACGATGATTCCCACAAATTATTATCATTATCATTATTTAGATGATAATTTTGCGTTGGTATTCTAGCCGTCTTATTCCCAATATCCTATACTGTGATAATAGAATATATTCTTACCCTTATATATTTCACATGTTACTTTGTTTATGTCCGCTTTGTGATTTTATAAATTTTCATTTTTTATCTTTACTGGAGCATTTTCTCCTGACACCGAATTAATTGCAATTATGCGAACAGTTAATACTGTATAATAAATATGACTTTGTCGATGAATGTTTCCATTTATACAACAAAATCTATTTGTTCATCTATCTTCATTTACACTAAACTGTATGCATCTTTTCGAGCGTTTAAAGGAAAATTAGGCTCATTTCATTTGATTTGCAATGAAACTATGCCGTTTCAGTTCTTTCAAATACTGAAAATACTGGAGTTATTTCCAAAACACCATCTTAATTCTATGGACACTTGGTGACTGAAGCACGTGTCCAGGTATTGAAAGAGCGGTTTGGTGTTGGGATATAACTCTATCGTATTTTTTTTTTCTACACCGAAGATTCCAAACAGTGCAATGCAGTCTCAGATTCTATCTTGGGTTCCCATCTTTATCATCTTTAATTTATTTTATTTGTATTTCAAATCTGTGAATATTCTGTAATCAACAAGTCTGGAAAAGTGACTGATTAAATAATAATTGAATATGTGAATAAAATCATTTACATCAGTTTTAATCTCTAAACTATTTTCCATAAAATCGTCACCAACTAGGTAAGCAAACGAGTCCATGAGAAATTACGTGAGGAGTTTTCACGGAATTAACTTTTAAGTTTTCTGTTTTTTGAGCTTCAAAAACCTACCTACCTATACTCAAACGCTGTAATGAACTCTTCTAGACGCTGCATACTGAATTATTCACAATGTTTACTTTGTCTGTGGCAACCAAATGAGCAATGTAGGTTAATATCGTGGAGCGGTGTTTTTCTTTGATTAATTGTTATCACATGTGTTAATCTCACATGATGGCGGAGCAAATTATTTCACTATAAACAATCTACGTAATGACTTTAAACTTGATTGCAGTTGGTAATTAATTCCACTTTAGCAAATTCATTGCGCAAACAAGCTAACAAACAGTACATACGGCTTGTGGAATGGGGGATACAATTTGTAGACGATCTTAACGTCTGTTCCATATTACCTTGTTTATTTGAGAGGTAGGATGAAGTACTTGAAGTAATTCTTCGCTTGTGTTCATTCAACTGCATGTGGTAACACATAGTAGTTTGTTCCAGATATATTTCCACGAAATAGAGTTTTCTGACAAAAAATATATAATTATTATAAAACTGAACCCAATACAATAAATCGGGTTTGATAAGGCAGAGTAAAGCCTGCATCACTCATTTTGAAGGGGGCGCTCTGGAACACGTATAAGGAAGAGTTGAAAATGTATCTCTTTTACCTATTCACACCGCTTCTCTGCAAAGCATTCCAGAGAGCTGTAACGATCTCACTCCAAGAGCGTTTCCAGCTAGGGGCAGGGGTGGTTGCTGCCCCCCTAGAAGCACAAAAACAAAAAAGAGACATGAAAATACCCCAGCTTTTGCCTTGACAAAACTGCATCCATTATATATGCTGAAAATGAGTAACAGACAATTACAAAAAAACGCGGAATCCTTTATAGCGTTTTATCAGTTGGATGAGATCGCCGCAGAACTGGACCTATGATTTAACTTATAGAAGAAAAAAAGTTTAAAAGGATATTGAAGTAACTGACCTTTTAAATGAAGCCAATGTTTTTTTCCCCGCCATGAGGCAAGCTCTTTCAATTCAGATTTCAATTCCACCCACTACGGCTACCGTAGAACGGTCCTTTAGTACGCTTTGGGAGAAGAAAGGTTGACGGGATTATGTTTGATGAGCGTGCATCGGGATTTTGTTAAAAAAACGTGAGATGGTCGAAAAAAAGGTTTTAGAAAAAATGTCAGCAAATCCTAGAAAATTATTATTAGCGTAAAAATTAATGAACTTTCCAGAATCTTCTAAAGTTTTATTTTGTCGTCGTCACCTTGCTACCCCCACTCTAACAACTGCCCCCCCTTAGATCAGATCCTGGAGACACCCATGTCTCACTCACTATTCTTCAAATAACGAAATAATAATATAATCATTGTTCATAGAGAAAAAGATAGTTGGCCAATCTTACGTACTTTCCAGTTGGATTCAAATGGAGACAATCACTAGAGGTCACTAGTCCACGAGTATCCAGTCACGTCTTTTCTTGATTTTAACGTATGTATTTGATCAGACTGATTATCTTTTTTCTCTATAAGCAATGGTATAATTATTTTCAACACTTTCTCGGTTGCAATATGTTCAAATAAATTTCGCAAATTGTTATTAATCTGCACTAATTGTTCAAATAGAAAATTAGATTTGACAATAGAACAAACAATTCGACCATAAATACTTCCTCGTGCCGGAAGAGAAAATAATAAAACATCGGAATAAATGAGGAGTTTTGAATGTACCTTCTCTAATATATCAATAACCAAGTTACGAGGCCAACCCAGCTAGAATCAATTTATTGAATTAAATGATAAGGTATTTGAGGTATTGAATCAAACAAAACTATATGAATTCACTTAAATATCAAATGGAGAATTCAGAACAGATAATTAACCCTTTTAGTGTACAAACAACTTACCCCAGATTTAAAACAAGACTACCTTCCGGCATTTTTTAGAATTTCGTTTTTTCACAATATGCCTTTGAAATGTCAGAATAAGTGCGGATCTGGCGGAGCTGAATCCCTTACCATACCTGACTACGATTACTTCTGAATGATGTGAAACGGGACAGAAAATATATTTGAATGAAAAAAAAATTAGATTGTCAAAAAAGAGAAATGAATTTTCTTTTCAAGGGTGTGATACATGACCCCCCATGTCATTTACATTTTTCAGTTAATGTGCCCCCCTGCGCCATCTATCGAGCAATCACAATGTGTTTTATTTCAAAAAGTAGTACCGGTGAAACCCTCCGAACCGTTTTTTAATGTTTGTACGTCAAACCGTTCATAAGATAACAGTGGGGGTATTTAAAGCCGCACTGTATATCTACTTACACATATCGTTTTCATTTCTACTTATCGCAAGTACTGGATATCTCTGTTACACTTAAGTTACGATTTAAATCAACTACATTGATAGAAATATGTTATTAAATTCTTAATGAAACTTGATACTATTTTATTAAAATTAAAAAACTGTCCTCGTACTCAATGACTACATATAAGCGGGATTTTATCTTTCATATAGAGACTAAATCTCCGATCAAGTAACACAACCTACTTGTTCAAAGGACTAAATGAATATTTCGTCTGTGCCTTTCACTAAATATTCTAAATGAGTTGCGAAAACTAGCGAAATTAGAATCCGTAAAATTAGTGAAATATATCAGATAAAATAGATAAAAATATATCGGTCAATGAGCTAGGATTCCTCTACCTTTAGGAGGAAGTTGGGAAAATTAACGAAAATTTGAAAAATCCATAATTATTGAGAGAAACATTCAACTTTCATAGCTTGGCTTGTGTCCAATGAAGTGCGGTACGTGACGAGAAGATGCCTCTGGGGTACCTATAATAGGTATGTAACAAAGTCTTGCGCTAAAAAGTACAAAAAAAAAATAAATGCAAAAAATCTTTATAGAAAAAGCTTTTAATCAATAAAAAAACTTTTCAAGTAAACGAATCCCAAATTTTTTTTAAATTATAAACTTTTTTTGAAAACGATCGCGAAGGGATATTGGGTGATACGAATAAAATGTATTTACTCAAAGTTAAGTCAAACCACCCATTGTGTAGTTTTGGCCAGACTTAATGAACTCAGTATCCAACACAATTGATTGTTACCCACTCAGAATCCAAAAACGTAACATTATGTATATATATGAGATAACAATACGGTGGTGCTTTCGACTGAAACTTTAAACAGAAAAAGATGATTCATTTGACTAAGCCCTCTGGTAAAATGCAACTATACATATGAATTCGATACTTGATCTAAGGTGGCTTCGAACACCCCGTATTGAAGAGGCAAGAAACGACGTCGCCACGAAGGCAGCTAAAGCTACTTGCCATGATAATACAATTAAGAAAATAATAAGCTTTTATTCATTGGACTGAGCCCTCTGTTGAAAATGCAACCATACACATGTCAAGTTCGAGGCTCTTGTCAGTAATGTGAAATCAAGTTTTGAAGATGTGCAACACTTGACCGCAGGTGAAAAAATAAACAAGCGGAGTCAACAAACAGGAAACCAAACATTATTTATGGTTTCAGTCGAAGCACCTCGTGTTCACGAGGCCAGAATCGACATCGCCATAGAGGCAGCTATAGCTACTTGCGTGACATTCGAGTCCAGGAATATGAGTAAGAAAAGTAAGTATGTGCTTTCAAGGGAAACTATTCACAACAGGAAGGGATGATTTATCGAACTGAGGAATCTAGTTAAAATGCAACGTTATACACGTGTTTCAAACTCAAGGCTCTCGGTACAGTGACAATGAATGCAAGAATGTGCAACACTTGATCGTAGTTGAAACAACAAACAAGCGGAGTCAACAAACAGAGAGCCAAACCTTTATGGCTTCAGTCGGAGCACCTCATGTTCACGAGGCCAGAAACGATATAGCCATAGAGGCAGCTATAGCTACTTGCTTGATATTCGAGTCCAGGAACAGAAAGGGATGATTTATCGAACTAAGGCCTCTAGTTAAAATACAACGTTATACACCTGTTTCAAACTCAAGGCTCTCGTCAGTACAGTGAGAACAAATGTGAGAATGTGCAATACTTGATCGTAGGTGAAACAACAAATAAGCGGGGTCAACAAACAGTAAGCCGAACACTGATAGCTCCAGTCGGAAAACTTCGTGTTCACGAGGCAAGAAACTACGTCGCCAGAGAGGCAGATATAGCTACTTGCTTGACATCTGAATCCAGAAATACAAGTAAAAAAGTATGTGTTCGAGGAAAACTGTAAACAATAGTTAAAGATGATTTATCAGACTAAGCCCTATGGTGAAAACGAAACCGCAAACACGTGTTTTAAGTTTAATGCTGTCGTTAGTAGTGAAAGCAAATGTAAAGATGTGCAACACTCAGTCTTTCACGAGACTCTCGAAATTCGAGATTTCTCGTCTCGTCTCGTCTCGATTTTGAGATGAGATCGAGACGAGACTAATAGGTTTTTCCGAGAACGAGATCGAGAAAAAACCTTCGAGATTTTTCGAGATCGAGAAATTATTTCGAGATTTCTCGATCTTAAAAAAATAGTTGTGCAGCAAAAACTCACTGCTCTAAATATGAGAAAATAAAAAATGTATGGCACCATTTTTGCATAAATTTCACTATGCAGTACTGCGACCCCTACTACTGAGATAAAATAATTCGAGTAATACCGATATTTTTTTTTCAACAGACGACTGATTCGATTATATAAAATGAGTTTATTGCTGGTGCTGGTACATTCTTCTCTTCACGAACGAAGAAATAATGTTAAAGTTTCACCTTTCGTACCTGGGTAAATTTTAAATCTATGGATAAAAGATTAAAGTTGATCGCAAGTGAAACAACAAACAAGGAACATCAATAGCTTCAGCTTGCGTCACATCCGAGTTCAGGAATACAAGTGAAAAAAGTATGGAAAACTGTGAACAACTGGAAAAAAACGATCAACCGTATACACGTGTTTCAACTTCAAGGCTCTCGTCAAAAGTGAAAACAAATGTAAGGATGTGCAACACTTGATCGTTGGTGGAACAACAAACTAGCGGAGTCAACAAAAAAGTAGCTGAAAATTTATGAAGTTAGTCGAAACACCTTATGTTCACGAGGTAACGGACTATGTCCCCACGGAGGCAGCTATAGCTACTAAAGTATGTGCTTTGAGTACCTACGGTGAAAGAAATGTACGACTATGTAACAGTTAATCGCAGGTAAAACAACAAACAAGCAGAGAAAACAAACAGGAAGCCATTCGCACATTTGTGGATTCGTTCGGAACATCTTGAAATTGGGCCGCGGTGGTATGTGGGTTAAGTATACTCGTTCCATAAGCAAAACATCCGTAGGTGCATGAATTCGAATTTCAGTACTGCCACCGGTCTCGTGCATGGCATCACACGTATGTAAAGTTAGGGGCTACGTCTTTCCCTAGCTCGCACAAGTCTCTGACTTCTGAGGGTTGCACGTAGTGTTGCAACCATTTGACGGATATAACAATTTTAACAATAGCAATATTGAACGAGAAATGAATTTAAGAGATGCATTTAGATTGGTGTATGTCAATAACATGCGGAAAATTTTAGCCTCATTTGGAATTTTGATTTGGGAAAATGTTTACATGACACTAACACTAATTATGAATGGATAAGTAAAAGCAAATATACGTGACTAGGCTGAATATATGACCAAATAAAATAAATCAATAGCAAAGTTATGAATCTGGAAACATGCATAATAATGAAATTGTGAGCTGTATTCTCATATCGTTGTCATTCGGTATATTTGAAAGTGAAGGATGAAATGTAAAAATGTAAAATTGAAAATTTTTCTATGAACCCAACTTTCCACAAACTTCTCAAATACTTTTCAAGAAGATGGTGATCATGACGTCAATGAATACTTCTGTTAGAAGCCAAGTGTCAGGATTATTTATAATAATTGTAGACGTAAGCTAATTGATTCACCCCGTATTTATTCAGAATATGACTAAAAAAGATCATCCGAATTTTATGAAAATGTACAATACTGATATCTACAGTGATTATTTTTCACAAACTAGAATTTCCATTAGAGGAAATACAACAGTTTCCTACATTAACACTTTGGTCGTCTACCATACAGCGCCACCTATCAGTGAACATTCACTTCGGAAAAACAGATGTTTACCACTTTGCTCTGGAGACCATCGTTCAGTTTCATTTGAAGCTTGCTCAAGAGATGTCGCAAGGGACGATATGCAAAACTTAAAACCCATTTTTTTCTTATTTTTGGTTAGCCTTCTGACTGATTGTGTCTGAAAGTAACGTTGGAGAATGGACTCAAACGAAACACAATATTCAAAAGGGTTTTATGAATGGTAAAATACAATCAAAGTCAATGTGATCGGAATGATGTACAGTAAAAATCTTGGTGTTTCCTTAGTATTCCCGGAGGTCCATCGAAATACTCGCATAACTTCAGTTTTTCGAATAAGCAATTATTCGGATTTCCCCACTTTCCTCGGAAAATCATCCAATACGGAAGTTGACTCTTGCCTAAATGGTATATTTTTATGTTGTTCCAAGTTCTCCACGGAATTCCATATCTACAAAAACAGAAAAATATTAGTAGAGCATAATCAAATTTATTGGTCAATAATATAATGAAAGAATTTCATTCACAAAATATATACATGGGGACACGACAAAAACAAATCATAGTGAAGAAGGTATTAAAAAAGGTACAAAAACGGTTAAATAAAATTTTGTACAGCAAATATAATAATTATTGCAATAATAATAATAGTTCAGAGTTATGGGTAAACATAAAGGAGGTGCAATAATATAAAATAGTTGAATGGTAAAATGAAGAAACAATAAAGTAGTACAAGGTTCAAACTAAAAATTTACAAATCTTATGTCAAAAGGTCAAACATCATAAATATATTCCAAACAAAATAGTTAGATAAAATATCAAACAAGAAAATATATAAACTCCTAGACAAATTGAATTAAATCTAATTCAATGGAAATAAATATGACTGAAACAAAGTTACATATATACAAAAATTAATCAATAATCACAGGAAATAAAGAAATTCAATAGCTGAGTGTGAACAAATTCATTGGGTATTTCCCAATGAAACTAAAGTATACTTGTTTCGAAAAAGAATGAACAGAATAAATAAAGAGTTGAATGAACTCCAATACAAAAATATAAACAGTGATATTGGTTCAAAAATCAATTCAGGCAATCTGCGTTGGATCACTTCCACGGGGATGTTTATGAGTTTTTGATACCCTTCCAGGCTGTTTTAAGAAATCGAAGACAGTTAACAGATGTCGCAAAGGTCTAATTGTATGCAGAATAATTTCTAGTTTCATATTGACAATATACTGAATGTGTAGGGCTCATATAAATTGTGGATCAACTATAACCCCTTAGTATTTGATTCATTCTTTGGGTAATATGCTAAGGATTTTTATTCCAGAGCTGAATTTTATTAAAGCGAAGGACACAAGTGGAGCACAATCATTACTCATATTAAATAAATATTTAATTCTTTGTCAAAAATAATTATGTGGAACATAGAACAAAATTTTTCAGCAGTACAACTTTCTATTATTTCGTTACTTTGGCGTTGCTATATTGTAACGGAATCTATACGAATCCTATACAATTGTTATTGTCTTATGGTTGATAAAGAATATTGTTATTATTATTACCAAAATTCGATTTTATTCGTTTCGTCGATCGACTGCACCCTTACGAGCAGCTACAGAAGCTTTCGTGAAGCTTTCACCAGTATGAATACAGGCAGTTTTCAAAATCATACGAGAAAAATGCAGAATGATATTCATATTCACTTATGAGAGATCTTTCCTACTCCTCAAGAGATATTACCCATGGAAGGATGAAATACACTGAGTTTTTAATCAATACAAATCTTAAGAAGATGGTCATTCATTGAGTGGAACTAACACGTGTCCATCTGTGAAAATAGCAGTTTAGTCTTAAGAAATTTTCTGTTAATTATGAATTATTAGTTAGGACTGCGATTCAAAATGATTTTGCTCAGACAAGAAATCTATGGAAGTGAGCTACAATGAATACTCAATGTACGGAAGAAGAAATCAGTCAAAACCTTTTCAGATATTTGTATGAAGGTTATAATAGATGATGTATTCTGGTAGTTTGATGACTTAGGTTTCGCACGTCCATCGTCTTAATAATAAAATAAGAGGATTCGCCAAAACCAGGAGAATAGAACCTGAACCGACAAGCAAGAGAAACACGGCCACCACGAATTAACGACGAAGAAACAAAAATGGTAAAAACTGTTTTTTATTTTGGCAAATATACGATGAAATATCATATACAAATTATCGTACAAATTGGGCAACCCTCAACTTTTGATTTTCAAATACTGACCTCGATTTTCATTAGATTTTTTTCAAATGCTAAGGGTTATGTTTCATGACGGCGTAGTATTTTCATCTGAACTACAGAATATTTTGGAATTATCAAACTATTGCGAGTAAAATTTCAACATTTTTCAAATTCCACAAAAGCTGTAATTGAAAAATATCAACTTGTCATTCATTCATTTATCATTCTCTGGAACATTTCAACTTCAGCTGTGATGGAATTGAGAAACTGTTGCTATTTTACTGGTAATAGTTCAATATTTCTACCCTGTAGCTCAGATGAAAAGATAATGCCAATATGAAATATGACCTTGGTATTCAAAAAAATGCAGTTGAAATAAAGCTCCGTATTTGAAAATGGAACGTTCAGGGTGACACAATTTGTGCGATATTTGCATATAATTTTCATTCGCATATTTGGATAATTCACAAAAAGTTGCTACGACATAGTGTCGAAATTAAAAAAAAATTGTCACAAATTGAAAAAATATACGCAATGGCAAAATTTTTAATTTTTAGAGTTTTCCTTTATATCTCCAGATCTAAATAAGTTAGATTATATTTTTTGTTTCACGTGCTTGACCTCTGAAATACGCTACTTTGTCCCTATTCATCCACCCCTATATCGTTTATCGTTATCAATGCAGACTCGAATCGGAATAGCCCTATAAATAGATATGGAATAAAATATTGGGTATATCAGTCCAGTTGACCAGTACAAAATATACCAGATACATGCGAATGCGATGGATAATAAGTACTTGACTAAACCACTGTACACCAGAGTAGTCCAGTTGAATACTTGATTGTCCATTGCATCTATCTGTTATATTTTGTATTGGCCGACTGGACCGATATTCTGATAATTTTATTCCAGATTTGTATATGCACTATTGTGTTCCTTCTATAATTCGACAAATATATTTAGAAATTAGATTGGTTGGACGATGAAGTTTCTTGTGACAATGTGATGGAAAATAAATTACATTTTAAACTTTTACAATGTGAGCTTGAAAGTTTTCTGATTCCTTTAAATTTTTGGTGGTTGCTGGACGGTCGCGAACGCTCGGTCCTAATCGGTCAGTGTGTTTTCTAGCTTACATTTCCTTTGGTAAAATTGGAAATTTATCTCGGTGGAATGTACACAGTAATTATTCGAAAAGAAATAACGCTTTTCTGTCTTGCAAGTATCTCAAGCATACTTTTATTGATTATTTCATATCAGCCTAAAATATATTCCTGTATATACCCACCCAGTCGTGTCAGTCAATTTAAGCACTCTGGTATAAGGAAACTCTCCTGGCGACGACCATAAACCATGAGACCCATACGCTGAAAATATTACAGGATGTGAACCTTGTGTACGGACTATTTGTGGAAACTTCGGCACTCTTTGTGCTGTCTTTCTGTTCTCTTGAGTATCGAACTTGAAGTATTTTCCCTTTTCATTATAGGTGAAGTAACCACCGAAGTCGTGAATGGACAAAAACAATTTATCAGGGACATTTTTACCAGCGAAAGAAAGGCTCATGTGTTCCCAATCGCCAACGTGATTTCCCATCATTTTAATGCGACCCAGGCAGGTGTTGAATAGTTTCAAAGATGGAACTTTTCCTGAAAATCAGTAGAATAATTAAAATATAATAGAACGATGCTCCACACACAAATTTCAGTTCTTTCCAATGAAACACAGAAGGGAATATATTCCAATAGTATAGCAAATTCGAATGGAATTATACAATAATACATTTTTAAAAACGTTCCTGCAATAACGCAAAGCGAAACATTTTTTGTATGTTATTATCGAACGAATTTACTGACTTGTGAATGAATGTTTTGTCTGTGAAAAAAATTTATATTTTTCCACTTGTTGTGATTTAATGTATCCGGCTAAGCAAAACCAATATACGAAACTAATATTCATCTATTGTATACATAATACGTCGGTCCAGATATGAAATCAGCAATACTGCTGAACGGGACGATATTCCTACCACAGAACCCCATTTCCATGAGATAAATGAAGTGAGAACAATGACTACTTTGAAACAAAGGATAAGAGAATATCAAGGAAAAAAAGTGAATTTCACGAATGGCAGGAATAGCTTTGGAGAGTTAATGTTGCGCATCGGAGGCGAAAACATCGGATTTTTGACGATTTGCAACAGATATTTGATGATGACAAAATGTTAACGTTTCAGATCTTCGGATTATGTTTGGGTACTCACTCAACCTACACTCGTACAAGATTCATTGGATGATGATAAATAATAGAATATAATATGACCAAACGGAACATGATGGATTTCGATATTAGAAATTAGTGTTCCCCAGACTAGCTGCACAGACTAGCTGCTGAAAATAATTTTTGTAACTTACCACTGAGAATCTGATTTTGAAGGCTACAAAAATCAGCCTTCCCCAGAACACCGCTCAAGATTGTACATAGGTAGAATTGCTCCCATTTGACATGTTGAGTTAATAAGAGAATAGTAACAGGTGATACCTCCCACACAGGTCTTCTGTTTTTTCTTCATGAACTCTCTCAGAGATATACTTGTTTTGATTATTTCTATCCTCCTCTTTCAAAGATAGAGTTTTTTGTTTTGTTCTTTTTCCAAATCAATTTCACTCATTTAAATAATTATTATAGATTGTTTTACCAGCGTAAGAGTATTATTTCTCGAATCACCTAAACAAAGACTTGCACAAAAAGACTGCCTCTTCGTGCAGGGAGGGCCAACTAAAAGCCCAAATGTGCCAGACGAGAACAGACCAAATAATCTAAAGTAACTTTCCACTCTCAAGTCTGATCCCTTCTAACAAGATAGTTTTTGTTTCCCAACAATAGGAGTGGCGACAAGCTGTCTATGATTCATCTGGGGTGTTCTGTGCCTGAAATGTCCACTCAGAAATTGGTTCTGGATGAGAGATTTTTCTCTAGATACCTGTAGAATCAGTAAATTGACAAGATCAGCTGAGGAGCTGGAAGATTTGGTGCAGGTAAAACAAATTTCAATATTGATACTCAACGACTCCCCTTTCTTCGGCTACTAGATGTGGTCACATGGGTGATCGATTTGAATCACTCCCTCACGAAGAGTTCACGCTATATTACAGCGTGAAGATCAGACTAATATCCAGTTTTTTGTGTATAAATGTTATACCTCTCCTAGTCTGCCATCATCATAGCTTTTTCCAAAATTTGAAATGTTAGTAAGATCATTTTAGAACGTGGGAACTTCAGCAAATGACCTGGAAGCACTAGCTTCAGTTCTAATTTATAATGTCGAATTTTCTCATTATACATATTCCAGAAATTCCTGGATGTTCGAGAATTTATACTTTACTATACTTTTATCAAAGAGATTTGACATGAAAGTAGTAACATCTAGATTTTGTACTTGTTGAAATTAGTTGACATTGCGAAGTAGTCACATATCGAAGTGTATTTTTGAACTACCTGAGAGTACAGTGTTGATAAACTGAAAATTCATTTATTGAACCCAGAGAAGCGATAATACGTTTATACTGTCAGTTGATAGCGGGATTCATGTGAGAGTCTGATGACACTTGAATGATTTATATTTTATCGGATCACTAAAGTGATAAGATAGGGACACAAAATTAGAATCGAACAATCTATCACTTAATTTTATCTTCATTCGGTTAACAAGACAGTTGGAATCCTGTAGAGTAATTTCGCTCTATCTTCAAGTTTCTATTATTACTTTCTGATATACAAAATTTTAATGACACATTATCCGGATAATCGTGAATTAAATTGGACAGTATCATATCATTTGAAATGGTATAATATTCGTCGATATACTGAAATAATAGGAACTGTCCTAGCCGAACAACTGCTTTGTTATCAAGAAATAAAACTTTTTTGATAAAAACAAGGCCAACTTCTACCCGAGAAGCGGGTTTGTTGACACAGATGAAGCATTTGATGAAAAAATTACGGACATAGTAGTCCCAATACTCATTGCAATCAATATAATCTGAAACAGCCAGTTAATGTCACAAAGTCATACTTTTCTTAAAACATCTGTATATATCTGCTCAAAAACAGGTGGTAAGAATAGTTTATTGTTTGATATTCGTCTCGGAAATGGTCACCTGGTGACTGAAACATGTATAGAGGTATTGAAAATTGTGATTTGATGCTGCGAAAAAGCCTCAGTGTATTTATAACTATACCAAAGGATCCAAACCTTACGGTGTAACTACGTGCCGTCGTCTAGACCAACATAATTGAATCGTAAGTATAAAAAATGAATTCATGCAATAATTGGTTTCTGAAGAGCCGTTACCCGAACGACGCAAAGCGGAGTTCTGGTAAACAGTCAAGTGCGGTAGAGTACCTTTCCGTATGAGTATATAAGGATCAAGATTTTTTCTACAACCGCATTGGAACATCTTATGCGTGCGGGAAAAATGATTCCCACACTAGTGCGGAAAAAATTATTCCCACACTAGTGCGGGAAAACCACACTTGAAGTTACATTAACGTGCGGGATTTCCCTCACTAGTGCGGGAAAATGACACCTCTCAAACTAAATTGCGTGCTGGAATAGGGCGGAACACGCACGCTCGTAGACAAAATGAGTTATTGAATCTACGATGAAGGTTCCCAAATTGTCCTGGTTCAGACCCATGACGGACCCAAATAACGTTATGAAGATATTCGATATCCGAAGCGACCTCATTCTATCTGGGCCCCTAATTATTTGAGGGTTAAGAAGCCATGATATGGCAAAATAATCATCTCAGTTTTGGTGAGAAAAAATAAGTAAAATTCAAGGTCAAATACCATTCAGGGGGAAAGCTGTAAAATAAAAACAGTTCTTTCTATCAAAATATTTTTCATTAACTCACCCAAAATACACAGATTTTTCCCTTCGTTGTACGGATAAAAGAACCAGTAGCTTACATGGAAATAAAATGAACCGTTTCCATTTTGGTACGTCACATTATCATCGGTAATATCATTTTCCGATTTATTTTTGTACCATCCGTACGAACAGTCGGTAACCAAAGCATATATCGTGATTTGATGACGATTTGGATTTTTGCCGTAGATGAAAGAAAATGTATCATTCTTCAATGAATCTGAAAAATAAACGCATTGAGTTCTTTGTGAAAATGAGAAATATGAAGATCTGAAGGAAAGTTATTGAAACTTCAGGAATTAATGATATTACCTTTTTTCAATTCACGATTTTTTATTTGAGTTCGTACACACTACTGGTACCCATAATATAATAAGTAATCAATTTTGTAGTTATCAGGTTTTGAACGCCAGAAAGTTCCTTTGTATGAGTTTAGCCCAATCACTATTTGAAGCTGAAAAATAGAGAAATAGCAGAGATCCCATTCTGGTGGAATGCTGAGAGTGGAGTTAGGAGGGAGGAATGTGTCACGTTCCACAGAAAAATCAAAAGAGCGACAAGAAGGGGTAACATCAGCGATGAAAAAAGAGGCAGTCGATGGAGATCTACAAGCAACCAAAAGAGAGCTAAGAAGGCTAGTGACCAGCCCGAAGAGAAATTAATGAAAGCGGATATGTAACGACCTAAATGGATTCACGAACTAAAAGACGTCAGAAGAAGAACTCAAAACAGCAGCCGAACGACTGAAAAACAAGGAAGGTCCTGCTGAGACCATAATAAGTCATTAGAACTGCCTTAAGATGGATTCTGACAGTCATGAATGGATTTATTGCTCCGGAGGAGTAGAAAATGGCGAGGATAGTCCTCATTTCCAAAGAAAGGGGTGGGTCCTTGCACCAACCATCTGTCTGCTAGATGCCATAAGTAAAATTTACGAGAACATGGTGAGAAGAAGACTGGAGGGTAGCCTGGAGGACAGCCTGGAGAAGGACACAGGTCTGAGCGAAAGGCAGTTTGGCTTTGGGAAGGGAAATTGAACCCTGCAAGAGAATGAGATCGAAGAGGAGAGCAGAAGACTGAGAAGCAAATAGCGTACCTTGCTCAAACTGAATGTTATATATGCCGTCAAGTGCGCAAGATTGGAGCACATCATGACGGAGTTGAAGAACCGAAACATATCAGAATACCTAGTGAGACTTGTCAGTAGGTATTTTGAGGACAAAAGGATATAAGTCAGCAGAGGCACCAAGCTTCGAATGAGCTGAAGAGTCTCTTGATATCACATTGTGGAACATATTATACGATGGAGTGGATGTAGTTTGAAGGGGGCGTACAGGCTGTGCATTCTCATAAGCACCTCGACTTGTAAGATTTTCTGTACGTGACCCTTCAATTCAAGACCCGGGATTCTTAGACTTCGTGCGAAGATATCAGTTCTTGATTTGAGCTTCTTGCAGAAGAGCGCTGAGCATTCGCAAAGCAGATGATCTGCAGTTAACTCAAAGTCCTCGCAGTGGAGTAGCGGCAACGATCACTCTCTGACTTGCCCATTTCTTTGAGGTGATATCCCAGACAGCCGTGCCCAGTGAGTAGTTCCGTTACCATTTCTAAGTCATTTTTGTCCAATTCGAGATGATGTTGATAGTGATAGATTCCCTAGCCTTTTCGCTTGTTTTTGTCCTGGCACTTCATTCCAGTGAGATTTAATTTCATCGAATTCCCAGCGTCGAAACTCTTTTTATGAGTAGACTTTGGAGAAGGATTCTGAGCCAGCAAGTAGTATGTTTGCACCTTCTTTGGAAAGGCAGTCTGCTTCCTCATTGCCTTTGATGCCCCTGTGACCCGACACCCACATCAGGGTTACCTGATTGTTTGCTGCCAGTTATCTCGGGGTTTGTTTACAGTCCCGAGTCAGCTTACACTCACAAGTGTGTGACTTCAGAGCTTTTAGTGCTTCTGGGCTAAGACTTTGGTTCATCCAGTGGGCATCTTGCAGTCTTTGGTGTTACGATGGGGTAATAAGGATAGCGCTGCAAACAAATAAGTTTCGCAGAAGAACTGGCAATACTAGTTGGATAAAAATGTCATACAAGAAAGATCTGATAGAAAGGGGAAATAGATCCATCAGTAAGGTGAGAGAATGGATGATTGGGTACGACTTAACTCTCTTGTTCCGAAGGAAACAGAAGTGGTCATTCTGAAGGGTCTCATGATGAGCTTTGATAAGGCGAAAAAAAGAGTGTGCTATCTTTTGATAACAATCGACCAGCGTCGAACATACGGAGAACACGTGAAAACAGCAGTTAACCAGGCAGAGATCAGAGCGACAATGTTAACGCGGCTACTGCCAAACGTTGGAGGTCTACGCATCCGAAAGTAGAAGATAACCCCAACAAGGTGGCAGGCAGAGTGGGATGAAACAACCGGAGTGGACCAAGAGATTGATTCCATCGCTGGAGTACGGTCTGAAGAATCGCGACAGAGACCACCATATTATGCAAACTCTGAAGGGCCGCGGAGATGGTGTATACAACGGAACACCCCCTCATCAAGTGCCTAAATGAGGAAGGGGGAAGCATCTGTTCGACACCGAGATCGTGCAAATGATATCAGTGGACAGCTTTCTACAGATGGCAAACACAGCTGGGAGAAGGTAGAGGGGTTCATCCAGAATGTCATGGAATCAGAGATGAAGGCCGAGTTGAAACACCATAGGAGAATGAAATGAACTATATAAGGAACAAATATAATGCTAGTTGGAGATGTTGTATAAAACGTAGAAAAAACCTAGCGAGGCGCATGTGAAGCATATCCCAATGGATGATTTCGCATATACCAAACGTGGCAAAGAGGGGAGAGTTTTAGTGGCCCCACCACTCGTCCAAGGAGCCGGTGCCAAACTTTCAAAGGTCTTTCTCCCACCAAAAAAAAGTTATGCTATTTGTTGTCATCCAGTTCAAGTCATGAGATCCGTTCTGGACAGAGGTTTATCCAATAATCATCATTAAATTGAGCAACAACTGAACTATTTCTTTTTCTGCCATGGCTGTGGCAACGAAATCATTTTGTCTAGCAGCGTACAGTTAAAAATATAATAATAATACAATAATGCGTGATCTGTCAAGTTTATTTTCAGGATAACTTTTCCATACATTGAGTTTGTGTTCTGATTTTAGTCTCTCAATCAGTTTTATTAATTTTACTTATCTCTAGTTGAATAATCGAACCATTTCCTTTCACCTACTCACCTATGTCACGTCTAGTGATTAAGTAAAACTGTTTGGCACGATCATCTAGAATTCTTCCATTCAGATAATTTTGTACGACAGTTCCATTTCTATCGGAAACATAAACATGTCTGAGAAATTCTTCGACGTTCAGTGGCATGTATTTTTCCTTGGGGGCCATCCATATCAGCGGTGACCATTGCCTCACCAAATCTGCAACTGATATCGGAAAAAAAATACCATATGAAGGAACATTGAAGGGTAATCTCTATCGAAACGAATTGAATACCAAATATTTTAGACGTAGAATATGTGAAGAGTAACTTCTGTGTTATAGAGCAATTCTAATTTCCGTAGGATATTACATATTACTGTTCTCAAGATCTAAGATAGTATCTAATATCTTTGTTCTGTACATTTTTGACAAACGACATCTCATCAAGTGTTCTGTGGTTGAACGCAGTGTATTGTATGATAATGCGAACGATTTACTTTTTACCTCGAAAAGTACAAATATATTCTTTAAAATCAACGAAAGCGTTTCAATAACAAAGTCGACAGAATAATACTCTTAGTTCAGTCGACAGGTAGTTTCAGATAGGTCGGAACTTAATGAAACTTTAAGATGTTGTTCAGGGATGGTTGATTAACATTTTCTCAAGTTTTGGACCTCGAGGACCCTGTGCTAAAAAAGTAGGGGGGGGGGAACTGCAAATTTTTCGAACTTTGTGAGGTTTTTCCTTAATAATTTTTTTGCCTTACGTTCTACAGCAAAAACCTTGTTTTACTTTTTTGTAGATCATCGAATTCCCTACGAATTTGTTGCCTCAAACATGTTTGTGTGTCAATTTGTTACCGAGATATGGCGCTTCGAAAAAAGAAACGAAAATGGAGAATTCCACCCTATTTCTTCTGTTATACAAGAATTATGATGAAATGTAGTTGCTATTATTCCTACTTGAAATCACCAACTTTAAGTAACCCCCACCCCTGCTTGCCCACCAGGTGTCAAGTCGTTCCTCCCAAGGACAAGAGAGTGTCGGGCCGAGGGGAGTGTGTGATCAGCTACAGCAGTAAAAAGCTGGAAAACAATAGATGTTAGAACACTGCTCATGTGGAACTACGGAATGCAAACGATGAGCCAATATTCAACATAGAAGGCTGAAATTTGTCTACCTGCGCTACCTAGACTAATTTTTTTTCGATTTTTGACGTCATATTAGATCACTTTTTATTTTATTCTTTCAACAAGACTCTATTATTCATTAATTCCAAGAAGAAATTGAAAATAGTAATTATAGAAGGGTATAAGTACCTCAGGTAGAATAGTCAAATTAGGTAATAAGAAAATTAAAATTAGGGATTGGTAAAAAAGGGACAGAGAGTGTTCAACCCCTCAGAGTATTTATAAGATTATGTTAGATAAGTACCATTAGAAACCTTCTGCTCTTGAAGTGAATAACTTTGTTAGCGAAAGGAGCATAGAGTGTTAGTGACAGTTTTGGTTTTTGGGTAATTTTCTGAGATGGCGTCTACATCTCGTGGATCAGACTTGTGTTTTATTTGTGAAGGGAGGAGTTGAAGTAGGTGAACTAACTGTAGTGAAAGCCAAAGGAGTTGTCAGACTGTTGGAGTCCAGTGTAAAAAGGAAACTTTCGGCAGATAAACAGTTTCTGCGTGAGTTGAGTGAAGTAAGAGTGCACAGTGCTTGCCAAACAAGGTACAACAATTAGAAATTAATTGCTGTATTTACACGTCGTGGATGTGACACATCCAAAGCTCCTTCTCCTGCACCTACCCGACGGTCACAAGTTGCGAAATGCGACTTCACCAATGCGTGTTTTCTTTGTGAGGAAGCTATCACTGATGATTTCAGAGCTAAATAGGCAAAGTTGGCCTTGGAAAGGCGCAATGCTACAGTCAAAGTGACTCTATCCGAAATTTCTAATAGAATCATCGAAAAGGCGAGGATGCGTGGAGACGAATGGGGGAAGAAAATAGAAGAGCGCATTAGCCAGTTGCAGAATTTGAAAGGCGCAATGCTACAGTCAAAGTGACTCTACCCGAAATTTCTAATAGAATCATCGAAGAGGCGAGGATGCGTGGAGACGACTGCATTAGCCAGTTGCAGAATTTGGACACTGATTCAGTCGCCGCCAATGCTGAGTATCATCAAAAGTGCCTCGCAAGCTTTTACCATCCACCTAAGTCATCGCATAAAAGAGGATTCCGCCCATCGCCGAGTGTTAACGAAACCATGCAGGTGATATTTTCATACATCGACGAGAATAGTGATGAATGCCAGTTTTCCATTCAGCAGCTGATTGAGCTGATTGAGGATGACCGTCGACTACACAGCAAAACTGTCAAAAATGGTCTTTTCTTTTTTCTTCCTGTCCTGGGATAATTATGTAGGGGAACGGGGGATATCGATCCGAAAAGTAACTGATATCAATAACAAAATGATGTGAATAGGTATGGTTGGCTTTCATCAGAAAGTTACCTTTTGAGAATTGGGGTTGGGTGGGGGAAGGAGGAGTGGGGTGTCCAAATTTGGTGACTTCAACTAAGAACCATAATTACTACAACATTTCATCATAATTCGGGTATAACAGATGAAATAAGCTGTAATTTTTCATTTTTTGTCATTTCTTAGCAAATTTTGAAACATGCCCTTTTTTGACGTGCCATATCTCGGTAGCGAATTCACATACAAGCATGTTTTTTCATTCGAAATTGTATAAAATTGTATGCTCTACAAAAAAGTGTTGATATGTTTTTTCCGTAGGACGTAAGAGAAAAAAGTAATCGAGGGAAAACCGGAGAGAGGTCAAAAATTTTGCAGTTTCCCCCCCCCTACTTTTTCGCACAAGGTCCTCGAGGTCCAAAACTTGAGAAAATGTTGATTAACCATCCCTTTAAAACCTCCTAAAGTTTCATTAACTTATGACCTTTTTTCACCTAACTCCACTTTTTTCAACCTGTCGACTGAACTATCTGTGTGGATCACCAAAAAATCAAAAGCCAAGATATGTGGAGGAATGCGCCTTCTTACGTAAGTGAAAGCAATCAACATCATTGTGTTCGAATAAATAGAGATCGTTCCATCCAGCCGAGCACTTGACCATTGCCACATGATACTTGAAAATGTCGACCACAGTTGCTTAAATGAGATAAGGTAGAATTACCTGTAGATCATGGCTAATTACTCAAAAATTACCAGCCGTGAAAGACCACTTTCTTGAATAATGAAACGTTCAATGCCAGCATACCATTCATTCACAATTTGAAGGTTGAAGACCATGTATAACTTGATTACTCATGTCTTTGTCGTCTATCGTCTTAGTGCATTGAAAAATAATCACTTCTTTCTCTTTTTCTCATCTGTAATCGTCATGAGATGACAACCAATGTTTCCCTCTATGTGGAATACTAGCCTCATCACAAAGAATCCGACGGTGCTCAGGCCAGGCATGCTCAGCAATTTTTGATTGAGATATCTCACCACGATGAGCCTCTTGATTTGAACTAAAACTATTCCTTTCCACGTTTGCAGGACGTAATTTTTTGGGAATGCTTCCCTAACGTTTCGCTAGCGCCAGTATCTGGCCTCTTCAAAAACTGTGTCCCAAATAATTTGAGGCTATATTTATATACGGCCGGAGTTGGAATTGCTGACATTTTATTGTCTGGCGGTTCACAATAATAATAATAATAATAGACGAGCTCTATTCTATAGAAGAAAATATTAAATCCAACTACTTGGTTCCAAGCAGACGAGGCCAGAGGCAAACTGGTGGTGTTCGGGACGATGTATTGCCATATATCGACGACCGCAACGACAACTGACAATTTATGTGGACGGACGAACTAAGAGATATATAGTCCTCTGCATTGCTATGAAAGCAGTGAGCCCGCCTGGAGGGGATACATGGTGAGGATGCATGCTCTGTGGTGTGAGATACATTCAGAGCATGCTGCTTTTTTTACCTATAATGCATCATCTTCGGGTCCAGGCTTTCAGAGACCCTCCTTAGCTGTAGAGGAGGTTCACATCATACCGCCAACGGAAAGGATCAGAACCCGCAGGGTGCTTCGTAACACCAAGCGCCTGAAGTCACATCAACTGGCACGGGCGGATGCGGCAAATTGCTAATTTAAGACGAGCTCACTACACACCAACAAATCGAGGCATACGGTTTACCAGTAAACAGCACTGTCTTGATAGGATACGATTGCTCGTGTCTGCAAATAAGTAACAAAAGAGGAGGAAAAACTTATTAAATATCGAGAGTCACTGTCTGAACTAGATTAAAGTTTCAAGAGCAATACAATTCTTGGCCAAATTCAGCCATTTCACCAACCAATTCCTAAAATTAGCAAAAACTTTAATCAAATTTAGAAATTGCTACGAGCAATTTTGGTTTCACCAATCGTTAGGTAAGGCTTACGGCTGATGGGAAGTACCTTACATTAGGAAAGCCCGCTGGGTCTGCCTAGAGTATTTAGGAAATACGTAACTTCGAATTGTTTGGTTGTCGTTTTGACTAATAGCACGTTTGCATAATTTTTATTGTTAGTATTTCTATAATATGCGAGCTGTACGAATTGTAGAACGTCTTGAATCAGAGTCTGAAAATGAAGCTAGGAATCGCACGTTAAAAGGTAAGACCTCGTTAATCCTTAGCTCGCACAAGTTTCGACTTCTGAGGGCTGTCATTCGTAGGGGGATGACAGCAGGTTAACGAAAAAATACAGTTATTTTTTAAGGGCCACGAGAACGTTTAATTCGTCTGCGTGTAAAATATTTTGAGACATCGGCGTTTTCGCTTACACAAAAATACGGCGTTACAAATTTTAAAGAGAATTGAAGGTGGAATTTTAAAGTTTCATTAACGGTGATCTTTATTATAATTTTCTTCAGGAATGTATTTGTCCCTCATAAATCAGTTATTATTAACATTGCGTTTTTATGCCACGGGAAGTCCTTCAATGCAAGTTGGGGACTTAGCAGATGTAAGTACAAGTACATGTGGCCGAGTAATTAAAAGTGTAACGGGCTTCATCTTTTAACGGAGTATGTTGAAAGAATTACCTAAAATTTTTAACATTAACCAGAAAAGAAGAATATTAAGTTTGATATGATAATGAAGCGATTAGCAGTTCAGGCATTCTTGGATGGGCTTCGCGACCAAGAAACAATACATGCATTGAAACTAGCTTGTCCAACACATCTCATAGATGCACTGGTGAGCGGTTTGGGATTTGAGACCGCGAAAAAATCCCGCAAAAGTCAGAGTTAAGTCAAAATATTCAAGGAAGATCCATAGGATTCTGCTACGTTCAAAGCTTCCATAAAAAGTAATGAAGGAAGGGTTTCTTGAGGAAAAACAAGCGAATATCTAACATTTAGAGAATCGACACGGAAGCATAAAAACTACAGGAGGCACGGTTAAGAACGTATAGCATAAATTGAAATAAGGGACACCAGTAGCGGACATCGATCATATCGATGGACTTGATGAACTTCAGACGGTTCAAATTGAATTTCAAAGACGTGATATCGGAGAAGAGATGGTGCTCCATGAAAGAAGTGCAGAAATGATTTGTGTCTTGTTGGCTGAAGATATGAGCACACTGGAGAGGTCTGACACAATTCTGGAGACTCGCCTGGATGGACGTACAAGCTATGGAAAAGTGGTGATGTTCGAGCACAAGTTCATCACGAGGAAGTTGAACAAGGAATCTCAATAGAGACGACCTTGATTATTAATTACTATTCAGTGATCTTGAAGTATATAACAATGTTACGGCATTGTATCAAATTTCTCTGCGGTTAGGAATGTTGGCAGCACTTTAGCATAGCCAATAACTCAGCCGCAGACTCACAAAAGTTGATTGCCATCTGCTCTGAGGACATTGGACCGGCTCAGAATTCTCAGAAGTTCCAAGACATCTTCATGACAAAACGATCAAATTGTTCGTAATTTTTTTGCGATTAGGAGTGTACTCTCTTAGCAGAGCCAATAACTCACCTGCGTGTTACAAAAATTGATTGTCATCTGCTTTAAAGACATTGAACCGGCTCAGCAGTCCCTAAAGTACCAGATATCTTCACTGTTAGACTAGGATGACGGTAAAGAACGAAGGTAGTTCAGCATAAGAGAGACATTGATAATAGAAATCCGGCAATCCAATAAAGAACTTCCTCTTGCTATGAAGATGAAAGACAAATCGATACGCTTTTGCGTAGACTATAATCTTATCTGCGATTTTAGAGAAGGAAGCAACACTTTGTAGGTCTACAAAAGGTTATCCTACAATGACAAGGAATCCAACTTGTATTCTAGTTGTTCTCCTTCTGTGATTATATCTTCTGTGAACATTCTCAGCGGTTTTTCAATAATGTTTTTGGACTCTTTCATTTTTGGCAAGTTGATGCACACCATTCTTGATATTTCTGTTGAATCAATGTGTTCATTTTAACTACAGCTCTTGCTAATCCTTCCACAGCCTTACTAGCTTATTCGATATCAATCTGAAATGCTCATATTGGTTTTACTGCAGATTCTGATGAAATAACCAAAAACTAATGAATTCGCCTGCTGTCCGTTTTCAGTGAATCCATTATTCCATATGAATGCAGATACCAAAGAAATTATAAAAAGTAGAATTGAAAATAGTGCCTTTTTTGCATACGACGTGATGGACCCCTATACACCCGTGATATTATTCACGTATCGTACAAAACACGCTTATTTCGAAACTTGTCATATAAATAGTTATTTCCACACGCCTACATAGTTTTTGATCATTCTTGCAGGTGAAAGTGATAGATATAAAATATACAATATTCACAGGTCTAGGAAATATATATTAATATATAGGGCCCTGTTTTTATTGATAAATTAATATCCCAAACACATCCCAGTTGACCACAGGATTTGTTTCCTTAGTGCTTCAATCAAGTCCTCTCAAGCAATCACCACTTAGTTACGTATCTAGGATATCTCCGTTATTTTAGGAAGAATTGAAAATTGAATGATGTCACTTTATTATCTCATGAAAAAATTGTTTCAAATATATCTTCCAAAATTGAGAAACTTATTGAAGTTGTAAGGAACAGTTTACCTTTGTCCAAATATTTACAGTCAGCATCATATCCTTTCAAAATCAAAAACAGGAACAAGTAAACTAATTCTGAAAAAACGATCATTTCAAGGACACATAACTAAGAGGGAGCACACGCGTGATTTTACTTTTTCATGTTTTCACCCTATCACTACGAAGAAAGTGAAGAAAAGTAACAATCAAAACATCGCGATGCAGATTATTGAACTCCAAACGGTGAACTAACAAACTTTACAGAGAACACCGTTGAGGAAGTATAACGTAGTCGCTGACCTACACTATTCTTTACAGTGGCGTATAAAATATTCGGCCATAAAATAAATATTTAGGTAATTTACTAATGGAATGAAATACAGTGAATTCATATTTTTCAGAAAATAGAACGATAAACAGAAATTAGTTCGTATTTGGTTGGTGAAATAAAAATGTACATATCAATAATTATCATTATTATTAATCCATATAAAAAAATGTAGAATTTTTAATAAATAATCGAATATGGTGATTCACCGCCATATTGACTAAAAATGTTCAGGAAGTGCTTGTTTTAGTATTCAATCAATACCGTCGAATTAATAATGTATGATTCATTGATCAGTGTGGAGATAGAAAGTTAGGCTAAGTAATAACCTCAGTACTTTTTTACACGTTTCTTCAGATGATAGCCATCGTAACACCTTTCAGAACTCACAGTTTTCCCTACCTTGAGATGAAACTATTCATACTACCCAGTTGATCGAGACTTAACCTAATCTAACCTTCATCTTTCACGTCAGAAGACCTCTGACAGATTAACTATCTGGTTTTACTTCTTGCCGTCAAGCTGGAGATATACTCAACTTGACGATACAGAATAAATCTTTTCAAAGAGAAGCATTCCTTAATAATTTCATCATTTCCATAACTACATTATCTGAACATTAAAAAACTGTGATAACTGTAAGTATCTTTCTGAATTCCCCATTGTCTAACGACTCTTGTTTACACCAATAACATTATATTTGAAATCACAAATAAGAAACCTGAATGAGATTTGAGCAGTCTGATTTAGAAGTTTCATCGTGATGAAGGTATACAAACACATTTTACTATTTATTGGGCATCCTCTAGCTTAATTTCTTTGAACGTTACCGTTTCCAGGTCTTTTCTTAATATATCAATCAAATTTCATTTTCCGGTGCATCCAGTGACTGTTTTATATATTTTTTCATCAATTAAATTCAGATATTAGCATATTCTCCAATGAATGGAAATATTTGCTTCCCTCCGTTCATCTATCGTGGTCGTCCTCTCAAGTCCTTTTATTAAGTGACTTTTTTTACTGGTATTTACATTTCCTCATTATTTCATATTTATCTTCGGTAATCTCTATTTCGTTAATGTTCTCGTACTTTTTGATACTTTTGAAGAGATCACTTTTTTCTTTCTCTGTTAATCACTAGGTCTTGTTTTGCTGCTGCCTTCATGGAACGTTTATATACTTCTAAACTGCTTTTGTTCTTACTTAGAACGTCTACTCACATCATCTGCGTACGCTTATGAATCTGGATAGAATTATTAATTTGTGCATTTTGTTTAATAGTTAATTTCTGGGTATTTAACGCATGCCACTCGATAAAAACATGATATAGGTGTACTTATATCATCGTTTTCGTAGTATTTGTTCAACATTTTTTTAGAGTGCCATAGCACCATAGTCTGATATTTTTTAATATTTCTGATAACATTCGGGTTCTTAACTCGATCAATTTCTAACTCGAATAAAAAACAAAACTCAACTTTTAATTTAATGACATCGGAAAAATCAAATGATTGAAAATGACTAGGTGATTGAATGTTTAGTTGAGATTAGAGTGAAAATTTTCATTGACTATGACCTGAACAAAGTGCAAAATCCTCACTTAACCTTTTTAGACCACATAGCGAACCAAGAATAGCAATTGAATTCGATAAAAACTATCTCAACTCGCTCATTCAACCACAAAATTTATTTTTGTGATCCTCAAATACCGCAGTGGCGATTCTTCGTCTCAGAGATGGCGCTATATGTCACACATGGTATGAAAAAACTATGACAATACTAAATAAACTTTAATATTTATTCCTACATTATGACACTGTATCTGGATCCGCCCCATTGCAAAATAGGTTTCAACTGAGAGAATCCATCACCAAATCTCTTTTTTTCCTTCACGCCTACTACCTAATTAATGGAACAGATTCCATACTCAGGCAGCAGTAACGATTCTTTCACGCATGTAGTTGAAAACTTATATGTTCGATATTTCATTACATCACTAAGGATTCTGTGATCTTTCGAGAAATAACGAGTGTTGTTCTTGTCTGACTATATGACGTTGAGAAACGGCCTTTGAAGAGCTTGCAGCCGACAATGTCGTAACTGATGACACGATGAATTTGTTACACTCGAATAGGACATCAAACAATACCGAACGATAATATTATTTGTTGTCATGGCATATTTGACGTTGTTTTGTTCCATTTTAAAACCGATAGGAAATGAGTAGCAATTTATGTGTTTGCTGAATAATAGTAGGCCTCGTATTCATCACGGCATATTAGTCTTTCTTATTCAATATTTGCTAGAGATGATAATTTGCTTCTGTGTTGGTTTGTTCAATTAAAACATGTTTATATTGCTATGTGTCTTTTTTTTGAAGTTTGTCTATACAGATTATAGAAGGCCTATACCGTTTCAATCTCAGTTAAATGACACCCCACAAAAAGTGATCGAGTTCACACACAGCAACTAAACATCTTTGGTCCGACTGTCCGAACTGTAAATCGTATGTCTTCAAAAGCTTCAGAAACAAACATCTTCGGTACATTTCTAATCCTTTCGTTAGAGGAACGACTGTCGTTATTTTCATGGCACGAAGTGTAACCATCATTTCAGATTCAGATTAACTGCATGTAGCGTCCTTTATTCAGTTGGTTCAGTACATTTTATAGTTCTGCATTTGAAATTGGGGATTGTAATTATTAATAATATTTTTTCAGTGCTAGCTTGGAGTGCGCACCAACCACTCGGGGTGGTGCTATGAGTTTTCCGGGGTTTTCTACAGCTGAAAAGTGAATACACCACAAACATCAATAAGTCGCCCCAGAGCACCACGGCAAATAATGATAATAACCGTCCTCTACCCGCACAGGCTATACTATATTATCATTATTATTTTTCCTTGGATAATTTCCCAGTCAGGCCCTGTCTCCGAAGCTCCGATAGTTCCGGAGGGCGTGCTCGATCATTTTCCCCAATAATCTCTCTTCGCGCCGTGGGGTAAGATGACAATGAACCTAGGATGACGGCCATCTGCATTGGTTTGGCTGAGATTTCTGTCATATTACGAAAAGCCAGTATAATTTTTAGGTTTGAGAGCAGTGTTTCCATAATTCCACCAAGGATCCCTATTATTAGAACCGCGGCATTTTACAGAATGGTTTGGGTAAAGCCTGCAGAATTCATAAAATTGTATAGCGACATTACAACAGATAAATACATTAAACACCGTAAAACTATCACTTCGCCACAGGATATGGGGTAAAGGAGGGAGTTCGACTGCATTTTACAGAGATAGTTCGCTCCTGCCCGTCTGAGTGTTTCAGAGGGCTGGGCAAACCTGCTCATGTGCTCATACCTGCTCAATGGCAATGGATTTCCCGACAAAAAAAAAAAACGCAAAAACCGGGTTTGTGTCGTAAATGGTAGTACAACATTACGTGACTACGGTAGACGAGGGGGTTGAAGACACCCTCTTGGCAGGCGAGTTTGAATACGTCTGATTCCGATTTCATCCCACTGAGAAATGCAAAGGTTGAGTTTCTAGATGAGCCAAGGTCTTCAATGTTCTTGAAAAAGACCACATGCATTGGCTCATCCTTATATATCAATACATCCTCACTCTACGCAGTTTTGGAACATAACTATGAAAATATTATGTGGCAACGAGATTTGTTACGTCACGTCATCTGATCTATGGTCATACTTCCATAGCACCCAGGCCTTTTGTCCCATTGTATTTTGCTCATATCATGGATACTTTCATAGTACAAATTCTTTACTAGGTGGGAACTGTACAGTTCTGGATCGCTAGTGTCTCGCAACCGACCAGTATGTGTGTCTGGACACAGTCTGCACCTCAGGTATCCATTATAAAGCCCTATTTTGCTGAGATGCTCTTTACTGGTGGGTGACCAGTCAGGAGCCCCGTAACAGTTCTCAGCTGACTCCTATTCATCGCTAACAGGTATGCCATTTTTCCGTGCCACTGTCCTTTCTTATATTATTTTCCGTGTTTGTTTTCTAGGATACTTTTAGGGTGATTTTTGTTTTTGTCTTCAATCCAGTCTTTTACATACGCTCTCACTGTACACTTCGGTACTTCTAGCAATGTCCTTGATTTGCGGGATTTTGCGAACATTCTCTCTTTTTTTACGAATTTATCTGCTCTTTTATTGCCAGTTTTCAATGTACCAGCGCCCTCAGTTCTTCTTTGCAGTTCCATTACAGTTTGGACGTCAATTCCTTGCAGCAAGGCCTCGAGTGACGCTTGGCTGTTCTTCATGTCCACGTAACCCGGTCTCAATATTTGCCGTCCTGTCAAATCACATGTAATTTATTAGGTTCTTATTATTAACACTCGAAGGAGTCGTCAAAGGAAAAGGTATATTTACAACTTTTATTGTTTCAAAATTAAAATAATGGCTTATTATTATTATATCATATCCAAGAATTCACAAGGAGTACCATGGTAATGTACTGACTGTGATTTATTATATTGCGTCTACTGACTTTCACTCTTTGTAACGTAACATTTCATTGTTTCCTCATGTAGACTTCCAAAATTGGCATATGCTTCAATACAATGGTTCTTTAACAATGGAAAGTCAATTGAAATTTATTATTCTATCGTTGAAAATGATTTCCGTAAACAACAATATCAGCAATTCATCCGATGAATTTTCTGATGAACATATTTGAGAGTATTTCTTTGGTATGATCCAATTGATAAGTTTTTCGCTGATCTCGAATCAACACGTCTGTTTAGTTTTCTTCAGTGCAAACGAAATCGATCATTAATGACCCATAATAATGGTCGATTAGTCAATAATGTATGATTTTTCGAAATCGACCATTAATAACACTTATCAATGTTCAATTCACAGAGTGTACAGTTAGACTTCTTCTGTAATTTTCCTTTTAGTTTCTGTGATTTAACCATTACAAATGTTAATATGAATGTATTAAAAGTGAATTAGTTTGTCAATCTGATTTAAAACCTAAGGAAATATGATTTTCTATAGTGTTCTCAGTTTAGAACTGAATTAATAAGACTGAAAGGTTTACAAAAAATACTCAAGTTACACTTTTTCATATATTTCAAGAAAACAAAACTATCCATTTTCTGATCTGTATACGGTATCCATTGGTTTCTTCATTGATGATATTAATAATTCGTTTTTGTAAATTGACATCCAAAGAGTGTGAACTTAGGTCAGGACGAAAACGGTTCTTATTCTTTTATTCAGTTTCTATAGAAGCCGTAATCAAAATTTCAAAAAGAGTATAATTGCCACAGGTAATAATAATTGTTGTGGTATCACTCTAATAGAATATGCAGCGGTAGGAACCCCTAAAAAAAATAGTTTCTGTGATAACAAATAATGATACACCAAAGCATAGATTATAAAATGCTAGTTAAAAGTCGTCTCCCCCATCCTAAATCTTTTAAACGGTTATACTAAATCCAAAGAAATATGAAACGGAAGAATGAAAGGATGTGAACTCCTCTTCTAGTGGTAATTGGTTCCGTAATCATCATAAAGACATCACAGTGTCACTCAAAATAAGATTCTATTGCAAATGACACCTTGTTTGAAAGGTATTTTTATCTACAAGCGGATTCACTATATACCCGAACGCAATTTGGTTTGAGAAGTGTTATTTTCCCGTACTAGTGCGGGAAAGGACGCAGCAGTTGTTTTTCTTTTCTCGCACTATGCCGTGGAAAATTTTCCGGCGACAGTTTGTTCAAGAGCGCTATATGAAATCCTTTAATGCGCTTGCAAAAAAAGACAATCTAACATCTATTTGTGCAACGTTTCTCTTGGACACAGTTACAAATTTTAATTGTAATAGAGCAATGAAAATTATACTTCATTTGATTAGAAATGACCATGCACCTAGCCTTTCATCAGTTCTACAATAGGCTAGAAAACACCAGAGTCGTCCTGTTTCACCCAACGAATGATAATATCCATAACAATAACTTCATTACTTTGTAACGCTCTTTTTTCCCAAACTGGATAAAAGGCGGACGTCACTATGGCGCGTCGGTTGTTGAGCTTATTTTGTTCTCTCTAGCGAGAGCACCTCAAAACTCAACGGGTGCCTCGGGCGCCAGTTATTTAAAGTGGTATGCTCCACTCTCCCAAATTCAACGCGGAGGGAGGCCCAGGGCAGCTTCAGATGGAGATACAGTATTCCAGGGGTCAAATATAGTATTTCATGAGCAACAGTGAGCACGGGACTGCAGGCTTTAAGTGCAACCCTTGCGATTCATGGAATACCGGCTGCTTCGCTAACTTTCAAAGTTTGCATGCAAGATTGCGTTGAAATAAAATAAACAAAAAGGGGTACAGTGACAAATGGGAAATTTATTGCTCTCTGTCTGCACGTTGACATTCAGTTACAAAGGCAACTAAGACAAATACCAAATGCTACCCTAACAAAAAAAAACTAGCTTTTCTAACGGACGGTGAAACAGGTTCGGTACGGTAAGCGGGTTCTCGGTATGTCACACGGTTTGAGCAGGGAAGATCTTTCGGAGACGTTTCAATGGTGCTTCAATCAGATCGATTCGTATAAGAAGCGATTTACTCAATTTTCGAAACACCCGGTATTTTTAATCGACCTAGAGTATCGGTGACTATGACGACTGTGCTCTGAGAAACTTAATTTGCAAATACCCAGTATATTTGCCCTTGCAAACGGCTCTTTCACGGCCTACGGCAAGTTAGCCACTGCCACTATTCACTAAATAGAGATTTCCAATTACAATGAATTCGCGTGTATTCAGCCAGCAGCAACTTTGACAACACCTTAGGAACACTAATCAAAGCTGTATTATTCTTCGAGTGAAATCGGATCCTGCCAGTAACAGATTACTCTGTTCCTTTAGGGATGCTAGTAACACACAGCCTCTATGACGGTCGTTGGAAAATCTCTAATTGGAGCACAGTCTCGTTTTAAACAAAATATGCACACAGATTGATTTCTCCACGGTTTTAGCAACGGGTCGCGATCAGGTCCAGCCAGCAGCAACTTTGACAACACCTTAGGGACACTGAAGAAAACAATACTCGCTTAACACCTCTTCCTGCCAGCAGCAACTTTGACAACACCTTAGGGAAGAGATGGCGAATGATTACTTGAAACGGCCGTCGGAGAAATCTATTCTGATAAACCTTACGGATTTATTAATAAGTCACAGCTACCAAAATAATGTAAAACTATTTCTCGATTCTGATTGCAACACTCAGTAAGTATCAAACGGTCAGATAAATAATGCAAGATAAAATATCGGAATGCTTACGGGTGTTTTCACTGGAATACGGATGCACAACGGATCAAGGAAATAATAATCGAAAATTTTAACTGGCAAACTAATTCTTATTTGACAAACTGCTACCACGGAAGTCACAATTCACAAAGCCCTGTCTTGAAGAGGATTTTCGTATTTATAGAAAATCCTTGGAATGTCAAGGTTGTCGCGTACAGCGTACAGAAAAAACGCAAAAAGTCTGCTCTGACTTTTTAAAGTGCTGAAAACCTTCGGATGAAAAACTGAAGTTGGAAACTTATTGCAAAGTAAATTTTTAAAGGACAAAAACTGATCGTGTGCTAAAACGGGACGGCACTTCTTGGTAAAGTACGGAAGCAGTAAAACCGGTGTTGAACATCAAGGAATTGAATTAAATTTGTAAACAAATGAAAGTGAGGTTATATCCTCCCTTACGGTATCGGAACCTGTTTTCCCGCTAACATTATTAACTAAAATAATTCCTAGCTCAACAGTTATAATAATAATAATAGAAAGAACAGTAATAAGGGTACTAACAATAATGATGATAATAATAATAATAATAAAATAATAATAATAAAAGTAACGGATGAAATGGTGAAGCCAAACCGTTGTGCAGAATAGAATTTCGGACATAGCAAACAAAGAAACTCCGAAACATGGAAGGGTAGCTCAACGAAGCGTATTATATGACCTACTCC
The DNA here is from genome assembly GCA_958502065.1 of Chrysolina americana. Classification (NCBI taxonomy): domain Eukaryota; kingdom Metazoa; phylum Arthropoda; class Insecta; order Coleoptera; family Chrysomelidae; genus Chrysolina; species Chrysolina americana. The sequence goes on from OY293414.1 coordinate 76,273,708, forward strand.
AAGGCGTAAAATTATGCTTCGTTACAACTTTCAAAAAAACTTCATAAACGATGAAAAGTTTTGCAAAGTCAGTAAGTCTAGTTGGTAAACAGATGGTACTAAAAATTAAAAAAGACTCCTGAAGGGAATGATTGGAATAACAAAGCATGGAAAAAGATGTCTTCAAAAATTTCAACTCTTCTTCAAACTAATAAATGAAATCATATGAATATCGTGAATAAGACTCATTAACAGATGTTCCCCTTTTTCAACTATCCTCATCTATTTTCACCTACGATTTTTTTTTCAGTATAACTGTTTTCTTTCGAACGATTGTAATTTTACATAATTTATTTTGTTTTTATCTACAGTATGAGCGATTTGAAACAGCCACACCCTGTCATTTTGGAACCCATTCGCCGATTTTGAAAAATTTTAATTTCAAGTTTTAATAATCGATGAGCTCTAGTAAAAGATGTTGACAGATATGAATTATTTTCATTTTCAAGGCCTACTATGCTCTGCTAAATGGGTCAAAATTTCGAAAAGGACCATCAGGCATTTTTTATCGAAAAGACGGATAGCCTATTCGATTTGGGAATAGTTGTATGACGACAAATTTTCAACTTCAAGCTTTTTTTGACTAACCCTGAATGAATTATTGAAATTGTTAAAATTGTTAACCTTACGAGCAACCCTCAGAAGTCAGAGACTTATGCAAGATAAGCAAGACGTAGTAGCCCTTACCTTTTAACATGTGATGCCATGTACGAGACCAGTGACCATGCTGGGAATCGAACCCGCGCCCCTGTGATTGAGAGCCAAGCGCTCTACCATCACACCACTAAGGCCTATAAAAACAATATATTCAAAAGAAAATGATTGTAAAAATACCTCTTTGAATTGAATATTTGAATAGTGACCACTTTCTAAGCAACCGATAAGGCGACATTTACCACTAAAAGTGCAGTGTCCACTTATATGTCCAGGTAACTAAGGGAAAATCCACACTGGGTGATGAATGAAGGAAGGCAGCATTTACGGAAAATCAATATTTGGGTGGGAATATTCAAATACCGTATAGTAGGTCCAGCGTGTTTTGAACAAATTTTTTGGAAGTACTGAGCTTGTAGGATCGCATATATTCCAGCTAGCTGGTTCCTCCAATCACTACGTGATTTGCTGTAAGGAAATGGCTTGATAAAACATTAAAAGGAAGATGGATTAGGAGAAACAGTCCTTTTATTTGTTAGCCCCCTCGAGCACCAGATCTGACTCCATTAGATTTTTTCTGTGAGAATATTTGAAAAAGAAGTGTTTATGAAAACAGACCACATAACTTGAACGAATTGAAGGAGAGGATGAAGCAAAATAATGTGAAATAACACCAGACCAATTGAGGAAGACCCTACATAATTTAAAAAAGCGTTATGATATATTTATAGAGCGTGGAGGGAGATAAAATGAAAACCCCAATATCTGAAGAAACTGTTTATTTCAGTTTTTTATTTTTCTTGAATCTTTTGATTTGTTGATTTTGGTTAAACTAGAGACAACTCCATGAAACAATTACAACCTTGTAACTTTGTAGCTGAGTATGCAAAGTATTCTTTCATTGAATGGCTACTTCATACTAATTCTGTAAAGTTCATAATTCAAAAATGCACGAATTTGGCATAACACCCTATACGAGGTATTGGGCTGAAACCTGGTAAATAGATGTTCAAATATTTTCAAATCGAAAAGGCTATTCGAGTAATTTAGCAAAGCAGCATAGTGGGCCTTGAAAATAAGGATAATTCATATCTGTCAACATCTTTGAATAGAGCTTGTCTAGTAGTATGACTTAAAATTTCCATTTTCCAAAATTTGGCGTACGATTAAGTAGCACTTTCCAAACTCAACTGCGTGCGGGTAGATGGTGAAACACGCAGGCCTGCAGAAAAATAATAATAATAATAATATCGATTTGAATAGAGTAATTTTGAAGTCAGTCATATCCGTTGTAGATGAGCTGAAACTGTTTGATTTGTTCCAGTGGCTCTCGGTAAATTCCATAACAAGTACTTTCTTATCAAATGAATGAACATTTGGAACCTTTGGTTCGCTTTTTTGAGCTCCTGAGGATCCCAACTTTTTTGACAAAGCGCGTCGAGTGATATTGATGTTTTGGGTATCCATTTATTGAAGTACTTACAGCATGAAGTTCCGTCAATCCTGGGCAAACCGATATCTTTACACTGACAAGTGTTTTGACTCTCACAAAATGTTCCGTCTATACAATGTTTATCATACTGACATCTCGCCCCAATAGCTAAAACAAAAATGAAAGATTACAATTTTGGCTTCAGATAATTTGGAAATAATGACATTGTATCAGTGGTGATTTGTAAAATTGATGTCTATGATGATAAATTTCGTGTATTGTAATGGATACATTACAGTGGAAATAAATACGTTATTAAAGGCAGCATCAAGGTGGAGAAACGAATAGTCTAATAAATTGATAAATTTCCCAGTTCTATCCTACAACTAGTTAATGATAAACATATTACCAGGATTTCACTAACAAATCACATTGTCGCTTATGCTAATAAAATATTTATAACCTAAATATAACCAAACTGGCATTCCAGAGTTACGAAGAGGGAAAACTAGAAATTTGCTCACGAAAACGATTTTATCTCATGGATTGACAGCAAATGTTAATTTTGCAGACACATATCAATCAGCAAAATATTACTGTTCCTGCCTATGCAGCAAAGTCTGGAGTGTCACCGGGGCCCTAGGTTCTGTATTGGGGTGGCGCTTACCCTCTGAACGGCAATAGCCATGGGATATATAGAGAGCTTACATACATTCCTTTCCATACCAGTTCTTTGAGGAAGACGAAATGGGAAGAAATGTTTTGTACAGATTTCGCATAATGAAGTGAATTGATAATCGTTAATTAGGTTGGCCGGTAGCCCACAATTCCACAAAGTGGATATTAAGGCAAAAATCTGACAGAAAACAACTACTTACCCCTACGGATATTGAATTATGAACGAAAATTTCTTTCTTAGAATTGAACTCTCCTGTATACACTCTCGAACTTTCATCGTTTTATGTACTTTTGGTCTCTGCCTGGAGACAGTGCTACCAGGAGGGTTACCTGATCTGTTGTCGGATGGCGCTGCGAATTACTTGTGAGTCACAGCTCCATTCGTAGACGGATACTAGAAGGCTTTTGAATATTATCAATCGTATTTGTGGAACAAGACGACTTCATAGTCGTCTGACCTATTCTTGCACTGATGAGAGGAAAATAACTTCGAAACATGCATGTATGCAGGTGGTCATTTCTAACAAAAATGAAGGATTAATATTCAATGGCTTTGTAACAAGTAGCACTTGCAATTATGTGTCCTCAATGGAACGTTGCACAAATAGAAGACAGATGTAATTCAATATCCGTAGAGGGAAGTAGTTGTTTTCTGTCAGAAATTTGCCTTAATATCCACTTTGTCACATTGTGTGGAGATACAGGCATTTTTCGGCTTTATTTATTCATTTATTTGGTTATTCTCTGGATATGTAGCTTGTGGCTCGCATTGGATAGGAGGTTCAAGGCATTGGTACGCGAAAATCTTTTTTTTTTTTCAAGTACATAGGTTTCTTTAGGCAGCCACATGCCTTGTTGAAAGTGTGATGTGAGTTGCCTCAATGTCAATCACGAGGTCTAGTATGCCTAGGGTACATTCTTTGAGTGTTTATGAGGGCGTATTATCATTATTATATTATTATTTTTATCATTATATATTATAATGTAATACATCTCGCAACTAAACTTCTTTCTTTGGTAACTTCCTCAACAGCACAATTGAATTGTTGTTATCCTTTTTGAACGTTTGATCAATACACTCAACTTTTTGATTGCCTTTGATAACAAAACACCAGACATAAGATTCAAAGCCTGTGAAATTAAAAAGATTTATTCTTAGGTTGTTGTTGATGCATCGTCAATTGAAACGTGGAGGAGAAGAATGTCAGATAATCCATTCGAATTGCTAAAATACAACAAAATCACCTTTATTTCTTTAACTATTGCGAAATTAGGCACCAAGGGCAGGTAACCTGATATTACACCAATATGGTTCGAACGTGGCGAAGTACTGGATAATATTAAAGTCATCTCCGACACGCAAATCCTAATAATACTGCCTTCTTTCATTTTTCAACTCCAGCACAATCCGTTGAAATCACGATGTATTCTGGCTGGGATGAAAAACTAGCAAAACTCTGGGGAGATAAATTAACTACGAGAATTTTCTTCCTTCTACGAAACGTGATGAGATCCAAAATGATGATGAAATTATATTTCGCCATACGAACTGGCTACGGAAAAACTAACTTACTTCAATTTTTATAGTCTACATAATGCCAAAATATTGAAAAACTTTTTGATTTCCTAATATTTCCATTATTTTATTCTCTTACTTCTTCAAAATCCATGATAAATTGAAAGAAGGTATTCCTTAATATATCTACCACATGATCTTAACAAAAATTCACCGAGAAAATATTTTTGTCATCTTCGGATTTTGACGAGACGTATCATAATTTAATAATTCTTTGCTCTCTCGTGTATTGAATATTCGGACAGTATTTAAATTTCAATAATGATATCAGATTTTCGTTATAATATTGTATCAATATAAGGTATCAATTCAATATTGGCATAATAATTCTAATCAATACGGATTAATCTGATTTTTTCAATATTACTGAAACACTTTGGTTATACAATTATTATTATTTTTATGCGTAAAATCGATATGATAAAAATATTGCCATTGCAATATTGATTCCAGATGTTGGAATATGTAAGGAATTTGAAATGAAGTTTGTGAAGATCCAATTGTATCCGTGTATATCTTCAAAACAATAAGAGGTGTTATACAGGGTGGCCAACCGAAAACGAGGTCTATGAATCTAAACATTCCGTTTAATGCTCACAACTCAGACCCACTATGGTGGTAGTTTACATTTATATTACACGAACAATTCATATCCCTTAGCCTTGAAGATATCAAAATGAATTGACGAAACTTTGGCTATTAAGAAGAGTTTTCTTCAATTCAAGGCCTTATATCCCAAAAAAAAACATCAGTCCAGCAAAGGTCATATAAACATCTAGGTAACTCAACAAGGCTTGTGGTCGCCTATAACGATACCGATACACTTAAGAAAAATTCAAACGCATTGCGTATCGTGGATGGTTCAACAACAATTTCCTTTCAATTTTTACCAATTTTTCAATGAAATCGGTATTTAAATTATTCTTTTTCATGTGGTTTGGAATCAAGAAGATAAATCATCTGGACGAAACGCATTACACCAAAGATTCCCATATCTGAGAATAAGAGATCATCGACAACATTCAATCCGTTACACGAGGAACCTCGTCAACATTATAGAAAAATACTCCGACCCGTTGACATTCGGTCTGAATGGGTCGAAAAATATTGGTAACACTTGCTATATGAACAGTGTTATCCAGTGTTTGTCGAATACTAAATGGTTGCTGGAATATGTGAAGAAGGATGCGTATACAAGAGATATTAACACCAAATTGTCTAAAATGAAGGGAAATGTGGTCAGAAGTTGAGTCGGATCGAGTTCTTAATACAGTCTTTTTGAAAAGTGAAATCGAAAGATTTGCACCACGTTTCTTCAGTTACGACCAACAAGATGCCCAGGAGTTTTTACGATACCCACTGGAGGGACTACACGAAGACGTGAATGGAGTAACGGATAAGTCCAACCTCATTTTGGCCGATGTTGTCACTAAATTTAACTCTAGGGATGAGTCCAGGGATTCATGGTCGAGATACATGGAAATGGACAACTCAAAGATAGTTGATAACTTTGTTGGACAGCTGAAATCAACTTTGAAATGTACTTATTGCGGTCACTGTTCAGTCACTTTCGATACATTCTGGGACCTTTCTCTTCCTATATCAAAAAGATCAGGCCAACTTAGACTCTCGCAATGTTTAGATTCATTCACTAGGGAAGAAACTATAGACTGTCAAAATTTATTTAAACATGCTTATAATGTGTCAAGCCCGTGGCCAACCAAATGTAAAAAAGTCACTGTCAAGTCATTCTGACATTTATAGAGTACTGAGACGCAAGTAGCTTTGATTTTATCACAAAACTCATTAATTATCAACTCATAAAAAACGATTTCTTTCACTTGTTGGATAAAATATTATATGCCACTCGTGTGTTATGTTTCCTAAGTCACTGACGGCCTCGTGGTATAAATCTCGCGTGACTAATTTTCAACATAACACACTAGTACCATATTGCATAACTATTAAAGTCTGCAAACAATGTAAAAACAATTCAAATTTGAATGTAACTGAGTCATTCCAATATTTATGGAAAAATGAAAAACATGCTACAACTGATGAATCCGACATCATAGGATCTTCGATATGAAATTCCAGTATATCTCTACCTTCATGATACTCTCAGATGTATCAGCTTGCCTCGAAACGAGTATGTTCAATTATATTCTGTAACGAATTAACATGTTTTATGTTAAGAAAATATAAGTCAAAGACAACGTGTTTCTCAATATTCGCTGGTAGGATTAACCGGCAAGGTCAAAGAGTTTCGATAAAATCCACTTTTAATTTGGTCTTATTTGAACAATATAATGAGTTCGATTACGTGATAGGTGTGCAGAGTAAAAAAAGTTAATTGTATCAATAAAAAATGTCAGCGCATTTGAGAACTTTTTTGGTTTTTGTGGTTTTGGTGGTTGTTTGTGATTCGCAGTTCCAGGATTGGCTCAGAGATTTGAGAAGGGTTTTGAGAATTAGTGACGGTGTTATTGAAGATACCAAACAATTTTCAGACAGTTATGATTTCATTATTATTGGAGCAGGTGTGTTTTTCAAATATATCAAATAGTGCATGCAGTTTGTGTTGTTACGTATATTCGCGTAACTAGTCATTAAAAAATTGTTGTTTGAACATTGTTCCCAAAATATATATATATATATATATATATATATATATATATATATATATATATATATATATATATATATGTTTCGGCTCCGATTTTGGAGCCATTTTCAAGAACTGAAATAGAAAGAAAATTAATGAAAGGTTAAAACGTAATTCTACGCTGAGGTCTCAATCTGCCTACTCCTCAGGTATAATTACGTTAGGTTTTTGTGACTTGACGTCGGGGTCTCAATCTGCCTACTCCCCATGTCTCGTCACTGGTTCTCTCTAAGGTCTCAATCTGCCTACTCCTTCGAGAGAACTATATATATATATATATATATATATATATATATATATATATATATATATATATATATATATATGAAACAGGGATATGATCTCGAGGGAAGTTGTGAATAACAAGAAGGAACATTTTATTGGACTAAGCCCTAGAGGGCTTAGTCCAATAAAATGTTCCTTCTTGTTATATATATATATATATATATATATATATATATATATATATATATATATATATATATATATATATATATATATATATATATATATATATATATATATATATATATATATATATATATATATATATATATATATATATATATATATATATATATATATATATATATATATATATATATATATATATATATATATATATATGTTGAAATGATTCTACATTATTCGATTTCATGAATAAGCTAGCAAAGGAAATTATCATACAGCTGAAAATTAATGTTGAATATGTAGAAATTTAAATATTTCAACTTCCCAATCGAACAGTTGAATCACAGTACCTAGTAATAATAGTGGGGATGAAATAATAATTTTCGTATATCAATATTTCATATCATGAAAATGCATTTTACAATATATTAATTTTTAGAATAGAATGCTCTCTCAAATTTTATTCACTATTTGAATTAAATTAAAGCGCAACATTTCTCCTGGGTGACGGTATGCATTTGATGGGCCTTACGCCTACTGAGGGAGATGAGGCTTTTGTTTGGAAAACAAAAACTATGTAGTAACTTTGTGGCAGTGATTCCTGTATTTTTAATCGATTGATTATTTTTTCTTCGATGGGTCTACATGGATGGACATACTGTGAATAAGATTTAGAATATTTTCCGTTCAATTTGAATGATTATTTTTCAAATCATCTTCTATATCGAACCAAATGATAATACCTGTACAAAAGAGTCTGTGAAAATATGTTTTTCTACAAGAGTGCGTGATTCACCTTATACCCGCACGCAATTTAGTTTGAGAGGTGTCATTTTACCGCACTAGTGCGAGAACAATTTTCCAGCACGCTGATGTCACTTCAAGTGAGTTTTTTCCGCACTAGTGCCGGAAAAATTTTTCCGCACGCGGAAGTTTGTTCAAGAGCGCTCCATAAAAATTTTCAATGTACTTGTAGAAAAAATTTTGATCCCACTGCTTACCCAAACTCCGCTATGCATCGTTCGGGTAACGGAAGTCGCATGCGGAAAAGGTACTTTTGTGGCTTACATCTACACACGTGCGGAAAGTTACTTTCCGCTCATGTGCGGAAAGAAAATCGCACGCGTGTGGATAACCTGTCAATTGCTTAATTTCTGTATATAGATTCACCGCTTAGAGCTATTAAATTGATAACATTTGATCACATAAAACAATCTATTTGAGTAGTTGGTTACCGAAAAAACAACAACAATGCAGTGTAATATTTTCATCTTCAAAATAACAAAAAAAAAGATCCCAGTTGGCTTTCATCTTAAATTTTCTTAAACACAGAATTAGCTAATTCCAAGATAATAAGTCGTAATTAGCTAATTCCGACAAACTAATTCAGAATTCTGACGTAGTATCTCGGAATTAGCTAATTCTGAGTTACTAAGTCCGAAGTCGTGAAAATATGAACGAATGATTATTCGAATTTTCAATTGGTCATACCTAGTTGGTCGTGTTAAAGTGAAATGAGATAAATAAATAATCAGAAATGTAGATTTCGGATGTTGAAAAAAATATTGTTTTGAAATCGGTCGTTGAATAAGAAAATGCGGAGGTAGTGCTGCTCAAAGGACACACTGTACATTCTTTTTTACTTTAAATTTTTTAAAAATATACTCTTCATAAAAATATATATCACATATTTTCAATCGTATACGAGGTTATCTAAAATATTTGAGTTCTCCTGCACAAAAAATTAGTTTTTCTGATAATATCGCACATTGTTATGGGAAAAAGTTGTTCAGACTTGAAAACTACGCTCGGATATCCACAAATAAGTAACTTTTTATAAACGATAAGTTTTTTTCACAAAACTAATATAAATATTTAAATGTAAAAAGTTTAGTTTTTCTTATAGGCGATGAAATTTTCCACTGAAGCACCAAAACCCTAGTATTTGACAAACGGATCAAGATGCGTTTTTTTGCATTCGAATCGTTAGCTCATGTAGAAACTTCGTTTGTATTTTGTTTTAGAGATTTCATGAAAAAAGCAATTGTGCATAAAAAAGGGAATTTTTTCAACTCCATAATGTCAAGTGATGGGAAAAAAATCATATCTGCTACAAAAAAAAACAGAACTGTACGAAATTTTGCACTCGGGGGTTTCTCAGATCGCGGAATCTGAATATATTGTCCAAATTTTCCCCTTCTAGACCTTGAGGTCAGGACAGCATTAGAAACGTCATCCCCTGGAATTCCTGCTCAAGTTTGCAGAGCTTCATCCTCATGCTGCTCAATTCAAGCAACCTGGACTCGATCCAGACGATCTTTTGGAAGGCAGGTGCCATTTGTACTTGGCGATGGCATTTGTACAGGGGATTACGTTACTGGTCAGGTCGTCTGGTGCACCAGGTCATCCGGGGCAGGTCACCGATGTCAAATTCGTGACGAGCGGCCTACAAAACCATTGTCGAGTTTCTCTTGATTTATCACAAGTTAAGCAGGAACTCCAGGGGATGACGTTCCTAATGCCGCCCTAACCTCCAGGTGTACAAGAGGCTTATTTGGACATAATATTCAGATTTCACGATCCGAGAAACCCCCGATTGCAAAATTTCGTACAGTTCGGGTTTTTTGTGGAAGACATGAATTTTTTCCCATCACTTGCAATTATGCAGTTGAAAGAATGCACTTTTTGATTTACTGCATTATTTTTAAATCTACATGAGCAAACAATTCGAATGCAAAAATCCGCATCTCGATTCGTTTGTCTGCGGAAATTTCATGGGTTTTGTGTCAAATTTCCTCGCGTATCAACGTAGTTTCCAATTCTTAATAACTTCTTTCCACAATCATTTTCGATTTTATCTAAAGTAAAGGTATACTTTATTCTTGCTTGAACTTCATATTTTTTACTGAAAAATTTGATGTCTGATGGCTATGTCTCAGGTTTTAGATCACTTAAGAGGACACACTATATTTATAGAGTGCGGCTTTTAATAGTCCCCTCCCCCTGTTAATTGAACGGTTTGACGTACAAACATAAAAAACCGTTTGGAGGGTTTCACCGATACTTCTTTTAGAAATAAAACACATTGTGATTGCTCGATAGATGGCGCGGGGGGGGGGGCACATCAACTAAAAAACTAAAAAAAATTCAATGGCATGGGGGGTCATGTGTTACATCGTTAAAAACATATTTCAGTTGTCTTTTCAACCATTTAAATCTTTTATATTTTCGTTTTTTCACAATATGCATTTGAAATAAGTGCGAATCTAGCGGATCTGAATCTCTTTTCTTACCTGACCACGATAAATTCTGAATGGTTTGATGTGAACTAACGGGACAGATCGTTTTTTGGATGAAACGAAATTCTAAAAATTTTTACACGGTTGGAAAGAGAATGCCATTTAAAATTTTTTAGTTGATGTACCCGCCCCCGCGCCATCTATCGAGCAATCACAAAGTGTTTTATTTCAGAAAGTAGTATCGGTGGAATCCTCCAAACGATTTTTTTATGTTTGTATTTCAAACCGTTCAAATGTTAACTATTAAAAGCCGCACTGTGTAAACTTTTCCACAGTATTCATACAATACTCCATAAATATTTTTGTTTTGTAAATTTCAAGGATCCGGAGGTTGCGTCGTGGCGAATCGACTTACAGAAAATCCGAACTGGAACGTACTCCTGCTGGAAGCTGGCAGAGATGAAACTTTACTCAGCGATGTTCCTTTGACAGCGGCCCTTCAATCCAGCACCGGCTTCAACTGGGGCTACAAGAGTGAAAAACTAAAAACTGCGTGTCTTGGATTACAAAATGGAAGATGTAATATGGCTCGTGGAAAGGCAGTGGGTGGCACTTCCGTTATTAATTTTATGATGTATACTCGCGGAAACAAGTGAGTGCAAAATTACTTAAATAACTAATGACGATTGAAAAAATGCTGATACACAAATATACTCGATGATAAAAGATAAATTATTGAGTGGAATCACTGAGGTATAATGATTATACTCATTGTTGGCTCAGCGATAAGGGATCAACTGTTGAAGTTTAGGCTAGCATCGGACACTGGTTCAAGATCAGGTATGAAAAAATGTTCCTCAAATATTTCGGATGAGTTGTCTAGATGCCAATCCCGGCTTCTAATGATTGCTTAGGATACGAACCGACCACAAAAGGTGGTGCTGTAGGTTTTCCGGGTTTTCCTCAATACGCCAAAATCAGACATTGGTAAATTGCCCCTTAGCGCCACAGGAAATATTAATGATAACGGTCCTCTACAACAACAGGCTATTTCTTCAGGTATATCCTACGAGTGGATGTGAAAAGTATTATTTTTTTTTTTTCGTTAGGAATTGACCAATCAGACCCTGTCTCGAAGCTCCGATACATCCGGAGGGCGCGCTGGTATGCCATTAACTCCAGTAAACACTACCCACCTCCGTGGGGTTAGTGATTACTGGGTCCGAGAATCATGTACCCTAAGTAGGCGAAGTGAACCAACAATTATTATCATGGCAAGCCAGTATGATTTTCAAGTTTGAGAGCAGTATGTTCATCATTCCACCAAGGATAATATCAGAACCACCATTCCAACAGAATCGTTTGGGTAAAGCCTGCGGAGTTCAAAGAGTGGGTCTTGATATATTGTCCCGTTTTCCATCCTCTTTTCGGACGATGTTTGTTTTGCCAGGAGCCGAAAACTCTATTAAGATGAAAATCGTCCTACACTGATGGTCGGGAAGGATTACATCAGGCTTATTGGCTTGTATTTGCCTGATGGTGAAGAATGAGTAATTCCAATATATTCTGCACTTCTCATTCTCCACAACTGACTCAATATCCCCCACATCATAAGACAACTCTGGTGTCTCGTCAATACCGTACGAGTGTCGTAGATGGTAGTACAACACTTGTAGCGCCGCGTTATGCCTGTAGATGCTCACATACTGAGCAGTGAAGGGGATCTGAAATCCTGATAACTTCACAGCCACCCCGTTGTCTGGAGAAGTATAACCGTGGAACAGACGATTTAGGATGCAAGATCATATGAAGATGCATCATTTTGCGTGCTTTCACGTCGAGCTGTCGCAGCTATTCCTGAGTCAATTTCATCACTCCAAAGAAGTGAAGTAGAATTTGAACGGCAAGCATATCAGTTGCTGATACGCGGCAATATTTCACTAAGTACTCTAATGATCAGAAACGTCATTTCAACAAAATGATTTGGGTCAAGCCTGCGGAACTCAAAGAGAGAGTTTCGACATTTGGGTAATATTCCCGGAGTATTAGGCAACACCAGTGTCTTATTTATACCATACGGGTGTCGTTGGTGGTAGTATAACACACATAGCGCCTCGTTATTCCTGTCGATAAAGGCTTGACAAGCTGACAGCAAATGCATTATGGTCTCAGGGGTCCCACGACGCGTTCAGTATCAAAGGTCTGGGACCTCGCCACTATGACAGACCAGGGTGTTGAAGCCAAAGTCTTCGATGGTCTTAAAGAAGAACCGATCATTGTCTAATCCTTATGGTAGCTGCAAGAGTATTTCAGTCTCAGCTTTGACGTGGGCTTTTTGCTGAACGCATTTCAGCCCAGGGCTTAGGTCATCACGTTCAGTGTCAAAAATGAGACCTAGTTCATTAGCTGCATGGGAGTTGTATGAATGATTAATCAATTGATTGATTGTGGAAGATCGTTCAGCAGACTTTCAAATAATTGAATAACTTTGTGAAAAACTAGCTAATATGGGTGACAAATGCAGACTAAATAAAATATCCTACAGGTTATGTTATTTTTCAATTCATGGCCAATTTCCATCGATGAGACGACTTGTTTTTTTTCTTGAATATTGACGCACGTTAAAGCAAAGTATGAAGATTAAGGTTACAGTTAACTCGAATTAGGAGTTTCACTTAATGTACTGTTTGCCCTCGAACACTCCATTCAATTAAACTTTTTGAAATTAGGTACTAAAAACTGCATAAAATGCTCACCTTTATCGAAATGTTCTTGGATCAGAATCGACGTACAGTCAGATTTTTATGGGTAATTTTAATGGCAGCTCAATAGATTTGATGGCTAAGTGATTATTTCCACAATAAATCACTTATTACTATTCTGCAATTTACAAATAACTAAGAAATAAGAGAATATGTACATGTGATGAATATCAACTTATGGACTAGGTATATATAACTATGATCATAGTGTTGAGATGAAAGATTGGTAATAGGGAAAATTTTGTCTGATTTTGATTTTTGTTTTATGGAATTTTGATATTCAAGTCCGATTTTCAATTGATGGATCTTAATGAAAAACTACGAAATCAAACAATTCGGCATAATGTAGGAATAAAATTCTAATATTCCAAACGAAAAAATGAAAATTTTGATTATTAGTTGTTACCAAACAGCCACAGAGACGATAAAATCGGACAAAATCAAATGACAATCAATGAAAAACTATTTATTGAACCGAATTTGAACAGAAAATGAAATAAATACAAATACTGATGGTCAGTTTCAAAAATTGTCTCTCTTAATAATTGGCCCGCCCTCAATTCTGATTCATTTTTCAATTCTTCTTTTATTATTATTGCCACTCTCCTATGTTCTGGAATACTCATTTCACGGCAGGCTTGCCTTATTCTCTCACAAAGTTTTTGTCGATTTTGTGGCCTAGACTTATTAACCTCATTCTTGTCAATTCCCCGAAGTAAAAATCCATTGGTGTTTTGTCAGGAGAGCAAAGAGGTCATTGCTTATATCCAACGTAATGAAAAATGTTCGTTTAACTACTCTCGAGCCATCCAAGAATTATGAACGGAAGTTCCATCTAGCTGAACGTACATTTCTTGTTGCACATTGCGGGGTAGATTTTCAATGATTTCCCATAATTCATCATCAAAAAATTTAATAGTCATTCAGCGTTAATGGTATTATTGAAGAAAAACGGTCCAATTAATTCTGTCACCTAAAATGCTACACCATACACTAACTCTTTTAGAGTATTGGTCCTTACAGTTTACAACCCATTGGGAATTTTTTGTTTAATTTGGGCAGATACTATTCCATTGGTAGTGAACGTAGCCTCATCAGTGAACAAAATTTTTCTTAGGAAATAGATATCCATTATTCAAAAAAATTCCTTATCCCAACAGCAGTAATCTGATCGTTCATATTCGTCACCCTCTTTCAACGAGTGCAAGAACTTTGGTTTAAAATGTTTCATTTTATGACGAACAGATATCTTCTAATGTTCTCTCTACTTATATTTAATTGCTCAGTCCTTTCACACAAACTAATTTGGGGATTGTCACGAACTGAAGCTAAGATATTATCATCATCAAGGTACCTTCGATTTCGATTGTCAATAGCTGGACGATTCCTCAATACACTTCCGGTTCTGCCGTTCCATGTCGACTATGATTTTGTTGCGGATGTTTTCTGTTGAATTCATGAGCAACTTGTCTGCTACTTCGAGCACAATCCCCAAATAACCTTAATATTTAAATTTTCTCGTAAATTAAGACGTTCAATGGGCATTCTGTTACTGTTTTTGAAAAATTTACTCAAACTGACATTTGGTATAAATAGTTCATTTGTTTCCATGACATTCTAGCCCAAATTGAAAACTGTTGAAACAGAAAATATGAGAATTCTTTGAAACATTGAAAATGACGATTTTCAATCCAAAATTATGCGAATGATAATATTCGCAATCAATCACATTCAATATGGAATATTTCCTCAAAATTGAAGACAGGACAGAAAAGAAGACAAAATCCGATTAACTTATATTTGATAAAATAATAATTTTCAATTAATTTTTTTCATTGATTTAGACTACTTTATAATTTCTATAGCTTCTTATTCACAACCAATAATTGGAAATCGCACTTGAATATGAAAATTACAAAAAAATAGGTTTGACGTGTCAAAATAATTTTATTAGCAGCTTTTTCAATTAACTTTTTTCGGTATCACCAACGCGAAGCAAAATATCGAGATTATGTTCTTTTTGCGAGATCGCAGTAGGCTGGGTTTAAAGCTGTCACTCAGGCTGAATATTGCGAAAATTACGGTCCATGAAGTTCTACGTACGTACCAAAAATCAAATGTCAGCTTTCGAAGATGACTAAAATACAGGGGTGTCTTTATCTCAATTGTTTCATACTGTATAAGTACCTACTATTGATAGTAAAGAAATCCTTAAAAGATTTTCTTCAAAGTCTGATATTTTCGTAATCTTGCTGTATCCATGCGAGCAACCGTTAGAAGTCTTTGGAAGATTCTCACGTGAAGAAAACTGGTTCTCGAAATGCTCATTTCAGAATGTGTATGAAATACTGTGTGGTTGAAGGAAAACAAAATATTTCATACATCTTTTTTTAAGATTGGATTTCGATTCATGGGCCGCAATGGGAAACAATGGTTGGAGCTACGAAAACGTCTTTCCATATTTTCTGAAATCCGAAAACTGTACCCTTTGTGAAGAAATTGATGAAACTTTCCACAATAAAACAGGATATCTGAATGTGGAGCACCCAGGTTATGAAAGTCCATTCGTGAAGTTGTTCGTAAAGGCAGGCCATGATATGGGATACAGAAACAATGATCCAAATGGGAGATTTGGCCTAGGTAATTATTAATTCATTTATTTAGCGGAACCAAATGGTTGCACGTCCAAAAATAGCAAACATTTTTATCTATCTACAATACTTATCTATGTACAATAGGTACCAAAAATCCCTTCATGAATTCCCTAAAGTGAAATTTCCATAATGATCGTAATTTCAAAGTTAAAATCAATCCACGTGGAATATATTGAGAATAATATTTTCTGTCACCTGAATTTAGATTTTTCACCAATCAGCAATACCCGAATTATAATATCTATTCCCCAGTAACATATCAGTCATTACAAATGAAAACGGTCTCTAACTATGAAACACTAAATTAATGTAAAAATGTAACTCATATAACAGCCTAGTAGGCAGGATTGAGAATTCTCTCATGAACAAAGAGATTGCACTCACAGCGTTTCTTGACGTAGAAGGGGCGTTTGATAACGCATCATATGCGTCCATCACATCAGTCCTCACAAAAAGAAACGTTACTCCAGCCCTGAACCAGTGGATATCTGCCTTGCTTGGCTCTAGGGTAGTACAAGCCTCCCTGTTCGGGGACACAATGGAGGTAAGGGCTACGAGGGGCTGCCCTCAGGGGGGAGTACTGTCCCCTCTACTGTGGAATCTCGTAGTGGACGGCCTCCTTGTAAATCTTTATCGGAGAGGAGTATTTGCCCAGGGCTATGCGGACGATGTCGTCATAATGGTCAACGGGAAGTACATGGGGTCTGTGTGGAGTTGATGCAATCAGCCCTTACAGACCTACATACGTGGAGCACGAGGGAGAACCTTGTGGTCAAACCCCAAAAAACCACAATAGTTCCTTTCACCAGGAAAAGAAGGAAAAGAAACCTGGAGACCAACAGAGCTCTTCGAATCTTTGGTAAAAGTGTACAGATGTCAGGAGAGACGAAATACTTAGGGATGAACCTGGACTCAAAGCTCACCTGGAACAAACATCTGGAAAAAGTGCTGACAAGAGCAAGAACATCATTAATGATGGCCAGACGCTCTTTTGGCAAAACATGGGGACTCTCTGGCTATACACAGCAATTGTTAGGCCCTCGATATCGTACGGAGCCCTGCTGTGGTGGCCAAACGTAGAACAAGTGACAACCAGGGGGAAGCTGGCTAGTTTACAAAGACTGGCCGTGCTCGGAGTCACTAATGCTATGACCAGCACATCGACAATTAGCTTGGAGGTAATCCTGAACCTCCCTCCCCTGCATCTGCATATTGCTTTGGAGACGAGGATAGAAGCATCCAGGCTAAAATGTCTGGGCCAATGGAGGGGCAATAAACAAGGCCACTCCACTTTACTGGAGGTCATAAGAATCGACACGTCTGAGATGCCGTCGGACAAAATGACTCCAACATACTCCTTTGATATAGGATGGGGAAGCAACATCAAGGGCTATAACAATGCTGTCAAGAGGACAAATCTGGTACACGGATGGCTCAAAGACTAGCAATGGAGTTGGGGCTGGAATATACGGGGAGAGACCGAGGAAAGACATCAGCATAGCCTCGGTACTCAAACCTCTATATTCCAAGCCGAGGTAACGGCAATCTCCGTCTGCACGAGAGAGATTCTAAGGAGGGGTTCTAGAAACCAACTCATAACAATTATCTCCGACAGTCAGGCGGCGATTGAAGTCCTGCATTCATGCAGGTTCACTTCCAAACTGGTTTGGGAGGCACACCAAAACCTTAACGACCTGGGAGCACAGAACAGCGTGAAACTAGTCTGGGTACCAGGTCATAAGGGGATCCAGGGAAATGAGAGCGCAGATGCCCTAGCAAGAGCGGGAGCAGCAACAACTCTCATTGGACCAGAATCTGCCTGCGGAATCCCGTTTGGGGATATCAAGCAGGACACAAAGAAATGGGTTTAAAACCATCATCAATCTATCTGGGAGAGTGCCTCAGGCAATACTCACGGAAAAATGATGATGATGGGGCCAACCGACCGGCTATCAAGACACCTTCTTGAACTAAGACGAGACTCCCTCAGGAAAGTGGTAGGACTGACAGGCCAATGCCATTTGAGAAAACACCTGCAACGGTTGGGGATACATCAAGGGTCCACACAATGCAGATTTTGTGAAGAAAAGGACGAAACAGCCTCCCACATAATGTTTGAATGCGAAGCTCTGGCTCGCATGAGGATGGACATCTTCGGACACCACGGTGCAGAAGATATCATCCCGCAGAAAAACCTTGTGAGGAGTCTCCTGGAGTTCATTGAAAGATCCGGAGTACTCACGAGATAGACCTGACAGCGGGGTGCAGAAAGGTTCTATACAGAACCACCTGCATTTCAGCCGCTGGCTAGCCCCGCCATCTAATAATACTAATAAAATAAATAACTCATATTATTGTTTGATCAATTTTTCATAGCCTAAGTACAAGGTTTGTCCTCTACAAAGTAAGTTACCGGCAGCAATAATACATTTGTATGGAAAATATTAGATCTGTCACCTATTTCACCGATTAGTTCCTAAAATTAGCAGAGGTAAGGTTTGAAGACCGGTTGTTGTGTAAATGGATTGCATTCAACTTGAATTGCAAGATTAGTTTGGTAAGGATTCCTATTTCAATTCAATAAATTATTATTATTAATATATTATAATAGGTTAGATCATTTTTCCCTTATTTTCTCAACACTGAGCCAAAAATATAACTGTTTTTAAAGAATTTGTATTTTTATTTATCTTCCCATACCTGCTTATTACAACAATTACACATTATCATCTACTTAATTGCCATAATTTTAATTGTTTTGAACACTTCTTGGCAGATCTATTATTCTGAAAATGAATCTAATTATTCCGTGTGATTGTACAAACATTTATCGATAATCGTTTTGAAATAATTTGGTGTTGAAAGGTTGGTGACAAATATATCATTCTGAGAACAAATCTATTCATTTGATAATCAAAACTGCATTAATTTGATCACCGATCAAATCACACTCAAATATATGTATACTATTTGAAGAAGCCATTGTTATAGCAAACGTATGCTATATGGTGCTCAATTCTGATATGAATGATAACAAAGATAAGATTTCATTCAACTTCATGGCGTGAAAGAATACGGGGTACCCTTCTCTCCAAGCGTTTCCACCAAGTGGAAAATTTGAGGCAAACATATCTCAGAAAACAACTACTTCCCTGGCTAATACCACGACGGACATTGAACTACATCTGACAGATATTTGTGCAACGTTCTTCCAAGGAAACCCAATTGCAAGTACTTGTAATTAAACAGAAGATTATCCTTCATTTGGCTGCGAATGACCACCTGCAGACATGCATGTTTCGAGGTTTATTGCCTCTCATCAGTGACAGGGTATGTCGGACAACGTTATAATTATCCTGACACTGCCAAATGAATAATAATCAACCGTTCAACTAATATTTTCCCACGGATAACCCTACGATTCACAACAAATTTGATCGCAGCGCCATCCGTAAGAAACAAGAGTCTGTGCTACCTGGGAGTGTTTTGTCTTGTTTCTTACTTACTTTGTTGTGAATCGTAGGGTCATTCGAGGGGGTGATATTAGTTAAACGGTTGATTATTATTCATTTGGCAGGGATAGGACAATTATATTGTTGTCCGACCTACCCTGTCACTGATGAGAGGCAAAAAACCTCGAAACATGCATGTCTGCAGGTGGTAATTTCCAGCCAAATGAAGGATCATCTTCTGTTTAATTACAAGACAAGCACTTGCAACTGGGTCTTCTTGGAAGAACGTTGCACAAATATCTGTCAGATGTAGTTCAATGTCCGTCGTGGTATAAGCCAGGGAAGTTTTCTGACAGATGTTTGCCTCTAATTCGAATTAATACAACTTCATGGCACTTTTTAAAGCTGTATAGTGAATACACCAATAATAATAATCGATTGTCAGATCTAATATCAACGAAAACTTAAAACTGAAAGTGGTAGGGAAAAATAGTAAGCGAGGATAAGTATCATCCAGCCCTACTTTTAGACATCAGAACCATCACCTTCACACGCATGTCATCAGCTCCTCCCATTCTTATGTTATATCAAAAAAAAATTACCTTTTGAAGGCCAATTTTTTAACAATGTACCAACTATTAGCCAATATGAATAACGTAAATTTTGCCTGCCATAATATCAACTATGCACTGCATAACATTTGATCAAACTGTTCCTCTAAAAACAATCGAACTCATAGATTCCCGCTCTGGTTCTGATTCGGAAAAAAGAGCAATCTCATAAAACCTACCAAACATTTAAACATTCATTTATTATTCATTCTGGAGTTTCATCCAGAATGAATAAGATTATCAACCGTAATGTCCGTAATTTTTATAGCATGACACGTGTTTCAGTAACCAAGTCCCCATTTTTCACAGGAAAATTCGATGAAACAAATTTCTCCTATTATTTATTATACTTTGTATCTGTACCTAGATATCTTGATTATAATCTATCTTAAATTAAAATTACACTATTGTCTTATTTACTAACAGGTTATTCAAACGGATTGAAAATGGTTGTTACATAATGTTAAATAAATTAACAAGTAGATTATTAAACATACTATACTATAAACAACTAATAGGTAATAATTCCCTTACGTTCACTTATTTAAATCCTTTCGTATCCATCCAGATTAATATGCCTAAATAATCTTAATGAACTGAAGTAAACAAAACGGTTTCGTTGCTGATTTGTCTGTTGACTTCCACATTCTTCTCCATCGAATGTCATTTCAATACATTTAATAGGCTTATTCACAAATAATTCATTTGATAAGAAGAAATACATAGAATATGAAAGTTTTCAGTCCACTTTGTATACCCCTAATTCCGGTGTTCCTTAGGGTTCAAATCCAGGACCACTTCTATTCCTAGTATTTATTGATGATTTAGCGAAAAAACCTAACTGCACAACACTTTAGTATGCTGAAGACCTGAAGTTATCCAGAGTTGTCGAAGATTTTACCAACTCATGTTCTCATTATCATTTCCAATTAAATATTTTGGAATGTTAAACTCTGTAGTTTTCTAAATAAAAAAGAAACAATTGAAACAATAGAGATCAATTGGGACACAGAGACAAGAGATCTTGGGATTAAGTTTGGCTTTGAATTCATATTTTCTCTGTCAATTGAGGAGTTATATCGTTAGCCAATAAGAATATGGGGTTTATTGTGATGAGTATTGTTGGAAAAATTCTTACATTGTTTTATACGTTCCAAACTTGAATATGGGACACATTATTAACACATACTATCACACATCAAATTATAATTTTATTTCGTGCATGGCATCACACGTTAAAAGGTAAGGGCTACGTCTTCCCTAGCTCGCATAAGTCTCTGACTTCTGAGGGTTGCTCGCAAGGGTGCAGCCGGTTGACGCAAATAACAATTTTTTTAACAATCTCTGCGCCTAACATTTTTGTATGAATATTTTCACAATAAAAAGCCGTCTCATCTATTCTTGAATTCAGGCGAAAAATATAAAATTTGATTCTTTGTAAACGTAAGGTACACGGAATATTATTGTGTAGTAAATTGAAAAGAAATGATACCTACTGTCAGAAAGAGACGACGAGTGTTCATAAAAATTGGATCGAACCGATTCAAATAATAATAATAATAATAATAATACTCCCCCATAAACACTCGTTGACTGTACCCAAAGGCATAGCCTGTGTGGCTAGAGGACGATTATCATTATTATTTTCCGTGGCGCTTCGAGGCGACTTACTAATGTTTTAAGTGATGTATTTACTTTTCATCTGTAGGAAAACCCGGAAAACCTACAGCACCACCTCAGTTGGTCGGTGTGCACTTCAAGCTAGAACTAGACGAGATTGGCATTTAGACAACTCACAATACACTTGCTTTTCAACAAGAAGGCATGAGGTCGCCTATCCGATATAAAGAAAAATTCTCTTGTACTACATCGGGCTCGAACCGATTATCGCTATGCTGGAGTTTCGAACAGCCTGTGCATTAGATCGCTAAGCCACCGACCGATAAATTGAATAAATCAATGCTTCTTTGAGGATATCTTTGTACTTATTCCAAAAACTTCCTTTTATCAGCTACTATACAAATTTCATTTCACATTAATATATGGGATACTATACCATTGCCCCATATTCGATTTTGGAACTCACATATGCATAAAATAACGTAAGGATTGTCCCAACATTGTGAAAGTCCCTAGTGCTCCCTCCTCCTATTGGCTTACGATACAATTTTTATTTTGTCTACGTGATCCTATTTACGACATTATCATTCCTTCGGTAGAGAAACTCTGTTCTCTTTTTTCTAGAAAACGATATCATGGAACATTTCTGAATATTTGAACATAAAAGATTTTGGGAACACCAATAATTCTACTTTCGAAAATGTCTGCAGTCTGTAAGGTCTTCGAAAACTTGAGTAACTTCAAATCATCGGCATATAAAAAATTCTAACAGTTAATTTGTTTCGCTAAATCATCAATACATAATAGGAATAGAAGTGGGAACACCGGAACTAGGAGTTTTCAAAGGGGACTGCATTGCTCACTACCAAATGAAAAATACTGAAGACAACGTAATGTCAATGCAAAACTTGTATTCTTTGACGTTTTTGTTATTGAAAGACATATTTTCATCAGTTGCTGTTTTTTTTCAGGTTTCTCCAAAGTTCAAGCAACTCTGAAGCAAGGAAGAAGATGCAGCGCAGCGAAAGCCTTTCTAAAACCAATTAGAAGCAGGCCTAATCTGCATATATCAATGCAATCAACAGTAACCAGAATTCTGATAGACCCAACATCTAAACAAGCCTACGCAGTGGAATTCCTCAAGAATGAAAAGAAGTTAGTTATACACGTCAAGAAAGAGGTCATATTGAGTGCTGGAAGTATTAACAGTCCCCATCTCCTCATGTTGTCTGGTGTAGGACCAAAAGACCATCTAAAACAAGTCGGAATACCTCTCATTCAAGATCTCAAAGTTGGATACAACTTTCAGGATCATATGGCAATGTCCACTTTGGCTTTCATGGTGAATGAAAGTGTAACAGTATCCGATTTAACTGTTCAGAATCCCATAGATGTCTACAATTACATTGCACGAGGTAAGTTTTAAATTATGGAATTCAATGATCAAAATACTGAAATATTACTCTGGGACACATCGGCTGATCTGTTCCAAAACACAGTATCCAACATTTTTTCAGAAAATGAAGTTTCAATATTTTTGGATATTCTGTGTTAAAGCGCATCTTTCAACCCGACCTGTTTGTTGATAGCTGTACTAATTTCAGAGATATGACATACCCCTAACCTTCAAATCAAGCAAAAACACTAAAACTCGTTTTTTTCTCAATTTTGTTTTTTTCACATACTGGGTTTTGGAATGGTGCAGCCGCCATGTCTAACACTTTCTTTGGGTTCCTCTAGAGTTTTTCCGACCACGGTTATCATAATTTTGTCAAAAAAACATAAGTACTTTTCCATTATCCATGTAACGAGGACCAAGTACAAACAACACTGGAAACAAAATGGACCCCTTTGGAACTCCATGAAATGCAGGCCATAGACAATTAATGCTCAATTCATACCGGAAGTATTTCACGTGATAATGATATTATACTGATACCATTCGAAAACTATCAGGTGAATGTGAAATAGTTTCCTTTATCGATATCTTGATACACACATTCAGATCGTTGGTAAGTTGCAAAATCTCAGAATTTCTATTTCTGAAACCATGTTGGCTAAAAGTAACTGGTTCATATTGTTCTTCAGCCTTTTGCTAACTTTGTCAACCGGCTGTATCTCCTTGATTTTCATGAGCAACCCTCAGAAGTCTTTGAAGAACTTGTGCGAGCTATGAAAGTCTTACTTCCAACGTGTGATCCCAAAGTGAAAAAGTAGTATATGATAATTTCACATGTTTTGAAAAAATTACTTTCTGTAACAAAAGATTCAGCCTATGTGCAAAAGGCGAAGCGATACTTTTACTAACATGATTCATCAATTTTGTTGATGGTTTATTGATATCCCCACAGTCCTGCAGTTTCTCGTATATCAAAAACTTGAGGAACACAGATTGGATGTTAAGTTGAGGGTGTCCCAAATTGTAAGATACTTTGTATATGATTTGTATTTGCATATTTCGATATTCTATAAGAAGTTGCTATGGTTAACAGTTTTAAAACATTAAAAGATATAGGCAAAAGAAGAAATTCTAAATTTTAATTTTTTCATGGATAACTCCAGAACCACAGAAGCTTGATCAGATTTTTTTGTTTCACGTAATTGACCTATGAAATACGCAACTTTGCCCATATTTAACCACTCCTCTATCTTTTAGCGTTACCGAGATCCTGATGCATAGAATAACTATTAAGGCCCAAAATTATACATTAAATTGCTCAGGTGTTGTGAAAGAAAGAGCCAGGTATCAAAGAACAGCAAAGAACTGGTTATTGAATTTTTTTTTATTCTTCCAAAGAATTGTTTGATTTTTGATCTCTGTTCTTTGATCTGAAATCCTAGTTCTAATATTTTTAAGGAAGCATTATATTTGATAGCTACAGTATTTAACTGTCAAGCAACTTTCGATAAACTGACAAAACTGACGAATCCTATACATACAATTATTGTATTTTGAGAATATTATTGAAGACTTTTTTCCTCTTGTGAATTTTCGAGACAGGCCCTATTTCAGTAGCTTCGAGACTTCCGAAGTTCGCGCTGGATCATTTGCTTCAATAACCACTTCCCACGCCGTGGGAAAAGTGACTATGACGACTCTCTGCATTCATCCGGCTAACATTTCTACCATGTTACGGCAAGCCGGTATGATTTTTAGATTCGACCCCTATCATCGGAACCACAATTTTAATATAATGGTTTGGGTGAAGCCTGCTGAGTTCAAAGAGTAGATCTCGGAATTTGGTCCGTTTTTCCTCCTCTTTTGGGACGATGTTCGATTCACCATGAGCTGAAAAGTCAATGACCAAAATCGTTTCAGTCTGTTGGTCGAAGGGGGCTACATCAGGCGTATTGGCTTGTATCAGCGCGAGGATAGAATAAGAGTAGTTCCGATAGATTCGGCACTCGAGGAATATTATCATTATTGTTAATCTTCATGAGTAATGTTCTATAAGTGATAATCAGCCCTATACTGTATCACTTCCGTTAAAAATAACTTCACCGTTATTCGCCATTTCCGTTATATTACTATTGCTTGGTAATTATTATTCATGAGTAATGTTCTATAAGTGATAATCAGCCCTATACTGTATCACTTCCGTTAAAAATAACTTCACCGTTATTCGCCATTTCCGTTATATTACTATTGCTTGGTAATTATTATGATTATTGTCATCAGCCTACTGTCAAGCATCGCCTTATACTGATCCCTACTACAACGGTATTACTGAAAACAGTAAAATCGCTCATCAGTTTTCTTCTGCAAATTCTGATATTAACTTTCATTGTAGGAAAGGGTCCATACACAATTCCAGGAGGTGCAGAAGCGTTAGCTTTTGTCAAAACCAAATATGCACCTAGTAGGAACGATGACTACCCAGATATGGAGCTCGTTCTAGGAGCTGGGGCCCTCAATGGGGATGTTTTCGGAAGTTTTCGCAATTTGTTGGGAATATCAGACAGAACATTTCAGCAGGTCTATCGTCCACTGATTGGAAAACCATCTTTCAGTATCGCTACAGTTTTGTTGAAACCCAAGAGCCGTGGCAGGATCATGCTGAGAGACTCGAATCCTTTGCATTGGCCGATTATTGATCCCAATTATTTTGCAGAAGAGGAAGATGTTGCTACCATGGTTGAGGGAATAAAAATGGTAAGAAAAATATTTGCAGTCAGTTAATATATTGGTCACAAATATCTAAGTGGTGATTTTCCATGAATCGTTAATTCGCAAAAGAAAACGGTAACAAGATTTTGAAAATGAAAAATTACTCTGAGTTACACTATCAGTTATCTTTTGCACAATGAATGAGATGAGAATCATATTTGTACGATGGCGTAGATGGGCCTCTATTATTCAAGTTTTTATTTACGTTTATTCTGAAATACTGAGTCTAAATTCCGACTTTGTATCCCAGAATTAGCTAATTCCGAGATACCAAGTGAGAATTCCAACACAGACACAGAATCAGCTAATTCCGAGATACTGAGTCAGAATTGCGACTACCATCTCAAAATCTGCTAATTCCGAGATACCAAGTGGGAATTCTGACTCAGTAACTCAGAATTAGCTAATTCCAAGATGTTAATTCAGAATTCTGACCTAGTATCCCACAATCAGCTAATTCCGAGATACGAAGTCAGAATTCCGACTTAGCATATCAGAATTAACTAATTAATTCTGACTCAGTATCTCGGAATCAGCTTATTTTCAGATACTAAGTCGGAATTAGCTAATTCTGAGATACTAAGTCGGAATTAGCTAATTCTAAGATACTAAGTCGGAAATCTGACATAGTATCTCGGATTTAGCTAATTCTGAGATACTCAGTCGGAATTCTGACTTAATAACACAGAATAAGCAAAAATAATTTTTTTAATCAATAGGTGGCTCTTCTACGCCTTCGTAAGAAGGTATAAATAAACCACAAACAAAAGTTTAACATTATACGAATTAAAAATGATCCATGTATTCTTTGACAGACTGGAAGCAAAAACCAAAAAAAATTCAGAAAGTCCAGAACGTTTTCAAGATTTATTTAAAGCTATTTTTTATATTATTTTCAAAATGTTTAGTGTTATAGTCATGAAGGTCTGATAGCTTGATCAATGAAATTGATTTTTATGAATTTCTATGAGATTGACAATGATCTTTATAACCAGAGTTTCCTAGTAGGACACTGACAGCTTTTTTCACCAATTTGAATTTTTTAAATTAACTGTTGTGTTGCCCCAGAGTATTACAGGGTGTTATGTAGAAACGTGGCCAAACTTAGAGGGGTGTTTTTTTGAGTGTTTCAAGACGAAAAGTTCATATGAACATAGGTCCGGTAATGCTTTGTTTTCAAGATACGGGGTGTCAAAATTTTCAAAAGAAATCGTCGTTTTCGTATGATTGTTATTATTATTGTATTAATTTTGATAAATATTCAAAGACTGGTATAGATTATTTATATGAAAAAAAAAACAGTAACACCTCAGTTTTTGATAGTTTAGTAGTTGAAATGTTTTATTGTGTTGTCCCATAGACTTGCAATATAGAGAATTTTATGTTTTTTCTCAAAACCAAAACAAGATATAAAAAAAATTCTGAAACTAAAAAAGTTGTAGATTTAGTTACTAAATGTGAAACGAATAAAAAATTGGAAAAAAATCCGTGGCGCACAATTTTTTTGTCAAAATCATTGGTTACGGTGCCTTACGGAACGCCGTGGGACATGGTACTCTTGATATAGTTAGGGCTTAATCAGTCCTTAACGACCCTTGATAATACTCCCAAATTTCAATGAATTAGATTGAAGGATTATTAAGATATTTACGAAAAACACTTCTTTTGGAAATTTTGACACCCTGTATCTTGAAAACGAAACATTACCGGACCTACGATTATACAAACTTTTAGTCTTTGAATCATTCAATGAATCACTCCTTCAATTTTGGCCACGTACTTACATAACACCCTGTATAACACTAAAGCTAATGTGAGAATGAAAAAGGGAGAAAAACGTTAATATTAGAGTATCGCAACTAGTTGCATTATTCATTTGACGTTATAAAAAAAAGTGTTCTACATAGCTTTCTGTTCAATTGGTCGAAATGACAAGTCCAAGTGAGGGTACTATCGACAACCATTCCAAGTAATTTAACGCTGTAGTAGACCTCGTTGAAAACTGTAACTATTGCGTTTTATCTGTTTTCAGTTTGAGTCGATTTGTTACGAACCAAGTTTCTGTGTTCTCACCGACTTTGATAGTTCAAAGACATTTTTGTAAATGAAAGTAGTGTCATCAATAATCAAAACAGATTTATATGGCTGCATATTATAGTAACTGATGTCATTTACGTCAATTTTATGAACAGAAATGGAAGAACACCTCCAGTTATCGACAGTACCTGTCTCATCCGCTTCAGCTGTCTTCTCGATATATAGATGGCGTGTGAGTTGGATATGAAAATGGCTACATTAGTAATAAGGTTGTAGATATCGAATGTAATTCAAAATACAATCAACATTTGCAGTTCGTATACAAAACAAATACATTTTCAGTTTGGTGATTTCTTTACTCAAGATCAGTTTTTCTACTTTTGGTTATAATTGACTATACAAAGTATCATCATTCAAGAACAAACATAAGGATGTTGGTCAAGAAATAATTATCACATCTTATTGATACAAACCGATTGCAAACTATTTCACAAGAATATGTTATATTATTATGCAATTCATCGCAATGAATTGGGTTCCTTCAGGTAACACATCAGTTATGGTCGTTTAGTTTATTTTAGTATTTCTTGTGGTAGAATACTTAAGAAGTTTGATTCTGGGTAATGTGAATTGTTTCCAGTTGCAGTAATAGTAATTGTATTTATCGACATGTGTCGAATGGTCATCGACCTAGGTCCTTCAGCTGAAAAGGTTGTTGTATGCTTTGTTACTAACTACATGTGCCACATAAGGAGCAGCACTGTTGAATTGAACCCAACAGTGAATGTTGGCCGACTTGATTTTGAATATCATCTACTAATTCAATCCAAGGAAAAAGTCTTGCCTCAGCCAGGAATCCATCCATGCCCCAAAGAACCAGGACTAGAACCAAAAGAAAAAGGATTTTTTTAATTCAATTGGGTGCCCTCACCCTCGCTGGTGAGGGCACCATAAGTTTTCAAGCGCGAACATTTTTATATCTTGAGCCTTGACAGCTATCAAGACAACTTATACCTACACTGAAGAAAATCGGTCCTAGTATTAATCCTTGGAACTCACCACGGCCCATTTATAAAGTTCCAATATCAAAAATTCCACGAAATACTCAGGAGAAAGTGTCGCTTGCCTTATCAAAAGCTTTCGATAAGTTGAGAAATGTATAAGATACATGATACATCTCAGGATATTGGAGAGTCCTCTCTTTAAGTCTTTTGTTTCTTGATGTGGAACTTGAGAACGATTATAGAACAATCGAAACGTCGCCACCGTGACCTAAACCGTAGACAATTGATTCATCTATCATTTGGGCAAAGGAAGTCCAAAATGATTTTACTCAAACCTAATTTTGTGTGCTAGTTTATAATCCGACATTACATATTTGACATACAAATTGTCGGAAAATTTCATTTTGAAGTTCACTATTGTATATTCCCATCTAATTAAGCTGCCATTTTACTGGCGCATGGCCAGTCGTGAAACTCAGGATTTTCCCCCAGCATTCTCTGATATCCTGGTAACTATATAGATCAGCTTAACGCGGTTCCAGACTACCAGTGTTTTAAGTTTCATATTGCATGTCAATACTAGTCGAGATGTCACTTCCTGATTTCTCATTGCATTTATTGTCCAATGAATAGCTAGAGTCAGTCTTTGGGTTTTTTGAATGTACCCCTGTACCTGCACCATTTTCAGTATTGGATTCGTCTTCAAAATTATGTCAAGATCGGTATTTTCCCATTCAGTTATATCTGACAGGCAAGTATCTGGAGCTTGCTTAGTCTTGTCATATTCCTCCTTTTTCCAAAAGACCGTCTGATAGTCAGGTCTCTGCTTTTTTAGTTACCTTTTTCAGATGTTGGTTCCAGGTCACTTTCGACTCTAAAATCTTCCTACGGTATTTGACCTCCCCATTTATCTGTGCTGATTTTGAAAGTTTCAGTAAGGCTTTGATTCGTACATCTCAAACGGCACTGCATCTGTTACTCGAACCCGCAACTATGCTTTTATCAATAAATTTCATTTGCAGACTAGGGAAACTACCCGAGTGAATGTTGCTGGAGAGCAAACTCTAGAGGTGAACAAGAAAAACCATAGTTCAGTATTTGATGTTCAACTGAAATTTTACTTGGTATTCTTAACAACTTATAGCTATGTAGAAACAATGACATATGACGGTGGGAAGAAATGAAATACTCTATTCAGGAAGGCAGTTTTTTCCGATTGACGTCTGGCTATCAACAGCAGTTTAATAACAACGAACTGTATAATGTTTTCTGTTCTGATTACAGTTTGGCAGAATTCAGAACGGCTTAAAAAGTTCAAGAGAGATAGGGACATTGCTACTGTGTCTGGCAGTCCAAAAAAAAATTGAAGTTGAATAAATTATTTCTGTTCCACTCTATTATTTTTTAATTCATCGCCAACAAATTGAGATAAATGTAACGAGCTGAAGCCAGAAACAAATCTGAATGAACTTATGGATATAATCAAACATTTCAAAAACAAAACGTACAGCGGTATTGACAATATCTCAATAAAAATATTTGAAAACTACAATTGTTGGTCGACCTTATCAATAATTCTTTTGCCGAGGGAATTTATCCCTCCTTTCTCAAAACTAGTATTGTGATTCCTCTCTATAAGGGTGGCGATACAAATGACCCATCAAATTTTAGAGCTATCTCACTTATTCCATCGCTTGTAAAATTGATAGAAAAACTTGTCAAAACTAGGGTGGTGGAATTTTTGACTCTGCACAATATTTAGAATGCTCATCAATTTGGATTTCAGAGCAATAAAAGTACAGGAGATGCTATCTTTCACTTTCTGAAAGAACTCTATTCTAGTTTGAACGTAAAGGAAGTGAGTGCTGCAGTATTTTGTGATTTGGCTAAAGCCTTTGACTGTGTCAATCATGAAATACTGCTGAGCAAGCTTCATCTCTACGGCTTCAGAGGTCGAAGCTTCAATTGGTTTGAGTCATATCTGAGTGGAAGGACCCAAATTGTGAAAACTAATAATCTCTCAGATATTGGGTTCATTAAGCATGGTGTACCGCAGGGATCTGTTCTTGGTCCTATCCTATTCCTGCTGTACTTTAATGACCTTCTGAATTTAAACATAGAAGGTGTGTTCACGGTTTTTGCAGATGATACAACAATATTGTGGCATGACAAGAATTCGAACGATCTTTACAGAAAAATTACTCGAGAGATTGTGAGAGAATGGTGTAACTCGAATATGCTTTTCTTTAATGTATCCAAAACAAACCTACTATCATTCCATTGCGATATACTAGACATCCCTTTAGGGAATAACATAATATTATCTACATCCTCCAATAAATTTTTAGGTATTCATATTGACAGTGACCTCATCTTCCAAAATCATGTTATCATGCTTAGTAAAAGGCTATCCTTTGCGTGTAGTATCGAATGAACTGGGAATGCCAACTGCAAAATTAGTTTACCATGCGCTATTTGAATCACACGCTAGTTATGGCATAGCGTTTTGGGGAATTTCAAGATGATTTTCATTCTACAAAAGCGTGCCGTTCGATATCTCTGCGAAGTTGGGCCTAGAGTCTCTTGACTAGGGTTAAAATGAGCGGGTCTGCTTGGCCCTTCACTGCAACCCGGTAGAAACAGTTCAACGTTTGAAAAATTACTAGACAGTTCACCGTTGACCTAGATGAAAACATAGTTGTATACACAGTAATCATACTATAAGTAAAAAAATAAATTAGTTCAAACCGTTAAGAGCATTTGCATAACACAAATATATATTTTTTCATTGCACTTACTTTCATGTCATGCAAAGAGCTCGTTAATGAATTCATACCAAGACCAATGTATACCAAATGTATACTGAGAAATATTCATATTCATTTTTCAAGATACTGTTTTTCAAATCCGATCGTATGCAGTATTCGAGTTTAGGGGAAGACAAAACTTTCAATTAAAATCAGCAGTTTCACTCTACTTGCATGAGACCAAAATTTTCCAAAGCATCATTTTGATAAACGCAGAATTCAAATAACCAATTTCTCAGTCAAAATATCCTAAATGGGTACCTATATATTTAACCAAATATATCCAAGCACCATAGAGGTCATGGAGAGTTAGAAGTATTTGCATAAGGTGAATTGAATGCTAGAATGCCCCAAAGACCTTCAAAAGATCGAATTCTTTATACAGCAAATATAGCTGAATCATCCTGAAGAGTACGTGATATTGTCAAGGAAGACATCATCACCCACCTAAAGATTACCAAATCACCTTCAATGTCAGTTTTTTCACGGAATCAGATAATTGAACTTCGTTAGGTCGATGGTTTCACAATCAACACGCCAGAGAAAAGTTGCGTGAATGTGATGTCAAGGTGAAGTTCGTTGTCACATCTGCATGGTTTTACCAATTAACATAATTGTTGTGGTAATTAGGTAATTTAAATTAATTTAAAAGCTTGTCTGTTGATAATTTCAAATATAAACAACTATCAGCAAACGATCATGCTTCTTTGATGATTTATTAATTTTTATTGAAGCAGCAGTATAGTGCCTATCAACGTTGAAAGAAATGTATGAGTTGTTTTTCTGTTTACTGAATATCGTTTTATGAGAATGATCTGGGTATGTATATGAAATACTGAGAAGTTGTGTTCCCTTTTTTCTGTATATGATTATACTTGGACATTACTTTGAAAAAAAAAATACAATAACAAAAGACCATTGTTTTCGAAGTTAAAGAATAATAAAAAGAATCCCATCTGAGGAGGAATTTCAGACCAAAAACACCCGATTTTGAAAGAAGTTGTCATTGAAGCTATAAGATTCTGCTGAATTTAAGGTTCTTGAGAATAAAATTAGCTTTTAGTTGCCGATATGAAATTATGATCAATATAATTATCGTGAATGAGAATGAAAGGAACAGATGAAAGTGTTGTGATGATGAACATTTTTGGATAAATTATGCATCAGCTTAGGAAATTGTTCATTCAGTTAGTCACTTCCTACGTCTGAGGGGTGAGTGATTACTGATCCCGAAATTCATGTGCGAAGTGGACCAAGGATGACGGCCATCTTTTCGGACGATGTTCGTTTCGCCAAAAGCTTAAAACTCTATAACATCAGTCGTCTGACTCTAATGGTCGAGGAGGACTATATCAGGCTTGTTGGCTCATAGCGCCGCGTTTATACCCGTGGATATGGGCTGAGTCCATATACGTATACAAGCAGACAGCATTATGCATTAAAATCTCAGAAGCCCAACGACACGCTCTGCATTTAGTGCCGGGACCTCTATGTCCATCCCACGACTCTGATAGCGGAGTATTGAAAACACTGTCCTAGCAGTTCATTCTTCTTGAAAATATACTCATGCGTTGGCTTATCCTTGTGCAGCTGCAGGACTACCTCGGTCTACGCAGCTTGATGTGAGCTTTTTGCCCCACGGAATTTAATTTACTTCGTTCAGTGTCGATGGAATGATGAGTTGGGTAGGATGAGAAGAAGAGTGAGGAAACTCAGGAGGGAGTACCAGGAAGAAAGAATAGAGGATGAAAGAATCAGAAAACAGGGGATATTTAGGAGAGAGAGGAATGAGTACAAGAGGGGGATTGCAAGGGCAAGAATCGAGTGGCTGAAAGAAAGGGTCGAGAGGTTGCAATCGGAGAAACCGTGGAACAGAGTGTTTGGGCTCCTGAGGAAAGAAAGGGCAGAGGAAATACCGGGCACGGCTAAGAGGGAGGATGGCACATACACCGAGGGAAAGCACGAAACCAGCAGATACCTGCTGGACAAGTACTTCCCGAACGATGACAGGGGAAAAGACACCATGGGTAGACGCTGCATTAGGGAGGACGGAGATGAAGGATGGGGACCGGAGCAGCCCAACTTCACGGTGAGGAAGGTACAAGAGGTAATGGAAGGATTAAAAGACAACAAAGCGACGGGAACAGACGGCATACCTAATGAGGTGATGAAACACGTGGCGAACCTAATAAGCGAAGATCTTACGGATATACTCAACGCATGCCTTAGGCTGAGGTATTTCCCTGCAGTATGGAAGGTGATGAAGGTTGTGTGGATTCCTAAGAAGGATAGTAGCCTAAGGCCGATCAGCTTGCTGACCGCGTTAGGGCGAACTTTCGACCGGCTTCTCAGCGGAAGAGTACAGGTGTGGTGTGAAAGAGGACAGAAGTTCTCGCCCTGCCAATTTGGCTTCAGGGCGGGATTGGACACATCGACTGCTGTTGAGAATATGGTGGAGAGAATAAAGAGAAGTAAGAACGAGGGTATGCATAGCATGGTGATGGCGCTGGATTTGTCGAACGCTTTCAACACGGCATGGGGACCTGCGATAGGATGGAATATGAGGAAGATGGGGCTACCGGAGAACATTGGCAAGGTGTGCATGGAATTTGTAGGCGAAAGAAGAGTCAAGAGTGGAGGCGTGGAAGCGATCGTGGACAGGCGGTGCCCGCAGGGATCCAGCCTGGGACCCACGCTATGGCTTATGGTCATGGAAGCGTGGTTCGAGAGGATGAGGGCAGTAAACGAAAAGGAATATGACAGGATAAATGAAGGGGTGCCAGCAGCGCACAGAGTAAGTGGTGGGACGAAGGTGTGGGCCCAGGCCTACGCCGACGACCAACTGATAGTGGTGGTTGGCCCGTCGGTAAAGAAAATAGAAAGGATGTGGAAGAAGGTGTGGAAAGAATGTCAAGAATGGGAGGATGAAATGTGGCTGAGGTATAACGAAAACAAGACCGAATGCATGTTTGTCCCGGCCAGGAAACTGGACAAGGAACCGGTGGTTAGGGTGAGAGAGCAACGGATTGAGTGCGGCGGTAACATCACATACTTGGGCATGATAGTAGACAAGGGCCTACTGTACATTGATCATCTTAAGGAGGTAAGAAGGAGAACGGCTATAGTTGCAGGAAAACTAAGAAGATGGACGGGCCGTGACGTAAGGCTAAGGAGAGGATGTGTCAGACTGATTTTCGAAAGAGTGGTTAAGCCGGCGGTGATGTATGGCGTCCAAGTGTGGGGAGCAAGAGCGAAGGACCAGCGGGGCATATAGAACGGCGCCGTCAGCCGCGTTATGCGTGCTGACTGGGATAGCGCCTCTATACATAGAGGCAGCAACGAGGTATGAAGAATGGAAGGCGCACGGAAAAGAAAAAGTAAGAGGACGGATAAACGGGTGCGACAGAATATACCCATGGATGATCGGAACAATTCTGGAGAACCGAGAAGGGCTAAAAGAGGTATTTGTGGACGCGGTTAAGAGAGAGGATGGACGAGTGGGTATAGGATGGGCGCATAAGGAGGGGAGCGAGTGGAGAATGGGTCGGGAAAGAATCAGTGAGCTGGGAAACGTACAGGAAGCCGAAATGGTGGCTATAGGTAAAGGGGTACTGATGGGTGGAGAGATGGACATAAGAATAATAAGTGACTCGCCTGGAGCAGTGGAGACCATTAGGAATGCGAGGACGAAGAGCAAAAGGGCAGCTCGTATTAGGAGAATGCTTGAAAACAGAAGGGTAGCGGGATTGGTGACGGAAATTGAGTGGAGGAAAGGGCATGTTAGGGAGAATGAGGGTAACAGAAGAGCAGATGAAGAGAGTAGAAGAGGTGCGGAACTGCAAGAGATCACATGGCAAATAGACTTGGGACATAGCAGAATGGAGGAGAGGGAAAGGATTAGGAGAATGGTGATGGAAAAATGGCAGGGTGAATGGGACAGCGGCAGGACCGGCAGAAGCGTACATGGTATGTGCAACAGGGTAAGGATGGGGTGTATACCATTAGCAAGGAAGGCAGTGCAACTGGTCACAGGGCATGGGAACTTTCGGGGTTACCTGGCAAGGTTCGGAATTGCACAAGAGACCCCATGCCAGTGTGGAACTGGCGGGACTGACACGGCGGAGCACATCAGGAACGATTGCATGCGGAGAGAAAGGGTAGAATGGAGAAGGAGGATCGAGGAAGAGGAGGATAGACTTGGAGCGTTACAGCTAAGGGATACAAATGGTGTGAAGGATGAATGGGTAAGGATATTGAATGAATGGGCGGGGGCTGTGGTCGAGGATGAAGAAGTATGAGAACCAACATAGTGTCAATGCGACGGTAATAGTGGCCTGGCTTCGGGATAAACGAGCGACGAAAGTAAATCGGGAGAGCAGGCGCTCGGATAGAATAAGACTGCCGACCAGGGAGGGCGCTGTTTGAATGTGGAGGATGAGCGGAATAAAGAAGGAAGGATCTTCCCCGCTGATTGCCCGCCCGGTATTCGGTGGGTCACGACCCAACGGTGGTGGGGGGGGTGTGGCGGGGCGGAGGAGCGAGGGATATCGTGACGTGGACGTTGGAATGGGATGTAGGTGCAGCTTTATGGCCTAACGGCTTGGCAAGTGCAGCACAC
Organism: Chrysolina americana; assembly: GCA_958502065.1. Classification (NCBI taxonomy): domain Eukaryota; kingdom Metazoa; phylum Arthropoda; class Insecta; order Coleoptera; family Chrysomelidae; genus Chrysolina; species Chrysolina americana. The sequence continues at coordinate 76,310,135 of OY293414.1, forward strand.
CTGGGGTGGTTTTAGTCAGTAAGAGTCTGACACTACTGATACGCGATGGACACCGAGCGATCAGAGTCCATGAGGATTTCCACCCCACTGAAAAAAAAAAAAAAAAAAAGTGTCGAACACAGATCTAGTTCATCGGCTGTGCAGGCTGCTTCTTTGAAAAGAATAGCTCCGCCGATTCCTGCTTTTTTATAGTCGTGGACTATCTAAACTCTGATCTCTGATGATTTTACAGGCTCCATCCATAACCTTCATGTTATGTAGATACTTCAAATACAAAAGTCCACAGCCTCTTTGTTGTCTTGGCAAGTATAAGCGTGGAACGGACGATTTAGGATGCGAGCTCTTATGAAGATGATGGCAGCAACTTTGTTTTTCTCTAACAGTTCTAATAACCAGATCTGTCAGAGTTTAGGCTGACCTTTACCTCGGTGAGAGCTTTCAATAGAGCTGCATTGTTCCACTCCTTTGAGTGGACTGATAAATCGGAGGACAGCTTCCTGCAGTGCTACGAGAGCAGTGCATGTTTGATGTTGTGGAAGATACCTAGAGCATGCCGACTACGTATTGCAATTTTGGAAACAAGGCAATGTCAAAACTCCTCGCCAGCAATAATTGCAGATATAACACCTGTTGGTCTGGCAGTAGAGGAAACTGGCATAATACCGCCCATGCAGGGTATCAGGACTCGCAGGGTGTCTGAAAACATCAAGCCCCTGAAGCCGCAACAACTGGCATCGGTGATTGGGGAGATTTATGCTTTTCTTTTAGAAGAGGCTTACGTTTGACATGTATGACGCTGCTCAGACTCTGCTCCAAGCAGACACCACCGCTTGGAAGGCATGAGCGATGCATTCAAAAGATGGAAGCGAAGATAAAGACGCGTCTCGTATCCAGTGTGTGGTACACAATTAGGACGAGCTCACCACACATTGTATCCAGACGTTCTCTTCACCAAAACAGACAACACTGTTTGGATATGATATGATACGAATGTTGGTGGCTGCAAAGAAGTCACTAGTGAGGCGGACGAGGAGCATCGCGGAAAATGTGCATCGCATATTTACGAATTAATTCCAAATTGAAATATATAAGATCAAAATCAACATAAATATTTGTAAATAAACAAGAATAACTGCTTGTAAATAATTTATAATTGAATACACAAATGTATACCATAGAATTAACAAACAAAATAATTATATTTATTTCCTCTTCAGCTTCCTTTGTCGAGTGCATCATGAGCATTACTTCAGATTTAGAAATTAATGAAATACTTCCTACTCAACCGCACTGCCATCCAAAATTGGAAAGATTAATAAAATTTTCTGCATATTGCAGCTACTTCCCTGTCTGTCTACAATTTATACAAAAGTACAACTTTCAAAATGAAAAATCGTGCGGAAAAGTTACTTTTCCGCACTTTCGTAGGAAAACAACTATTTGTTCAATATGATTTAACGTATTAATCAGGTAGTAATATGAAATGAGGCCACAATCAGACACAGACACAGTCTATAGCCTGGAGTCTGTATATTGAACATGTGAGAGATTCTTTTTTCAGAGATTTCTCACAGGTTTTATGTAGAATCCTCTTTTCATGAATTACAAAAAGTGACTTTTTGTGTCAAAATTATATTCTCATATTTTATTTGAAAATCGATTAATTCAGATCGATTTTTCCGACGTTTTTCCGGAGGCTTACTGAAAACTCAATAATACATGAACCCAACAGCTCCATATCTTACATATAAGCAAAGAAAACCCCCCTCCCAACTTGGAGGCGGGGAGGTCTAACAACTTCGAGATTCAGCACCTACAGCATTCAACCGCCTACTGCGCCTACATAACACCGTAGAGTCTGCACAAGGGCGGGTGTCAACTTATTTTGCCAGGAGTAAACCCTTCGCCACTAAATGCAATAAAACTCCCTCCTGCCACCTGTGTGACTTAGTGATAGTTTTAGTATTTTTAAATGTTCAAGTGTTGTAATGTAATGGGCCGTGATGGTCGTGTGGTAAGCCGCGCAAAGATTTTGCGAGGCCTCCTCGCAAAATCGATACGCGGCTGTTAGAGCACTCGCCTTGTGAGCATAAAAAGTCGCGTATCGATTTTGCGAGGCAGCCTCGCGCGGTGGCCTCGTGAGGCATGCTTCGCGAGGCTGCCTCAACGGGTGATTTTGAACGGAAATGAGGCAAGCACGCGCGGCAGAGCGAGTCGCCAGTCAGTGCGAGGCACTCTACCATGGCGCGGCAGATATAACAACCACGGTACAAACAGCGCGAGGCGAGAGTGTCGAGGCGCCTCTGAGCACGACCAAAAACCGACTGTCGATGGCTCACCCTGAGGCTGCCTCAGGGTAAGAAAGCTTCAGGTGTGTGTGTGCGAGGCTGCCTCACAAAATCGATACGCGGCTTGAGGTCGTGGGTTCAAAGCCCAGCACGGCCATCGGTCCCGGATCTTTTCCTTGCTCGCACAAGCTCCTAGGAGCTTCTGATGGGTTTCCTCTTTCTGGAATCCTGGAAGATTCGTAACAAAATAAAAACAAACGTGTTACACATTTTCTGTTAATCAATTGAAAATATATTTAGATTCAGTTTTCTCTCTAAAATGGTATCTGTTGAGGAAGATGCAGGATTGTGGATTGATTCATTTCATAAATGTTGAGGAAAATGCATTTCATTTTCACTGAAGAATCATTGTCCAATCCCCCTCCTCCCCAATCATCTTTCTTGTTAATCAGGAGTTGTTATCTATGGCAGACACGGCTACAATCTACTCTTGGCGTAGGTATATATACATCATCTATGTCGTTTGTGAACTTAATAACAATAATTTTTAATAGATGGGGAATTTGAAATTTGATGCTGTCATAGCTCTTACCTCATATAATTTTTCATTACTGTAACTATGATTTTTCCTGCCGAACAGAATCGTTTTCGCATTTAGTGAGTTTCGTCATTTTATATTAAGAATGTACTGTAATCTTATGATCAATCAAATGGAATGAATACCTTACTGTGTGATCACCATTCATTTTTAGAAATTATAATTATTCATAATAACAAAAATATGTTTCAGGCGATCGCAATAGCTCACTCAGACCGTTTCAAAGTTTATGACACCAAGTTGAACGAACTTTCATTTCCCGATTGTGAACATATCCCCTTTGGAACCGATCCGTACTGGGCATGCTCAGTGCGATACGTTTCGACCACCTTGGGCCACCACGTTGGAACTTGCAGGATGGGGCCAATTGGTGATCCAGATGCTGTAGTGGATCCCCAGCTGAAAGTTCATGGAGTTGAAGGACTCAGAGTGGTAGATGGTTCCATCATGCCAAATATTGTTGCTGGGCATACAAATGCTGTGATATTTATGATAGGAGAGAAAGCGTCTGATCTCATAAAGAGTGAATGGAATAATTAAATGGAGAATAGTTGTAGAGAAGTAGTAATAAGGATTATACAATGTTTGTAAAATATAAAGTATTATCTAGTGTTTATAATCATTACTATGTTATCTCACCATGTTCTGAAACAGGAGTTTCAACTGCACTCTGGAAATGCAACTACAAATTTACTAGCTCATCACAGGCTAATTTGCAATTTTGTGAAGAATATCGATAAAATTAATAGTAATATTCATTATTGTTTATTCAGTTGAGTTTATTCTCTAACCAGTATGTGAATTTCTGTGGGGATGTGAGAGAAAATCAAAACCGATTTTTTATATCGAAAGAATGATGAAACTCAGAACTGTAGTTGCTTGATCTCCTGAAATACTGATAGAATATTCAACAAAAGCTGTGAAAAGTGTCATGATGCGAATGATACAAAGAAAATCGGATGTAGAGTGCTATATAGTTGTCAACGAGAACCAAAGACCCGACCCCAACAGGAAAGCGGTTCTCTACTCCTTATTGAATAACAAATAGATTCCCATGAAGATTCAAAACCAGAATTGTCACTCAAAATTTATTAAATATCAAGTATGTGTTGTAAATAAAAGTCAGTTGGGTACTAGGGTTCACTATATAATTCTAATCTCAATAAATATAACAATCCCTTAACGCCATCACGTCAAGCACTGTCCTTCATGTTCCAAACATAACCCTAAACATAGGCAACCCACCTAACAGTATGAATAGAAATGAGCACAAAAACTCTACAACCACAGGGTGTGGGTAGGTTCGGCTTTCAACCGCTTCCATGATGAGGGGTTTTAGTCCTGCCCACCTATTTCTCCAAGGATGGGTATCGACCCACGTTTCTACTGAGACAGATTCCGCATTGTTATGTAAACCATATGCACGTAAGAGGTTTGATCTCAACTTGGATGATACCTTGCCTCCTCCAAGTTATGCGGTGTTGTTACGTGGGTTGTTCGCAAGCATCAGTTCATTGGTATGCCATGGTTGTAGTCATATAATACTTGGTAACGGAAAAATTTAGAAAAACTGGATTCCTATTCATCTTCTAGTTCTTCATGGAACAGATCCAGCGCCTGGCATATACGCTCTCAGCCCTTTCTTGGGGCATTCTGGTAACTCTAGTCCTGGTAATATCCCTGATCAGGAGACTTCCTATGATGAAATATATGTAGAATCAATTTTATACTTTCTTTATATGCTCGGTTACTGTTTCTATGTTAGCCAGCATTTTAATTTGTATGCATTTTCTCTAGCTGCACCATTTGGTATGCAAGAAAACTAGAAAACTGTGACAAGCATAGGTCATCGATGGCCTGTTTATAGATTAACATCTTCTCTCTCTCTCTCTCTCTCCAGGTTGGAACTCCCTGCTTTTAAAATTTTGCCGCTTCCGCAGCTTGTTGAATTGCCATGCTGTAAATTAATGATGCTGCTTATAATGTATATTAGCTGGACCATGGACTTACTTGGAATGTTCCTGAGCTGAATTATTCCCGGTGCTTTATTGCCTTTCAGTTTCTCTAAACTTCTGATCAGCTTTGGGTAGGTGCGCATGTCTAAGTTAACCTTTGGGGCTTATCTGAACTTCAAGGCTTCCGACTCTTTGGTGTTTTTCGATTTGATCTGCACCGGCGCGGAAAGTGTTCAGGAAGTATTCTCTAAACATTTCAGCCTTTCACTGCTCCATCATCACTTGCGTTAGACCTTTTCCATTGCTCTTGTAATCGAACGATATATATTACTAACTGGAGAGAGAAGAGAGGTAGTCTATTGCTGTCCCAAAAATTGTCAAGATTTATATTACTATACTTACATACACCAATAGAATGAATAATGATCTCACTGGCATTTTCATGCCCAAAATACTCATATAATGTTTTTGTCATCACTTCACTGGCGTGTCCACAATGACGGTATCTAACAGTTGGCCATCCTGGTCTTCATTCGCTCTCGAACGATTCTACTAATTCCTACCCGGATGCACCTTCAGAGTAACAACAACTGGATCTTAGTAAATCTATTACCGTTTTTGGGGTATTAACATTTCTCCTCTGGCCGTACAAGCCTTCATACTCGTATGCAACTCCATTAACGATGTTATCATTTAAGTCTTAATACCTGAGACACGTAATCAAGCATCTCTAGATAGGGCTTTCTGAATATTTTTGTATTTTTCCATCAGGCCTTTATTCCTGATGGTTCCATTCATCTTCTAGTTGTTCATGGAGCAGATCCAGCACCTGGTGAATAAGGTCTTGGCCCTTCCTTGGGCATTGTGGTAACTTCTGGTCCTAGTAATGCCCTTATATGCAATATATGTAGAATCGATTTTATACTTTCTTTATGTGCTCGGTAATCTTGTCAGGCATTTTAATTTGTATGCATCATCTCTAGCCGCACCATTGGGTATGCAGAAAGGCTAGAAAATGTAGAAAAGCATAGGACATCGATGGCCTGTTTCTAGATTAATATCTCCCTCATCAGGTTGCAACTCCTCGCTTTTAACAGGTATGTCCATTTTACTACATGGTAGGCGACGCTTGTCATCTCATGAATATGCGCAGTTTCCATTTTTGATTTTTATTCCAGGGGGAGGGGGATCTTCCTCAACCACGAACTACTGATCTTTGCCTTATTCAATATCCAGATGGGCTGAACCTATTCGACGTAAGTGGGCGAGACCTCCTGACTAAGTCTAGCTCTGGATCCCTAGAGCTTTGGTAAATCTCGTGATTTTTTTCGGAGAACTTCCTATTTTCTGCTTATCTTCAACCATTATAATTTACTGACATTTCAGACTTGTTCAACGGTTTGAAAATGTTATTTTTTCAACTTATTTTGCAACAAGTTACACCTGTATTTTTTTTTATTTGTTTTTTTTTTAACTTGTAATGTGAACAGTTTATCCTTTGAATTTTTGACAGACAGCATGGCTTTCTGAAATTTAAACAATTCTTTTCATTAGAATTTCAGATAATTACATTAAAAAAAGATTATATTTGTCTATGACTTCTATTGTAAATCTTCCTATTACCAGACATGTAAGTACTCAACATCCAATTTCCAATTCAAAAAATCTCATAACCTAACTAAATGAATCACTAAAGATGACGAAAGTCGAAAGCGCTTTGCCTTAATAATAATTATACACTTTATACAAAAAACTTCCCCTTTCAAATATTTTTTCACCATACCCAGTATTCCTGACAGAACACAAAATAATAAACAAAAACTCACCAATTATCACCGAAGATTGTGCCACAGACAGCAGTACTGACTCAATGATGGTTGCCTATATGAAGATGAGGTGGCGTCACAGAAAGCTGTAATAAATGAAATATTGGTATGGGACATTTCAGTTCGTGCTAATGGAGAACTCAACTTACGACTAGTCATAAATATTCACTATAATTTTTCTCGGTAATTACAAATGTTCTTCAGGTAACTTGACTGAAAATTGGAGGAAAACTATTCGAATATTATATGAGGCAAGGTGAACTCCTCTCCACTAAACCTATTCAACACGGTAAACGGTAACTCACCAATTTATACAGGGTGTTTCATAATTGATTACTGATACTAAAGGTCGTTAATTTTTGGGTGATTTCAAGAAATATTATTTATTTAAACGTAGGTCCGGAATCACTTCCTTTCTGATATACAGGTTGCCTTTCAATAATCCAATTATTATCGTTCTCTATGATCAATCACGAAACACTCCGTATCGCCTAGGTATGCATCCAGAAAGATTTCGTGAAGGAAATTCGTTCCTTGACGTAATTGAAGTTTTAGGATATATATTTTTTTTCAACTATCTACAGCTGGAAAATGAAGTAATGTAAAATCAAGGGGTAATATACAAGTGTAAAAGAGCAAATGAGTCAGGTAACCGTGGTAAGTTACAGTTAACTTACAAACTGTTGTCAAAGAAACATCGTATTATTTCCATGTATAGAGTTTTCAACAATTTTTTGATAATAGCGACATATATAGTTCAAAAACGTTTTTTGACAAGGAGGCGTTTTTTAGGTATTTTAAAGTTACTTTTTCATATAGACCAACTCAGACTGATATTATTAATTGAACTATTTATACAAGTATCAATCGCACGTCAAAAGGTAAAACCTTGTTAATCCTTAGCTCGCACAAGTTTCGACTTTTGAGGGCTGTCGTTCGTAGGGGGTTGACAGCTGGTTAACGCAAAATACAAAACAATTCATGCCTTGATAATCATTCGTACATATAGGGTGTGCCCATAAGTAAAGCCTGTGCGGGCAGCGAGGACGGCTATTATTATGCACCTAACGCTGCTGGGAACTGGTTCGATTTTGAAGGTAGATTTTTTCGCGAGCGAAAGAAGCCAGCCTTCTCCTTCTCCGGGTTTGGAACGATGCGCTCGAGGTGCGTTTCCCGTATTCCTGCCACTGCTGGGCATTCCGTAAGGATGTGGGTGGCTGACTCCTCGTCCTCAAAGCACCATTTGCATTCAGTATCATCTGTGATACCTATAATGTTGAGGTGCTTGTTGAGATGGCAGTGTCCCGCCAGGAGACCTACCACTATTCTGAATTCCTTTCTGCTCATTTAGAGCAGAGTATCGGTCGCTCCAGGAAGAAGAGCCTCCGCTGTGGAATTTTGATTTTCTCATACCTAGGGCTTCTTCTCATGAATCCTGGAATTTGACTTCCAGGATTTCCTTTATTGAGCCGCTCCATAATCTAAAAACTCCTTTGATAGGTTAAGGTCCAATCATTGAGCTTTTTACAAAATTTCTTATTCAAAGTAGCTTCACCTTATTAGCTTTTGCAGATCGTCAATGCACTCAGACACCAGCAGCATACTCTGTATGAGGTGAAGACTTTGATCGCCGCGTGGCTGTCGGATCATATCGTGATTTGCTGGCCGTGGTATCCTCTGCTGATACTTTCTCTTACAAAGGCGAGTATGGCATAAACTTCTGCCTGAAATGCAGAGGCAAAATTTCCCAAGGCGTAACAAAGTTCCGCTCTCGGAAATTGCCCATATACCCCGGCGCGAACTGATTGACTTATCTCGGAGCCATCTATGTACCAGATGAACCCAGTGGTGAGGATCCGGCGGTGCCCAGTCTGCTCCTAGTCCTCCCTTTGGGAATTTCGGACTCTCTCTCTCTAGGAAGAGATACTCCTTCACCATTTGATTCCATAATCAAGAATGTCCATATATTTCCTTGCTGTTTGGAGCTTCTCAGGTGAGCAATGGGTTCGCTTGCCTCATGATCAATGAAAAGGTACAGGGGAGGCAGTCCTCTGAGTGTCTCCAACGCCCTAGTGGGTGCCGTCTCTTTGCACTTTTCGCAAGGCAGGCAAGTCTTTGTACCCTATCGAATTGGGTTTTTGATTTGCCGGATACTGTACTTTGCCACTATACGATGACTCCGTACGTAATCATTGGGTGAATGAGAGTCAAGTAGATCTAGTATAAAATCTTGGGGATAAACCACTGACTGACTACTGTCAAATGCCTTTCTTCATGCCCAGAAAGCAGCTGTGGCTTTCCAAACTATATGTTTGATATGCTCGTTCCATTTCATGAGGAAAAAAAACTCCGTCTTTTCAGGGTTTACACTCAGCCCTACCGATTGGCACCATTCATCCACCCCATTGAGGGTCCTTTGTATCGCACCTCTCACGAAGCCAGACCCCTAGTCATCGGCCAAGATAACAATGTCATCCACTTAGGTTTGAGTAAAGTAACCCAGATCTTTTAATTTTACTAGGAAGCCATCTACCATAAGGCGCCAATGCAAAGTGGATAAGACTCCTCTTCACGGACAGCCCCTCACGAGTATGGCCTCGCTGGAGCTGTTTCTAAGATTTGCTCTAGCTAGCCTCTGAGAGAGCATGGCGTGAATCCATGATATCATGTTCGGTTTCACGCCCCTTTCCCTTGTTGCTCGACATATTGTCAAATGCTCCTTCTACCTATGGTAGCGCCGCTACGATCTTACCCCCCCTCACCCTATCAACGAGTCGATGAAGGGCAGTCTCCATGCCCCTGCCAACCAGGTATGCGTACTGGAGTACGCTGAGCGGATGTCGCTCCAGTACCTTCTCTCTGTTGTATTTGTCCACCAGCCTCTCGTTTGTCTTCAGAAGAACGGCTCTGACTGCTTTTGACCGATCTTTAGATATGACCTTGTTGAGTCTTGTCGCCTTTGGTAGGGTGCAAGCCTTTTCTTTAGTTCTTTCTCATAGAGGTTCCATCGGGTGGATCTGGGATTCCTGCACATACTGTTGTTTGCATGGCTATTGCGTGCTAGTGAGGAAACTATGAGCCGGTGATCCGCTAAGGTTTTTTCACCGACGCATACCAGTCGTTGACGCTCCCCGTCAGTTCCGAAGAACATAACGTGAGATCGACGATTGTTTGAGTGGGCACTGATCCTCTAGTGAGGATTTCTAAGTTAATGGAACTCAGGAATTCGAGGAGTGCCCAACCCCTTGAGTGCACGTCGCGGTTCCTCCACGATGTGTAGTGGGAGTTAGCGTCACAACCCAACAGGAGTGTCCAATCAGCAATACTCACTGCCTCTTGTGAAGGATTCTGCGTCTCATATGGAAAGTGATCGGAACCTACTTTGACTTCCCTTTGCATCATCAACCATGCACCTTAATCTTTACTGCTACCACGTCCCCGTAGCAGAATCCCTGCAGCGGACTAGCGTCTATACCTTTTGCAAGAATGCATACCCTGGGCCTTGTTTCGGAGGTGCAGTAATATAGCGAACCTCCGGTTTGGCCCATACCTCCGGAAGTTATCTTTCGACTACTTCCACCGGTGTCTACTATCGTCTCTAGAAGTGGGTTCTTGAGGCCCTTAGCTGATGGGACCGCAGTAGAGGCAGGAGAGTCCCATCTGATCAGCGCCTCGGTGGCGCCGAAGAACAGGGCTCCGTTGGCCCCTCTAGTGCTGGCAACAGACTCAGTTTACATTTCCACTACCAGGCTGAGGCCACACTTCTCCTCCTTCCTGCTCCAGACCCTCCACCGTCCGGTAGACAGACCTGGGTTTTGCCGTTCCAGGGCCTTGAACATGTCCTAGTTAGGCGATCCAGATAACCGTTCTGTGTATTTTGAACCTGTCCAGATCGACCGATGTGAGGTTGATTCTTTCCCAGGATCTGATGTTGGTCAGTTTTCTAAGAAGCCAATCCCTCTGAATTTACTGCAGTGACCAGCAATGGCCCCTACACAGTAGCGTTGAGGCAAACTGTATTGCAGGTAAGTTTGCGGCCGTTGGCGTGCTCATTATCGCCATCACCACAGCATCGGGGAACTCTGTCAGCTGTTACTCCGTGGATGCCACGTTAGTTTGACTCTCCCGGGAGACAACCGGCTGCAGAGCTCGGTTTCCAGATGCCAGTTGTCAAAATCATTATTTGGTTTTGGTATAGTATTCAACCTATAAAACATAAAAAACCGTTTGGTGGGTTTCACCGATACCACTTTTTAAAATAAAACACATTGTGATTGCTCGATAGATGGCGCGTGGGGGCTAGAAAATTTTGAATGTCATGGGGAGTCATGTGTTACATCGTTGAAAATATGATTGAATTCTCTCTTCAACTACCTGAAATTTTTTTGAATTTCGTTCTATTCAAAAAATATTTTGTTCCGTTATTTTACAAACCATTCAAAAGTTATCGTGGTCTGGTAAGGTGAGGGATTCAGATCCGCCAAATCCGCATAAAAATGAAAATCTAAAAATTAAAAGCCGCACTGTATAATAAAAAAGTGGGGTACCCAAAACACTGCCTTGTGGTACACCAAAACTATTTATTATGGATTCCGAAAAAGTACTGCCTACCTTTAATATTTGGATTCAATCAGATAAATGGTTTTTGAGCCACTACAGTACTGTTTCAACAATACCATAACTATCATGTTTCTTCAATATTATTGAACGATCAATAGTCTCAAATGCACGTTTGAGATCTTAAAATACCGAAATAACATATTCTCCTCTTTCTATGGCTTGTTTCCAATTAGTAATTGTTAATTGCAATGCAGATTCACAAGAGTGGTTGGCTCTGAATGCAGATTGATACATAAGTATATTATCATTATTAAGATATTCCAAAAGTTGTCTGTAATCAACAACTTCAAGACTTTTTTCTACACAAGGTAGATTATTCATTGGACGGAATTCCTCTGATTGAATTGATCCCACCACTACATGTACGGACACTACAATGCTTGTCTTCAATATCTTTGGAAAAAATCCATAAGAAAGCAAGGTATTTATGAAATATAGTAATACATGACCAATCACATGAAAGGATGACTTTATTAATTTTGTGTTAATGGCCTCATTTCCAGACTCATTATTAATTTCATTGATTATAATCCTTAGCTCAGTAAGTTCAAGTCGTCTGATTTCGCTAATAGTACAGTCAGATTCTAATGGACTATTACATTAACCTTCATCAATGAAATTTATCAAATCACTTAAGCTGTCCACAAAGTAATTATTGAACCAGTCTACAATTTTATTGTGATCATTCACAGTTTTTACAGAACCATTTATTTTGAACTCAATGCCATTATCAAAGCAATTATCAGAAATCTATGGATTAATAAGATTTCTTAAGTTTTCCACATTTTATCTGCGTTCAGAAGTGATTTCAATTTATTTTTTTGATGGCCTGAGAAAGTTCTAGGAATCGCACGTTAAAAGATAAGACCTCATTAATCCTTGGCTCGCACAAGTTTTCGACCTCTGATGATGAGGGCTGTCGTTCGTAGGGAGCGACAGCTGGTTAACAGAAAAAACAATTTTAAACAACAATGTAAACTAGCATGATTTTTCTTGGAATTTTGTTATATTCCACTTCAAATTAGACACCTTGTATATGAATTCATTAAAATTATTGGAAACTCCCTTCATTATGCTACCAGCGGCCATACTATTTAATTATTCGCACCGTAAAAAGAGAATGTGTATACGCATTAGTTGGCGTAATTGAATAAGGCTTGCGATAATGAAACACGACACCTAGATCATTGTTCCAGTATTTTTTCTTATCTCATCACCGAACCACATACCGTGAATATATTATGGGCTTGTAATTCATGCTAATTTGATGGATATAATGAGCGGCAGTGTTCCTTGTCCGTAGTTTTTGTACTATTTTTTAGCGAGGAAGAAGCCTCTCGACGATCGTCCACATACGAGCGGCATATGTAGGTGAGTTCAACGAAAGTTAACAGTTCTTATACCTGTTGCAAGTGTTTTACCTTCTGAGGAATGGCAGAGTGTGGTTAGTCGGTTCGTAAATTTTCCAGTGCGTCGTTTTATAGTGAATTGTTTCTTTGTGGTTTGTTTAAGAAGCCCCAAGAAAGTGATAACACGTGTGGATTGGCATTTCCCTCGGTTTGATAGCAGTTGTTATTATAGCGTTCTTTGTGTCTGCAGTCAGTGGAAGAAGTCGACAAAATCCTTTCGGTAACTATATTAACTATACACATTTTGCTTATGTTCATCAACTAAAAGGTATATCCTTCATTAGGAAAGTTACTGAACGAAAAATGTTGGCGATATATTCACAATAATCGACTTGGAGCGACACGTTTATAAATAATAATAAACTGAATTGTGAATCTGAGCTCCCGTAACACCCTGTACTATATGTTCATCGTCGAGCATACAGAGTGTTCCAAAATAAGTCACCATTATCAATTCCGTTAATACTGATGCTACGAATTTGAATACATCGGCAAAGAGGTGGCATTTTTAATGGTCTTCTCGATGATAATGACATGAAAGACATTGACAGTCGCAGTTTCAAAATATTTCATCAAAAAAAGGTAATCATAGTGATTACACTATAAAACCTGACCCTGAAATCAACAATTTCATGTGGTCTGAAGATACACAGGAAGAGGCTGCAAGAGTAAGACAACTTAGTCATTGCAAAAAAAAATACAGATCGAAAAAAATCCCAACTATATTATGAAAAAGAATATTATGCCAATATGATTGTGAAATATTCAACAATAAATTGAATAAGAATAATGTAAAATCAAAAGATATTTTAATTTTCATCAATGAAGAAATAATTGAAGATAACAAAGAAATTGCTAATGAATTCATGGAATATTTAGCTACATCTGCCAAAAAAAATTATACAGGAGATACAGTCAAACAATATTACTTGAACAACTTGTAAAATGGTATCGAACACAATGTAATCCTTACCTTTCAATGAAATAGACACACAAAACATAATGAGAAATATGAAAGAAAAACGGGTAACCTTTAAGAAGTAAATACTTCTCTGATCAAAGAGTGTGAATATCTTCTAAGTCCTTATTCAACCTCAATTGTCAATAATTCAGTTGAACTAGGAAAGTTTCCTTCCCTTCTAAAAATTTGAAAAAACCACCCGAATCTTAAAAGAGGGCCCCCCAGCGAATTGAGAATTATAATCAGTAATTTCAAAAGTGTTGGAAAAAGCTATGTAGCAATTTGTTGTTACATAAGTAATATTTGGGGAAGTGGACCGGAATGTTTATTCTATAAAAAATATTGATACGACTCATCGTTGGCTTCATATTCCAAGAATCTTTTTGGGCCACTTTCAAGAAATATGGGATTATAACTATTACAGGAATTAAACTACATAAGATTCTTTTATATATTCATAAAAACATCGACATCTTCATGAAGTACTCAGATGTGTATAATTGTTATACGCGAAGCCATTCAAACTTATACAAAACAAAAGTTAACCATATGTCATATAAGAAATCACATGTGCTGGTACACATTTATATAACTTGCTGGCGAGTCTTGAAAATTCTGAGGCTCACAAAATTCGAATTGAAATTAAAAAAAATTGTTAAATGTATTTTCTACTCAATTAGAGAATTTGTGAAATTTTTAAAAAGTTCAATCTGTATAATATTAAAATAATGAATGATAATTCTGATTATTTTAATCTGTCTGCAAAATATTGTATCAATCTGTTTGTGTATCGTTTTTTATTGAAAAACCATTTCAAAAACCCCGCCTTTATAATTGATCAAGATCATCAACAGACTCTTCCAATACTCTTGTTGATGAATTAATGTAAATGGATCCGTTCAAAGAACTATGGTAGAAAAAGGACCGATAATTCTGCATCTGAATAGATAATACCAAACATTGATACTCAATTGGATTCTGGGGAGGGACTGGAAATGGTTTATCTCTACTCCAATAATGAAAACTCTTTCTGATGTACATTCCACGATTTGAAAAATTAGCCTCATCGCTCCCTATATTATTTCTATAGACGTTTGGATCTTGTCTGCATTTATTCGTAAACCACCGACAAAACCAATCGTCTATCAGGATCACCAGGTTCTAGTGTTTAGACTGGTCATAACTCATAAAGAGAAATCTTATGTTTTTTTACGAATTCGTTGTACAACAGACACTGGAACAGGTATTTTTCTTGATACGTCTCTGACGGAATTATTTGTATTAGCCTAAAAATTAGATAAAACGTCCAGATATTATGAAAGGTTTTTTAGTTTTTCTTTCGTCAAAAATGCTTTCACTGTTCCTGAATCGTCGATAAAGTAACCAATATAACAACGATTATGTAATTATCGATCTAGGGAACAAATTATCGTAGTATTGGATGTTACACTATTTTTCTGACAAACCAAGTAGGCTATTTTCACTCGCGTTTGAAGGATGACTTCTTATTGAATTTTTTGGGTCGGCAAGTCAAAAGAGAAACTATCAGCAGCAAGGGGTTTATCACATACCATGCACTTGCGGAGAGGTGTACGTTGAAACCACAAAAAGATCCATTGGAACAAGACTAAAGGAGCATCAGAGGAACTGCACATCAAACCAAACGGACAAGTTAGCAGTGGTAAAACACGCATTCAGTGAAGAAAGTCACAGGATTCTATTTGAGGTCGTGAAACTTCTTGCCCCCATCCAGGGATACCATAGCCGACTTGAACGGAGGCAATAGAGATCCACAAACACACGGAGAATTTCAACAGAAAAGAAAAAACTATGAACCTCAATGGAATAAGGAATCGCATTGATAGAAATTTTAAAATAGCAAAGGGAACTACGACATCAAGACAACAGGTAGAAAGGGGTAAACTGATGATGTTATTGAAAATGTACCTAATCCAGATACGATAATTAGCGCACAGAAGTACCTGAGTCAAAATAAATACAATCTCCGTAGACAGAATCTTCGGTCATCAGAGATGTATATAAGCCTATGCTAGCGAAACGTCAGGAAGAAATTCCAAAAAATTACTGTTTTCAAACCCGAGTGAAAATAGTGACACTGTAAACTCTGGTCGCGAAAGTTTTATCAAAAACCAAGTAGGATACTTACATATTAAATGTTTCTTGGTGGAAAAACATGATTTATGGCATAATGTACTTGAAAATATTTGGACAAATTGTATTTCAACAAATTTTCAAGACAACTTGATTGCTTGTTATAATTCCATTTTATCGTATCAAACACATTTTTTTTGTAACCGCACTGATATGACGCTACAGTATTTCCTGTTATGTACAAAAACGACTTCAAAGTTGTCAATATAGCAGACATATTTTGATTCAAAAAATGAATACTAGTGGAATAGCTTCAAGATGGAAATGAATGTTTGTAAATAATTTTCATCAAATCGCTCAGTTGGATCAAGTGAGTAGTGTTAACATGATGATCACGCGCGCAATATTGTTCTGTTAGTAACACAATATTGTCATTCGCTCAAGTACCAAAATTGAGTGGTGTTATGACACTCTTGAAGTTTAATTTGCCTGGACAAGATATTTCTTGTACTAGTGAATTAAAGAAATATTTCCACATAAGTCACCTATTTTCAACCACAGGAAGATAAGTCATTTGTGCTTGGTTGTTTCAACTTTATTTAATTCAGACCAACAATTACATAATTAGCAATTAATATATCTTACAATTCATCAAATATTAAGAACTGCACCAAAGCATTAGCATACGTTAAAAATCGGAATTCATGATTTAATATTGGGGGTTCCATTCAAAAAAATATCGTTTTGTGGAATATTCAAAAAACGCGACTGTCAATTTCTTTGGTCTTCAGCATCGAGGTCATTGAAAATGCCACAAGTTTGTCCATTTAACCGAATTCGTAACATTAATAATAACGTAGTTGGCAATGGTGCCGACTCAATTTGGCACACCCTATCGATAATTTCAGTTTGAAAAATAAACATTGAATGAGATTGTTTAAGAGAACTTCAATCTGTTAAAATGTGTAGAGGTGAGAATATATAAGATACCTATTAACACTGGGGACATCCTTCAGTTTTTTGAAAAACGCTGTCGCATATACTCTGCTAAGACCAACTCCACTCATTAGATGGCAATCGTTTTCCATTAATATACCGTGAGGCACAGACTCATCGTAAAACTCCTATTTCTGCCTTGTTTTCCCAGCTATACTTTTGATATTTGGAACATAGAAATATACTCTTATAGTTTTTCCGAAAATACCATCAACATCCGATTTTTGAATAGAATACCATGTAAATTGTTAGATTTTTTAATTTTCATAATTTTCCAAACCTCACGTTTCCGCATATTCAATATTTGATTTCTCAACAAATCAAATATATTGTAGATTTCAAGGGGGTAGTACAAGCTGTGAGCCTCACAAGCACTTCGACCCATAAGTTCTTTTGTGCGTGACCCTTGATCTATTCGAGGCCCGGAATACCGATACTTCTTGCGAAATTTATCAGTTTCCTGGGAGCTGAGTTCCTGATGTCGGATGGCGTTAAGAAGGCCCCTTCCAAGAACTTAAGCCTCTTGCAGAAAAGCGCTGGGCATTCGCACAGCAAATGTTCTGCAGTTCTCGCAGTAGCGGCAACTATCACTATCTGATTTGATCATCTTTTTCAGATGGTACCCCAGGGGGCAGTGTCCAGTGAGAAGTCCCGTTACCATCTTCAAGTTTTTCTTGTCCAACCCGAGAAGCTGTTCTTTCTTTCTTTGGCGATCGACACACTAGTCTTTCCGCTTGTCTTCGTCTTGGCACTTTATTCCAGTGAGATTTCATTTCTTTGGTTTCCCAGCATCGGACCGCCTCTTTTGAGTGGGCTTTGGAGAGTCTACAGAAGGGTTCTGGGAAGGGAAATTGTGTGCTTGTCCCTTCTTTGGCAAGGCAATCTGCTTCTTCGTTGTCTTCAATTTCTCTGTGACTTTGTACAGTTGTCTTAGGTATTGTTCACAGTCCCAAGTCAACTTAGACTCACAGATATATGACCTCAGAGCTTTTAGTGCTGATTGGCTATCTGACAGTATAAGATAGATTTCTACCTTTCGAGTGCCTCTTCCAAGGCATTCCTGGACACAATTCTATAGCATGTAATTGTGCTTGGAAGATGGTTAGGGTGTTACCAAGGGGTATTGAGAGCCTGAAATTTGGTCCTAAAACTCCCACTCCAACCCCTTCATCCATCTTATATCTATCTGTGTCTAAGATGCAACCCTTCCCAGTTGAGGTTCGTTCTCTGTGCAAGTTTGGTAACTATTTATGACCACTTCAAACTGCATTTCGAAGTCGTAACTAATTGGCATGAAATCTGTCGGTTCAGACATGGCTTCTAGTGAAATGTATTCCAAAATCTTTACCGGATCTCCTGCTTTTAAGTTATTTGTCTGGCTCAGTCTGAAGGCACTGTTTACTGCTTCTTTCATTACACATAGGTGCATTGGCAGAAGGCTGCAGTAGGGCACGTAAATATTGCCTCTGTGATTCCCAGACAGGCTAGCCGCTGCACTTTCTGCAGCTTGACTTGTGCCAAAATTTGTTGAATTTTTGACCACCATACCAGTGAGGCGTAGGTGACCATGGGTTTAATGATTGTTTGGTATGACCACTTTATCATTTTTTGTTTCAGAACCCATGTCGTACCAAAGACTTTGCGGCATGCCCAGCTTGCCGCTACAGCTTTGGAAAGAATGTGGTTGATTTGGCTGTTCCAAGTCAGTATTTCACCTCTTTGAAAAATGTTAGCTGGGTTCCATTGAGAGTTGGGGCTTTAAGTTCGTACTTTCTCGTCTTGGTGAATGGATCCAGCACTGTTTTCCTAGGATTGACGTTGAGTCCTTCCTTAGCGCACCAGCTGATTGTGTTTAGGGCTAATTGCATGCGGTCGGAGATTACTAGTATAACCTTGAGTCATGAAACCAGATTCGTGTAGCTTTACTAGCAGGTCGTCGATAACCAGTGACCACAGCAGAGGCGTCATCTTGACAGTCGAATAAGTCAACTTGAATTTTCATTAAACAAGTTAGATTCAATAAATGATGGTTCAGTTATTTTAAATCAGATATCGTTTCCTATACTATCAAATAACCAAAAAGATTCAATCTACCTCATAATACTATATTATATTCACTGTTATATCGTTCAAAACTCGAAGCACGGGTGTAGTACACAGAAAAGAAAGTTGACTTCTGTGGTGTAGCATGTGTTGCATAAATTAAAGTAATTGCCAGGAGGGGCGATGAACTTCATCCGCGAAAGAAACGAGTACGGTATATCAGCAAATAAGATGAGAGAAATAATAGTCTGCAAGTCTTTAATAGAAAACAACTACTGCCCCCTACGACCGTTGTTAAGTTAGGTGATTGTTAGATTATTGGCAGAACTTTCTACCAGTGCTACTGTTGGGTGGGTGCGACAGATATGTTTGGTTTTATCCCGAACTAACACCAAAGCAAAGAACTGCTCCTATGTCGCCTAGGAAGTATTTTTTTAAATGTTGAATTTTTGGTGTACCCAGTATAGTATAAAGTAAGGATTTGAATCGCTCTGATTTAAGCTCAAGGAAGAGTCTTCCCAAGAGCCAGAATAATGAATTCTATACTTCACAAAGCTATACTGGTTCTGCTATTTCATTATTATTTCGAAGGGCGTGTTTTGCAGGTTCGGCCACGGCATAACAAATACACGGACTTTGCATGAGGAGTTGAGGGGAGTGAATGATAGTCAGAAAAGTTCAACGAACCAGCTTTATTCACCATAAAGGTGGAAAATATTTAATATTTAAAAGTAGTATCATAAATGTGTTAAATATAAGCGACATGAAAATAAGTCAATTTCCTAAAGAAAATTTACCATAATATAAATTTCATCGGAAGAATTCATGTCTTTTGTATTGGCGAATGAGCAAATCTGTATACGAAATTGTCAAATAAAATATCAAAGTATAATGTTCAAATAAAATGCTCTCGTAAAGAAAATGAAAGCTTGCTCTACTGTTATATAAATTTTTCTAGAAGCAATGCCTTTATCTACCAGATCTCTCTCCAAATTTAATCGTGATTTGTAACTTTGCTCATGTTAGCCCTTGGTACACCTTTCAAACACATTCCTATTGATACACAAAAGCAGCATTATTTTTGAACTAGGAAAAATGCATAACGCATATGTTCAAACCACTTACGGGAATAGAAGAATAGAGCTACTTCAATATCATCTAGGCATTTTTAAAAATTAGATAAAAATAGATACAGGTCTGTATTTGAAAAGTAAAAGTTGGGGTGGCCCGGATTGTACGATACTTTGAATATAATTTTTATTTGCATAGTTGGATAGTCTACAAAAAGTAGCTAAGGCAAATTGTAAAAAGTTTCAAAAAATCTTCACAAAATAAAAGCCCAGCATATATGGGCATTGAACTTTATAATCATTTACCTACGCAATGATGTTGAAGATGAAAACAATTTTCTAGCATTCAGAGGAAATGGACAGTGATTTTACTATGTTTCACTATGTTGATTGATATTTTTGGGTGGATTTGATTGTTCCTATGAAGTTTAATACAAATTGTATTTTATGACTATCGTGATGTTATAGATTTTTCTTATAGCCATAATAAAACTAGCAGATAATTTCAATATCTCTGCCGACGAATAGAATTGGTCTAGGTCTGTCAGAGTGATGTAATTATAAACGAACAGATGTCCTAAAAGTTTTGGTTATTTTCCGGGTTTTGCCGTGGTCGTCTTTGGTTTGAATCTCCAAAAGTTTTGGCTGCAACTGCGGCAGTCATCTTCAGAGGCGTGGACGAAGTACTCTTCTTGACGTATCAACTAAAACTCCTCAAAGCTGTCTATCTGTATTGACCCACACATACGCACTGAGTACAGGCCAAACTACTCCGCATGTGGTACTCTCCTGTTCAAATCAAACAAGCTAAAAAAAATGTTATTTTCCTTCCACCAGCTGCACACCCTTAAAAGTACAACCCTCAAAAGTCTTCGAAAGACTTGTCCGAGCTAGGGAAGACGCAGCCCTTACCTTTTAATGCGTGATGCCATGTTTATTACAGTATCTGTATGGTATAATTCAAAACTCATGGCGATATCACCAAGGGAAATGGTTGTTTTCTCACAGACAACTACTATCATTATTAAACAATATGCCGAAAGAACTTTGAGCTCTGCGCTGAAAAATAGAAAACATACCCATTTTAGTCTTAATATTTTTGCATTTTTGGGTTTGTTGGATAACTGCATTCATTAGGCCAAAATCAGCTTAACGACACTATAAATACTACACTTAAGAGTTCACAAACATTCTTGACTGACTTGATTCTTCAAATAAAATTTGAGTTCAACAAAATGCTTCTAATACCGTCAAATCTCACCATTGGATTGCAAGAATATTAGAAATATCTTATAGAACATTGAAGAAATTCCAGACTATAATGAGAATATTCGACATCAAGAAGTAGAACAAGAATGAGGGTTTTCAGGTGTTTCTTCTGACTTCTCAAAAGCTTTCTGAAACTTCCACGTCGTTTCTTTACTTCTCTTGACTAATTTACGATGTTTCTATCAAATGACAGGTTTGTAAAAGTTCTTTTTTTCCTGTTTTCTTCATTTACAAAAAATTGACGTGTCTTGTCGGGCTCTCGTGCTGCAATCAGGAAATAAAGGTTAGACTCGGCAAAAATCAACCTTTATTTCATCTTTTATGATTCCCTTCAGTTTTCGATATTTCTCAAGCAACTTTTTTTAAATGAATCCAACTTTTTTCAGCATATCTCATACATTCGATTCCATTCGCATGACACATTTATACTTATTATGCGATAAACAGTTCTACGGTTGAAATTTGTTTCCTGTTTAGGGATAATAATCTTTTATATTTCCGTTGAAACTACATTCTATAGTAACCTTTCAGAGCACATGTTTGTCATTTTATATTTTTCTGGCTTTAAAAACTGTGATAAAGTGGCGAATCGTTTTTCTTTATTATGTAGTGCTTATTGGAGAATTGAGAAGTTCAGTGTTTTCCATAGTTTCAGAACTCCAATAAAGTTTGACGATAATGTTGAAATTTCGAGTGATATTGACGTACATTAGGTAATTTTTGTATATTATCAAAACGAACTGAATCATATGAAGAAATTGTCCGACTTCACTTCATCAAATCACATCTTGGTCAGAAAATATAGTTAATATAAACGTACTTTTCCTATATCAAAACGTAGTAAATAACCTCATCAGACAGTTTTTCATCTGACTGAACATCATCACAATCAAAATATCAACTTTACCATATTTGCATTTATACCAAATGTAATTTTTCAGAATCATACATCTCCGATTAATTATTCAAAAAACCAATATTCCAAATTCTCTGCAGAAATCCCTAATTGAATCAACTTTGAATGAATAATTTCAGTGTTTCCGGTACTTGCGATTCAAAGACAAACTGAAGAACTGTTGATTTATAATTGAAGACGCTGTTGATAGAACACGTATGTAAATAATCAATTTGTTATAATTATACAATATAATATAATTAAAAAAGAGAATATTAATCTAAGAAACGTTATTGAAATATTTGAATTTGGCTTTATTTTTAGCGTTTATTCACATATCCACACATTAATTGTAACGAATTAGTACTGCGTACTTACACAAAAAACTGATCTACCAAGATCAGGATATTTGGTAGGTATTATATTTGCTGTGACATAATGCTACAATATCATTCAGTGTAGGCGGAGTGAACCAAGAATTACGGCCTTCTGCATTCGCCCGGCTAGGATTTCTGCCATGTCACGGCAAGCCGGTATGATTTTTAAGTTTGAGAGCAGTGTGTCCATCATTCCACCTAGGACACTCCTATTATCAGAACCACCATCTTGACAGAATGGTTTGGGTAAAGCCTGCGGAGTTCAAAGAGAATATCTCGATATTTAGTCCGTTTTCCTCCTCTTTTCGGACGATGTTCGTTTCGCCAGGAGCTGAATACTCAATGACGAAAATCGTCCTACTTTGATGGTCGAGGAGTACTACATCAGGCTTATTGACTTGTATTTGCCTGAGGGTGGGGAATGAATAGTTCCAATAGATTCAGCACTTCTCATTCTCTACCACGGACTCAATATCCCCCGGAGCATAAGGCAACACCGGTGTCTCGTCTACACCGTACGAGTGTCGTAGATGGTAGTACAACACTCGTAGGGCCGCGTTATGTCTGTGGATATAGGCTGAAACCGCATAAGCTGGACAAGCTGACAGCAAATGCATTATGGTCTCAGCTGCCCCACGACACGCTCTGCATCTAGTGTCAGGGAGCTCTATACCCATCACGCAACTGCGGTAGACGAGAGTGATAAAGACACCATCCTTGCAGGCCATTATGAATCCCTCTGTCTCCGACTTCAGCCCACTTGACCTGAGAAACGAGAAGGTCAGGATTCTGGAAAAGGAATTTATTATTATTATTATTATTATAAATCGAATAAAATATTGAATTACCAACTCACTCTATACATTGATTTGATTCTTAACCAGAGGCAGATCCTCAGCTCCACAAAACAATACTAATCTGTAGTCTGAAAGAAGAAATTTCTCAATTTTAAGATTGATAAGAAAAATCTTCACATTATAAGTAACATGCCGGTCTCGTTTTTATTCACTGAAACAAATTCGATAATTATTAATTCATAAATGAACTTACTTACTTACTCTTGAACCAGTACATAATATTTTTTTCTTAGCTATAATCTCGACTTATTTCTTGAAAATTTTAATCAGGATTTTTTCCTCTTCTACTCAACGTTGATATTATCAATTCAATCAGTTTGATTTCATACTAGTCCATCTCTCGACTCGCGTCATAAAAACAATTCTACTATTTTCTACTATTTCTTTAAAATCTCTATTAGGAGTCTGCTACCTGTTAGTCGGAGTAAATATTATATTATCACTTCCATCAGCTCGATTTTTTTGAGTTTATCACCCGACTCGCATCATATAAAGAATTTTAGTTGCGAACATTGGAATCCTCTCCAAAAAATTGTTATTATGCAGCTTGGGAATCTCGCAGCGTAAAGATAACGTTTTGCGGGTTTTCAACTGATTTGTCTGACGGCGCATAATCGTGATATATTCTGAAAAAGTGCGGACTGTGTGAAATTTAAATCGGTACTACTACTGCGCTTGCAGCAGTTGTTTCTGTAAGTTACCTGTTACATATTGCTGGTGAAGAACTTTACCAGTAGATATTTTTATTGGTGTTTACAGAATGCAGTTTGCATTATCACATAGAAGTGTATTTTTTGATCCAATCGCTATATTAACAATTCCCAAGAGTAATGTCGCCAAACTCAAGTATTTGCATAATTCGAATATCCTTTTATAGTGTTTGTTTATTATTACGAATGATCTGTCGAATAATTTGCTAATCTGCTTATATACATATGTATGGACTCTTAAAAACACTTCTTTTATCAACTATTTCATCAATGTTCCGTTATTTCCAATCCCGCTGTAATATGTCTTCAAAATCATCACCCACTTGATCAACTTGCAATTTTGTTTAAAATACAATTTCCGACTTTCTGATAAAATACCTTAAAATTCGATTTTCAAGTTACAAAGCATTTTATTGCAAAGCTATGAAGGCCAATTACAGATAATAACAGTACGCCACTGGTATTCATTCATAATGAATGCTGATTCAATGATTTATTCCTAGTGAGCAGTAAACTAGCAGGTAACTTAATATTCAGGTAAACAATCAAGGCAGAATTGAAACAATGGCCAACTGTCATCTGATATTATTGCGATTTTAGTAATTCCCTTCTCGCATTCCCTTTTATTTCGACATAATTAACACCAGTATTATCACTGGTCTAGTAGCATAAACAACTTGGTGTAACAGCAGGTATGAATTTTCCCTACTACCTATTTCCAAATGACAGAGAGATTAAAGAGGTTTAGGCGATTCATACTGGGCAAAAATCTTTATTATGCTCCTTATATTCAGTTAAGTTTAAACAGTTATTTTCATTGTGAAACACAAGTAGGTAACCCAGGTTGGTTACATTTTCGTTTTCATATTTTCAGAAAAGAAAAGGAATTTTCATGATTCGAAGACAAAAATCGAAGACCTCTATTGAAATTTCGAAACTTCCAGAAATATTCATGTAAATCGTCAATTATTCCAACAGAAATTGCAATAATTTGAATAATTTTCAAATCGTACAAGTAGAATACCTAGTTTATGATTCACAAAGAAAATATTTTTATTGCAACGATCCCTCTCGTTCCACCTAAAATATCTATTACCTTCACACTGCAAACGGTGAATAATCTTAGATTAACAAATCTAAATACTATCATTCATGTTTATAATATTGGAAAATATATGATGGGATATCAGATGATGTTTTATAGAGAAATTCTAATTAAAGCGATTTTTCCGATTTTTATTCATGCTTTTGTATCTAGAAACGGATATCGCAGACCTATTTTCTTCTTTCTTGATGAATTCTACGAATGGCGGTCTATAGATTTCTGGAATGCATTTTGCCATGCTTCTGGGAAATATTGGTTCTTGGAAGACTATTCTTTACGCGTTCGTACATTGTACATGATTGTATTGAGAATCGTGTTTTATTTTGTGTAATCGTCGTCCTACATAATTACTCTCCCAATACTTTGGCGAGCTCTTCACAAGAATTCTGGGCAATGATTTCAGAACCCGTTTTCAGGAAGTACAAAACTCATCGATAGGGGCATCTTCAACAGCATTATCTCATTTCCATCTGCTGTTATTTCTGTCTCTTGGATTCTTCTCCACAAGTCCTACAATAGGTGAAAAAAACCTACAATATTAACACTGTCGCTGTTTCGTATTGTTGCTGTTCATGTCCATCGCTTTTTCGTCCCAGAGCAGTGGAAGCACATAAAAAACGAAAAGAATGATAACATTTTTATTTTCGCCAATCAGCTGCACCCTTACAAGCAACCTTCAGAAGTCTTCAAGAGAGCTAGGAAGAGCTAGGAAGACATATCCCTAACTTTTTAACTGTTAGGAGAAAATGTAGCCAAAGAAATAAAAAATACCACTGTCAGATAACACAGTAAAGAGACGAATTGTCGATATGTCTAATAATATAGATGAACAACTGGCTTTAAAACATGGCGTAGCTACTTGTTTTCGTGCGATTTGATTATAGTGAAGAGGTGATAGAAGAGTTTTTGTTCTGCCAACTACTTAAGTCAAAGAGTATATTCTCTGGTCTAAGTGTATTGGCTTGTGTACCGACGGGGTAAAGCTGTCAGGAAGATTGACAGGGCTAGCAGCAAAAATAAAGGAGTTTGCTCCTGATTGTAAAAGTACGCATTTTGTCAACCATCGAGAAGCATTAGCTGCTAAAAGTATGCTGAAAAATCTTAACTCCGTTCTATCAGATGCTGTGAAAGTTATTAACTTCCTAAAGGCTAAGATTATTCTCCTTGATATGTGAAGAAATGGGTGACAAGTTCAAGACTTCACTCCTGCATACAGAAGTGAAGTGGTTATCTCGGGGGAACATTTTTAACCGTCTGGTTGAAATCCGAAGTTTTTATGTTTTTGAGTGAAAAAAATCCTGACAGGAAAAAATTGTTTGCTGATGAAGAATGGTGGTCAAGATTGGCTTATCTAGCCGACATTTCGGAAAAACTCGACACACTGAACTTGGAACTTCAGGGACCAAACACAATAGCCTTCACAGCCAATGACAAAATAAACTCCTTCAAGAGAGACTTGTACTGTTTTGTTCACAAATACAAGAGAATTTATCTGCATTTCCCACTCTAGAATAATTTTTTAAAGAAAATGAAATATCTCCAGTGCCAGATGTGGTTGCAGATATCATTGTTCAATTGGAAGGCATTCAAAAAATATTCGAATAGTAATTCTTTGAAGATTATTCAAAAGTGGACTGGATCTGAAATCGTTTTTCAGGAACCTCACCGAATGAAGTGAAACTAAAAGAAAGTTTCATCGATCTACAGAAAATAGTTCCATGAAAGATTATTTTAAACAGAAATTTTGAATTAATTCTGGTTCGGATGTAAAATAGAGTACCATTTGATCTTCCAGCAAGCTCTGCTTTTTTGATGCCATTTGTTACGAGTTACTTGTTTGAGAGTTGATTTCCTGAACTCTTGTACATAAAAAATAAACATAGAAGCAAAATAAGTGTTGAAGATGACTTAAGAGTGGAGACAAGTTCCATTACTCCTAATGTTAATATTTTAATCACAATAAGTTTCGCACTAAAGACTATAAAAGTAGATTTTGTATGACGATTAATTTTTTGTTGAGTTTGTACTTATTTTTTGTTTGTATGTTTTCAGACCTATGGGTAATAAATAAAACTGTAAATCAATACCAGTTTAATCTTTATGTTTCTCCTTCATTATAAGCATGTTATAAATAAACAAATATCTAACCATTAAATATGAAGTTTTATCAGGAATTCAATTCAAATAGCCTTTGAACACTTTTAGAGGAGTAAATATTATACGTTTATTGAAAAATATAGTCCTGGTGGTACGCCAAAATTTCTCAAAATGTCAAGTTTAGTTTGAGTTTCTTTATTCATTCATTATTCAGGTCTACGCAGGTGCAAAAAGGTTGAAAACCCCTGTCTTAGCTAATTTTTCTGTTAAACTTTGTGAAATTGGCGCTGAAGATATCGACATCATAGCCAACTATAAGGCTGCAAGAGCTCTAACTAGAGGAGGATTACGATAGCAATTCATTGAAAAAGTTGGAGGATACAATGTTAGTCGATTTCGAGAATTATGAGGAGGATTTTCATTAATAACTGTCAAATTCAATAAGATTATTGATAAACCCAAATACAAAGGATGAATCATAAAATTTTCTCTTGATAAGTACTGATTCCAATTTAAAAAAATGAAGATTATGTTCGAAATAGTGTCTGTGAGGATAAATTATGTGATTCAGATTATTACTAACTTCCTTTGGAAATTTTTTAATCGTTTGACATATTCATCATAAAAAGGAATCTATATAATAGTATTATACTCATTAGGGTTCAGTATATTATTATGATTGTGTTGTAATCCTTGAAATCATTGATATTACGAAGAATTAATCCTAAGGGTTTTCCGGAATTTCTTACTGTAAGCTCTGTAGTACATTAAAAGGTGAGCTTTTCGTCTAATATTATACCTACTCCTATCAATTTTGTTCTGTGAAAATCCAATAATTCAAAACCTACTTCAGTTTGTTGAGATTGATGTATTTCAGGCACTACAATGTACTCCAC
This sequence comes from Chrysolina americana, assembly GCA_958502065.1. Lineage (NCBI taxonomy): Eukaryota > Metazoa > Arthropoda > Insecta > Coleoptera > Chrysomelidae > Chrysolina > Chrysolina americana. The sequence continues at coordinate 76,338,219 of OY293414.1, forward strand.
AAGTTGAACTCGGACTCGAATGTTTTTTAAGTACCTTTCTTGATTTTCAATGCGATTGTATTATTGTAGTGCACTTTAAACGCACTCGCTCTTCCAGAAAACTTTTGATATCTTTTAGCAGAGAATACAGAGATCAATAAAGAATGCCCATCAGTTGCTTATTCGGAACAAGTCAAAAATTCATTTTTAAAAACTATATAAATCTCTATTGAATCAAAACTTATAAGGCTGTCAGAAAAACAGGAATATAATAGTAATAAAATAAAGCGATACGAACATCTTCCGAAAAGGGGAGGAAAAACGAACAAAATATCAAGAGTTACTCTTTGCACTTTTAGGCCGTATCTAAACCACTCGGTTAAAATGGTGGTTTTTATCATAGGAGTACTTGGTGGAATATTGGACTGGCTGCCTTCGAATCTGAAAGTTATACCTGCCTGCCGTGATGCGGCAGAAAACCGGCCATAATTCTTGATTTTTACTGACAAGACTTTCTTATAAATAAAAATAGAAAAATTTAAAAATATTAATATCAAAAATCTTGCAATACCCTGCTAGCAAGCAGAACCAGAAGTGTGGAGATGTACAGCATCAATGCTCTGGAATCGATTTGAAGAATGACCAATGAATATTAAATGCTGACAAATAGCTATCTTGACATCTCTCAATATTGATATAAAATCTTATGCTAAGGTTGCAATTTTGTCCGGTCGCTGTACTGAGACAAAATGACATAATCTTGCAAGTTTGTGATCGGAATACATAATTTTAATAAGAATTTTATTGGCTTGTACAATTATTGCTAATTTCCCTTTTGTATTTGCTTTGAGTACGCTAATGGCGCATTCAAGAAACATGAAGGTAAACCCCAGGTGAATACTGCCCTACAAAACGTGTCCCGCCATAACAAAGGGCTTCATTGAATAGGTAACGGCTGTTCCCTCCTTTACGATCAATATTTGTCCTACCATGATAGAACCTTTTTCACATTCATTTTCACTACGTTTAAATTCACGATGCATTAAGAGTGACATCAGTCCGTCTTTTTTTCGTTCATCAACAAACTTGTAACATGTGTTTTTCATTCCACAGGCTGTAGATCGTATGTCTGGTGTTTTGTTATAGAAAACAATCAAAAAATTGCGCATATCGATCAAACTTCCATCAAGGATAACAACAATTCAAATGTGCTGTTGAGAAAGTTATGAAAGAAAGAAGTGTAGTTGCGAAATGGAATACAACGTTTTGAGTTTAACGTTTTTTATGGGCTTCATATCTACTTGTGTGCTGGCAGTAGGTGAGTAATTTTAAATTTATTACTTGTTTATTCTACTGTGGTGTAATTATTTGTTGATATTTCATACACAACATATTTGAGTTCTAGAACATGCGATGTACATATTGAATATCACCAAAGTCTATCAAACAGCATGAGTTCTGTTACAAAAATTTAACATCTGCATTAACATGAATAATTCAAATAACGTTACTGGTACAGGTATCTACCATGAAAAGAGAATAATAATGAATCGTCGTTAATAAACCTAATGTATGTTGTAATTTCCAGTAGACTTATTTATTTTTGTTGAAAAAATATATTTCTTAACTTTTGTTGCGATTTCTGGAAAAATTCACCTTGAATTAGAATAAATTCTTTGAATTTTTTCATATACGAATATTTTAACAAATTCATTATCAGTTTCTGCGAAAATGGTTTTGTTAAAAATTTCAACGTGTTTGTTTAGATATTTGGGCAAGTTGAATTTTCAAAAAATGAACCCAGGAAAAATTCTATTTAATAAACGATAATTGTCTTATATTATTTCCATGCGTTAATTAAACAGAAACACTAATTTCTGAACAAACTACTACTAGATATATTTGCAATATCGTTCACAAGATATGAACAAAACAAGAAATACTGGGTGGATGAAGGGTAATTATAATAATAATAATTCAACCAAACACCCAATTACATGACATAATATAATTAATCTGTATTATTAATAAGTACATTTCAAACAAATAATAAATTTAGTCATATGGCGTCATATTTTGTATATAATACATAAATCAAGAGTTATGAACGAATGAAACTAACTTATTATATGTAGAAGCTTACTTATGATGATATAGCGAAGGGGTACGTTCCAAAAGTCTGGAAGTCAGCGAAAGTAGTCTTCATCCCCAAGACGGGAAAAAGAGACTACACAATAGCAAAGTCCTTCAGACCCATCAGCCTAACACCGTTCCCGCTCAAAACGCTGAAAAAGGTGGTAGACAGATTCTTGTTGGAGGTGCCCCTAAGGGTGAGCCCTTTCGACAGAAACCAACATGCATACAGGAGGGGAAGGTCGACAAAATCGGCCCCCACACTGTAGTACGAAGGATTGAAAGAACATTGAGTTCAAGGAGGTAACGTTAGGAGTGTTCTACGATGTGGAAGGCGCGTTTGACAAGGCAAAAACAGCGACCATACAGGCAGCACTTTTGACCAGAGGAACGCCTAGCTCAGTGGTCAGTTGGGTTGTACTGTCGCTAACAAGGTATCCCGGGGTGACCTCAGACTGTATGCCGAGATGGGAGGGCGCTGCCCTCAGGGAAGCTGCCTCTCTCCCCATCTATGGTGCTTAGTCATGGACGAACTCTTGGGCAAACTCACAGATGAAGGTTTCGAGGCACAAGCATACGCGGACGACGGAGTTGTCCTAGTCAGCGTACGATTCATTGGAGTCGTCTGTGACCGCATGCAGGTAGCCTGCAGAATAATCGAAAGATGGTGCGACAAAAACAGAGATGATTCTGTTCACCAAACGAAAGAAAAAAGACGAGTTCAGGTCACCTACCATGTTTGGCAAAGAGCTGGAGCTAGTACAGTAGGTCAAATACCTAGGGGTGGTCCTGGACTCCAAACTTTCATGGACGCCGTACGTAGATAGGATTATAGAAAAGTCGCTAGTAATCCTATGGCAACTGAGGAGAATTATAGGAAGTAAATGTGGTACTAACCCGGAGATTATGCGCTGGGATTCGTAAGACCAAAGGTCCAATATGGCTCAGCTGTGTGGTGACTAGGCGCACTAAGCCGAAGACTTAGTAAGAGAGTAATGAGAACGACTCCAACTGCAGTGTTGGAGGTACTGATGAGACTGCCGCCGCTTACGGTTTGGATCAAGAAGAAGGCAATGACAGCTCATTTGAGGATGCAGGACTAGGGAGTTTGGGTAAATGAAAGAGCGATGATAGGTCATGCGCCCTCAGAGAGAGAAGTGCACAAGATAGACTGCGATGGAATAGAGAGTTTGCTCTCACTATTTGAAATCTTTGGAGCTGAAAAACATCAATAAGAGAAACTTAACAACCTGAAATTGACGGATATATTGATCTTCATCAGGAGGTCATGAAGGTTCGAAAAGGAAGCTTAGAAGGAAGAATGTAGATTTATGGAAGACTGGGGATGGCAAAAAGGGTCCATGTGGGCCTACTTGCCTGGCTGTGATGGCGGTCTCCCGCCAAATTACTACTACTACCACTACTACTACTACTTATGATGAACGTTAAAAACGATATTAAGAGAGTTCCTTACTAATAAAATACTGATCGTATATAGTCATTTCCATATTTCCATTGCTACTTTTTCCCTGTGCTTAACATATTGAGTTATAATTATCGCATTTATATTCAATTGGAGATTGCATAATCAAATTTGTTCGTTCCATGGGGCAGCAAAATGTGAGACTCAACCGTGACTGAATTCTTGGCACCATGGAAGTTCAACTCAGATAGGAACAAACTGCTGTCAATATGGCAGCATTTGGCAAATTGAACGTTAATGAGAAGGCTGTCGTCAGAACCCCTAGTTGGATATATACCACAATTTTTGGAATACACAACTCTAAATTATTGGGTAGTATTTCAGTTCGGATCTGACATTATGAAAGTACAATATCTTTGAGGACTGTAGTTTATGAAGTATTGAAAGTTTCATGTAATAAATCCTAAAACGCTTTTGGGTTCAGCGGCTTCTTTATTTAAGTGACTAGCAAAAAACATTTTGGAGTAAAAACAAATCTTTGGTCTCTTCACAACGATTCAGTAATCTGTCTCGAATAATATAAGGATGTTCAATGAGTGTATCTGTTTTCTGATAAATGACATATCTTTACATTTAGAAATAATATTTAGATGTAGATTGCTCATTTCACACCAAGCCCGCAAATCGTCTTTGACTTTCTAAAGGGTTATGCAATTATCCACATTGTGTATAGAATTCTGAATTCAGATCATCAGCAAAGAAGAGCTTTATTTTAGTGCTTGAATCATTAATTATTAGTAAGAACAACAATGGTACCAAGTTCGATCCTTGAGAAACTCCAGATGTAGAAATTATTACAACGGACTTGTGTCCATTCTAATGAACTATTTGATTTCGGTTACTTGAAAAGGACAATTCGAAAAACGTAGCAACTTCCAACTTGAGCCGATATCATCCAGTTTAGACAGTAAAATGCAATGATCAGTGTTATCAAAAGTCTCTGAAAAATCCGTGTATCACATCCACTTGTCACTGTTTATCTAATGTTGCGCACATACAAAGAATGGAAAAAGAATGCTAGCTAGATCTAGTGTGGTGGCTCATGAAACCCTGTTGAAATTTACTTATTGTGCAAGTTTCCTAGCAAAATGTTGATATAAACTGCACATCAGCAGCGATGACGAAACCGATATTATCATAGCAGTAGGTTAATAGGGTTGTTTCAAGGAAAGGCAATATTTTTCTGGAATAAAATAAATCAGCAGTGGAAAGTTTGTTCTGATATATTGGTATTGGTATATTCTTGATGTATCTATCAATCCTACAAAATTCAGAATTCTTCTATGGGACTGTTTTCATGACAAGTGAGACACACCGTATATTTTCCATGGATTCTTACTTCTGAATTATTGAATATTGCATTCTGTAAATGTTTATTAGCTAGCCCAAATGTCTATCGCTAATGAGTCTACTTACCGGTCTCCTTGTTTCACTTCAGTTCATTTTCTGTCTAATTTCATTACCATAATCATTCCCATGTTTCGACCAAATTAAGTTCGGTGCCGTAGACTGAAGTCGGTCTTACTACTACTGTCTTAGATATTTCTGATTTCATTCCTCATGAACTTCCATCGCTTCCTATTCTGTCACTTCATTCCTCATATTCAATCATCTATTATTATGTCCAAGTGTTTCATTTTGCTAATTTATTTTATTTGTTCTTGGCCTAAATCTCACATCAAGAAATTTACTTGATCTGAGGTCTAATCGACAAGGGCCAATGATGTGCGAATAATTTAAGGTATATAAATTGAGAAAAATCAAGACGACTCAGTAAAAGTTCCATAAGGGGGCTGGTGGAAGTTAAATATACGTTTTGAGGGATGGGGAGTGCGTTTTTTACGAATTGTATCTAAAATATGCGACGTATCGGAAAATTGTGGAAAATCAAAATATCTTAAACTTTCGTACAAATAATTTTTCACACCACATAATAGCCACAAATTAAGTATCAAAAAAAAACTTGAAACTTACGTAATTTGGTTTCCTGGACAGAAAACAACAAAATTTTTGGCGTTCTCAAGTAATTTCGGAGATTTCGGAGAATGGTATTTTCTAGTACACATACCTACGCGAACAAATAGTAGAAACACTCAAACTTCTTCCTTCTTACCAGTAGCATAATGTAAACACCCTAATTGACTTGTTCAACACTTTTTCTTTATTAAAAACAGCACTTTTTATGAAAAAACTCATCCCTTTTTATGACCACATAAACAACAAATCTAGGCAAAATGGTTTGTGAATTCAATTCATGTCAAGTTGCTAACTGAGAAAAAACGTGAATGAATAATTTTCTATTCTTGTTGAATTCAAATGGCTCAAAAAGTTGGCCGTGCAAATATGCAAAGATCAACGTTACCAACTTGACATGAACAAATTCACTGAACTTTTTGCCTAAACTTGTTGATTTTGATGTTCTAAAAGAAGGTTGAATTTTTGGATAGTGATCGTGAACATTAATATTAATAATAATTAGTGGATTTTCATAAAAGTTTTGTATGTTGAAATAAAGTATATATATATATATATATATATATATATATATATATATATATATATATATATATATATATGTGTTCAGATAGGTTTCCGCGGTCAGATATTTGAAAACTAAAAGTTCGGGTTGAACCGCGTCTAGAATTTGTTGAAATTCGACGTTTCGGCTCCGATTTTGGAGCCATTTTCAAGAACTGAAAAAGAAAGAAAATTAATAAATGGTTGAAACGTAATTCTACGCTGAGGTCTCAATCTGCCTACTCCTCAGGTATAATTACGTTCGGTTTTAGTGACTTGACGTCGGGGTCTCAATCTGCCTACTCCCCATGTCTCGTCACTGGTTCTCTCTAAGGTCTCAATCTGCCTACTCCTTCGAGAGAACTGAGGAATTGTGGGTTGAGGAACTGTATTTATAGTGGACGTGGCTGTAATGGCCGTGTGCAATGTATTGGCGCGAGGTGAACTATGGGCGGGAACTGAGTTGGCGCTAGATGAACTGTGTGCGGGAACTAGGTTGGCGCTAAGTGAGCTATGTGCGGGAACTGGGTTGGTGGGAAATGAGTTGATGCGTGCAATGAGAGGCTTCCAGGTATTGGGAAGTCTACGTCCGTCGTCGCGAGTGTTGAGGCAATTGGGGCGCTTCTCTATCTCGAGGGCTTCTCGGATGATCCTGGTTTGCAGAGTTTTCTCGGTGGAAATTGTTTTTGTGTTTTTGAAGTCTATTTTGTGACCTGTGTCTTCTCGATGTTTATAAAGTGCGGAAGTGGAAGATGCCTGACGCACAGCAAGTTCGTGTTCGTAGACTCTGGAAGTTACTCGTCTGTTAGTCTGGCCAATATAACTTCTCGGGCAGTCTGAAATACCATGTTCAGACTGCCCGAGAAGTTATATTGGCCAGACTAACAGACGAGTAACTTCCAGAGTCTACGAACACGAACTTGCTGTGCGTCAGGCATCTTCCACTTCCGCACTTTATAAACATCGAGAAGACACAGGTCACAAAATAGACTTCAAAAACACAAAAACAATTTCCACCGAGAAAACTCTGCAAACCAGGATCATCCGAGAAGCCCTCGAGATAGAGAAGCGCCCCAATTGCCTCAACACTCGCGACGACGGACGTAGACTTCCCAATACCTGGAAGCCTCTCATTGCACGCATCAACTCATTTCCCACCAACCCAGTTCCCGCACATAGCTCACTTAGCGCCAACCTAGTTCCCGCACACAGTTCATCTAGCGCCAACTCAGTTCCCGCCCATAGTTCACCTCGCGCCAATACATTGCACACGGCCATTACAGCCACGTCCACTATAAATACAGTTCCTCAACCCACAATTCCTCAGTTCTCTCGAAGGAGTAGGCAGATTGAGACCTTAGAGAGAACCAGTGACGAGACATGGGGAGTAGGCAGATTGAGACCCCGACGTCAAGTCACTAAAACCGAACGTAATTATACCTGAGGAGTAGGCAGATTGAGACCTCAGCGTAGAATTACGTTTCAACCATTTATTAATTTTCTTTCTTTTTCAGTTCTTGAAAATGGCTCCAAAATCGGAGCCGAAACGTCGAATTTCAACAAATTCTAGACGCGGTTCAACCCGAACTTTTAGTTTTCATATATATATATATATATATATATATATATATATATATATTCCATGTACTTTTTGAATCTTTATGCGGTCGTAGAAAAAATAATGTTCCCAATTCAAGCGTAAAGTGTCTTTCCCGCCCGTGACTGCTTGTCAACAGCAGTCGCGTATTGGAAAGTTCTCAACAATCCCGAAAACAAATTTCAAAGACTATAAACCAAATGATGATATACATTATAAGTTATAAGTATTCATAAAATACTATTTTTGGTAACACCTACACCAAATACCTTATAATCTTGAAAATATACCAACATGCAGTTCTCATGCTGAATTTGGGACACCCAAGGCAATTTATATTCAGAAATTCAAGATGATTCAAGTGGTACTATTCAAAAATAAAAATGTGTGATTTAATTCACAAACAATAGAACAAAAAATTTTTGTTCTTATAATGAGTTATAGATACTGAACTTGCTCAAATTCCTTAACAGAAGTATCCTACTAATTATGATATACGTGGACTACTGCCAATCGACTATTATTCTCCTCGCTCGCAAATTTTGGCATATTTGATATTTCTAACTAAGGTTTCTCTCATTTTCAGGTGAGCTGAATGAGCCATGTACTTTGTTTACAGATTGTAGAAATTTTGGATACTTCTGTGGCCAAAACAGAACGTGCCAGTGCGCGAAGGACTACGTTCCGAACAAACTCAGAAATAAATGTGTAGGATGTGAGTTTTCTCCTGAATTATAAGCTTTTACTAAAAAACAAATTACCACAACCAGATATCTATTGTAGACCTCATCTGATTTTCCTTTTGTTTTTTCAACCTAATGCTAACTTCGACATCATATTCACTTTCTTCATGCTAAAATTATTTTACGATTCTATTCTGGCATTACAAAGTAATTCTTAAAAAAATCTGCATAGAGTCTAACAGATATTACTTAACGGTCGTAGGAGGCAGTAGATGGTTTCTGTTGGAGTCTTGCCGACAAATACATCTCATGTATAGGGTAAAGTGTTAGACTGGATAATGTAATCCAATTTTTCATTAACTCAATGGTCTTCCGCCAAGTAGTATCGACAATTTTTTTTATTAAAATCATAAAGTTTCATTTCTGTTTCAGTTGTTGACAAGAAATGTAAATATGATGAACATTGTATAGAAGGGGCATTTTGCATGAATCAAGCCAAATGCCAGTGTAAAGATGACCTTGTACCCAGCGATGATAAAAGTACATGTTCACGTAAGTACCTACTTTTTATTCAATGTACAAAGTTCTCTGCTTGATTTACCGAGTGACACTGGGACAATTCAATCAGTTTCACTTTATCTACAGGGATAGGTATGGCAAATTTGGAAATTAATTTCTTGGCGTGTTTGTTTGGGGAGGGGGGATTTTAATCTTCCACAGACCAAAAATGAACATAATAAATGAATTGGCACCGAGTGCAGTTACGATACTGATACCGAATACCCTATACCGGGTGGCTACGGAAGTATTGCCTACGAAATATCTCAGTTATTGTATGAAGTAGGTTTGTGAAATTTGGAGCGTCGATATGATGACATAAGAGCTAGAATTTGAGCATATTGACATGTCGAACTTAACTTCCGGTCTGACCGGAAGTAACATCAACTTTCTTATTTTAAATGGAAACCCTATTTTTTTTTCTTTTCGCTTTATTCAGCATTCAATTCTTTTTCTAATGACATATCACAAGTTGGTATCTAACCAGAAACTAGATCAGAAAAAAATTATTATTGAAATTCACCGAGTAGGCCGTGGAAGCAAAATGAAAGCCAACAATTGAAAAGTTGGCTATGGAAACCATACGTCACTTAATAACAGTTGCTACTACTGTGATATTTTATTTTCATTCGTCGGCGTTATAAAAAGCCGCCAAAAAAAATATTGGAGAAATTGGGAAAAAAACAATACTCTGTAGGTCCATAACTTAAATAGGAACATACAACTTTTTCTTGCCTGTACTATTCAGCATAACCATTCCTTTCTAATGAAATAATAGAAAGTAATTTTCTGAAATGAAATACCAAAAAATCCAATTATTATTATTCAAATAACAAAAAAAACAGATTTATCGAAAAAAAAAAATTCAAATTGATAGGATTAAAGATAAAATAAATTCAAAACAAATGTTCGAAATGCATTCCCTCAGCGTCAATACATTTATTGACTCTGGTGATATTTTCATGTAAAACGTTTCTCAACATTTGGGGCGTGATATCTTGGAAAGCTCTACGAATTTTTACTTCTAGCTCATGTAGAGTTGTAGGCTGTGTGGAATACACCCTATTTTTAAGATGCCCCCATAGAAAAAAGTCGCACGGAGTAAGATCAGGTGACCTTGGTGGCCACCTGACTGGACCATGGGTTGTTATAAGTCTCTCTTGAAAGCGATTTTCAAGATAATTTCTCACTATTCTTGAATTATGCGGAGGGGCGCCATCTCGCTGGAAGTACATTCTCTCAGTTATTTCCGCTGGTAGGTTGTTAATGAATTCCGAAATTTCATTCGTTAAAAAATTAAAGTATCTCTCTCCGGTTAGTTGGCTTTGAAAAAGAATGGGGCCAACAATATGAGTTCCAACTATTTCTGCCCAAACATTCACACCAAATCTCTCCTGGAAGCCACCTTGTCGAAACCGGTGCTCGTTTTCTATCGCCCAGTACCTGAAACAAAAGACCGTTCACACTTTTAGCACTTTACACTTCGACTATCGACAATAATCCAAATAAAGTACAGTACCTACCTTGTATTATTCCTGTTAAATAATCCATTGTTGGTAAATCTTGACTCGTCCGTAAACAAGATATAATAGTTAAATAGGTGATTCTCAGCATTTTGTCGAAGAAACCAATTACAATATTCCAGGCGCCTTTCACCGTCATTTTCATACAAATGTTGATGCAACTGATACTTGAAGGATTTAAATCGATGTTTTTTCAAAATTTTCCTAGCAGAGTCCTTACTAATAGCTAATTCGGCGCCAATCTGCCTTGAGGAAATTGTGATATCATATTGTACTAAAGCTAATACATTAATTTCAGTTTCCTCATTAATAACAAATGCTTCTTGGTCTTCGTGAACATCAGGCTCAGTTCTTAATTTTTCTTCAAGCCACTGGAAATACCTTCTTGACGGTTGTTGCCTTCCTGGATATCGCTCTAAATACAATCGTTCAGCGGCATAAGAATTTTTTAAACATTCACCATAAATGAGAAGCATGTCAATTTGTTCGGTTCGTGAATAACGGGGTATTTTTTGAATATTCCACTAACTGATTTCGATTTCCAAACCCTTTTAAAATGGCAGAATCAAAAACACTACTTCGAACGTCAAAATAATATGGATAGTAGCGTTCGTGAGAGCTCTTGTTTCTTTTTTGTTTCATTCCAAAATACATCTTAATCAGTTTACTTGTTAATATTTTGGTTCGAATGATTATTGCAATGGGATGATTATTCTGAATAGCACAAACATCGTCCATAGGTAGATATTAGAATATCTATGGACGATGGCACAGACCAAGTACGTTTATGTTCCTATTCAACCTAGAACCTACAGGATATAATTTATCATTCCACATTATTTTTAATGTTATTTTTGCGTATGGCGATAATCTGTTTTGTTATTTGAAGAATAATAATTGGATTTTTTGGTATTTCATTTCAAAAAATTACTTTCTATTATATCATTAGAAAGGAATGGTTATGCTGAATAGTACAGGCAAGAAAAAGTTGTATGTTCCTATTTAAGTTATGGACCTACAGAGTATTGTTTTTTTCCCAATTTTTCCAATATTTTTTTTGGCGGCTTTTTATAACGCCGACGAATGAAAATAAAATATCACAGTAGTAGCATCTTTTATCAAGTGACGTATGGTTTCCATAGCCAACTTTTCAATTTTTGGCTTTCATTTTGCTTCCACGGCCTACTCGGTGAATTTCAATAATAATTTTTTTCTGATCTAGTTTCTGGTTAGATACCAACTTGTGATATGTCATTAGAAAGGGAATTGAATGCTGAATAAAGCGAAAAGAAAAAAAAATAGGATTTCCATTTAAAATAAGAAAGTTGATGTTACTTCCGGTCAGACCGGAAGTTAAGTTCGACATGTCAATATGCTCAAATTCTAGCTCTTATGTCATTATATCGACGCTCCAAATTTCACAAACCTACTTCATACAATAACTGAGATATTCCGTAGGCAATACTTCCGTAGCCACCCGGTATACCAAGAAAACGAATGTCACTTTGAACTGATACCGAATATATATCCTATGTACCAAGAAAATGGGTGTCACTTCGAAAAATCTCCAAATATAATTTATGGTAAAAGATAGTTCTTAGTTTGAAATTAATTTTTTCAGCTAGGCAAATTCAGAATACAATATTTAGCTGAAAAAAGGTTTATAATTTTATTCAAGGCAACATTGTTATAAACGCAGTAAATTGATATTTTTGGCCTTCTATGTTGCAAAGTTTTTTTATTCTCAGCTAATATGAGCCTGATGTAGTCCATCTCGACCATCAATGCTGGACGATTTTCGTCATACAGTTTTTGACTCCTTGCGAAACGGACATCGTCCAAAAAGAGAAGGAGAAACGGACAAACTATTGAGATTTACTCTGTTCTGGTCATAGGGGTACTTGGTAGAATGATGAATACGCTGCTTTTGAATCTGAAAATCATAACAGCTTGCTGTGATGCGGCAGAAAACTTAGCCGGAAGAATGCAGAAGGCCGTAATTGTTGGTTCACTCTGCTTGCTCAGGGCACATGACTCTCGGACACAGTGGGGAGTGTTTACTGGGGTTAATGACACACCAGCGCACCTTGCGGATATATCGGGGCTCCAGAGACAGGGCCTGACTGGGATATTCCTCAATACAAAAAAAAATAATTACCCCCTCATAAACACTCATGGTGTGCCTACAAAGGGCCTAGCCTGTGCAGGTAAAAGACGACTATTATTATTATTTGCTTGAATTGACCAAAAAAGATATGTTACACAAAGACAGTGACATTTATTAATTATTTGATAATATATATTCAGGTACCCTGGTCTCTTTGGGAACTAGCATTATACTAATAACTGTTGATTGTGGTATTTGAACAATTTCTTACAGGTAGGGTGTCAACAAAATTAAAAATAATTTTTCTTTGTTCAATACATTATCTTAAAGTAATCTCAGAAAATTTACAAGTTAAAAACATTCGTTTTTGCAACTTTCAAACACTATGAGAGAATAACTTTTGATTGTGGTATTTGAACAATTTCTTATAGGTAGGTTGTCAACAAAATTATAAATAATTTTTCTTTGTTCAATAGATTTTTTGCAACTTCCAAACACTATGAGAGTTTCCGGAATAGTCAAGAAAGGAATTCATGCATTTTCAAAGAGATTAAAAATAATATTTTCGATACATTCTGCAGCGGCAAGGGGTCAAAAAAATTTGGAAAAACTTGCATCATATGGGGTATCTGAAAATGACTTATAGCTATAAAATTGGATGATACTTTTTCTTCACTACACAAGTCACTCCGTCACTAATGTACTATCTAAATTTCGCTAATATGTACCTATAGTTGTAAACTGACAAATGTGTTGGTCAGTTTTTCATTTATATTTTGGTTCAGAAATACTTTCACGTTTTTCTTTCCTCTTTTTTTCCATTCTCAAGAATACCTTTTAACGGGGATTTCGTTTAACACTAGTTACATGTCATACAGTATGTCTCACTCAATTAGAACCATATGGAAAACATTTTTATTATTAATTTTAGGAAAAAAGTAATTCGTTATAAAAAGTTCTGCATGTTCTAAAATATAAAACACAATCATCAAATATCAATTTTTTCAGTCGTATACGCGGTTCGCAAAAAAATTATATTTTACTCGATAGGAAAGTACGTTTACATTGACAATATCGAAGATTGTTATTGAAAGGAGTGGTCCAAAACTATAAACCACGGCACAGGGTCACTAGTATCATAATCCTATCTTCATGGTACATAATTTCTGATCGAGTATATCATTATTCTGTTATCATTAATACAGAAACTATTTTTTTATAGATGTTATTGTTGCAGATTCCATGAGAGTGACACCACAACAATTCGTAGTTATATTACCTGTGGCAATTATACTCTATTTGAAACTTTGTTTATGGCTTCCATAGAAATTCATGAAAAAATAAATACATTTTTCTACCGGATTTAAAAAATGCTAAGAGGAACCATTTCGCCAAAATGAAGTTCACACTCTTTGGATGCTAGTTTACCAGAATGGAATTTCAATATAATCGATGAAGAAGACCATGGATACCATCTACAAATTATAGAATAGACTATTTGGAGTTTGTCCGTGATATATGTGATAAAGTATTACTTAAGTATTTTTGTCATAGTACTTATACCTTCTAGTCTATTATTTTATTGATTCAGTTAACCTGAGAAAGATAGATGAAACGATGAAAATTATCTTTCCTTAGATTCAGATTCCAATAGACGAATTTGTTGTTTTTCTGTAGATCGTTTCTGAACTTTTCAATACATAATTATTCATTTTCATTTTCGAACTTGAAGTACCTACATCAAACTTCAAATTATTAATACGTGTTAAGAATCATATGTGAAAAATATAAACTTTTCATATTATTATTTTTTGAATCACCTGAAAAAATTAAAATTTCTCATATCGTATGATTGATCAAAATCATGTAATTGGGGACATTACTCAGTTTGTGAATTGTAAATATGTTCATAGTGTACTTGTTCTTGTTATGTTAATTTAAATTACTAAAATTTTACTCCATGTATCATTGTTACCCCCATCATATTTTAGGTTGACTGTGAACTATTCGATAGTGATCTCGCTCCCAAACCACCCACCATACTAAATTTCAGAGCAAGTTAATGTGTATTGATATTATCAGCATAAATATGTTTTGTTCTCACATTAGGATATTTATTATCAGTATTAGTATACTTACTTTGTGAAATCGCTAGGCAAGAAAGAATTACTCGAAAAAAATTATCTTAAAAGCATGAAAAATATTAAATAATCAAATTTACTTCAAATTGGCACACATTTCCCAATATTTCATGCTGATTTCAAAAATATATGATTTGTATATGCTCGGATATGAGGTCTAGCATAAAAAATTAATAAAACGTGAAAAATTTCTACAAACCGGTGGCATATGCGAAATGATGGAATTTTTAAAAATGTATGAGTTATGCCTCTGATTCCGAGATCTTTCAGGAGATTCAACAGTATGAGTGGTCGAAAGTATCAAAGGCTTTTCTTAGATCTATGAAAATAGCAATCGATGGTTTCGATTTATCGAAGCACATATATATTAGCTGTGTTAGTTATTATTGGATCTTGTGTTGATTTATTCTCTCTAAAGCCATATTGTGATTCTGACAACAGTGTTTTTCAAGAAATGTATTCAATCTCTCTTGAATGACCTTTCTATTATTTTAGCAAGACTTGTTATAAGAGAAATCCTTCTATAGTTTGCTACATCAGTTCTTTGTACATAGGTGTTATTATAGACGTTTTGAAGGCTCTAACGACAATGATCAGATGTGCGAGCGGTTTTGAAATGCTGTTAGATACTAGTTTTAGAGTTTCTGCTCTGATATCGTCGTACCCAGAAGCTTTTTTGTTCTTAGTATAATCCTCCATTTTAGAAAACGTGACAAGGTGTTAACAATAAATTATGTGACAGCAAATAGATTACGCCTAATATGTTACAGGATGATATTTGCCCAATACGTTTATTTAAAAAGTTAATGGAAAATGAGAAACTTTTATAACATTGAACAGGGTATTTCTTACATCAAAATCCTTTTGGAAGAAGAAAAATTCTAAAGGTTGGTATAAGAATGTGCCAATTTCCAAATGGACCAAATGCACAGCACAACGCATTGGTATAGACGAAACGTGTCAAAATTACAAATCACTCAAATCGAGCGGCAGCAGTTAGCGAATTGAAGAACAAGCTCTAATAAGATTAACAGGACACAGCAATTCATCATCAATAAAACCATACTAACAAGTGGTCAAAGAGTACGATAAGAGCATTATTCAATCAATTCATTTGTAAAAAGAAAAAAATTCAACTCTACTACAGAAATGCCCGCAGCGACATCACTGTTCCTAGTATGAATTTCAATAACTGCGTTTTTGATAATTGCACATTCATATAAAAATATGTTTATTTTTAATATTTCATACATAAAATTTGCATTGACATGTTTCTAAATTTCTTATTCATTAAATTGCCCTGCCGAATTACACTCGATGTTTGTATTGATATTAGGTAGGTAACTTTGTTTTGTTCAAATTCTAATTTATTTCCTTTCAACCTAAAAATGCTCCTTTGGTGTCGCGTTTTTAATAGTTGAGTTTTTTGTCGTCTAATTGCTAGGAAACAGTTTCTCATTAAACAACCCAAATTTACCCGATGAAAAACAAACAAATACCCCTATGTGTTATTGCCCACTGAAATAAACAATTCAGTGGTATTTATTGCCTTTCAAAATCCGTCAAATAATTTTTTTTTATTTTAAAATGACCCCGCACTTTTTTTAGGTAAAATGGTTCTCGGTGAAATTGTCTGAATTTTCAGTATATACTGATTGAACGTGCAGAATCGCAAAGTTCGTTTATAGATAGATTTTGAGTTAAAAATAATTTTCTCAGGATTTGCCAACTGCATTTTTTTTCACCCTTCCAGGATGCTCGCTATTCACAGGTTACAAAGTTTGACTAGTTTCATAGTTATCAATTGAGAAACGTATTATCATTTGCATGACGAGTTGAAGGAACTTATTCGAGCGTACATTCTACTAGTGGTCAAGATTTTTCACAAATAGTGAAATGTGAAAATGTGGAGATCAAAATAAATTCAAGAAAGGGTGAAGATTAGAGATAACAATTGCATCAGATATATGAATTTAATAATATAAGGTAGGTACATATGGTTGAGTGCTTTTGTTTGTTTAAGCTTTGTCGGAAAAAAAACGAACTATCTGGGAAGAGTGAATGTGATTGCTAGACCGCTTTCATTTCTAATAGGAGAATTTGAATCTGGGCAGCGACGGATTTTTTCTAATTCGTGTTCCACTTGAATAGAGGTTTCCATGATTTTTATATTTACTGGATATCAATTCAATACGTAAGGGTAGTAATAATTATCACTGATGAAACTAATGAAACTAAAATTGAGTACTAAGGAAGGCATGAAAAGAAACAATCATATTATACTGGGTGTTTCCGAAATTGGAGCGATGAATATAATGGGGGTCTTGAATAGGACCCAGGATTTTTTTTTTACATTTTTCAGAAATGTATGCTCCCACTCTACCACATCTTTGAACTATTATTGAACGTCTGGCAACATTGTGAAAGTCTTTGGTATTCCTGGTGCTTCTGACCTCGTCGAAAGCAAACGCTTTGGTTCCGTTGTTAATCTTTAGTCAATAATTTACATAAATTTATATTTCCTGAAATATTTTTTTGTGAAAAAGGTACTTTAATTTCGTAATTTTTTTTGTCTTTCATTGCCCACTTTATTTATCGCTTGATTCAATATCGGAAACACCTTGTATATTTGGCAACTACTATAAGTTCACTCCCATTGAAAGCGATAATGTGTTCTTGATCTATTAGCACATTTTCGATATAATATCAACACCCCCATTACATTTATCGCTCCTATTTCGGAAATACCCAGGATAATATGATTATTTCTATTGATGCGTCCCTTAGTACTCATATTTAGTTTCATTAGTTCCATCAGTGATTATTATTACCTTTGCGTATTAAATTACCTATATTGATGAAATATCACTGCTCAGGTTAAAATTCTCCTATTAGAAAATAAAACGTTCTATTATTCATGTTCACTTTTCCCAGATAGTTCGTTTTTTATTCCAACAAAGCTTAAACCAACAAAATTCACTATCTCCCAGTGAACCAGAATCCATCGCATAGAAGTTGCAAAGAGTTACTGCTGGGATCTGCGACTTCGCAATGTGGATACAAAATAGAGGCACTGGCAATTCTTTGCGAGTGCTTAATGTCCGCAAACACGCTCATCGCCAGTAACTACCCAAGACGTCGCGAAGCGTACATTTTTAAGTTTCTATAGACAGCCTCAAAGCGAATTCACAAAGCAGCGGTTTTTTGAAAGATTATAAATATTTAAATGGAATTTGAATGCACCTCTCGCGGAAATTAAATGAATGTACATATTTGTAATTACTGCATTGAACGTTTGAAAGCATTCCTTTTATATTTACCAAATTGATGAAATAAATGTAGGTTTGGAAATTTCTCTGGAATGAATAAATGGAAAGCAATTTGATATAATTTTCAACATATTTTTTAACACTAACTAATATAAAATAACATAAAACAACAAAATAACATATATTAAACAAACAAAATTTTCAACGGTGGCTAATCACAGAAATCGACGCAACTAAAAAAAAATTCTTCGTTGCATGCAGCCTCCACAAACCTGAAATAAAAGTTGAGGATAAGTTGCTGCGCTATTTTAAGGCAGCAGTTTGGGGAATACATTTAATGCGCATTATCCTAAAGGCACTGCCTGTAAAGCCACCCCTACTACACCACTACATAATCTTCAATATTTTTACTCCTCAAATAGAATATGTGAGTGAAAAATATAATTATTTAGAGAACACAGCATCAAAAATCAGAAAATGGAGCTTTTTCAAACTTATGAAGTGGGGCGGAAAAAATTATCGAATACTCTTATCAAAGAAGAGTGAACGACCCTACTTGACGGTATATCCGCATAGACCTATACATTTTTCGTTTGCAAGTATTCAACAGAAAACAACTAGGTATTGAATTTTTATAATTTTCAGCTGCTCATTTTCACTAAAATCATTTTAAGCCACCCTGTATAGTTTGAGGGAATCAGAATGAATCAAAAATATCACAAATCTGTCTATCAAATATTATTATTATTTCCTGTATTGTTTCGATTTGCATCTGCATATAGAAACCCATGGCCCATCAGTACATTTTTGTATGTAACCTAATCATAATCAATAACGTTTTCAGTTATTTATAGTTGTTTTCAATACAGATTTTCTCTGCTGCTACCTCGCCTTCCACTTGAAGATGACTCGCGTAATTTTTCATCGAATATGTTTATAATTTTGTTTATTTTACGAAACGAAATCAAAAAGTTTCACTTACCTTTAGAAAATTTGCAACTTTTCTACACCAAGAGACTGAACTATGCACGAATACCTACAAAATACAAAACTTTATAAAGTACCGATACAATAATTAAGTTTTGTTAGCAACTTACAATTCTAAAACTAAATAAACAATAGCGCTACTAGCTACAAACAAGTTCACCAACGTCAAATGACAAAGTCAAAATGTCTGCCATGGGCCGGGCGTTGCCAGTTGATATTCTCTACCACTATATAGTGTCGAAAGAGGCACTGTTCACTTCTCAAAAAAGTCGCCCGATCAAAATCCATGGAACTTCTCGAGTAATATATTATTGAAAATTCAATAAATATCACGAAATGAACGTTAATATAAAACAGTCAAAAATATGTGGCATGGTAACATTGTGAAAGTCGTAAGGACTTCTCTAGATCGCATTGATTTTAACTGCTTTTGAATGGTATTTTGCGAAATCACAATGTCCGCAAAGCGAAATCGCTGGTACTTATCTGTAAAATCGCATTGTTGATCCATACAGAGACATTAAATTGAATTCCCTGCCACTTACTGTGACTTCGCTAGTTGACTGGGCTGTACCTTATATTATTGAATTAATATATCTGATGTGATTGTTATCTCTAATCTCCACCCTCTTTTACATTTATTTTGATCTCCACGTTTTCAAGTTTCACTATTCGTGAAAAATCTTGGCCACTCGTCATGCAAATGGTAATAAGTTTAATTAATAACTATAAAACTAGTCATAGTAGGAAACCAAATTCTTGGGACAGTGTTGATGAGAGAAATAATAATGAGGGAATTTCACCGAATTGGTCGTGAATTACAGGGTGATTTCTGAAACGTTGATATTTTGTCATTTTTATCATCGAAAATTTTCATGATCATCCTATATTTCCCAACAAAATCATGTTCATACGGTATCAGCTATCTTCGGAGGATGATAATTCACTTGAATATACAGGATGTGTACGAAATATATTTCACAATTTTTCAAATCACCCTGAACGAAATGTATGAATTATGATTAATGATGGAATAAGAATAGTATATTGCATGCCAAAATAATTTCATCAATATTTCATTCTTACATCGAATTTTCAGACATTACTAAAATGTTTTTATTTTTCACTCTGTACACAATGATATAATCTGCACCATCTGTATGATATTCAGTAACATGAAGATAAGTTGATGATAAGAGCGAAAAAAAATGCAATTGGCACTTTCAAATCCCGAAAAATTAATTAAATATAAATTACTGATTTTCAATTCGAACGCCCTGTATTTAAAAATCTTTCCGTCAACGAACTCTGCGATTCAGCACGTTCAATCAGTACGTCGAATAAATACTACATATTGTAAAAATTCAGACAATTTCACTGAGAACCATTTTACCTATAAAAAGTGCGGGGTCCTTTATTCTCAGTCGCTTGTGATATCTCACCATATAATTTTCCACCAGTATCTCGGTTTTGACCAAATCCTGCAAGAATGTCTTCATTTTCACTACCGCTAGACTCTAGAACTCTATATCTGAGCTGTGACAATAATGACAATAATAAAAGATAATATTTTCCTATGACTGTTTATTATTCTTATTATTAAATATCAGAGACTGATTTTTTATTTCCTGGACTGCACTAAATATGTTTAGAGCTGACCAAAATATTCCATCATGGCTGTCATGGATGTGGACTACGGAGCATCTTCAACTCGAGAATAAAATTCGAATTTGTTCTGCATGTAAGGTTTTTGAATTCAAGACAATTATTATTTCCTTTTTTTTTTCAGGAAATACTTCTTCATTTAAATCTCAAAACTGTACACATTAATGAAACTATCAGAACTACAAAATTACAGTAAATCACACAACTGTTACACCCTATACTCTCATTCACTACACCAGACGCACACTTGCAAGATCCATCAACACAAGTGATATTTCCAGCAAATTTTGGATCAGGAACGCAGTCTTCGTGCTGTACGCAGCCTTCGCCAAGAAGTCGGGTTTGAACACATTGACTGCCAAATCCATGTTGTCCATTCTGGCAAGTACACGTTCCATTGTTACAAATGCTTCCTCGCAAAAATGCTGAACATTGGTCGTTTTCCTCGCACATTTCGTAAAATTCTGTCGCCGCTGAAACACATTTTCAAGGTTAGTTTTAAGACATTTCCGTATGATTTTGGACTGAAGTAAATCACATATTTTGATCGAAAATTAATTGATGAACGATTAGAAATAATAGTAACAATTATAAACTTTCATATATTAGTTGCCATTGTGTTGCCATTAAAACTATAAATGAACTTGCTGTAATAGGACTGAAAAGGGCCTTGGAAAATACGAATGAGCACTGACCACCTGTACAAATACATCATTGAATAACAATAATTGTCAACACAATAACAATATTAAGCAGATGTCAGCTTGTCCAGCTTATGCGGTCTCAGCCTAAATTCACAGGCAGAACGCGGCACTATGAGTGTTGTACTACCACCTACGACACTCGTATGGTATTGACGAGACACCGATGTTGCCTTATGCTCTGGGGGATATAGAGTTCGTTGTGGAGAATGAGAAGTGCCAAATCTATTGGAACTACTCATTCCTCACCCTCGGGCAGATACAAGACTAGTAAATAAGTAGGCAGCCCAAAAAAGCTCTCAAGGAGCTTGTTTACGGGCAGTTTCCACGTTACAAACAATATCGTGTCCTGATTGAAGTCTTGTAGAACCTACTGCCACTCCATAACTACATAAAGGTGAAACCAGATCAGTCAACAATAGATTGACCAGAGAGCCAGCGTCCATAAGCAGACTACACGGTAAGATGTACGAGGTATAAAAATAATTGTAAATATGCTTCCCAAGTACAACTTCAGGAAAACTTTCAAAACAACTAGAACAGGCGGAAAGGCATGGATGAAAGGGCCTTTAATTAATGCAGATGGCTCAAAAACCGAGGAAGGCCAAGAACAAGAGTTTCACTCTGCTCAGGTAAACACATGACGATATTCTAGACAGAAGCTGTAGGAGAGTTACTTAGGCCAGATTTTAAGGAAGTTGGTCAAGCTATTCAAAAATTACTTCAGCTAGCGTACATCAGATTTGCAGGTAATTATAATGCTATTGAAAATGGACAAGGCTTATGTCATGATATTGTTATTGTTGTTATTGTTATATCCGTAAACCAGCTGCACAATTTTTTATTATTTTTTTTTTGGAGGTGGAGGAGTCTCCAAACTCAATAAATACTGTGAGATTCTCCTTATTAGGCATACTCACTAAAACCTTCACCTCTGTGTAGGTCCGGTCAGGCTATTGCCTCCGGTGTCACTTAGGCTTATGGCCCATTGTATCTTACCTATGTTGTACAATACCCAATCCAATACCTTCGGGCCTTGCACGAGTTTGTACAAGTTCCGTATTGGGTGGGAACTGTATAGTTCTGGGTCACCAGATGCCTGCCCAAAAATTGCCTGTTTTTTGCGGTCTAGAGCTTCGCAATAGCACAGTATGTGTTTCACGTTTTCTGGATCCTTACCGCATAGTCTGCAGGTCAGGTCTCCATCATGTTGCCCCATTTTCTTGAGGTGCTCCTTCACTGGTGCATGTCCAGTCAGGAGTCCTGTAACGGTTCTCAACTGGCTCCTGTTCATCGTTAACAGGTCTGCCGTTCTTTTGTTACACGGTCCTTTGATATATTCTTTTCCGTGTTTGCTTCCTGGGATATTGTCCCAGTAGTGTTTGTGCTTGTCCCTAATCCAGTCTGTTGCAGACGCTCTTATTGTACATTTCGGTACCCTTAGCATCTGCCCTTAGTTTGGGAGCATTTCCGATCCTCTTCGTGCGAGTTTGTTTGCTTTCTCATTTCCTGCGATTCCCTGATGACCTGGAACCCATAGCAATCTGACTTGATTCCGGTCTGACAGAGTTTCAGTTCTTCTTTGCAGTCCCATACCAGTTTGGACGTCACTTTCTTGCTACACAAGGCCTTCAGTGCCGCTTGACTGTCTGATAGGATGTTGATATGCGCGTTTTCAACGTTTCTCCTATTATTTTCCTTCACGCATTGAAGGATGGCTTACACTTCCGCTTGAAATACAGAGGTATGGGTAACCAGTGAGTAGCTGATGCCAATACTCGGATTCCTGGAGATCACTCCTGAGCCCGCTCCATTCTCAGTCTTCGATCCATCTGTGTACCAGATTTTCCCCTGTAGAATGTTCTTGAGCTGTGAGCCGTTCCATTCAGTTCTGTTTGTTACCAGCACTCTCAATTGGTTGTTGAAGGAGTACTGTTTCGGAATGTGGTCCGTTCTCGATTCTAGCGCGTCCCCGATCACAATTCCAACGATTCTCATGTGTCCCGTTCCAACGTTCTGGTTCGGTGCGATCTGCAGTCTAGAGGCACCAAGCTTTGCCTCACCCTGAACCACAAGGTGGGGAGGTGGCAGTATTCCAAGACAAGTAAGTCTTTTCACCTTGCTTAGTCTCGTTGCGGCTCCTCTTTGTTGTGTCTTGGGCCACTACACCAAAGAAGCATATGTGATGGAGGGCATGACCACCGTGCTATACAACCAGTGCAGCATATGTGCGTCTGGCTGTCACTAGTGAAGTCACCGCTTTTTTTGGTTATTTTTTCGATATGCTGGTTCCAGGTCAGCTTGGAGTCTTGTATTACTCCAAGATACTTGACTCTCCCCTTTATTTGTATGTCCTGCCCTCGAAGTTGTATGGGTCCTAGGCCCTCTGTTTTTCGTCTTCTGGTGAATGCTACTATGGCTGCCTTGTTAGGATTGACGTTGAGCCCCTCCAAGTCCGTCCATCTCGTGACACGGATAAGGCTGCACCCTTACGAGCAACCCTTAGAAGTCAGAGACTTGTGCAAGCTGGGGAAGACGTAGCCCTTACCTTTTTATGTGTGATGCCATGTGAATTGAAGGTTTGGTTAGCAAAAGCTTGAGGGCATGGATTCTCTTGAACTCTGTGAGACTGAGCGACCCTTGTAGATTGTAAGAGGGTCGTACAGGCTGTGCACTTTGACCTATACGGTCTTGTGTGCGTGACCCTTGATCTTTTCGAGGTCCAGGATACCAGGGTGCAAAGTTTATCAGTTTCCTGGGAGCTAAGTTCCTGATGTAGGAGGGCGCTAAGAAGTCCCCTTCCAAGAACTTAAACCTCTTGCAGAAAGGCGCTGGGCATTCGCACAGCAAATGTTCTGCAGTTTCCGAGAAGTTCTCGCAGTAGCGGCAACTTTCACTCTCTGATTTTCCCATGTTTTTGAGGTGGTACCCCAGAGGGCAGTGTCCAGTGAGAAGTCCCCTTACCATCTTCAAGTCTTTTTTGTCCAACTCAAGAAACTGTTTAGCGTTCTTTGGCGATAGACGCACTAGTTTTTTCGCTTGTCTTTGTCCTGTCACCTTATTCCAGTAAGCTGAGCGACCCTTACCTGATTTGCAGATATTATATGGTCAGAGCAAACAACAACTTCTCGACAGGGTATTCAACTGAAGCGGGTGTCCCACAAAGCTCGTACTTATCTCCCTACTTTTATTGTGTCCATACGCATAGAGAACGAATGCGACAGTTGACATCTCCATTATACACCCATTCGTTCTCCAGTATGGCTGGCTGCAGCGTAGATCCAAATGCATTTGGATCGGGAGATCAAAGTGTCAACATTTGAAAATTATTCTGAAGTTGAAATTTGACGATGAAGTAGTGAGTGAGTTAGTCGAATACTGTGCGGTAACTAGGCATTGAATATTCCACAACCAAATAAATCTATGTATGCTGAGGGCGGGGCATCTTTCAAGCGGAACTACCCTCTCGTAGCAAAAAACCCAAAACTAAGTAGTACAGATAACAAACATTTCTGGTGTTCAACAAAACTCTTCTTCAAAAGCTTGGCAGATTGCAGAACACAAATAGTGATCGTTACATTCGATTGAATACACTGCAAGAAATCGGTAGCGAGGACTCCGTTTGTATGTCCCTTAGTTTTTTTGTCAGAAAGACTCATTAGAGAATATGACCCCCCTGCAAACATGGAATGGCGATAGTGCACACAAATGACAATGAGAGGCAGAATGGGGGGTCGCCATACATGTAACTCACCCTTAGGTTCTCAAAATAAAATGACACAGATGAATAATGTAAAGATCTAATTTAACAAAATTTTTGTCAATCCTGATATCGTTAGATTTCATATGGAATTTCTCTATAGATTTCTGTTTATCGCTATGAAAATTTTTAACAGAGCCGGTTAGTAATTGAAGATACTTATTTCAAATGATGTGATTCTCATCACAAGTAAATATAACTAATCAACCCATAAAGTAGTGTACTTTCGTTTGGGGAATGAATTGAGTAAAGGTTTTTTAAAATCAATGTTAGCTTTCTTGTCCTCAATAATCCATCCTCCATACTGTGTTTGAAGGCTGATTGAAGTACAACTAGTGAATACTATACTAATTATCACATTCTCTGTAAGGTGACTACTGACATCCGTGGTATATTTCTTAGTTTGAAGCGAAGATTTCTACTTTTGAGATAGTTCGATCTGCTGCAATTATATATTACTTTGAAGTATTTTTGAAAGATGTCGCCACATCGTCAGCATTGAAATATAGCAACTGCGTATTTCAGCATTAAACCTAAATTAAATTTGAATTATATCTGTGATGTAATCCCGAATAAGATATTTTTAATTTTTACAAATTTTTTGTCGTATTGTCGTATGCTTATTATAGAAAAATGGTTCTAGTAAACGATATCGTACAACTTAAGTATCTTCAAACAGTTTTCCTTGAATGACGTTTACTTGAACTAACAAATATCAAATCAAATGGCCGTACAATATTTTGAAATATCAACTAACATTCTGATGAAAATATTGAAAATAGGTCAGAACGGAATTTTACGAAGAAAGCTTATGTTTGCCTAAAAACTTTGTTTTCCCCCGACAGTTCTGATGATCAGATCTGTTGGAGTTTATATTGGTACTTGCCGTGGAGAGAGTTTTTGACAGTAGATAGCTCTTGGGTTTTTCCATCCCTAGATAGTTCTCCCTATGTCTCTCCGGCATCCAGATGATGTAAGATGCTTCCGTCTACGAGCTGAACTCTCGCATCGTCCTCTTTTGAGATGAACCGTGGCACATTTGTCGATCCCAAACTCCATTCCGATAGCATGAGTGTATTCTTTCATCACCCTTGAGGACTGATGAAGATCCTTCTCTCCGGAGACATATAATCTGTGATCATCCATGTAAAACAGATGGGTGGCCTTATGACTCCGGTTACTGGGGGTGCAGCAGTTGTATACGCGAGTTTTCCGTCGTGCTACGGACAATGGCAATAGGGAGATGCAGAAGAGAAGAGAGCTGAGGTAGTCTCTCTGGAATACGCCCTTTCTGAAGATAACCTGCTCTGTTTGGACTCTAACTTGACCAGATGTTATGGTGAAGCGAGTCCTCCAGAGCGGTATTACGTGTTCAATGCATCTCACTATTCGATAGAGTACCTCAAGGCATCTGAGAAAATGCATGATGAGATCATGAGATGTTGTATATGTCTTGCGATAATCGATCCAGGCCATTGAAACGGCAATACTGCACTGAATCCTGCATGATACAACTGTCGAACAGTAGGTTATTCTTGCAGCTAGCGATCTCTTTCCTTGCCCCTCTTTACTCTTATATACGTCCATAGACCGCGGAGAGTATTCGCATGCTGTTATTGTTATTATTATTATTATTAATCTTCCGATGGTCAAGAATAGAATAGTTTGTTTATTTGTTTATATTGTACTACCATTGCACAACGAATACCTACTGGGTATGTAATTACAAAAATAATCATCCTATAACATAACCCGTGTCCTCATCCCCTGGGGATTCGGGGGAAAGAATAGGTCCCCGGTACGGTCTGCCTGTCGTAAAAGGCGACTAAAAGACCTCCAATCCAAAGTGTCAAGCGACCCGTGCTGATGGATGCATGGCGGTGGGGATGCACCGTCGATAACGGAGCCTTCAGGAAACTGGGCGAAATCCTGAAGTAAACAGCAGAGGGCACTTACAGGGCCGGAATACTCCTTCCCCCATACTCGTGGGAACATAAAATGTCAGCCCCGGGGATAAAGATAACTCAGATCAACCTTAAGCATTTTAAGGCGGCTTCGGCAGTCCTTACAGCGGCTGGGGTAGGGTTTGACGTTGCCCTTATACAGGAACCATGGGACTGGAGGGAGAATGCGGAGAGCTTATATACAGCAGATCAGCAGAGGTCCCTAATACCTGCATAACCATAAAAAACGTATAAAAATACCGCCTCTAACGAATTTCTGTTTCAGAGATTTTACAGCAGTAATGATCAGGACGAAGGTGGGGAACGGTACCAAGGAGCTAGTACTCGGATCGGCCTATTTTCCATCAGACCACCCTGAACAGCCACCCACAAAGGATGTAGAAGACCTGGTGAGACATTGTAGAAACAAAGGACTGCAACTTATCATCGGTTGTGACTCTAATGCGCACCACATCACTTGGGGCAGCAACGACACTAACGAAAGAGGTGAAAATCTAATACAATTCATAATGGCCAACAACCTGGACACGCTGAATGTAGGAAACAAACCCACCTTCATTAAAAAAAGCAGGAAGAAGGTACTCGACGTAACAATAGCCTCAACGCATGTGAGTAACCTTTTTACAGAATTTCATGTATCTGATGATGTAAGTTGCTCGGATCACAGATATAATAAATTCATAATAAAGAGTGACATCTACAAACAGGCTAATCGGAACTCACGGAAAACGAATTGGGAAGCGTATAGAGCAGAACCAAGTCGCAAACTCCAAGAAACGCATCAAACGATAAGAACAAACAGAGACCTTGAGCTGGCTGTGGAAGAAATCAGTGACGCAGCCATCTCTACGTTTGACAAGGACTGCGCACTCATCACAAGGAACACCACCAGGAAGGTGCCCTGGTGGCACAAATAACTTGCAAAACTGAGGAAGCAAGCCAGAAAAGAATTCAACAGAGCCAAAAAAAATGGGAGGTGGGACGAATACAAGAACTCCCTGTCCATTTTCAAAAATGCCCTAAACAAATCCAAAAAGGACTCCTGGAGGAGACACTGTAAGGAGATAGAAGGCTCTCGAGAGTGTGCTAGACTCCAGGAAGTACTCTTGAAGGATACACAACACGTAATATACTCCCTGAAAATGAACAAGGGCAGCACACCTGTACAGGAGAAGAAACAATAAAAGAACTGCTGAGAGTTCACTTCCCTGGAGCACAGATAGATCAGGCATGAGCTATGGGAAACCCGAAAGTACTGGAGACTTTGAAAAGAGGCTCCAGGCTGGGCTGGGACATAGCAAAGAAGATCGTGACCTATGACAAAGTTCAATGGGCAATAGGCACATTTGAACCCTTCAAATCACCGGGACCAGACGGGATCTATCCTGTAAGTTGGTCGTGGTGCTAGAGTATTTGCTCCCACCCAGACGGCCCGGGTTCGATCCCCGGGACAGCCTGCCACTGAGCTAAAGTAGTTCGGATTCCACTTTTATTTAAACTGTAGGTCCCGGATCTCCCTTGCTCGCACAAGCTTTGCTTTTGAGGGGTTTTCTCCGAAAACCTGGGTGATTCGTGAAAACAAATTTTACAAAAACAAATTTTACAAATTTTACAATAACAAATTTTACAATTTTACAAATGATGCAGAAAGGACCCAAAGAACTGCAAATCTGAAGTATACTCAGAGGCAGTCTGGCTCTCGGGTATATACCAAAACCATGGAGACAAGTTAGGGTTGCCTTCATACCGATACCTGGAAAAGCTGGACAGGATTCGGCAAAGTCCCTAAGACCAATAAGTCTTATGTCATTTGTACTTAAGACTTTGAAGAAGCTAGGGACGGTGTGCTGGTGGAAAGACCACTGCACCGCGAACAATATGCCTACAGGACTGGCTGTTCAACGGAGACCAACTAATAACGAGGGTGGAAAACACGCTGGAACATAAAGAGGTACTGTTAGCGGCCTTACTAGACATAGAAGGAGCATTCGACAATACTTCTATAAACTCGATCACTAGAGCTCTCAGACAAAGAGAAATCGAGGAACCATGTATGGCCTGGATAGACTCAACGCTGAGAAATAGACTGATACACATTAGAGGAGACCGTAGTAGCCAGGGCGACCAGAGGATGCCCATAAGGTGGAGTTCTATCCCCGCTTCTGTGGAATCTGATCGCGGACTCGCTGCTAGAAACACTGAACGAAGCAGGACATCGAGCCCTTGGCTATGCTGACGATATCGTGGTCTTGGCACAGGGAAAATTTAACACAACGGCAGGAGGCTCTCAACTTTGTCATAAGATGGACGGACTTGGAGGGGCTCAACGTCAATTCTAACAAGGCGGCAACCATAGTAGCATTCACCCGAAGACGAAAAACAGAGGGACTAGGACCCATACGACTTCGAGGGGAGGACATACAAATAAAGAGGGAAGTCAAGTATCTTGGAGTAATACTAGACTCCAAGCTGACCTGGAACCAGCATATCGAAAAAATAACCAAAAAATCGGTGACTTAAACCACATATGCTGCACTGGTTGTATAGCACGGTGGTCATGCCCTCCATTAAATTTGCTTCTTTGGTGTGGTGGCCCACAACAAAGAGGACTAAGCAAGGTGCAAAGACTTGCTTGTCTTGGAATCACAGGGGCCATCAAATCAACACCAACTGCAGCGATGGAGACACTCCTGGGACTGCCACCTCTCCACCTTGTGGTTCAGGGTGAAGCAAGGCTTGGTGCCTTCAGACTGCATATCGAACCGAACCTGAACATTGGAACGGGATACATGGGAATCGTTGTAATTGTGATCGGGGATGCGCTAGAAACGAGAACGGACCACATTCCGAAACGGTACTCCTTCAACAACCAATTAAGAGTACTGGTGCCAAACAGAACTGAATGGAATGGATCACAGCTCAAGGACATTCTACAGGGGAAAATCTGGTACACAGATGGATCCAAGACTGAGAATGCAGCGGGCTCAGTAGCGTTCTCCAGGAATCCGAGCATTGGCATCAGCTACTCACTAGGTACCTCTGTCTTTCAAGCAGAAGTGTACGCCATCCTTCAATGCGCGAAGGAAAATAATAGGAGGAACGTTGAAAACGCGCATATCAACATCCTTTCAAACAGTCAAGCGGCACTGAAGGCCTTGTGTAGTAAGGAAGTGACGTCCAAACTGGTATGGGACTGCAAAGAAGAACTGAAAACTCTGTCAGACCGGAATCAAGTCAAATTTATATTGGTCCCAGGTCATCAGGGATTCGCAGGAAATGAGAAAGCAGACGAACTCGCACGCAAAGGATCGGAAATTCTTCCAAACCAAGGGCAGATGCTAGGGATACCGAAATGTACAATAAGAGCGTCTGTAAAAGACTGGATTAGGGACAAGCACAAAAACTACTGGGACAAATTCCCAGAAAACAAACACGGGAAAGGATATATCAAAGGACCGTGTGACAAAAGAACGGCAGACCTGTTTACGATGAACAGGAGCAAGTTGCGAACCGTTACAGGACTCCTGACTGGACATGCACCAGTGAAGGAGCACCTCAAAAAATGGGACAATACGATGGAGACCTGACTTGCAGACTATGCGGTAAGGATCCAGAAAACGTGAAACACATACTGTGCTATTGCGAAGCTCTAGACCGCAAAAGACAGGCGATTTTCGGGCAGCCATCTGACGACCCAGAACTATACAGTTTCCACCCAATACGGAACTTGTACAAACTCGTGCAAGGCACGAAGGTATTGGATTGGGTACTGTGACATTACAACATAGGTAAGATATAATGGGCCATAAGCCGAAGTGTCACCGGAGGCAATAGCCTGACTGGACCTACACAGAGGTGGAGGATTTAGTGAGTATGACTAATAAGGAGAATCTCACAGTATTTATCGAGTTTGGAGACTCAATATTTCTCTATAAAAATTTCCTCCACCACCCAAGAAAAAAAAATACCGTGTCCTCTGTATAATTTCACGTCGTCAGTTTACCCTGTATAAACATGCACCAGTTTTCACAAAATTACTAAGCTTCATGCACCTACTGGTATACATTTTCGAGATGAATCTCACTCTAACTTTTAATATCCATTCTCCTGTACTTTTTTAAACTGACATTACATTAATTGTAGTAACTGATTACTCACCTTCCAAACATCTCTTCTGGTCACGAGACAGGGTGTACCCCGTTGCACACTTGCAGTCCACTCTGCATACAGCATTGGGAACTATAGAGCACTGCCTGTCATCGTCACAAAGCTCTCCCAATCCTCTGGCATCCAAGCAACCCATTTTATCTGCAGTAGGTACCTGTTTGTCGAATTTACAAATACATCTACCGGATACGCAGTTTGCAAATGTTCCGTCGCTCAGCCAACAGTTACCGTCGCTTCTACAAAACTCGTCCAATACTGAAAAAATAAAAATTCAAATGGAGTTTTTGGCGAAAAGGATGTGGCACCCAATACATGAGATCCCGGATTTCACGAAAGTGTAATTAAAACGATGAGTAGAAACAACTGAAAACCACAAATGCTCGCTTTTTATCTCACTCTAGTTGGTTGGGGACACTCAATGACTCCAACTTTGACATAAATTACATCATATATGTTGTTCTACGAATCATATGAATGGTTTTTTTCATTCCGAATCATGGAACATATCCGGCTTCATCATCACTGCGCAGCTATTAGGTATACATGATATTTCTGAAAAAATGCGTTCTTTTAACTCTGGTGCAGAATCTTTCATAAGTACAACCTTCATCACTATAAAAAATCATAGCAGTGCATGATCTGAACCAAGATAATTTTTCCTGATTGATGCTCTAAATTTTTAGAAATACCAACTGAACGAACCAACCTAAATAGAAACTTGTTTGCGTACACAGTGAATTTATTCAATGAGAGAGGTGAATCAGCAAAATTGTCAATTTTGGAGTATCTCCACATAAAATGACAACCTCGTCCACACCATCCACAAAAAATTAATATCTGAGTGACCTAGATGACAATTTGAATTGTGCGGATTATTTGAACTCGATTATTTACACGTTTTAATGAAGTAATTCAGCAGGATTCAAATCTAGTAGAAAAATAAGAAATTTTTCAATATAATGGAGCAGTTTTCCATCACGCACCAGGTAATTTTTTAATGAAAACGTTCCTTGGACTGGCATAACAGGATCTACAGAATGGCCAGCCAGATCCCTGGACCTCACTCACCTAGGCGAAGGCTTTGGCCAAAGCAACCTCTTTTGTCGCTCTGTTAAGAATCTTGGAATGGTCAACAAGTTTCTAAAGAACACATTGAGGCAACCACCTACGATCTTTCTTCACAACGAATCATGGCCTGGTGTCGAATAGATGCAGAGCGTAATGGATGCAGAAGTATTTGGTGAGGCAAGAAAAAAGCATTGCGAATAATCTTAAGCTCTTCGAACCACATTTTGGCTTGATGGATGCAAGAGCATCCACCAAGTCCGTTTCTTTGAGGCATTCTGAAATTTTCAATAAAGTGAGTTGGTGCCAAATCCATGCATGGAATGATCTTTTCAGCTAGCCAGCCATAGGGTGAGAAATACACACATGGAATGTGGTTCGGTGCCAAATCCAGGTATGTTAAATCATACAGGCTAGCGTCTACTTAACTCTTGTCACACATTATCATTTTCATCTGCATTGATTAGTGTGAGGTTAATTTATCTTTCAAACTGTATCGTTCACAAGGAATATATGAATAAATCGAGTTGAAAAATAAATCAATACCACCTGAAATCATCAGTGAAATTGAATGAATTGAGGTCAATCTACAGAAGAGTAGTTATCAACGAATCACTTCGACAAGTTGGAGACTCTAAGGCACACATTACAAGAGTCTTGCTGGAGGTGAACCACCGGAAAATAGCTATACTCGGGACCAACAATTACAAAATTTCAACGTAAACATGTCATTGGTTAC
Organism: Chrysolina americana; assembly: GCA_958502065.1. Classification (NCBI taxonomy): domain Eukaryota; kingdom Metazoa; phylum Arthropoda; class Insecta; order Coleoptera; family Chrysomelidae; genus Chrysolina; species Chrysolina americana. The sequence continues at coordinate 76,371,257 of OY293414.1, forward strand.
TTACATACAGAAAGGTAACATCTTCCATCAGAAAATAAATGATTTCCCTGTTTACACTGGCATGTGCCAGATGAACATTCAGAATTTTCTGTTAACTTTAATTGACACTGGCGATTTTTCTCACATGGTTCGCCATATCCAGCAGCTGAAAAAGAATCATCATAATGTAAAAAGTAATAAGACACCATCAGTTTTCAGATTCAGAAACTTGGATGAAAATTCATCATTTATGTTGTTATCGTATATATCATTTTCCCGCAATTGTATTCATCAAAGACATTGGTAATTATAATTCTTTTTATTGTTTCGCTTTATGAGATATTACTTACGTCCCAAACAGGCGAAGAATGTTTTATTTCTGCTGACCATTTCGTAGTTTTCAAGACATTTGCATCTTCCTATCACTCCTGCATCATTATTGAAACAAAAAGAATTGTTACTGATAACCTTGCAGTCATTGTCGGTCTTGCATCGTGTATATGCCTCTGTGAAAAACGAATATTTTATTAAATCACTCCTGCTATGAATAGCACTGCGTACATTTTCTATATCCTTATTACGTGAGTATTAACAAAAATCGTACATAATTTTAACGAACATATTCAATATGTCTTGTTGATAGTAGTTTTTCTGAGCGGAGAATTCAATGAGCTGGTATAATAATAATAATGCTGATGTGAGATTGTTTATGCTCTAGAGCAGGGGTTCCCAACCGGTGGTACGCTGGTAACACTGGTGGTACGCGGAAACGTTTCAGGTGACTGATTTGCATAATATATCACAGCTCCACCGCAAGGACACCCATTTATAAACAACTATGCGTCACTGCTTCCCGAAACAACCAGAAAGAGAGATATCTGTGTTCCAGAAGATGCGTCGAACGCTCTCGATGAGTGCTACTGGATATATAAGAGAAGCGACCACGAGAGGGAAGGATGATTCCGAACAGAATATTTGCAGTCAGTTTTAGAGGAAAAAGAAAATGTTCAAATAAATTAGCTGTGATTGTGCAATGTTTATATGTTGTAATGGTTCGTAGTGGGTGTTGTAATGATTAATTGTGATTTCATATAAGAAAACTAATCTATTTCATAAAAAATTGTAGTGAGTCCTTTGAACCTACCATACTTGATGTACTGTCACTCTGATAACGAAAAAAGTTGACTTCAACTCTTAAATCGACAATATTCTCTTTCATTCTTCAAATGAACTCGATGAGGAATTTATTCTTTAATACAAGCCTCCTATATCTTTCAAAAAATTTTGTTTTAGTTCGATAAAACATAAGACAAAATTCTTCGTTTAAGGTAAGCTCGGGTAAGTGTGACCGTGATTTTCATTAGTTCACATTGAATTTAGTCCATCTGATGAACCTAAACTAATATAACAATGAACTTTTGCAGGTATTTACTTCGAAGGTCAGTCTTTGTAATACGCCACAGAAAACTGTTGAAAAACGTATTCTATGAATTTTATTTATATATTCAGATATACATCGACATCCCCGGAAATTTGGGGCAAGTGTGATTCTGACCAAATTTAAAGATATTAATGCACGTAAATCTCTTTTTGGGGCAGGTGTGAGTAAACAGTAAAGGAACTTTCACCACAATTTATTTGTTTCGAGATATCTTTATTCAAAACATAGTTAGGAACTTTTTAATATTGAATTTGAAATGCCCCATTGGAAAAAAACAAAAAATAATCGTGAAAGTGAACATTTGATGAAAAGAAAAATTTACAGGTAGAAATCTGAAAAATCGAATGAGAATTTCATTGATCCCCATCTTCTGACGAGTGGTGATAGAAGCACAGTTGTTATTTCATCCTCAGAAAGTGTATCAGTGTCTTCCACATCTGGCCAGGTATATAGTTTGGCTCTCTGAGATTTCCGCATATAATTTCGTACTATAGCTGAAAAAATATTACTGTTTAGATTGGTCAAATGAACCAGGTTCCCACTTACCCCGACAGATAGGTCACACTATCCCCAATATCATTTAATTTTGGGGTAAGTGTGACATGCAATGGAAAAATGCAAAAAAAAAACTTCATGAAAAAACTGCAATCTATAGTCAGATGCATTGTTTAGGCAGAAGAAAAGTGTATAAAATGGATTCTTACCTTAGATTTTAACAATACACTCAAAGCTTGAAATAAACTCGTTATACTCGTTCGGGTTGATGAATTGTAGATTAGAAAATTGGAGAAAATATTTGGATTTCACTAGATCTCTTTTGTATTTTATATGATGGTTATGGATTCATTATGAGTGTAGGCTATTCCTCAATAGATGGCATTGAGCTGTCGCCCGGTTTAGCGAAGATAGTGAGCAAACTCACACTTGCCCCAAATTTACACTTACCCGAGCTTACCTTATACGTTTTTTCACAATATGCATTTGAAATTTCAGAATAAGTGCGGATAAGGCGGATCTGAATCCCTGACCACGATAACTTTTGAATGGTTTGATGTGAAATAACGGAACAGATGATATTTTGAAAGGAACGAAATTCTGAAAATTTTACAGAAGAAATTCAGCTTCATTCAGAAATTAATCGATAGACTTATCGCGAAAATTCAATCACTTGTGGTAGAATATTACTACTGAGAATTCTTGTCGAGTTTGATTCTATCCATAATCCATTTCAACCATAGAATAATAGGTAGGTCCGTTACAATATAATATTACTTCAATTTAATATTCACTGTTCTTGTTTACTAGGAATGAGTGAATCAACTGATAAAAATGAAAAAAATATATAACGATTGTTATTTTAGCCACTGCGTAATCAGATTATACAGTTATCGTGCAATAGTATTAGGCATTCCGAAAATAACTGGAAACTTCATTCTCATTCGTTAATTTTTATCAGACATTTTTTATTTCTCTTATCACAACTGACAACTAAGAATATTTAATATTTCAGATCAAGTCTGCTGCTAGATTTTTTACGTCAGAATAAGTATGAAATTATTTTCAAATTTTGAAAGGGTAATAATCTTTGAAATCAGATTCAACCGTGACAAAAATATAACTACTTTGTATAATCACCAACTCACCAAGTGCTAGCTCTAAATATGCGGATTCTTGTTGTTGACAGCAAACACTAGCAAACAAACTGAGTATCACAAAAACTCCACATAATTTTCCAATCATATTCACAATAATTAAGTCTACATAAAACTACGACCTCGAGTCGTGTGAAATATACATTGCGATAAAGCAGGTGAAATAGATAAAATTTATTTGTATCTGATAAGGAGTCGACTGAATTTATGGATGATTCACTACCTGCACTCATCAGGTTTCATTTTAGAGATATTTAAATTTTCCAACAACACTACAAATGGAGATGTCCATATAAGATAACAAAAGTTGAAAATTACATCGTATAGAAATCCACGAGCTACCAAATGGGATCTCTTTCGTGAGGAACTTGAAGGAAGGTACGTAGAACTACCGTTCAAATTATGGAAATTGGCCAGTATCTCAACAAAGCGATCATATCATCGTATGAGATTAGCTGTCCTGTCAAGAAAAGGACAAGCAAAGCTGAAACAGCTTGATAGAACTCGAAGAAAAAAACGAATGCTGCTGAATAGAGCAAAGCGCACTAAAAAATAGCGTACAAAAAATAAATCAGGAAATGTCAAAGAAACAGCTGGAGAGCATACTGCGAGGTCATAAACACAATGGCCTCAGCAGCAAGACTAAGTAAAGTACTCTCCAAAGATCCGATAAGGGGGTTAGGCCTTTTGCCCTTGCCCGATGGTCGGGAAACCACATCGAGGAAACACTAAAGCACTTTATCTCTATACACTTTCCAGTCCAGTCCAACGAGAAGAGCTCAGATGGACTACGAAACGAATGCGAATGTGGTCACAAGTGAGATATTAAGATGGGTTGTAACGTTCTTTGAACCCTTCAAGTCCCCAGGGGAGGATGGAGTAATTCCAGAACTCCTCCAGGAAGGGCTTGACATCATTATACCCCTGCTGGTTGAAGATATACAATACTCTCTGGCCTAAGACTACATACCAGTTGCCTGGAGGTCAATCAAACTCGTCTTCATCCCAAAGCCTTGGAGAAATGACTACCCCCAAACCAAAGCATATCTTCTTATCAGCCTGACTTCGTCATGAAGACGCTGAAAAGGCTCATAGAGCGACATATTAGAGAACAGTCGCTGAGGCTAATTCCAGCCTACCAAACCAGAAAATCAACCGAACCTGCCCCCTACCATTCAAAAGATAGAGGAGGAACTATGGGTATTCATCAAAATAGAAGAAGCTTTTGACAACACGTCTTATGAATCCAAATATCAAAACGCGATGAGGCATGGAATCAATCTAACCCTTATCGGATAGATAGGTGCCATGCTAGCACAACGAACGGCGGACGTCTAGTTGAGTGAAAGTTCCATGGTTGCCAAGGTATCAAGAGGATGCCCTCAAGGAGGGGTCTGATCACCCCTACTGTGGTACTTGGTAGTCGACGGACTTCTAGCGGCACTGAATCATTCAGGGATGTACGCGCAAACATACGCAAATGACGTAGTCATCATGATTACCTGTCAACAAAATTAGTCAAATTCTCTCTCCCACTCCCAAACCAAATGAGTGAGTTTAAAAAAATTATTGAAGATGGCGCTCAGTTACCATTTCAAAACTTTAAGCTATGATTTTTTCATGAAAAAGTAGGTTTTTATCTCCTATTTAAGCCTTCCAAATTTCGTTGCGATATACCAGGTGGTTGAAAAATTAGTAGGGGTGGAACAGACTTTAGACGGGCAGTGTATATATTCATATATGTCTGTATAATGTGTGTGCATGTTTATATGTGTCATAATTATACTAATAAATATTTTTTATATAATTTTAATTTTATTTGTGCAAACAAATATTTACATGATTTTAATGTGCTTTGACATGACCTATATCATTGTAATCATCTACTGGTTGAAATAAATATTGTATAAATTATTGTATTGTATTGACTCATCATCAATCGCTGTATCTCCTCGGAGAATCTATTAATGAAGCTCTGAGTGGAACAATCGAAAGATTGAGAGTCAATCCAGAATAGTCGAATTTGGTACTATTGACCAAAACACGCCAATTAGGGACCCTTCTAGAAATCCACCTCTCAGGAAGGTTTCATCTATAGAGTAGACTGCTCATCGCTCCAAGAAGACCACATGCTCATACTAGGCATGCTGAAGGGCGTTCGGAAGAACGTGGGATCTGACAATCAAGACAATTATTATTATTATTCGCCCAACCATAATATACGGAGCCAGGTACGCTGGAGAGTAAGTCCAGAAATGAAAAAAGTTAAAAGGCTGGCCTACTTGGGAATTACAGACGCCATGAAAACGGCACCAACTAACCAACTAGAGATCTTGAAGTTCTACTGGGTGCCACATCTGCACCTGTACATGAACACATGTGTACCGCTTACAGACTCTGATGGAAAGGGATAACACCCTGAAGGTTCTGAACTTCAAAAAAAGCTCAAATATTGTCATCCACAAGAAGAAAGAATGGAATAGAATCGAGCCTGCTCCCTGCCGACAGAATAGTCTGGTACACTGACGGAGGCATGTCCGGAGCAGGGGTATATAAGAGAGGGCAAGGGAAAGAAATCTCCATTCCCTTAATCGAATACGCTTTGATGTTCCAAGCTGAAGTATATACTATACTAACCTGCGTCCGGTAAATTCTGGACAATAGATGTCGAAGACCAATTGCAATTTGCTTGGACAGTAAAGCAGCAATACTGGCAATGGAATAACCTGGATCACATCCAAGCTGGTGTTTGAGTGAATATATGCCTTGAGAACCTGGCGAAATGAAAAAAAGGCAGCTTCATATGGGTCCCTGGACACTCGGGTGTCCACGGAAAAAAGGAAGCAGGCAAGTTGGTATCAGGCAAACCACCGATTGGGCCAGAACCCACTCTAGGAATTTCCAACAGCCTAGCTATTCCTGCAATGTAAGAACTGTTGAAAAAACAGTTTATAAAATCTTGGCAGGACACGCCTGGCATGAAACGAACGAAAGCTCCCCATATCCCGGCATTCGAAAAAACTCGAAGAGGAAATTAGGAAATCCTCCCCATTGGGAGACGAGATCTCAAGCTAGTAACAGGGCTCCTGATGCGACACAATCACCTGAACAGGCACATGGCCCTCATTGGGATCATAGACGATCCCTGTAGGTGTTCCCGGGAAGAAGACAAGACTTCGTCAAACGTCCTTATAGAATGCCCTGTATTGGTGCACCAGAGGAAAGCAGTTTTTAGGAAAAGCGTACTAAACCCAGTGGATGTCGAAAAGATTCAGCTAAGGAAACGGTTCAATTACGCCAGCAAAGCTGGCATGCACAGGCACGTGAGAGCAAAGAAGGTCCGAGCGAAGAAGCCTACGTGCAGGGGTTAGAAAATCCGTCCCCCAGTACCAGAAAGTGAGTGAGTAAGTAAGAAGTACTTACATCTTTGGTGAGGATGCATACATATACGTCTTTGGTTTCCTCATTCTTCCAACCGAGGAAGAACAACCGGGACATGTAGTGCACCTACCGTACATCAAAGGAATCTCCGAAAAGGTTAGATAAATCGGTAACAAATATAACATTGAAAGCTCGTTCAAATCCAGAAATACGTCTAGGGGTTTTCTCATGAAAATCAAACTGCGAAAGACCCCTGGCAGTGAGGCTAGAATAATCTGCCAGCAGCATCAGCAGAGAGAACATTTTCAAAACTGAAATTGATCACCTAACCGAGATCAACAATTTGATGAAAACAATTGAACGGATTAGCGATGTTCAATTAACATGAATTATTGCACAAAATTTACCTTCACATATATTTTACGAATTTTCATGTAAAAAACTCGATTAATATTTTTGATAATAATGAATGAACGAAGGCGTTATAATGGAATGTAATGATACCATTGTTATTTTTTCAAATCTATTCGCCATCGTTGGGATTTTTGGTTTCAGGCGAGATCACCAAATAACCCTCTCGCGGAATGAAAATTTTAGCTTGAGCCCCCCCTGCTACTTATTTGGAATACCTGGGGGTTTTTTGTTAATACCTACTCAACTTATAATGTGACCTTGAAAGAGTAGTGTAGGAGTAGCTGAATGTCATATAGTTATTATCCTAACAAGTACCGAAATAGTATATTTTCCGCATGCGACTGCCGTGACCCGAACAACACAGAGCAGAGTTCGGGTAAGCAGTCGAGTGCGGAAGAGTACCCTTCTGTATGAGTTAGTATCAAAATGTTTTCAACCACATTAAAATATTTCATGGAGCGCTCCTGAACAAAATTTCGCGAGTTGGAATTATTTTTCTCGAACCAGTGCGGGAATAACTCACTTAAAGTGACTAGCGTGCAGGAAAATGAAACCTCTCAAACTAAATTGCGTGTGGGTATAGGGTGAATCATGCACGCTTGTAGAAAAATATTTTTTCATCCATTCGTGGTCGAAAGAATTGCTACTATATTTTTGTCTTTTATATTCCAAAGGGTTTTTTGTAATAAAACAACATACATAATGGAATTAGTAATATAAAATTTGTGTATTTACAAAAACGAATACTCAGACAATTAACATATCGAATAAAATTTAATCGTCACAGTGTATATAAAATGAGAGAATTACCACAACCGATAGTCCCTCACAAAAAATATTGCAACAAGACACATTCCAATATTCATGAAAATAGACATCTCACATTTCCTGGAAGCAGCACCTGCGAAAGAAGATTTTGTTGATTGTAATCTTGTTATTATATTTTAAATTACTAACTAAGTTTAACGAATCATATAAAAAGTAATCAAATATCAAGTTTAGTATAAATAACGCAAAATCATAAATATTGCTACGTTTACTAAACTTTGGTCATGTATACTTTTCATAATAATTCAGTTTGGAATCCTCTATGTCCCTATTAGGGTTGAAATTGATTTTTGGGCTGAGGGAGTGACAATTAAGAAAAACTTGGTTCCTCGGAAATCGAAGTGAGGGATTTTTGTTTTTTTGCATGCATATAATCGAACAACAGAAAATCAAGGATATTTATTGAACTTCTCAGAAATGTAAACATCTAGAAAAGTTGGAATTTTCAACAACCTATCAACAACGACCAATCAAGAACCGAAAAATAATAGAAACCTGTTTTGTTCATTTTTCCTTTTACTAATTCCTGTTAATATAAGCCATTTTATTTTATTTTTCCCATTCATCAGGAATTTACCAATGAGACCCTGTCTCCGGAGCCCCAATATATCTGTAGGGGCGCTGGTGTCATTTGCCCTGATAGTAACTCCCCACGTCCGTGGGATGAGTGATTATCGAGTCCACGAATCATGTGCTCCGAGTAGACGAAATGAACCAAGGATGAAGAACTTTTCAGATTCGAGAGCTGCGTGTTCATTATTCCATCAAGTAGGTACCGACCGCTACGATCAGAACAACCATTTTAACAGAATGAACTGAACTCCACATGACTTTACAAGCTCCATCTGGTACCATTCTGTTATGCAGACACTACGAGCTCAAAAGTGTACGACCTCCCTCTAGTCTGGGGAAGTATAACCGTGGAACGGACGATTAAGGATACAAGCTCCTATGAATTATTTTGCGAGTTTTCACGTCTGAATCCATTTCATCACACCAAATGAGTGAAGTAGAATTGGAACAGCAAGCATATTAGTTGCAGCAACTTTGTTCTTCCCCGACAGTTCTGAAGACCAGATTTATCGGAGTTTGTGCTAATACTTGCCGCTGAGAGAGTTTTTGATAGTGGTTACCTCTTGGGTGTAGGGTTGTTCCACCCCTAGGTAAGTCTCTCTGGTATCCAGATGATGCAGGATGCTTCCATCTACGAGCTGAACGTCCTCTCCGTATTCCTCGCATCGTCCTCTTTTGAGATGTACCGTGACACATTCGTCGATCCCAAACTCCATTTCCATAGCATGCACAGATGGAGATCCTTTTCTCTGCACGGGCTGCTGCTGCAGAATAAAATTCTTCAATCCGCGCTTTTTCATGATCGCACACTAAGCAGTAGAGGGGATCTGAACTCCTGATGACTTTACAGGCACTATCCAGTATCATTCTATTATGTAGACATACCAAACTCAAAAGCCCACGGCCTCTCAGTTGTCTGAAGAAGTATAACCGTGAAACAGAAGATTAGGAATGCAAGCTCCTCCTGAAGAGATTTTACGTCGAGTTGTCGCAGCTCCTTTTGTGTCCATTTCATCACTCCAAAGGAACAAAGTAGAATCGGAATAACGAACATATGAGTTGCAGCAACTTTCTGACAGTTCTGATGACCAGATCAGTCTGACTTCATTTTGATACTTGCTGTGGAAATGGATTTAGTTATCGAGAAAAGCTCCATTCTCGTAACTTAGTTTTGTCCCGATTTTTATTAAAGCATGATATTATTTCTATTCGCCATCCTGTTTATTGCTGAGTCAAAAATAGAACACACCACACCAGAGGTGGCTTGGTCATTCTTTTCAAATTCTGGACGAATTTTCGATAGTAAAGAAACTTATTCTTTCATGTTCGTTTCAGGAAAGAAGCCAATTCCTAGCACCCCTGATTTTCACAGGATCGGCTGGATTCCTTCGGCCAAGATGGCATGGCATCACACGTTAATTTTCTAACCTCAAAATTACTTCGTCCAAATTATTCAGTTGTACAAGGCGTTATATCAATCTTGTCCGAGGTTCATTCAATTGCCGCTTGGTTACTCCCGATTCATCCTCAAATATACAGGGATAAAAGAAATTCTACGAAGTGAGTTAGTCTATTTTGAGAATCTCAACTATTTGTTAGGAAATTTAGCAAACTGCAGAACTATGACACTGTAAAATATTAGGGGTTGTTATCAACTCACTTATGCAATATCCTTCATATTCTCTGAAAAATGATTTGCATTTGCAAACACCCAATATACATTCCAGTCTACTAAGTCCCGGTGTAGGTCCATGACAATCGCTGTGGATTACGCATTTGTCTCCAAGTACTGAAATTAAATGAAATATACATAAAATAAGGTATGAAAAAATAACTTTTGTAAACTCACCCATATCTCTCACACATTGGTTGGTGGCATTCTTAACTTGGTATAAGTCTTTGCACCTGCAGAAAGCATCCGCGCATTCCGAAGAATTACCCAAAGCTTGCGTACACTGGACGTTGTCTACGCAAGGCGCATGCTCTCCACCAGCCACCGCTAGACACCTGAACCCTTTGGTACTTGGGACGTGTCCAGGTTCGCAAGAGCAGGTGGAATTGATACATTTTGCAAATTCAGTTGCTGAACACTCTTCATCTTCTTTGCAGTTCTGGCCTAGTTCTGAAAACAAAGTAAACGTTTTCTGTTGAAGACCTTTTTTGGCATTAGGAAAATTCCCATAAAGCACACGACATTCAACGGATGTCCGTTCTACGTCCAGCTCAAGTCCAAGTACCGGACAAGGACTTACGATGGATATTTCAGTATTTGACATCCACTGTATTCGAAATATTCTTGGCTCGATTCATAAGAAATAGTATATTTCATCAGGTTAAGGGCCCAGATTACGCCCGAGTCAAGAACTGAAGTCGCACCGATAAAATTATACATTTGTTTGCGAAATAAGTATTTCGATCCGTTAAAGAAGATAAATAGTTGTAGCTGTCGTTTTGATTTCGGAAATGTCGTCAAACAGTGCATTAGCTATGATCAAGAAACTCAGAGGCCGAGAAAACTACGATACATGGGAATTCTCCATGCAAACTTTGTTGGAACACGAAGAACTCTGTGGCTGTATCACCGAGGAAGAGAAAGATGTTAAAAAGATCACCAGGGCTGAATCTAAAATAATCCTTTCCATCGATCCGATCAACTATGCTCATGTGCAGTAGGCAGGAACTGCCAAACAAGTTTGGGAAAATCTTCAAACGGCTTTGGAAGATTCCGGTCTCACCCGAAGAGTTGGTTTATTGAGAACTCTAATCAGTACCAAATTAGAGGATAGTTCATCTGTCGAAGATTATGTCAATAAAATCATCTCAACTGCCCACAAATTATCTGGAATTGGCATGAAAATCAGTGACGAATGGATCGGGACACTTTTATTGGCAGGTTTACCGGAAGAATATAAACCTATGATTATGGGACTGGAAAGTTCCGGAATTGTTATTAGTGCAGATGCGATCAAGACTAAGTTGTTGCAGGATGTGAAACCTGACATCTCTGAAAATCGTTCAGTAGCGCTACTTGGTAGGAATATCAAGAAATTCCATGCAAGAGCAAAGGGTCCAAGATGTTTTTCATGTAACGGATTTGGTCATTTTTCCCGTGACTGTAAATCTCCGAAAAAAAATTATAATTCTAAACGGGAAACAGTTTTGTATTCATCGTTTTTGGTCGGTCAGCTGGATTCCGATGACTGGTTCATAGATTCTGGTGCTTCCTCACATATGACCAAGAGAAGGGAGCTGCTAGAAAATCCAAGAAAACCAGATTTAACTCAAGTTCAAATAGCAGATAACACTCATTTGTCAGTTGAATCTGTTGGAGATGTGAAATTGAATTTATTCAATGGAGAAAGCATTACTGAAGTAACAGTCAAGAACGTCATATATGTACCAAACCTCTGTACGAATTCGCTATCTGTCAGTCAAATGATCAAAAATGGCAATAGAGTCAAATTCGATGAAAAAGGTTGCAAAATTTACAATTCCCATAATCGTTTAATTGCAACATCTACTTTATGTGGAAATATGTTCAAAGTGGATCGTCCAACGCAGGCGACGAATTTTTCAATCATTGAAAAGCTCGATGAGAATTTGTGGCACAGAAGAATGGGGCATATCAACTTCCAAAGTCTCAAGAAACTCTAAAAACTTGTGAATGGTGTACATTTCACACCAGGTGATAGAGACCAGTGCACTATTTATTTGAAAGGAAAACAAACTCGACTTCCATTTAATCACGAAGGAAAACGTTCCACTCGAATGCTCGAGTTAGTCCATTCGGATGTCTGTGAATTCTTTGGGAGGTGCCAGATATTTTCTGATATTCGTGGACGATTTTAGCAAGAAAGTGTTTATTTCATTGAAAACAAAAATCAAGTTTTCGAAAAATTTCAAGATTTCAAAGTTTTTGCCGAAAATCAAACTGGTTTGAAATTGAAAACACTTCGAACCGACAATGGGACCGAATATTGTAATCAAGCTTTTGAAACCTTCTTGCGAAACAGTGGAATTCATCATCAAACTTCTGGTGTGTACGGAGCTGAACAAAATGGGGTAGCGGAGCGAATGAACCGCACCATAGTAGAAAGAGCCCGCTGCATGCTTTTTGATGCCGAGTTGAATACCAAATTTTGGGCAGAAGCCGTTTCAACTGCTGTTTATGTGATTAATCGTTCTCAGAGCCGTGTTTTGGAAGACCAAACTCCCGAGGGGTTATGGACAGGCAAGAAACCCGATTTGGAACATGTGAGATTGTTTGGGTGCAAAGCTTTGGTACACGTTCCAAGACAGAAAAGAACAAAATTCGATCCGAAATCCAGAGAATGTTTTATGCTTGGATATAGTGATCAGTCTAAAGCATATCTTATGTATGATCCCGAGACTAAAAAAATCATGACTAGTCGGGATGTCATATTTTTCGAGAATTGTCAAAAAACTATCAAACCTGAATTGGCAATCAATAAAAATCAAAGTTTCAACAATTTTTTCGAAAATCGGGATTCAGATGAAAAAGAGAAGGCGATTTCAGAAGACAGAAATGTGTCATGTGCCGAAAACGTTAGTCTTCCCTCTGAACCTTATGAGAATTTGGAATCGAATGTTCATCTGAACGAAAATATCTTGTCAGGTTCTGAAGATTCTAACATTGAACCGGTAAATAATGTGCGAACGTCATCAAGAATTCGGAAACCAGTGAACATGGACGATTTTGTTGTATACAGTGCCGAATCGATTTCAGAACTAGATGATCCAGTGGATGTTGAAGACGCACTGTCTAGAAGTGATGCGAAATTCTGGAAAAAAGCTATGAAAGAAGAATACGATGCACTTATTGAAAATGAAACTTGAATATTGACAGACCTCCCTCCAAACCGTAAGCCAATTGACAATAAATGGGTGTTCAAGACGAAACAAGTGCTGATGGGAAAATAATAAGATACAAGGCACGATTAGTAATCAAAGGTTGTGCTCAGAAGAAAGGCATTGATTATGAGGAAACTTATTCTCCCGTAGTCAGGTACACATCAATTCGTTTTTTGGTGGCACATCAGCAAAATTCGACTTAGAGATTGACCAAATGGATGCAGTTACAGCATTTCTACAAGGAAATTTGGAAGACGAAATCTACATGTTCCAGCCCAAACTATTTGATGATGGTTCACACCAAATATGTTGTTTGCAAAAATCCCTTTACGGTTTAAAACAAGCGAGTAGAATTTGGAATATAAAATTGGATTCCAAGTTGAAAGAATTCGGACTAATCCAATCAAGTGTTGATTCATGTGTTTATTTTAATAATCATGCAAATACTTTCCTCATTGTAGCACTTTATGTGGATGATTTGATGATATTTTACAATGATGACAAGTTAAGAAACGATCTCAAAGAAAAATTATTCCAAACTTTCAGAATGAAAGATTTAGGAAAAGCAAGATTTGTACTTGGAATGCAAATATTACGAGATCCAATTCAAGGTACAGTTTCAATTGATCAACATCTCTATCTGAAGACAATTTTGAACCGATTTGGTATAAGTGATTGCAATGCTGTTTGGACACCATTGGATACATATCAAAAATTATCAAAATAAATGAGCCCGAAAAACCAAAAGGAAACTGAAGATATGGAAAATATACCCTACCAGGAAGCTGTGGGTACTTTGATGTTTGCTGCACAAGTTACTAGACCTGATATTTGTTTTGCGGTTTCATCCTTGAGTAGATTCAATCATGATCCAGGAAGAGCACATTGGATAGCAGTAAAAAGAGTATTCAGATATCTGAAGGGAACCATTGACGTCAAACTGACATATTCCAAACATCAAAATTCTGAAATACTTGGATATTGTGATTCTGACTGGGCGAATGTCATCAATGATAGGCGATCCACAACAGGCTACGTATTTCTCATGCAAGGAGGAGCAATTTCGTGGAATTCAAGGAAGCAACCCACGGTTGCACTTTCTACAACTGAAGCGGAGTATGTCTTTGACTGCTGCCGTTCAAGAAGGACTATGGTTGAAAGGGTTAGAAAATGAGCTGGTTGGAGACACCGGCCAGTGCATCATAATCAACGGAGACAATAAAAGTTCACTACAGTTGGCTCTAACAAATGCTTATCACGCTCGCACGAAACACATTGACGTGAAGCATCGTTTCATACGTGACAAAATATCTGACGGAAGGATCAAATTAAACTATATGAAAACCGAGTTGATGGTAGCGGATTCTTTGACAAAACCCGTGAATTCTATGAAGCATTCATTTTGTACTTCCAATATGGGCTTACACAAAAATTAGTTCTAGGAGGAGTATTGAAAAGAACAAAATTTAGTAGTCCATATTTATTATTGTGTGTTCACGTGGAGATTTGTTATTATATTTATATTAGTTGTCAAAATATATTGTTTTCCGAAAACGTCTACAAAAGATATTTTCTGCTATTTAATTCGAAATATTCTTGGCTCGATTCATAAGAAATAGTATATTTCATCAAATAGACACTCAACCGATGTCTTAGATGATCAGCCAATTGATGTACATTTCTGGACATTACCTGTACGTCCAATAGTAAACATCCATTGTAGTTTTGAGGAAACACTGAACAAATCTAATGATGATGATCAAGCATTACTTTTCAATTTCAATTCTGATCCTTCTGAATACAAAATACGAAATATAAATAAAAGAATTCCTTCCAAGTAAATTAGTGCTTGTACACAGCCCGACAATTTCACTTACTCACTCCCTGGCATTCAATCATAATGTTCCTCATAATGCTGTCAATGATTTATTTGGACTTCTACAAATACACTTTTCTGAAGTACTCGTACCTACCAAAATGAGGTAGAACGCTGATGAAAACTCCTTGTAAAGTATATCCATCAACTGTAATGGACCTTTGCATTTACAAAAAATTTATTGCAAAACTCGCTTCAATCGAAAATGTCTATTTATCTACAAGTGGAACTCTACTTTTTTTATTTAAGAAAAATGTCAAATTTCAAAGCGTGCCTCTGACGTCACGTTCATCGAAAACATCCCCCACCATAATCCACGTTCCGAAATAGGGAATATCGTTCTCCCATAAAATATAGTTACTGGACTGATAATAAGTCATCGAGAAATAATTAAAACTTTGTCACTGTATAAAGAGATCAAAAAAAAAATTCGTAATAGCAATTTTTATATTATTTGTAACTTTCAAATTTTCTGAACGAACCTGCCTTTCGATGAAAAACTATTGTTGGCAACACCTCAAATTATATGGAACAAAAGTTGTTATTACTACACTTACCACAGAACACATACAGTTTATTTGAATTTTCACTGGTGTTTATATAACCGGGTACAAAGCACTTTTTAGACAATCTCACGGTTATAAGGAATACAGAAATTACTTAATACAAACAACAAAGCTTTGAATTTGAAAACCGCTCCACCTCAGAAAATAAAATATTCAAGAGTCTGTTAGTTTCCAGCATACAGATTTGATCTACTTGCATCTATCTTGTATCACGTAAGGTAAGCAAATGAGTTAAACAAAGAAAAACAATTGTTGATCTGCTCCGTGAAACAGATGAACAAACCCATCTGGTATCAAATGACAACTATCATAGAATACAATCCAGATGTAATGATAATTTGAGATTTCATGGTGTAAAACTTATACGACGATGCCAAGTTTAATTTTGACGAACGTGACGTCACGAAACCGCTTTTTTAAAAATTATAGAAAAACTGGTGGTAGGAAAAAATAAATAAAAATCCCATATTAGCATTTATATACTTTCTAATTACAGTGTTTTCTCATAGTCCGTGGAAAGGTACATTGTGGCTGGAATGTATTTTCATATTGGATAATAACTGCTTCAAAGAACTATTTAATTTTCCAACGAATTTCTAATTTTCAGTCTCTTCAGGAGTAAGCTTCGATATTGATTGCTTCTCTTTAAAATAATTAATGCACTGTCCAGTAAGTCTTGGACTGTATGAGTAGTTAGCAGATATTGGCAGCTGTAGAAAATGCCTAATATTTGAATTATATTTTTTTCGTCCTTTGTATTTCTGTGATTTTTCATTGCATTTTATTTCACAGGTGCATACAATCGTCTCGTCTATAGGGTCTCCCACATACAAAGTGGCTCACAAAAGAGTTTGAGAATCTTCCTTTAGCGTGACTGTTCGACTTTTGAAAAAGAGGAAAACCTTCCAAAATATATCGTTATCCAGTACGAACCTCAAATTACTCGAGGTTTCGACAGTATTTCCAAGTCCCTTAATATGAAGGTGGTATATAACCTCGTATAAGCTACAAAAGATCCTGGGTATTCCCAAGGATAAGACAGAAGAAAAAGTTTAAAAATGGAATGTTTTTCAACACTTTTTGTCAATAATGTGTAACTTGATATACCCTTCAAAAGGTCCTTGACGTTATATCTCAAATTATTCACATGCTGTATAACATTTTCTTACATCAAAAAGAGACCAATTTAAAATACTAATTGATATAACGAGCATATTTCTAAAAAAACTGTCTTTGATATTGTATAAAATTTTTATTAGTTTTTATTAACAACGGAGAATTTTCCAAGTGCATACGAGTCTTCGATTTAATCTCTTCCAAATTGTTCACACCATTTAATAATTAATTGAGACATTCATCCTATATAATTCAACAGGCTCTAAAAGCACCATCTGATCGAAATATTGAAATCAAGTAACATCTACTTCCCACGTACCTGAATCTCGGAAGAAAACTAAATTATATACAATGTTGATTAAGTGGAGTGTAACACAGTACAACATTTTAAATTGATTTATAGCCACAAGTTTGAGGGATACCTAAGTAGGATAAGCCATCCTTGCCGTCGGCAACTTCAACAATATTAGCTCTCTAATAATGTAGTTTTTGTCGTCCTCTGTTATTGTCTGATTTATGTGTGGGATACACTATGTGAAAATGAAAATGGAATGCTCTGTGGTCAATAATTACTTCTTCCTCGAAAGTCGCGAGTTTATGAGATTGGCTTATATCGAATTTCTTTCAGTGCTGTAAGGGTAATCCAAATCTAGAAGAAATCAGTATTCAAAAGACCTGTGATCAAGTATTTGGAAACCCCAGTCGAAGGTCTAGGAGTTTTTCCTGTTTTTTTTTTTCATATGAACTACATGGAAAAAATTGTTCATAACAGACATTTTGTTTGTTTATGTTCAAGATTTGTTCTTTCCGGTAACCGAATGAACCCTTTCGAGCAACTATTAGGAGTCTTTCAAAGATAGGATAGGGAAGACAAGGCCTTTTGGCCAGGGCAGACGCCTTGTACGGAACGATGGGATTTCAACGAGCTAATATTTTTGAAAACTATATTTGCAGGAGTTATGTTTGTCTCGCATCTCAGAGCTTTTTTTGGCGGAAGTGTGTGCATAAAATCACTCTGCTTTGCGCTAATACAATGTTGCCACTTTTATCTACATTACTTTTTATTTGGAAGGCCGTATGTTTCAAACATTCTCCTTCAGGACCAACGGTCTATTTTTTTATATCTTCGAGTTCAGGCCATCATCTGTGAATTTGCAGTGAAATATTATATTCATCCCTTGGAATACTCGATGATACAAGAATCTTCATGTTGAATAACATGGATCATATTAATGTATAAACACACTTTGAATAAAATACTGAGTGATGTAATTCATGACAGTGATTTGGACCTCCGATCAAGTAACACAACCTAGTTGAGAAACTCGCCGCTCACGCTTTAAACTTTGTTTGTAAGGAACATCTGAGAGAGATGCCTATTATAGAAGAAGATAACAATATCCTTTTCTCTCACCGGCAGTGTCGTGCGTTGTTTATAGAAATACTGAGGTTCAATAAAATAGAGATAATGAAAACCCAATATAGATTGGGAACCTGAAATTATGATGAAGAATCTCTACATGATTTTGAGAACAGCTGATGCTCTCATTGACATGTTTTTTCATAATTCATTCATTTTACCTTTTTCCAGTTCGGTTTCTCTTACTCAATAGTAACGACACTGGTAGCTTACCTATGAAATGATATATTATTTTGATTTCCAATGGTCTTTTGCACATTTCACAATGCGTTTAATAATAAAAACTAACGACCTCCAGCAAGCGTACCAAACTGGCAAGGGCACGGAGACTGCTCTCCATCGACTCGTCCATAGAGTTGGGGGTGGGTTAGACCGTGGCGGCGCCACCCTAGGTATATTTATCGACGTAGAAGAGGCATTTGACAACACGTCATTTTACTCTATATATCGAGCAACAAGAGAAAAGGGCGTGAATCCAACCGTAATAACATGGATTCACGCCATACTATTCTAAAGACCTGCCAGAGCAACTCTTAGACGTAGCTCCAGCGAGGCCATACGCATGAGGGGCTGTCCGCAGGGAGGAGTCCTGCCCCCTTTGCTTTGGTGTCTTGTGGTGGATGACCTCCTAGTAAAAAAAAAAGATCTGGGTTACTACACTCAGGAGTACGCTGACGACATTGTCATTCTGGTCGATGACCAGGGGTCCGGCCTCGTGAGGGGCACGATACAAAGGGTTCTCAACGAGGTGGATGAATGGTGCCGTTCGGTGTAAACCCTGAAAAGGCAGAATTGGTTCTCTTTACCAGAAAACGCAAACCAGATATTCAACTCACTGGAAGGTCCCTGCAATGCAAAAGCTCAGTCATGTACCTAGGAGTCATCCTTGACTCCAAGCTAAACTGGAACGAGAATATTGATCATAAAGTTAAGAAAGCCACAGCTGCTTTCTGGGCATGCAGAAGGGCATTTGGCAGTACGTGGGGGCTCAGCCCCAAGATTCTATATTGGATCTACACAACTCTCATTTTTTTTTGTTGTTAAAATTGTTATGTCCCTCAAGTCAGAGACTGGTGCGAGCTAGGGGAAGACGTAGCCCCTACCTTTCAATACGTTTGATGCCATGCACGAGACCGGTGGCAATGCGGAGATTCGAACTCACGCTCTCTGGCTTATGAGGCGAGGACTCAACCCGCACATCACCGCGGCCCAATGATTACGTACGGGACCATCGTATGATGGTAAGGTGCAGTATCCGGCAACTCGAAAACAATTAGATACGGTACTGCCTATCTTGTGATATCAAGTGCAATGAGGACGGCACCTACCAGGGCGCTGGAGACGCTCATAGGACTGCCCCCCTTATCGAACATGAGGCACGCAAAGCCGCAGCTCGCCTAAGAAGTTCTAACCAAAGGCGGAGCGAGGGAATGTATGGACATTCTCGATTATGGAATCAGATGGTAAAAGATTGTCCCGTTCTTGAAATGCCAGGTGACAGTTCGTTATCTGCCATTCGATTCAGCAAAAGGCCGCAGTCAGTCATTCCCAAAAGAGAGGACTAGGAGCGGATCGGGCACCGCCTGATTCCCACTAAGGGTACACAGATAGCTCCAGGATGGATAAGCCAGCTGGCGACTGGGTATACGGGCAATCTCCGAAAGCGGAACAATAAAAGAACTTTTGCTAGTGTATTTCAGTCAGAAATGTTTGCCATACTCGCCAGTGCAAGAGAAAATCTCAACAGAGGCTACCGCGGCCAGTAAATCATGATATGCACCGACAGCCAAGCGGCGATCGAAGCTCTTACATCATATAGAGTTACTTCGTTGCTGGTGTCTGAATGCATCGATGATCTGCAAAGGCTATCTGCCGTCCATAAAGTAAAGCTACTTTGGGTCCCTGATCATACCGGAGTACCTGAAAACGAACAGGCTGATTATTTGGTCAGACAAGGCCCACATGCTTAAGGCTCCGTCCGCCCACATAACTTATTCTATCT
This sequence comes from Chrysolina americana, assembly GCA_958502065.1. Taxonomy (NCBI): domain Eukaryota; kingdom Metazoa; phylum Arthropoda; class Insecta; order Coleoptera; family Chrysomelidae; genus Chrysolina; species Chrysolina americana. Next base: position 76,391,377 of record OY293414.1, read on the forward strand.
ATCTAGTCCTTGGGAAAAAATAAATGATAATATTGATTATCCAACCTCAAATCTCCTCTTCCTGTCGAGTTGGACATGATATTTGAGAAAAATTGTCGGTAGCATGTTGACCAATTTGACATGAATAACAGATTAACGAAATCACAACAGTTGCCTAATAATTCTTCTTTTTCAGTACCTACTGGGTCCGAAGACTAATGCCGACAGTTAGCTTATCTCAACTCAACACTGAAAAACAAGCCCCAAAAGCTAATAGGGCTGTTTTGGCTGTTGATAATTTATTTATGTCTGGACAGCAGAAGGGGGTACAATAAGTATTTTAGGTCGCAGTGTATTTATACCCGTAATAGAAAATAAAAGAAGTTTGGCTTCAAATGCGACTGTATTAATAAAAAAATAATTATGGATCTAATATTTTTTGATTGAACCTTGAACTGGTCACACTTATCTTGAATTTCTACTGAAAGAAATCAATAGTATGAAATCAAAATGTTTTTTCAACAAGATTGGCCGACCAGATCACGGCGTCTGACCTCACTCGATTTTTTTGTTTATGAGCCCGTATCAAAAGCAAACCTAATTCTTGACAAGCACCGACATCATCAGAAGATTTGCGTGATAGAGTAGCCCAAGCTTCCCAAGAAATTACTAATGAGTTGAATGTAATACTTCTATATTACATTGGGTTCAATGTTTCCATGTCAGATGGAAATTGAACTATACATGTCGTGATGTTCGCAATGTAAATTTCAACCTCAAGATGACGGTCCATGGTTTTACCTCTAAAAAATTACTTCCCCATTAAAAACATTCCCAATTTTATTGGTGTGCAAAATACTTCTTTGAAATTGGTTCATTATAGGTAATTATCATTGCTCTAAAAATGTTTACCACAGTCCCGACTATATTGCGAAGAAATATGAAAATTCAGCAATGTTATCGAAAATCATTTGATAAGTAGATTCCAAACATGTCAAAATATATAAGGTGTTCAATTTGAAGATTAAATTTTATTGAAATTTCCGTTTGAAGGGAAAATCAGCCATTTTAAATGTAAACTTCTACGAGTTGTAAATGTATAATAAATAATACTCCCTCATAAACACTCATAGAGTGTACCCAAAAGCATAGTCTATGTGGGTAGAGAACGGCTATAATTATTTTTTACCGTGGCGCTGCGAGGCAACTTGCTGATTTTTGGTGCCGCACCACCCCGGGTGGTCGGTGCTCACTTCAAGCTAGCACCAGATCTCAGGATTTGCATCTTGGCAACTCACATCACACTTGCAATGAACAAGGCATGGAGCCGTCTAAAGAAACTGATGAACTTGATTCTCACATGCTGAGTTCTCTAACCTCTGTCCGATGCAAACCAGAAGCTCCACAGCCAGAGACCTTAGCCTTTCGGCTACGTATAGTCCAATTTTCAACACAATCGACTCATAAACGTAGGGACCAGTTCTCGTTGCCACTTCAATTATCTATCAACGATAATTTAACGCATATTTCCTAATTATTATTGTTCGTGGCATTATAATCAACTAAATTCCCAGTTCCAGCTAATGAAACTAACGTATTATGAAATATCGTTGGTCCATTTTTTAGATTAGAATTGATTGATGATGAAGATACCTAATTAATGTTCTTCGCACATATTTTTACGAGAGAAGATGAACGACGGTGATAACATTGAATAACTGATAGGTACTGCTTTCTTATACATTTCAGTTAAATAAATTTGCTTTGCAACAGACCTTGTGATTAGAAATAATAATATCTTCAACAATTGAACAGAATTCGGCGCTTTATCAGAAGTTCTGCTAATTTTTCTCACTTTGTTTCAACAATCACTAGTTTTAAATAAGTTGATTTTATTTTTTGTCAAGTCTTGTACTCGAGGTAGTATCTATTATTATCATGGTACCTACAACGGCAGTCTTCTACCCGCACACGCTATGCCTTTGAGAACACTCAGGGAGTATTATTATTATTATCAATATTATTCACCATGTGTAAGACAAAGTATGCTGTCATTTATCTTACCACAATCATCACAGTCGATTTTTCAAGTAAATTTGTCTGATAACAAAAACACATGTTTGGGCTCATTATATCAAATATATGGTTCTCTGTCATACATACCGACGTTTCTATAACACATATTATTAACTTCGTGCATGTGTTGTTGACAAACGCATTTATTATTTTGACAACCGCTGTCCGGGATTCTTCCGTAGCACTGGACGCTGTCTTCACAGCTACCACCGATCCCTTCTGAAACTGAAAAAAATAGACAATTACTAATTGTGAACTGAATTGATAGTTATACCAGAACGGTACCAAATGAAAGTGCTCAGGCACTTCTGTATTCTTCATGAACTTTTGATTTCAAAATAATCCATGTTCATCTGAATTTATTTGTTCTACTATCTAGTATCTACTTATTTGTTACATACGAGCTTTTATAGACAAAAGTAAAGAATAACTGCTCACAGTGGCGTAGCCAGAAGGCCAACCTCCTCCGAAAGTTCGACAAATATTTTTTAATTCAAATAGCTTCATCCTTAGATTACTTCATTCAAATTCAAGAGTTTTTATTACATACACGTCAAATTGCTTACATATCGGACTGAATCGTGACAAAAATATTCTTGAACATAAACATATATTTGACGTCATTCCATTTCATGATACCTCATACATTTTGAATGAAACGATTTTGCATTAATAGAGAGATATTGCAGTTCATAATTCCTCACATAGAGAAAATAATAGACATTGATGCTGGTATTAGCAGTTTTGCTAAGGGCCGGTTTTTCAATGTACTTTAACTTCGAGCTAAATTTAACTCATGGTTAGAATGTGAATCGATTCCTTCATTTAGCAAATGTCATATTCATTCTAACCACGAGTCAAATTTAACCGGGAGTCAAAGTACGCTAACACGACATTGATAAACTGGCCCTAAATGTTCGAGGAGAACAGTTGTCTTGATTTGTTTCTGAATCTAAATTTCAGTTCTCAGGAAAAAAAATTATTAGACTTTTTTAGTGTAGAAAGAAAATTCCTGGATACGTCTCTGACTATTCATTTGTTTCTGACGAAGTACCAGGGTTTTTATTGCAGAAAACTTCATGCCTCATAATTTTGCCACTAAAATATCTGATAAATATTTCATATGTAGGTAGATATAGAAATTTTTGAAATTTCAATCAAACTGGTAGGTAAAGTTATTTCCAGTTACAAAAAAGTCGATCAGCATAACATATCCAACTTCCGGCCGATCACAGTTCCATCTGTCTTCTCTAAAATCTTTGAGTATGCGTATTTAAATATATTGAATATTTGAACGAAAACAATTTTATATGTAAATACCAATATGGTTTTCAGAATTCAAAGTAACGGCCGATGCGATTCACTCCTTTGTGACCTCAGTATGGGATTCGACTGCGTTGATCACAAAAATCTTCATGATAAACTGTAGAATATTGGCAAACAGGAAAATGCACAGAATTGGCTGAAATCCTTTAACGGCAAGAAAACAATATGTCAGTATTATTAATGTGAATTCTTACATCCAATTATGTGTATATCAATTTTGGTTTTCTACAGGGCTGAGTCTTTACTATATGTGAATAATATTGAAATCATCTCTACATAGGCCAATTTCACACTATATGAAATAGATCAGAACCTACAAACCATAGGAAACTCAAACCTTCAAAATTTGAACACCTGCTTCAAGGAAAATTCCATTAATTTTAAACATCCGAAACCACACTCAATAAGATTTCTCGCTAGACAAAAGGAAGTTTACAGTTTCAACTTGCAAATTGAAACCTATATCTATTCTACACCAGAAATCATTGTACCTATGGTATTAGTCTTAGGGGAGCATCCTCTTCGTGCAAAGATGTTTTTGTCGCCAAGAAAATATTTTGTGGTGTTAAGCTCAAGGAGTACGAGTTGTGAAAGCCTTAAAGTTAAAATTTTTGAAATACCTACATCACCGTGCATGTATATATTTGACTCATAAGAAATTAAGGTGTATATTTCATTAATACTAGGTGTAAGACAAACTTTCAGTTGCCATTTTGTTAAAATAAAATTTGCTGACGTATAATTATTCTCCCAGTGTATTAGGACTCCTATGCTTCCCCTTGAAATGAAAAACTGTAAAATTATTATTATCACCAATTAAAATGGGACCCGAAAATGAGCCCTACGGGACTCCACTTACAATTTTTCCCTTGCAAGTATTCCCGTTATTGGTCCCATTGATACTGAAAAGGGAAATTAAATTGCATTGCTTCTAAATGACTAGGTCACCTCCATTTCCTCCGTTTCTCGTACTTAGTTACCGTTCTGCGCAATGTATTGAAGTTCTTCTAGACGAATTCGCCATCATTGATTTTCAACAGTTCAACGATGTCATAAACTGCTCAGGAAAGATTTTGGACTTAGTTCTTTCTGACGATTCGTCAGTAGATGTCGAACATGCCAAATTATGTCTACTCACTAATAATTCACCTGATCCCTATAACCCTATCAACATGCTTTAGAATTCAAACTTGATAAGGATGTGACTGTCCCATCCCATTCCGTTAGAGAAAATGAATAATTGTTTCACAACGCTGATTACATTGGTCTAAACGAATACTTTTCAAACGTTGACTGGTGGATAAAATTAATTGACGAAGCAGTTTCCTACTTTTATGAAGTGTTATCTGATGGTGCCACAAACATTCAAATCCACTGCCAAATATCCTAAAAGGTACAGTAATCATCTGATCGAATTAGTAAAACGGAAAAACAAACTTCACAAAAAATTTAAAATTAGTGGTTTAGTACGAGACTATTCCAATATTAGGAAGGAAACTAAACACCACATCGATATGTGCTATCTTTTGTACCTGACAAAAAATACTTCACCAGAATAGTTATATCCGATAACATTAAATATTTTTGGTCATAAAATAATTCCCTTAGAAAAGACAGTGGCCTATCAAAAATAATGGAGTATAGAGCAAAACTTCAGAAAATTCAAAAGAAATAGCAAATGCATTTGCTGACCATATTCAGTCGTGTTTCGCCCAATTTGTTGATGTTGTAAATATCCCTACAATGAATACTCCTCGGTCTACTCTAGACATCTTACACATTCGGCAAATAGGAAATCGAAATTAAATTAGGTAACGAGGACAAAAAAAGGAGTGCGGGTTCCTATGGAATTCCCCCGTTACTTCACAAACAGTGCTGCAAAGTATAATCCACACTGCACACCACTTGAAATAATTTTTCAAAAATTCGTTTGAAGATGGAATGTTTCCAACCATATATGGAAACCATCACTGTTATCACTAATTTGGTGTTGATGGCAGATTTTGAAAATTCATTCAATGCGTACGAAATTTTTGAGAATCAATACTGATATGTGTAAAATCATGCATTTATACATAATACTCAATCCTTCTATTTATAATTATGCTATATATGGAGTTCATTTTTATCTATCTTTTTATATACATGTAGGTATCCAAGTTTCTATTGACTTCATATGTATACATATTTTTGTTCTTTCTTTTGTTATCATGGGTTAGTTAGAATAATTGTACTATTTGGAATTTCCATTGAATTATGTATAGTATACTTGATTGAATAAATACATATCTCACAGGTCCGGAAATACTCCTTATTGCCTATGGGTAGTTTTTGTAGGCGAATCAATTCCCAATTTCAATCAGTCATTAATCAAGATTATAATAATCATTCAGCGCCACATATGTTTTCGCTAGCAAAGTTTTCTGAAATTCCATACTCAAAACCCAGAAACCATTTGTTTGTATCTCTTGATTGAGAGGGGATTTAATGAAATCCTAAGATACCAAACACATGACATTTGAATAGTGACACCTATTAATCAATATCAGAACCTCCGCCTCTGGGTCAAATGTCTGAAGGAAACGGAAGGTTCGACAGAAAACATCTGTATTCATCATCAAATGATTTTTTAGGATAAATTCCGTGTGAATCGAACGATTTCCAAATATGGTGATTGAAGGTAACTAATGAGCTCGATGAAGAAGTTAGTAATGAAAATAAAATAATGGATAATTGGATTAATTGTTTCGGAGAGGACATGTTTGCAATAATTGTAAGATATGGGGGTGGGGTATTACTCAATGATCAAATAATAATGATACTTATTGTCTAACAGGCGATCGATCCATTCACAAGAAAATGTTTAGGAAATCATTCGAATTATAGATGAAACTATCACAGAATAAAAGATGGTGAGAACTAAAGAAATTTGCTGGTGCGCCATGGTACCACATTTACTATATCAGCATTAATTGGATTAGAAAATGTGTAATTGGATATACTAGAACTAAAGACACCAAACTGAAGAACCAAGATGAATTGTTATCCCTCACATGTATCCTTTTGAAAGTCAGATATGATCTGAACCATGAAACTAAGTGAATGAAGTTTTGTGCAAACACTTAGTATGGGAATCAATAATGTCGAATGCTTTGATAAGTCAAAGGCAAGTGCACCGACATATTTTCATCAAGTGAGTCATAGACATACTCTTAAAATGATTTCGAGACAAGATCTAGACGAGACTAATGGGATTATTTCGAGAACGAGATCTAGAAAAACACTTCGAGATTTTTCGAGATCGAAAAATTATGTCGAGATTTCTCGATTTCGAAAAAATATATGTGCTGCAATATATAATTATTTTATTATTAGATTTAAACAATAATTTTAAAGTCGTGTACAATACTGTTTTATATTTTTTTTATTACAATAATTAAAAGATAGTTATTGTTACTTTAAAAATTGATTGATAAGACACTATTCGGTCAGTCTGGCCTTTCAGGGTAAATGAATTCCATAAAGGGAAAGAGCCATAAATTCAACAATGTTAGTCCAAGTTTATTACTATATTACTTCTAAAGATATCCTTATGGTAGACTTATGGCCCCATTTTTGCATAAATTTCACTATGCAGTACTGCGACCCCTACTAGGTATTCAGATAAAACAATTTGAGTAATATCGATTTTTTTTTCGACGAACTACTGTTTCGATTATAAAAAATGAGTTTGTTGCTGGTGATGGTGCATTCTTCTCTTCACGAACGAAGAAACAATTTTAAACTTACACCGTTCTTACCTAGATAAATTTTAAATGTATGGATAAAACATTAAATTAAAACATCAACGATTTGTTTAGTTTTAATTTTTTTGAAAAATATTGTTCATTTTTGTGCTGATACTCGGAGGTATTTTTGTTATACGTGTCTTCTAGTTAATAGCATGTAGCCTCTGTATTTTAACGTAATTTTTTCATAGAAAAAATGCAATACCCTGTATTTTGGTGCAGCCTAGGCCTAACCTAACCTATACATAGCATTTTTTAATAACATTCAGTTTTTGTTTTCGAGATCGAGAAATCGTCATCGAGAAAAACATCGAGACGAGAGAGTGCCTTCGAGACGAGATTTCTCGTCTTGATGAAACCCTGTAATATATAATATTCAATAGCGTATTGTCTTATACTAACAGGTACAGGAATTATTAATGCATGGCATTTTTTTTCTTGTTGGTGCAATAATGGAAAAAATTTGTTTTGGTTGCTTTTATCATCGGGTCTAACAGTCGCACATTCAAGTCAAGGGAGTCCACAACTACTTCTTGTACGATTTCAACTACTTATACCTACTACTACTATGAACAGTTCTGGGTCCATTTTGGCTCAGCCCCAAAACAAGCCCATGGTGTTTGGCGGAGGTGTAATGAACAATATTTCTTCAAACGACCATATCACAAAAGCAATTGCTTTATTTCAAACACCCTTCATAACTTAATCCATGGTTGATTCGACTCTTGCTCGTAAATGTATCATGGCACCATATCTCCGTCGGTTACATCAACAGGCTTCCAAAAAGTTCAAAAACACTCCTTTATCGTTGAAACACAAGTATTCATCTTAATCTTTTATCTTTATCAATAAACAATAAATCGTTTTGAGTCCCCGTGTTGTTCTTTAACTCACTATTAACACATTTACTACCCTCTCAGTTTTACAACGTAAATAAAGCCATAAACAACACTTAAATACACCATGATACATCAATTTCATTTAATTTCGTTGGGTTCGTTCAGATTTAATAGATTTTCTTTAGGCCATTAGTGTCTGGATCGTTTGCCGAATAAACAAACTTCCACAAGATGTTTTCCTTACAAACAAAAATTATTGCTGAATGATAAAACGATATGAAGCAGAATCTCTGATAAGTTTAAATTTATATTTCAGAAGAATTTAAAGTATTAGGGTCAGCATAGTCTTGGAATAATTATAGAAATATCATATTGGTGTTCATTTTTTCGTTAAATATTTATTATTTCGTGTTTTATATTAATACCTATGTGGTAGAAACAACATAGGAATATCCTGGCAAACAGCTCCCAAAAAACCACCCCAAAATTGGAATAACTAATATAGTGTTTGAAATATATTGAAAGATCTTAAATTTTTTAATAAATATAATGAAAAGTCCATTTCTGGAACATCCACAGAGCTAAATTATCCATTAGATTGACAAGGAAAAAATTTAAACCCAGTTGATTTAGTTGTTTCAAGACGTTCAATTTTTATCCGTAGTTACGTATAAATAATAAACATCAACATTTTAACTATAATTTGATACTGAGTTTTACACAGGACCGCGCACACTTCTTATGCAAAAACTCTTTTTGTCAAGTTGTCCAAAATTTCAGTATGTTGTTGAACTCGGTCTTCTGAACAGAAGTTACCGTGGGCACACATACATTCTATGTATAGTTTACGATATGGTATTTTGTATTTATGACAAGGTTGTTTTTTCCTACAACCTGTATTGATCATTCTGATTTTCTATAACTTGAAATGAAACGAAGATGATCCGTTTTTATCGGAATCTTGATTTCTCCGGTATCTTCCTGTATGCTGTTGGGTATAACATTTTCTTCGTAATCGTTTGAATCGTTCATATTTTTATACTTCTTATGCAAAAAGTCGTTCGGTCAAATTGTTCAAAATTTCAATGTTGTTGAACTCGGGCTTCTGAGAATATGTATAGTTTGCGAAATATAGAGTGTTGAAGTTGTCTTTCAGGACATTATTAACTGAACTTTATTTTCTACATCACAGCATAACACTTCGCCAGTGCAACAGTATGTTTTCTATGTACTTTCTTAAACAAGATACAGGGAAAACCATGACTTTTTCTGATTTACGGCAAATGAAAATAAGTCCAGAATGAAGTATCAACGTTATATGTCGGCTCGTATAAAAATGGATATTTTGATAAGAACAGCTGAACTCATAATATATGAAAATTTATTTTATATACAGATGGGATTGAAAGAATATGTCTCCGTTATATTGGCTTCGAATTATGTGGTTCAATCAATTCCCGATTATATGTACCATAAAATGAGTAGAATACAGTGTGACTCAAGAATAATTACAACCAATTTTACCAAAAATTACGGAAATACACTGTATAGAAAAACTCCGATTCATTTTTAACGGGAATATATAGTTTGAACTTGTGTATCAAATACAGAATTTTTCTATATTGTTTGATGGATGAAGATGTAGAAAGATCGAATAATTATTATTGTTTTGCTGCTAGTGCTCTCAGATTATGGATATGCATAATTTGTACAAAATACGGGGTGAATTAGTACTATGAAATAACGATGTAGACATTTGAAGTTTACACCATGGCCGCCATCAGTATAACCATATTGATTGATGCCAACAATAATATATGACCTATCACGTATTTGTAATCGGACTAGAAAAATTTCAAAAGTTTCGAATGAAGCTGAATGGGTATTTGAAGCATAAATTGAAAGGTTATAATATTGTTTTTTTATGTTAAACTAAAACTAGACATAGAAGAATTCTGTATTTCCCATAAAATTTCATATGATATATCCTCTGTGAAATGAGAAGAAATCAGGAAAATTAACCGATTAGTTGTCTTTATACATGATATTTCTGTAATTTTTCTTGATATTAGTCCCGTGTATACTTGTGTCACACTGTATAATATTCATTATTTACGTTCTGTCAAGTGACCACATGCACTTAATTGATCAAATCACGTAATCCAAAGAATATATTACATAGAGAATAATTTTGTGATATCACCACCAATAAAGTTCAGTTAATAACGACCTGAAAGTAGCATTTTACAACTTCAACACACTGTATTTCGTAAACTCTACATAGAATGTTTGTGTAACATGTTCAGAAGCCCGAGTTCAACATTGAAATTTTGGACAATTTTAATGAAAGACTCTGCATAATAAGTGTGCGTGGTCCTTTCTATAAAAATATCGACGAATTAAACGATTACGAATAAAATGTTATACCCGACAACATACAGGAAGATGCAGAATTACTGAATGTCTTCATTACCATAGAAATGAAGCTTGCTGTAAATAGCGTATGTAATTCTAATAAATTGGATGAGGTAAAAAAGAGTGAAAACATTTTGTGAGGAGATTAAATTCTCGAAGATATTTCAAATTCCCTCATTATGGTCAAAAATTTCAATTCTCTATTGTGTATAAGTTTTAATTAAGGGAGATATAGATATAAATTACCCCAAGGTTATAGCATTTTTGAAAAATTAAGGGCGTTGTATGAGGCAAAGAAAGTTGTTGTTTTTTTTTTCAGGACGAATATTAATGAGTTCATTATCGAAGCATCACATGACCAGTACTTATTTTTCAGTCATTGATAAGTTTTCTTCGTTCATTTTAAGTTATAGGAAATCAAAATAATCAATACAGGTTGAAGGAAAAAACAACCTTGTCAAAAAAAACATTTATCGTAGCCAAACATTTAAAGTGGCATAATCTAGAAAAATATACCGAACATAGTTTGAGAAGGTGACATTTTAACATTGAAGAAAAATAGTAGTTTGCGCTCGACAAGCGTTGCTGAAGGATATGTACATCAGTCAACTGTCAAAAAAAGTAAAATATCCAGATAACTCCTTCATCAACAATTTAAACCTCTATCATTTCTTTCAACTGCAGTATGAATATCATACCCATCAAAATCTCGTCTACAACTGACTTCAGCAATTTTACAAACTGTATATAACTTTTTTTTAAATTCCTGAAACTGTTAATTTTTGTTAATGTACTTTTCTTAACTTTATTTAGTCTTTAAGAAGGAAAAGTGCCAATTCCAACCCTGAAACTCGGTAGGAGAAGTCAATTTTCAAGGAGGTATTAGAAAAAAGCATTTCAATATCAGCGACTATAACAGATCAGTACTTACGAAGTAAACATGTCTTAGCATCAGTTGTTGCGATATATTTTTCTCTACAAACGCATACATCGTCTCTGCACGCTGAATGATCTATGTTGCAATCACTATTCCTTCGACAGGGTTCTTCCAATTTCGTGACTATCATCGTCAGTTTTTCTGTGCATAAATTGCTTCCATTACAGTTACATATGAAATCTTTGCAGGTGGCATTGTCTAAATGCTCACATTCTTCATTATCGTAACAAGGAACTATGTCTGGAAAGAAAAACAGGAAAGATAGTAGTTATTTTCCTAAATCTAGCAAAACGCAAACATCTCGCAGGAATAAAGCTACATTTTTGCTGTGCTATTCCGGCTTTGGCGTTATCAACAATCGAAAGATTAATGTTTTGGTAATATTGTTGAATTATTCACCGCAAAGATCGCCAGAGCTAAAATGCCCTGCTATAAATGTAGCATAATACTTAATACCTCATACAAAATTCGTTTGTATAGAATGTTTCACAATTGAATGCTGATCCTAAGGGGTGATAATCTTTCGAAAAAAATCTTCAAATGAGAATAGGCCCACAACCGCCTTATTTCTGAGATACATCTTTTTGTAATTAAACAATAATCAGGGCTGTCCTTTCTTGTTCTGAAATTTTTGAAGAGTTGGAGAAACGGAATTTTGTGAGAGTGTTCTACCAATGAAAACGATACCTATAAATATATTTCAAAAGTTTGTAGTGATCTTTTAAAGGGGTGAATCACGCAACCCCTTTTCCATTTCTTACCAGATCTTTTAAACGAAACAAAATTTCCTAATTTAAAAATATGTGTTTTATTGCCGTACTTTTCCACCTCTTGTATTGTTTCCCTAAAGGTATTAGTTTCTCAGTGAAAAAATAGAAGACATTAGTGATCAAAGACACTGCCATGTTGCTTTTATTTCGTAAATATCCTTTTGAAGTTCCCTCTGTATAATTAGTAAATTGTATTTTTGAAAATATCTTCGCATTTTCTCTCCACACTCACATAAAGAATACAGGGTGTTTCAATTGGAAGCCCACTATGAACAATTTAAGTGAAGATTCTCTTCAATTCGAAAAAATATGGTCAGTTTTGAAGTTTTGTTTACTGACACTCTATACATACTGGCACTATGTGGTAAAAATATAAAATCATACGAGTATATGATCATTATTCAGTTATTTTATACTTATTTATTCAGAAGAGGAAATCTTTTGAGAATGCATTAATCTAAAATTATTTTCACAGACGTAATGTCAAGGATATTACAAGAACCATAAGAAATGAAATAGAAACTTTTCGTCATTCAGGAATAATCATTTCCATCATTGAAAGAACGAGTATTATGGGTCTTGAGTATAAGTTTGACGATCGATAAAAAAATAAGCTTTGATGCTCTGAGCTTACACATTCTTGACTTCTTTGTTGGGACATGGAAAATGTAGTCGTGTTCGGGATTCGATGATGAAATCAAATAGAAAATGGATACTTTTGGTGGACCATAAAAATACGAATTGTAAGTATCATCCGGAGTTATTTCCTAAAATTTTTCATTTCAAAAAAAAATGAGAAAGGAGTTTTCACATTGCACATAAGCCAAATTGCTGAATTATGAAATTGCTTACTATACGCTGTGTTGCTGAAACTAAGTACTGTTACCATCACAAAAACCACTAACAAATATTCCAGAGTATCCATTTTTCCACACTGTGAGTACGGTTTGAGATCGAGCAACACTGGGCGCTGGTCAGTAACGTGCCTATCTATCTATTTGTTGCTTTTGAAAAACTGCAACTTTTTATACGTTCCAACAAAAACCGAAGATATGTACTAGTTAGTTGGAATTACAACTGGGGTTTGGTAAATTTGATTCTATAATGAACATGAATCAGTTCAGTGGTTGATTACTCAGAGGAAATGAAATTTATAATGAATTAATTTTCCTTGACGAAGAAAAATTATGAATAATGTACACTTTTATTAATACTTTTATTAATAATATTCAACACATATAATAATTTGTGACTTTTTTAATGTATTCTGGATAACATTGAATGCAGAACATCCACTTTGCAGAAGCATATGGTGTTTTCATAATATAGAATCATATAAGTTATATTGAAGGAACTGAATATAGAATATGTTGATGGAAAACACTCGATTGTTCATTTTTTGTATAAAATTGCCATTTACGGTGTATGTGTAAATATAAGTCACGACATTATATTTTGTTTTGGTAAATTCATCACTTCAATCTATTGATAACATCTGGAAGACAGTGGTAGTGATTTAGTAGTAGGTATATGTGTAAGGCTACAACCTCAATGATTTTTTTTTTAAATCAGCGCATTTTGCAAGTTAAGCCCTCAAATTTTTTATAACGCGATTAGGCAAAAACCTATACCCATCGGACAGAAACTTGCGCATATAGTTGAGCTACATATTATTATCTACCATTTCCCGCAAGATTGTTTGTCCAACTTCAAGTTTGTAAAATTTATAAATTTTTTAAAAATTGACTATTTTTTGGAGTTTTTCCGGATTTTCTCCGTCGAAAATGGACCGATCCGGTCGCACAAAAAATCATTTCCTAAGGTTTTCAATTATATACCAAAGTTTCATTGACTGTGATATTATTTCTGCAATACTTTTTATAAAAATCCAAAAAAGTGAAAAGTCAAAATAATTACATATAAATATCAAAAATAACAAAGATAATGTTTCCATCACAACACCAATCCGCTATTTTCAACACTTTCAGTTCAAATGTCCATTTCAATGAACATAGTTTTAAGCAACACGCAATAAAAATTTGTTTAGAAGCAGTATATATAAATGAACTACATTCTGACTTTCAAAACATTTCACATGGAATACCCCGGGGATCCGTTCTGGGGCCTCTATTATTCATTATTTATGTGAATAATTACATATAAATATCAAAAATAACAAAGATAATGTTTCCATCACAACACCAATCCGCTATTTTCAACACTTTCAGTTCAAATGTCCATTTCAATGAACATAGTTTTAAGCAACACGCAATAAAAGTTTGTTTAGAAGCAGTATATATAAATGAACTACATTCTGACTTTCAAAACATTTCACATGGAATACCCCGGGGATCCGTTCTGGGGCCTCTATTATTCATTATTTATGTGAACGATATCTTTCATTTCCTAATTCCTTATAAATGTGTGGCTCATGCTGATGATACAACTTTAATATTAAACGTCTTGGGGTGGTACCTATAGATAACAGACTGTCTTGGTCGTCTCATGTATATAGATCAGTCATGCCTTAAATTATCAAGTTCGATATATTTGTTGCGAACCATGAAGAACCACTTATGCTCCAATACAGTTCGAACGTGTTACTTTAAATTTTTTCACCCTCACATAAATTATAGCATTCTTGTATGGGGTAACGCTTTTCACACTATTAGAGTTTTAAAATGCAGAAAAGAGACATTCGAGTTATTTCTAGTGCTGGTTACAGAGATCACTGTCAACCTATTTTCAGATGCCTATCTAATCATTGATCTCTATCTATATTCGTATAATATTCAAATCAGAAGAGCGGAGTCTGAGTATAACTAAAAAAAACGGATGTTGGTAGAGAAATAATGGACATGGTGGAACTTCCTAAATCAGGCTGAAATTACAATGCTTTATAATGGATAAAATTATGATTTTCGGAAGAAAAAACTCATGAAACAGAAAGGCTAAAATCTACCATTGAAAAAATTACAAAAACTAAAAGCAAAGATAAATATTTTATCAAGGAAAAAATGTGCCAGAGCCGCAAGTTTTACTATTAATCAAAATACATCCGATTGAGATAAACAAAAAATCCTATACATTATTTTTTGGAATTTTTCCGGAATTTTTCTTCAAAAATATTGCTGAAATAACGAATATCTACAGCTTGCAGAGTGGTAATCAAATGAAACCAACTGATAAAGTGAAAATAGAAAGACACAATGAGCTGAAATAGTTTTCCAATTGCAAAAAAATTACATATTTCACCATTTTTCAGATTATGATAAAAAAGGAAGCCACAATTTGTAAACTTTTATTTACAACCATATAAATATGTAATGCTGTCATTACTAACGTCACTGAAGGTTGGGAAGTGTCATATTACCCACCTCTACTTCCCGACTTCACTTCCCGCCCTCACTTCCCGCCCTCATTTCATCTATTCTATCTGACTTTATCGGACATTTATTGACTTTAACTGACATTTATTTATATTGGTGACAATTGTATACCTCGTAGTCATGGTAACAATATATCTACTTGATTATTTTTTTCGTATGATTTTCAACCAATCAGAATGTCCAACTTAGTTAAGTTACCTCGTATAATTTCGATAATACCTGATTATACATAGAGTAGCTCTACCAATCGAAAATTTTAAAATAATTTCATTTTCATAGTAACCACATCGACATCAATATACAACAAACAGAACTGTCAAATTGTGACGTTTATCAAAAATTGTTCAAAAATTAGTCGATTCGGAGATTTATCATCAAATGCAATAGACGAAAGTATACAAAATACTGAGCCTCATAATACAGTGAAAACAAAAAAGTACGTATGGAAACAATTTCTTACGTTTTGCAGTGAAAGAAACTATGTGCTAAATGAATCAATTTCCACTGAAATGATAGCGTCCATTTTGAAAGATTGGGCTTTCAATATGCGAAAATGTAATGGAGAAAATTATATAGAAAATGTGGTCAAAACGATGTGGAACATTACGGCAAAACAAGTACAAGAAAAATATATGAAGGAGTTTAATAGAGTAATTGATCCATTCTTTAGTCCCATATTTTTAGCCGCACGAAACGCAAGAAATTCAAAAAGAAGGGAACTTCAAAAGTTACCGGACAAGAGAAAGGTTAGTGCATCAGCATTTAAAGATAACGAGTACATAGCAATGATAGAAGCGTAGGATGAAAATACACCGGAAGGATTACAAATAAAATTTTTCTTAATTGCTTCTGTAGAACTTGCGTGGAGAGGCAATGAAGGAGCGTCATGCTTGACTCATTATTTTCAAAAAGAAACTGGAAATGATGATACTCCAACTGGTAGAATACAATATAATCCTATTTTTACCAAAACCACATAGGGAGGAGCAAAACCATGTGCTAATAATAAATGGCTTGTACCTAACCATAATGAAGTGAGTCGTTGTCCAGTGAGACTTCTGGATAAGCTAATAATGAAAAGAAGCGAAAACATCAATATTAAAACAGATACGTTATTTCTGACAGTAAACCCCAACTGGAGAAAAGAAAAAAGCCTTGGCTGGTACAAAAATATGTCAATTGGAGTGCATGAAATTAGTAAATGGACCAAAAAGTCTGCATAATTGGCAAATTTGAATATGACGAACAAAAAATTTTCAAATCATTCTCACCGAGCCACTGCTGTTTCACAATTGGCAAAAGCAGGTGTATCGGAACATGAACTTATTAAAATAACAGGACATGGTAATAGCAATTATATCAAACCCTACCTACAGATAGATGAACAACATCACCAAAACATAATAAATAAGATGTGACCCAATTTTAAAAACGCTGCAGGTTCAAGTAATAATAAGTAATAATAACTCTGTTAAATAAACGTAGTATATAATAATTGTAACTTTCATTGCACCAATTTGTATTTAACTTAATAAATTGTTTATATATTTACTCAATTTACTCAAAAAATAATCGTATCAAATACAATATGTACTTCAAAATAAATACGGTTATACATCTCAAACTTCCTGCATAATTACAAATCGTGTCAGTTTGACAGAATAATCCTCCCGCTTCGCGGTCGGATTATGAATCTCTTCCCACCTCGGTGTGTAATATACTATTCATGTATAGCAGAATCTTATGATTCCTTCACTAAATGTAAGGTACACCTACGCTTTGTAAAGCAATGAAACTGCTTCAAAACTTTCTTCTCATCACCATTTTTTCTATAACATTTAGTAATTTTTTATAATAACTCTTACTGCATGTGTAACTTTGTTTTATATAATAAAAATGAATGCAATAATTTTGTTTAAACGTACTCAATATAGCCCCAATTCCACTACAGTGGACAATCATTAACTGTAAAACGTAAAAATCATAGAAACCAAATTTTATTTTCAATAGATGAAGAAAATTTGCGGCATTCAGACAGATTTTTAAATGTTCAATTCTTCGATGTCATCATGAGTTTCAATTATTAACAAATCAAGTCCTAGTCTGTCGGACAGAGTTTTTAACCACTAAAATTGAACAGTCCCCATTGTAATGTATCTGAAGAATGGAGTTGCTAAGATCTTAAAAATTGGAACTGTGCATATCCGTACGCCAAATGCCATTTCAGTTGGGTAGGTAGAAAAACCATTATTCTCTTCACGAACTAGAACACCTATGATTTTTAAGCTCTAAAAGATATGGTGCCCAATATTTTTTCAAGAAGTTACCTCCAGCATGATGGAAACAAGCTATAATCTATGGCCATTTTACAAATTATCAATACCAATAAAAAAAAATTAAATATATTTCCAACCGGTTTTTATTATGATTTCTTGAAGGGATAAAAATAACCAAGAGTTTAAAAAAAGTAATTTATTAGCCAAATAAATAATAAATTATTATTTATATTTCAGAATTCGAATGTGTTAAAATATGTCTTTCATTTATAAACTGAATTCTCGAAAATAAATCAGTAAGTAGTCTGGGTACTCAAGTGGTATTGGGTCTTCACCCCCTGGAGTGCATAAAATCTCCAATTTATTGGTTATGGGATGCACAAAATTTCGAACAAGTAATCTATGATCTGGGAGTTTCACGAAAAAACTATTAATAACTTGGTTTCCTCTGTTATTTATATTAATGTGAATTTCTGTAAAGTGCCGCTACGTCTTCATGCTAATAATTATGAACATAATTTCACTAATTATTATCACATAAATTAACACAACTGTTCTGAGGCGGTTAGAATAAATATGTAAAGAAATCTGTCAACAAAAGAGTTTTTAGTTTACGAATAGATCTCCCAAGTTGAGACAATTCGCAAAGGCCAGTGGTGTAGTTTGTGATAAATGTATATATTTTCCTCAAACTGAAATTCTGATTTATTTTGTCATTGCTTTATATGCGATTTTTATTGAAATATCCAGAAAATGTTTTTCTATGGATTATTGAATATATATGATTTTTTCAAAACACATACACAAACACCTTAACACTCTCTCTCGTGAAACTATTCTCTAAAATATGACCTTTTCAGTTAGATCATTTTCTTCTGCTAGTATGAACCTACACCACAAACTTTGTATACAGCAAAGATCCAATAAAATTTCTATTAAAATCTCTAGAGGATAAGGCATAGAAAAGTATGTGGTGTAGACAAAGCACATTGAATTTGTTCTTTTATCATATTATATATTACGATCAACCCCAAGAAATAATCCCAGATCTCAAGCGGGAGTCAACTTGACCATGATATACCGTGAGTAATTGTTTTGTGATTGATAGTGTTCTAAAAGTTCTTCATCATAAAGTTAAGCGAGTAAAGTTTAGATACTAAAAAATCACAATTTGTTTTTCAGTTCAGATTGCAATCGATATTTAGACCGAGATATTTAATTGTTTGAGATAGTAGTAATTTTTAAATCATCACATATTTTTCTGCTCATTTTGAACCTCATATAGTTTGTTTTGGTCTCGTTTGAGTAAAGGGAGTTTTCTGAAACATACCATTATGTTAGCCTTCTCGTTAAGAGTAGAGACTGATTTATCAGATATTACTACAGATATGACGTCGGTATGAAAGATGAAGCACTTTTCCAGGTTGTAAATATTCATAAAAATCAGAACTGGCTGGCCCTAAAATGGTACACCTACAGATACATCAAGTGATATAGATTTTCATTTCTCCTAAGATTGTTCTCATCTGAATTGTTGAAGCTAACACTACTTTCTATGATAAAGGAACGATGCTAACTTTCCGTGAACCACCCTATATAATTTTTGTACTCCAGAATGTTTCATATCAATTTGGTTTTCGTTACCGTTTTCACATTATACCTATACACAACACAGGAATATTATTTCTTATAGCTAAAAAGAATAATTAAAATCACAATTTATTCTCCTTGGAAAATATCAGGAACTGATAAGAAATGGTGATGAAGACATAATGGTTCAACAAAATGTATGCTTCTTTAATAAGGCCATAAGGCCAAACATAATTTATAATATTTCTGCCAGAGATAAGCAGACATTTTGAACATTCATTACAACTCTTCACTGAAGATGCATTGTTCAATTTTTATCAACCAATTATTCGACATTAAGTATGAGACAAACTAATTTATTCAGATTTGCTATGGGGTGGTCCGATATTTATAACATCAGGTACATAGGGAAGCACTAAACACGACAGTTCAGGCTGAATAAGGAAAAGTGAATTTAATAGTAACGGTGACATAAAAATATTTGATGTCAGGCTCAACAATGAAATGGATATTTGTTAGTGTAAAAAAAATGTCGTATTATCTATTCGACAACGAGGGAATCCTTGTGGAAAATATAAATATCTTGTAATGAGTACTGCAGGCCCAGTTGAATCTTAAATACAAAGACTAATGGGTTCGTACATTCGTGATATTCCTCTACTCATTTTATTTTTTCGAAGGGGTACTCTATACAGTGTCACAAATACAATTCGCGACATATGAAAGTTTTCTTTTATCAATCGATATAGAGATATAGAAAATTTGACTTCGTAGTTAGTTTGTGCTTGAAAAATGAGTAAAATACAGAATCTTCCCTTTCTTCATGTACTACTCTAAACCTATCAAATAATTTGATATTATTTTCGAAAATCCTCAAAAAATCATTTATTTTTGTGAATTTAAAAAATGCAAACAAAAAAGTTGCTCAGTTTCCAATTTTATACATTTGCTCCAAATTTGGACTCTCTACTGCCACTTCGACTTTTTTTCGTTTTCTATAATTTTTCGAATCTTTCGCTCTATCGATTCGAACGAAACATGATTCAAATTTCATAATTTTGATGAATATGAGACTCCAATGTCATATCTTGCCCAGAAAATACCCACATTGGCCTGTTCTTCTTTGTTGTTGCAAAGTTCATCTAGTTTTTTTATTTAATTTTTAAACCGATGTGGATTTTCAATATATGGACGTTAATATGTCAGTAATCGAATAAACGAATTTCTCTTCATTCTTATTACACTCGTATTTCTTTTTTTAATAGATTTTTATCCAGTTAGATTATTCTTCTGACCAATAATTCAGTTACTAACAAACCCGAAATATCATATTTTTCTGTAAACTAAACAATGACCTACAGTTTCATAACTATTCAAAAGACTTTCGTTCTAGCGATTTGTACTAAACATGAATAATTTTTCTTTTTTTTAATTAATTTCATAAATCTTATATTCTTTCCACCATTAGATGTGTAAAAAACAACTAAAACAACTATAACCAAACGTACAACAAAACATCGTAACATTCATTGATTCATCTCAATAATCTTATTCTGTATGCCGCCCTTCCCGTTCTATACAAATTATAGTCCTTTCATCCACAGACTTTGTGGCATTTTTAATAAATAGGGGATTTATGTTAGCACAACACTCCCGAATGGTATTCTCAAAATGTTCTTTATTTGCAAATGGTCTGTATTTATACAATATTTGTTTTAGATAACCCCATAGAAAAAAGCCCATTGGAGATAAGTCCGGTGACCTTGGTGGCCAATAATCTACCCAATCTCGTCCTATCACTTTGCCCCTAAATATCTGACCGAGACACTGTTTCACTGCTACCGTTTGGTGGATCGGTACCTCGTCAAGCTGATACCACGAGTTTCGTCTAACAATTAGAGGCAGATTATCCAAAACTTCGGACAACTGATTCATAATGAAATTTTTGTACATGTCTCCGTTCAAGTTTTCTCTGAAAAAAATGGGGTCCAATTATTTGGTTATGTAATAAACCACACCACACATTTGTCTTGAATGAATATTGGTCACGGCATTCTATTACAAAATTTGGACTATTGTTGGACCACCAGCGACAATTTTGGGAACTAACTGTTCCGTTCGACGTGAAAGTTGCCTCTTCCGTCCATAAAATCCTGTAGGGAAATTCTCACCTTGGAACCAAAATGAAATTCCTACTTGAATATCGAAATCTCTTTCATTGAGAGTGTGTATGAACTTTGGCTAGAGGGATGGAAATTATTTTTGTGCAAAATTCTTCTCACAGTTTCTCTGCCAACCCCTGTATTTTCACTAACACTGCTAATATTAGTTTTTCCGTTTTCAACAACGCTCAAACAAACATTGAGTTGTTCTTCTTCACTATACTTTATTGGATTATGTGGTTTCTTGAAACGATTGTCCACAGTGCCAGTTTCTTTGAATGTTTTCAATATCCTTCCCACGGTACTAAAATGAATATTTCTTTCTGGAAGCCGGTGATTGAAAATACAAGCAACATCTCGATATGGCACATTTTCATCACATAATAGAACGATCTCCACTTTGACTTGTATGGATAACATTGTACATAAAACTTTTTGTGAATTATAAATGTAAGAAAATCTGTACACAAAAACAACAACAACTCGATTTATTAATGGCAATAATTTGACATTAACCAAAACTAAAAATTTGTTCCAAAAGTCAAAAGTGAAAATTACTATTTTCTTTCCGAGATGTTGCATTAGTCTTGTATTGTTTAAAATCTCGAAATTTCATAGCTTTGTTCTGATTCTGAAAATTATTAGTCCAGGGACGTCAGGATTATGCGCAGTTGAGAAAAAGTAAGCGACTATGAACTTTATGAGCACACTTCTCGTCAACTGCGCATGATCCTGACGTCCCAGGACTGATAATTTTCAGAACCAAAACAAACCTGATTATGTCTAGTACAAATCGCTAGAACGAAAGTCTTTTGAATAGTTATGAAACTGTAGGTCATTGTTTAGTTTACAGAAAAGTATGATACTTCGGGTTTGTTTGTAACTGAATTATTGGTCAGAAAAATATATAAACTGGATAAAAATCTATTAAAAAATTAAATATGAATGCAATAAGAATGGAAGAGTAATTCGTTTATTCGATTACTGACATATTAACGTCCATATATTGAAAATCCACATCGGTTTAAAAATTAAATAAAAAAACTAGATGAACTTTGCAACAACAAAGAAGAACAGGCCAATGTGGGTATTTTCTGGGCAAGATATGACATTGGAGTCTCATATTCATCAAAATTATGAAATTTGAATCATGTTTCGTTCGAATCGATCGAGCAAAAGATTCGAAAAATTGAAAAATATGAAAAAAAGTCGAAGTGACAGTAAAGAGTACAAATTTGGAGCAAATGTATAAAATTGGAAACTGAGAAACTTTTTTCATTGGCATTTTTCGAAATTTCCAAAAAAAAAACTGATTTTTTGAGGATTTTCGAAAAGAATGTCAAATTTGACAGGTTTAGAGTAGCACATGAAAAAAGAAAAGATGCTGTATTTTACACATTTTTCAAGCACCAACTAACTGCGAAGTCAAATTTTCTTTAAATCTATTAATAAAAAAACTTCATAATGTCGCGAACTTTGTGTGACACTATATAAGATGTTGCTATGCGAGAAAGTTGAAGAGGAAGATTGATCATCTTATAGATTTTTTTTTCAATCAGATATGTCATCTCTGAAAATATCCACTAAATGGGATAAGATTTCTTAATATAATTTTTCCGTTCATCATCCAAACAATATTTTCTGTAGTTTAAGATGTGTATTAATGAAATATATGTCATCCAAAATACTCATTCTTTTCCTGAAACATTCAGATTTTATTATTAAAGATAAAACTAAAAAAAATCTTGAAGAAAAGTAATAAATCGCTTGTTGGCCAGGATTCCTGCTGGATTCCATATGTTCTTAATAGACCAGATCGTGACCTATCCCACGGCGCCGCTGCTGAAATTAATCCTCTCATAGTTCAACTAAAACATAAACATACAAGTGCGGATAACCATCTGAAACACTCTTACATGCTGTGTTTGTTTTAACTTTTTGCGCTGCTCAATTAAGCATCTAATAATTATTTTATGTGTATTCTAAATGAGGGCGATACAAACTTGGTTGTTGAACCTGAATTAGTAATAGACGAGAACACTGTTTCACTTCTATTTCGAAACACTGGGCAGGGTAGTCTAGGCGCCATACGATATTACCCGCGTCCCTGCCATTATACAGTATATCGCTGCCAAATGGAATTCCCTTCCAATATGCTGTCGTGACATTGATAAATTTTGGCATCGAGTTGAAACACCTGGCCAGAATTCTCCTCAAGCTGTGCAATCCGAATCCAAACATTCCAAGTTCAAGTAGAGTGCAAATGATATACATAGTTGCCGAGAGTTCTTGTTCAGGGCCTAGAAATATAGTTTTTCTGAAATCGTTCATGAATGCCCACTTTCTCGGAGCAACTTCAGGCCTCAAAATACGCTAATCTAGTATTTTAGTCCGTTGCTAAGCAACGAACTTTCCCGGACCGTTTTCGGCACTAAACTGTACGGAAAAGTACTTTCCCGTATCGTAAACGATCCAGGAAAATGTTTGACGGCTTGTATACATTTTAGACAGTAAATGAATGCACGCAAACAATAAGTATAATTCCTTAATTTATGATAATGCTGATTGCGATTTCAGAAAAAATAGTATGTGTACCTCGTAGTAAAAGTACATTCCCAGACTTCGACAATTTACATTGTCGTCCGGGAATGTATTGCTATTTACTACTAGATACACAATATACTATTCTGATTCCTGCTTGACAAATTAATCAGCTGTTGTTTCATTCCCTGACATTTCGTTGTCTACCGGCACCCAGAGTAGTTCAATAGGGTGTTCATGACTTCCACAGTTTCCCTCTATCACAGATAAGTGCAGATGCTATTCCATGGGTTTGAACCACATCCTGCCTCCAAAGATATGTTCTGGTGTTCCATTTTTCCATTCTTCGCATTCGCTGAGATGACCTCACATAGTTTGTCAAAAGAGTATCAAGGTTAATATTGTCTAACAGCATTTCAGATATTTTTCCTCTTTGAAAAAGATTTGAGGAAAAAATCAATAGGTACAAACCAGGCTCATGAGCCGTAGACTCCCATCGATAGCTCACCCATAAGTTGATACATTTCAATTTTCAAAGCGGTTACAACTGATCAATTCCATGGGTCAAGAAAGTCTATTTTATCATATGTAAATGGAAAACTTCTCATTGTTGTAACTATATTATTAATGGTATTCGAAAAATATATGCTGCACCCCAACCTATCATCCTTGATAATAGGCATTTTCTTGACTTTGCCTATCGAAGAGATTATTATCCATTTGGATCCACCAAAGTTCATCTCTAACATGCTGATTATCTTCGTGGCATTTTTAGGAGAAATTTACAGAGCTCGCACAACTCGGTCCAACCTTATCAAATTTTCTTCTTTGTTGAGATTATAAGTCTCAGTAGTGTGTTTATATTCACTTATGAATATTGGCCATTTCCTTATAATTCGCCGGAGAAGCAGGCTGTCTCTGACTTTCTGACGAAGCAATAATTCATCTGTAGCTGTAGAGTTTTTGATATACTTCTTTGCGATATCTAGTAGGATATTCTCATCTGTGTTTTTCTTTTCTTCCTTCCCCAGAGAAACCTGTTGTACATCAGATATATTTGTATCATTTCCTGGTTCATGTAAACGTTATGAAGATGCGGTGACAATACACTGTCAGCATCGTTTATCCAGTTCTCCAAAAGTCCCCATAGAGACTTTAAGATTCGATTACTGCAGAATTTCATTTCGACTAGTTTTCTTTGAAGATCTATTACTTTTTTGAAAATTCTTGCTTTAGTGGATTGAAGACTAGGAGACAACGGAGAAGACATCTCAATCGAATAATGAACTAAACAAGCGGAGTTGATAAGTCACCAGATACAATTTCACTTCGTTTCATATTCTAGATACAGTTACGAAAAATGAGTAATAGTTACTTACATCTTCATGTTTAGCATATAAAGCAGTTGTGGCCATTCAAATTGTTACACTGTATATAGAAAAACATAATCTATTGTACAGGCACTCTTATCAAATCGAGAAAAATATCGATGACTCTCTAACAAATCGCTTTAAATACAATCCGGTGTTCAGTAAAACGTGCCAAGGTGGTTCTCAAAGCTGTACAGTCAGTAAATGGTTGGTTTCCAATAGTGAAAGACAAAGCTGCCCTGTTCGTCTTTTTCATAAACTGATATTAAAACGAGGCAACAATATTACCTCAACACGACTGTTTTTAAAAACAAACCGAAACTGCAAAAACGAAACTGACAAATGTTACGATAATGTACCTATTGTAAGAAATGCAATGAATGGATGGACTAAATCTGCTGCTGAGGCAATTTGCTTAAATGTAAAAGATAACAAATCACTCGAGTAGATCAACTACTGTTAGCGAATTGGCAAAAAGTGGTGTAAAAGAACAACAATTGCTTGAAATTACTGGTCATTGCATTCAAAATTCTGTAAAACCATACTCAAATCTCGATCAAGAACACCACAACTGAATCATAAATATTATTCGTGGTGACAGATCTTCTCTAGTAGTGAATAGCAACGAATCTCTAACGTTATGTAAGTAAAATTTTAATAATTGTACTTTCACTAATTGTACATTCAATAAATAAATAAATGTTTCATTCAGCTGAGCTATGAATTTTTCGTCAAAAAATTTTCCGCCGATTAATTTTATTACAAACTCAAGCTCAAGAAACGAACTTTCGATTGTCATAAAATTGACTCGTCTATTTTCAATGTCATTGGGATATTACTACTGATAATGTGTTGTTGATAATAATAATCTATAAACATTGTATTGCTATGCTAAACACCCCTTGTGAAATATTACTTTTTATGCAGAGTTCATTTCTTAAAAATATAATTTAAAATAGAAGAATTATGAGTAATAAGAGCACAAAAATAACTTTTGACACCCTGTACCTCGAAAATTGAATAGGTCGATCTGTAAATGGAACTTTATAACAAGGAAATAAGGATGCCTAAATTTGTGCCTCAGACAAAAGTAAATTTTTCCTGAGTAAACCTGAGTCACCAATCAGTTGATTAAATAACTATTAGCTGGTGGTTGAGGGGAAAAATATTGCCTTGCATCTTATAGTGTTGTAATTACGGAAAGCATTTCTTTTCATTGTTGTTTCTCTTCCTGTATATTCTAAACATTGATTTGCATGCAAATATTCAGATATCTTTTGTCACAATCTTCTCTCGTTATTTAAAATGTTTTTCCCATTTTAATATTGAATATATCTAATTCTATGAAAGATATATTTATTATTTCTTCAACATTTTCATGATAACATCTCATTTTTCCACTTTACAACATATTTTTTTAGAACTTTTCCTGCAGATAAGAATTTGCCAGGTACCAAAAATGGTAATGAACCAATAATTGCTGTTTAAGATCCTCATCTTGTTAATGAGTCTGCTTCTTCATTTTCTTTAATTATACCGTGTCTTGAGATTCAAGAGGATTGATTACTCTATTATTCTTGCCAGGATCATTTCGTGTGTTGAAATTCGCACACAATCCCTGAGTTGATTCTGAGAGAGCTCAGCTCTTTGTTACTTGGCTGGATCAATTTTTGATGAACAAAAACCTTTAACATTTTGTCTTGGTTCTCTCATCTTCGGTGAATCAATTCATAGCAGAGAAAAACAGGTATTCTCCAACCTCCCAATTAATAATATGTAAAAATCATTTTTGATTCACTTCTGGGAATACATTACAAGTTGTGACAAACGGTGAGTTCAATCTAGAATGAAACGTCTGTGGTAGTAACATCAATTTCAGAACAAGTTATTAATAATTCCATTTTTTAATGAGTAAATATAAAATGTAGATTCTCTCAAAATATTCAAGTACTAATAAATATATTGATTATGTAAGTACCAGATAAAATTTCATGATGACTTGCTATAACTTTCGAACAGGTGAAATGAATAAAACGATAACCTGCATCATAATATATCAAAGTGTATAATGAGACCCATTAGCTGCCTATCCTAGCATGAAACGTAACGAAGAGTAGAAATAATCAGAGTTGTATACAAATCGGTTAGGGGTCTACCAATGTCGCCGACGGTGTCAATATTAATAAAATTGTAATTTATTCAACCGTGGTAAAGAAACTGTTTTATTATATTCTAGATTTATGTGTAAGTCATCGTTATATTTTATTTTTATTACATCCGAAGCAACCAGTTGCGATAAAGATGTAGGTATCTCTTGTTTGGATAGTTTGAAAGATTCAGGTACTTGTTTATGATGTAAGTTGAATTGGTTAGGTGTCGACCACCGAAACTGATCTGTAGTTTCTCTGCCAGTCGATCCTATATCTTAATTTTAATAGAGATTTTGATAATAATAATAATAATACAAGTGTTTTACCACTATCATCTTCGACACTCGTATGGTATAGACAAGACACAGGTGTTGTACCATGCTCCGGGGCATATTGAGTCCGTTGTGGAGAATGAAAAGTGCCGAATCTATTGAAACTACCCATTCCCCATCTTCAGGCAAATACAAGCTTATAAAAAATAATCCTGAGACCTTATCGCTGAGAGAAAGTAATACTATTTATGATTGCCGTTTCAGTACAATTCAATTTATCAATGTTTGATTCTATTACGAAACAATAGTTTCACTGCAGATTTGAATACATTCAGTCATAATTTTATTTCAAATATGGAAATGTAAAGCACTTACTGAATTATCATTTTTATGGAAGATCCATGATATGGCAGCTTTTCTTGAGGGAATTATCTACTTTAATCGATAATCCCTCAAAAGTTATTATTGTCAACACGAAAATCCCCAGACGTGGACCTGTATACGACAGCCACTTGTAGTTTTAATCTCTCAATCTAGGACGATATGTCTCATTCTCGTAAGGGATTTTATGGACATGTTTCCCGAGGTGATAGGGTGTGTCGGCCACTCGAACTGTAACAAATCCTCGTCGAGAAAAATGTACAGGTCGAAATGAACAAGTGTATGCATAAAATTGAATTTATATTCCGTCCTTCTGATCTTGTAATGAAATTACCTCACCACGGACATGAAGACTGCTGTAGTGGATAGTTGAGTGATGTCGATGTTTGGATGGAATTCTGGATCGTGCTTGGGATAGCACATTGAAAAGTAAGATTCTCGTCATTCTCAACTAGCACAAGCTTCCTGAAGACATCAGAGTGATCCTTGTTGGAATACAACCAAACAGTTAGAAAAAATTTGAACAAATTTATCAAGAAATGAGAGTCACATCATCGGTGTTGAGTGTTGGGTGTTGGGTGTTGGGTGTTGGGTGTTGGGTGTTGGGTGTTGGGTGTTGGGTGTTGGGTGTTGGGTGTTGGGTGTTGGGTGTTGGGTGTTGGGTGTTGGGTGTTGGGTGTTGGGTGTTGGGTGTTGGGTGTTGGGTGTTGGGTGTTGGGTGTTGGGTGTTGGGTGTTGGGTGTTGGGTGTTGGGTGTTGGGTGTTGGGTGTTGGGTGTTGGGTGTTGGGTGTTGGGTGTTGGGTGTTGGGTGTTGGGTGTTGGGTGTTGGGTGTTGGGTGTTGGGTGTTGGGTGTTGGGTGTTGGGTGTTGGGTGTTGGGTGTTGGGTGTTGGGTGTTGGGTGTTGGGTGTTGGGTGTTGGGTGTTGGGTGTTGGGTGTTGGGTGTTGGGTGTTGGGTGTTGGGTGTTGGGTGTTGGGTGTTGGGTGTTGGGTGTTGGGTGTTGGGTGAAAAAATATTTGTTTGCACTATGTAGACAAAAAGCGAACAATGAACAAAGAACACATGAATATTTATTTTTGTTTATTTTTTCGGTCTGTACATACCTTCAAGTATTGTCGATAGTCAAAGTCAAGCAACGCTGACTACACCCCAATCGTGGATGGGTGATTGTGACCTGTGACGTACTTACACCGATTTAAGAAGTTTAACTCTTGGCCGTGTTTGGAATCACATTTTAAAGGTGCACGGTGCAGCCAGTTGAGGAAAGGAAATAAAAGTATGATAACTTTTTCCTTCTACCCCTATAGGAAGTACACACTTTCCTCCCTCAAATCAAAGAGGAAACTCATACTTTTCCTCTCCCTCATTTCAAGTAAGTTATAAACGATAAAACTTGTAAATCTATTATAATCAAATTTTTTCCGTAATTTCTAAAACATCTTGAAAATCTTGTATTCTGGTGAAAATCAAACATGAATGTTACTTCAACGTTTGTTCTCTATTTTAGAGCACAAAGTGCTCGAAATATCTTTTCTACAATCGATTGACACTTCATTCAACATATAGGCACATGAATTACCTATGAGAAAATTAACACTCAATATCAATCCCAAATGGATAAGCTATCTAAATATTCAATAATTCATATCTCTAACAAAAAAAATAAAAATAACTTGTTTAAAAAAAAATTGATTGCTGCTATCGATCCCGTCACCTTCTAGTCAGCATCTCCTACCACTACGACAGTAAACACGGCGATTTTGACTTTTAGGGTGCAAAGTCGCTTCATTCATTAAACTTAATTGAATTTTTGAAAAATAGAGAGCGATTCAGGTGATTTTGAATTACCAAACCTAATATTAAGGAACAAGCCAACATAGCGTCATCCTTACTACCACAAAAATCGGGAAACAGGTACGAAAGTTGATTTTCAAAAAAGTTTTATTAAGTTGGTAGAAGGAAAAATCATATGTATTACATGGAAGTAAAGTGCCTTTTACTCCCTTCCGTCAGGCAGTAAACTACATCCTGTTGGAGGAAAAGTGGCATTTTCCTCCCTAGTAATACAAATAGCTATTCACGCGAAAATTCCATTTATGATACCTTTTTTTAAACAGTATTTAACAGAAACGAACAAAGTGATAGTAATCGAAAAAAACGCAAAATTTTTCGTTTGTCGCATTGATAATTTGCTATTCCCATGACAAACCTTGATCATAAACACTCTCATTTTCAGTCTCGTATGATTCAACAGACCACATCTGGAGTATTTCAGTTTTTGTTCAGTCCGTTTTGAGGTTCGTCTTTCCATGTTTTCTCTAAATAGAAGATTTCCATAAATAAATGCGGAACTAACACTTTCAAAGTATGTATTACCGAAGAGCAATTTCACTTTCAGTATCTAGACCTATACCCGCGCTTTTGTAAGCAAATATTCCACACAGCTCAAAGACTCGTATATTTGCAATTATTTTCATCTGCGGATGTTGTAGTCAATTTGTAATTCAGAGCGTGTATACGTTTGCATTGTACTTTCATGTAGTCATTATATTCGGAGAAAAACAAGTCACTAAGAGAATAAATAATTACAAATCAATTTTATATAATAAACACGAATGTTTTCAGATATGTCAGCGGTTTGTACAAAGGCACATTGCAATCTTTGATGTGGGTGGGATACGTGAAACGATAAAAGTACTCATCCTCGCAGCTTATAAAGCCATTAACATCAACAATAATACGAAAATAGTCTGAGAGGTAGGTTTTCACCCATTCAACGTATATTTCAATACAAGTTTTTTCGTTAATGCAAATAATAAACTTTTGGATAGCATATCGGTCTGATGATGATAGACCTCCACCGAATTTAGGAAACTTTCAGTCGTTTTGAGATGACTGAGGCCTAAAGACTCAAATCTCGTTATAAGAGATAATCGAAAATTCAGATCGGACCTATCGCTCAACTGACCATCATTAATTGGTTGGATCTCGCGTTAAACGTAGATTACGCGAACTAAGATCATTTCCAACCTGCACAAAATGAAAAGGTTTAGGATTGCTCCCAATTGAAACTGTCTATTAACATTTTGATGAATCCTGGCCTAAGTTAAACACGATAAGATTTCCATAAATTTCTCATACAATTGAAAATAACACTCAAGAAAGCTATACAGTGTATCGAAACATGTCGCAAGTTTAATAAAAATATTGTGGAAATCTTATCGTGTTTAACTTAGTGTTATAAACGTAGTAACGTAGACAGTGTCAATAAGTAGTGTAATAAAAAATGCACTACCCGCGTATAACTGATTTATTTTTACGGTATATAATTTGCAAGTTTATATTTACAAATTGAATATCAAATCGATTCTATTTGATATGTAACCCTATATTTTGCCAAGACAAATGTGTATCGCCAACAGACTGTGTTAAACGTAACTGCCATCTCTGCTCGCATTTCTAACCACAGTAATTTTTTTTGAAACATTCATGATGCTTCAAGGATTGACGTTAGGAAGTAGCATGCTTGTATTGGAAATATCAGTCAAATATTACGAAAATATTGGCAAATTATTCAAACGTAATGTTGGCGGGAAAAAAATTTTCATTTTGCGATATTAGTCCAGTATTGCTTGCATATTTCAGAATAATATTGGTGACATATTTTCGAAGTAATATTGACCTCAAAATATTCAGCGATATTTAGAGATTGGTAAAATATTTAAAATGGAATATATTCCCATGACAAGTATTGTGAATTATTAAAAATAAAAAAAAAAGTTATCAACTTGGAACTTCTACAATTACAGTTCTTCTCAAATTAAATTTTCACCAGTTCCCTAAAAGCCATGTCTAAACCGACAGATTTCACGCCAGTTAGATATGACTTTGAAATGCACTTTGAAGTGGTCATAAAAGCCACCAAACTTTCACAGAGAACGGACCTCAACTGGGAAGGGATGCATCAGTATAGTACACAGTCTATGATGGACGAAATGGTTGGAATGGGCGTTACAGGACCAAACTTCAGGATCTCAAAACCCCTTGGTAACACCCCAACCATCTTCCAAGCAGAAGTACATGCTATAGATTTATGTGTCTAGAAATGCCTTGAAAGAGGCACTTGAAGGGCAGAAATCTATATACTGTCAGATAGCCAAGCAGCACTAAAAACTCCGAGGTCATACAGTTGTGAGTCTAATAAGTTTACTTGGGACTGTAAACAATTCCTAAGACAACTGGCAGTAATCAATCAGGTCACCCTGATGTGGTTTCCAGGTCACAAAAAATACTTCCGTGGATGGGAAACCGATTAAATGAAATCTCACTAGAATAAAGTGCCAGGACAAAGACAATCGAAAAGACTGGTCTATCACCAAAGAAAGCTAAACAGATTCTCGAGTTTGACAAGAAAGACTTGACGGTACTTCTTACTGGACACTGCCCTCTGGGGTACCACCTTAAAGAGATGGGTAAATCAGAGAGTGATAGTTGCCACTGCTGCAAGAACTTCGCGGAAACTGCAGAACATTTGCTGTGCGAATGCCCAGCGCTTTTCTGCAAGAGGCTTAAGTTCTTGGTAGGGGTGCCTTCTTAACGCCCTCCGGCATCAGGAACTTACCTCCCAGGAAACTGATAAACTTCGCAGATGTCTTGAAATTCCGGGCTTCAAATAGATCAAGGGTCACGCACAAAAGAACTTATAGGTCGAAGTGCTTGTGAGGCTGCGACCCCCTTACAATCTACAATTAAAAAATTATCACCAAAATCTGTCCTTAAACTTAAACTATTTTGAACAAAGCCCTACACGTCTATAGAGAGCAGGAAACGTCCTGCTAGGACAAAAAAGGGCACGAAACCCCCTCATTAACCAGTGGGATCAATGGAAAGTTCCCTCTCAAATACTTCCATACCTTCCTCAATGCAAGGCACTGTAAAGAAGCCTCGCACCGAATAGAAAAGTCAATCAAATCAATCAAAAACAACTATTGTTCTTCAACTGATATCTACATGAATACCAAAAGCTACTCTGCAGTGCCGATAGCATATCAATCAGTTGTCATCTGCATACCTGGAACTGAAGAAATCTCGTTCGAATGGTCAAGCTGAACTGACAAAAATGCTTCTTTAATATCAGTTACCACCCCAATCTGATGTGATCTGAATCTCAAATGGATCGACAGTAATGATTCAATCAGATTCACACCTTTTTCCAAGTGTTGGTTCAGGGGTAGATTATTTGGCCTTACTATTGCATCAAAGATAGAGCGGTTTTTTATAGTCGAACTACCCAACTTCAATTCCTGTCTATGGGGCAGATATACAACTACTCCATCCGGTATTTCTTCAATAATGCCTTATTTCAACCATTCGCATATAACCTGATGGTAGGACTCATAAAAACCTTTTTTCTTGAGTCGAGTAGCTTGAATTGCAAGATGCTTCTCTATCATATCGAAGTAACTTGGCAATGGTGAATACCCCTCAATCCAAGGCATTCTGATCTCATACCTCTTTCGTCATTGACATTGATTGGTTAAAGAAAATGGTTCATGACTGAAAGTTCTCTATTTCCCTGTGACATCTAATCATTGGGATCTACTATTCCTAATACATCTAGTTTCCATAGATCAGAAATACTTATTTCATTGCAAAACAAATATGTAACCATCACTGAAGGACTTTGAACGTAAGGTTGTGGGATTTTTCCCATCAGTGTCCAACCTAACAACGTTTTAGTTGCCGTCCGTGAGTAATTTTCTGTGATATCTGCCCCAATTCAAATTTCAATGGGTCCAGTTTTCCTAGTATCGTGGCCTCATTTCCAATCATTGGATCATCATGAATGCGTTTAAACCGACTCCAGGAAGTTGAACGATTTTTTCCATCAAACTTGGAAAGTTCTTTGACTGGACATTTTAATTTTATTCTAGTGGAAACAGACCCGTCACTTACACTGACATGAGCCTCTGCTTTTCTGAATAGTCCTTCTATCAGTAAAAACCCCTTATTATCAACTTATTGTAGGCAGATATCTGACAGAAAACAACTACTTCCCTGGCTAGTAGCACGACGGACGTTGAATTAAATCTGACAGATATCTGTGCATCGTTCTCCCTAGAATCTGGAAAACAGCCACAAATGCTTTCTGTATCAAGTATAGTAGTATCAAGGACTTGACCACATACAGACTAGTTTCGAGGTGTATTGCCTCTCTTCAGTGCAAGGAAGGTCCAACAACTTTTACAGTCGTCGATGTCCTTGGTCATGCCACACAATTCACTTATACTTGAAAAGATTCTCTGAGGTGGATACGGCGTCTCGTATGAAGGCAGTCGCAGCGCCACCTCTAGACAACATCAGAAAGCACTCCAAAGCAACTCGGAGTAGAGTTTATTTGAAATAGTAGACAAAGTCTGATGGCTTCAGGAGAGAGACAGAAACTTCAGTAAATAACACCCTCATTCTCTCCTTAATTTAGGCAGATATCTGACAGAAAACAACTACTTCCCTGACTAATACCACTATGGACGTTGAATTAAGTCTGACAGATATCTGTGCAGCGTTCTCCCTAGAATCTGGGAGACAGCCACAAATACTTTCTGTATCAAGTTGCGGAATCCTGCCTGACATGATCAAGGACTTGACCACTTACATACTAGCTTCAGAGAATCATTTCAAGTACCAGTGAATTGCGTGGCATGACCAAGGACGTCGACGACTGTAAAAGTTGTAGGACCTACCTTGCACTGAAGAGAGGCAATACACCTCGAATCTAGTATGTAAGTGGTCAAGTCCTTGATCATGTCAGGCAGGATTCTGCTAGTTGATACAGAAAGCATTTGTGCTGCCTGTCTCCCAGATCCTAGGGAAAACGCTGCACAGATATCTGTCAGATTTAATTCAACGTCCGTCGTGGTATTAGCCAGGGAAGTAGCTGTTTTCTGTCAGATATCTGACTGAATTAAGGAGAGAATAAGGGTTTTTTTAATGAATTTTCTGTCTCTCTCCTGAAGTCCTTCTATCTTTATTCTTTCTTAATTATGTTCGTTACTGTATTCATCGACGCCAGCAATTTCAGATTTTAATTCTTCAACGCTACAACCAGCTCTCAAAAGACCATCTACATTTGTTGATTCAATTAATTCATGGAATCAACATATAGAAGATTCACTACTCTTAGCTGATCTAGCTTTTTTCCCTCTCTCCATTAAAAGGTCCTGTCATGGTCGCCACTAAATGTTGGTAATTCTTTCATGAGAAAGGTGAAACTTTATATCAGATTTTGGAGCGTAATTTAAAATATATCAGAAATCAACAAGAATAATACCAGAAGACTCAATTGAAAACAACAGTTTTCATTCAACTAATATTTATATGAATACAGTAGGATCAAAGTTTAGTAATTTATGAAGGAATCATTTCCAGCAGGGGCTGTTTTTCACCTGTGCAGGTGAAGACATTGTTACTTGGCTCAACGGAATCACCAAAACCCTCAGCCAAGGGGAGCTATCTCGCAGAATATGTCCATCGTTAAACTCAAAGTTCTATATCTCAGAGTTTTTCTGAAGCTGAAGCGAGTAAACATGAGGATTATGTCGGAACCAGGATACTTTAACCAGGAAGATGGTGACTGTGCATCTACATGAGAGACACTAGCAGGCACTTAGTACTTCTTGACATTTTTTTTCGTTGGTTCCTACAGTAACTAGGCTCGAGGACTATTGAGACACTTAACAGAACATTGAAAAACCGGCCTTAGAAAAGAGTTAACCACATAGCAAAATCCCATTTATTGAATAATTCCTTCGATTTAATTTTTCAGTCTAAAATCAAATTAACAGAAAAAATATGTCCGTTAATGCATTTACAGGAGATTGTTTTTTTTTTCAGATCATAGTGCCGCTCTTAGGAAAAGCATCTGTTATGAAACTGTTGATGTGGGTAGTTTACATTTATTTACATGATAATTAGAGGATATTTACGGCTAAGAGTAAATTTGATGATGCGAAAACAACCTCTTAATGAGTTTGCTAATAAAATTTAATTGTTGTTTATTTATGTAGAAATCGAAAGTATGTTTATGTAAAGTGTTCATGCGATATAAGTGAAGTTTTTTCTTTCGTGAGCTTTAATTGCACGCGATACTTTTTATTTAGGTTCTGAATATCTGAGGTGGAATTATTTCAAGAGAAACTTGACAATATTATTCATCTACATAATGGAAAAATTGTCGTTCTCTGACGGTTTAAAAATGGACATATTTGAAATTTTAGTGTTCGTGATCATTTTATCAATAGACAATTTTGGGAATATTTTCAAACCATATAGTTATCTATTTATGCCGGAAGCACAGGAATAAACTATTACTATTGGTGCTTATCCAGTATTTCCTTATCAGGTGTTGTATTTGAGAAATAAGTTAATAAATATTTATCAAGAAATCCACGGGCTAAGAATTACCACATACAAGGGTCCATAGGATGATCAATTGTGATATTTTACTAAATCATAGAAATTTAAGAAAAAAAAAATTGAAAATAATAAAATAAGAAACAAATAGAAATATATCTGTCAGCACTAGCGAATTTCTGTGAATGTTCATTCACATTCAATATGTTTTATATGTATTAATTGTAATGAAATGAAATAAACATTATTAAAATATATTTTATAGGGTCCTCAGTAGCTAAATCAATTTTTCTAATTATATCCAAATATCATGGTGGAGTTATGCCCACCAGTTTTTCTTTAATTTCTATCTTCACTTTCACTTAAATATTTCACTAAGAGTTCGAAACTATGATTGTTGTTTCACCATTTATGTAACCAAATTAACCTATATATAACTTGCACAGGCGCAAATCTCTGCTGTCGTTTATTGAAAATAATACTGCTTCTTCAATTTCCGTTGCAAATTTTGAAATAGAATTAACCGATGTAACAAGGAATTGGTCTGAGAAAGTTCCAACTATGATTTAATTATAAAAAAAAAACTAATCGATTACACGTAATTCATCAAAATGGTAAAATATAGATCTGAAATAGTCTATGATTTCGATTTCGATAATTTTATATCTCACACATTTTGGTTCCATGGATTTTACATTACTACATATTTTTTGAATTGAATGTTTTGTTCGTTTTACGTTTTTATATAGTACCTACCAAATGATGTTTCGATGAAAATATGTTTCGTTAGTTTTTTAATTTGACGGTTTGTTGTTATGAATAGCTTAGGTTATTGAGATTTGCGATTACTCAGTTTTATCATTTCAGTCGCTTTCCTTTCTCAACGAATTCATATCTATGAAAAATAGTTCTTACGTTTTTGCGTATCATGCTTTATCGATTCTCATAGATGCATTCCTTTTCGGATCATAAATCAGTTCTATACATTTCATTCTGCTATATTCTAGTCTTATGGAAAGTTGTCCTGACAAATGAATAATTCCCCATTTAATTAGTTTTACATATCAACGGTTTTCTCATTTATTGTTATTACGAAAATAATTCTGCTATTCTTTGGCCCACCAATCCGATTTTAACCAAAAGTGCATTCTGAGGGGATTCAAATATTGGAATTCGTCATGTGCTTGTTTATACTTTGTGGTTCATATTGAGTACCCTAACTAAAGGAAACACGCAATCAGTCAAAGAGACAAAAATATTTTTTCAGATCTACAACCAATAAAAATTAATTAGCTTTCAAAAACATTCACGTCGTGAAATGAAAACATCCTGTGATCAGAAGCCAAAAAACATATGAGAAATATGATGTTAAACAGAAGATATTTTCTTTGAACGTATGAATATTATTAATACTAGTGTCATATAAAATATAGTGAGCCCCATTTTAGGATGTCATAATTGTGCCGGTGAAGACATGCCCATAATTTTTTTCAAGTTGATTACGTCTAATGACACTTTATGGCATTAGACATATTACAATTTTTGAGATGTGATGAAATAAAAATCCATCATTGAATTCGAACCGAAATAATCAAATTAGGTGTAAATTTATTTATTGAGTATAAATGAGATGAAAAAATTATGAGGAACGTTTTAATTGTTTCGGGTTCAATTGATATCATTTTTGTCATTTCAAATGGAAAACTTCATTATTG
Source organism: Chrysolina americana (assembly GCA_958502065.1). Lineage (NCBI taxonomy): Eukaryota > Metazoa > Arthropoda > Insecta > Coleoptera > Chrysomelidae > Chrysolina > Chrysolina americana. The sequence goes on from OY293414.1 coordinate 76,429,766, forward strand.
AAATGTATGTGCAATATTTATTATTTTTTTGATGGACTCAGAAGTCTTATTTCATATTTTTATATTAACAATAATCAAATGATATTTCTCATACAGTTTATTAAAAACTAAAATTTCTCCTTTCGAAAATAACCAGATAGTGTGACGTAATAAATCTCAGTTTCACCCGATATACATACAAGATAACTAAAATTTGCTGATAAAGTAAAAGTTATTGATAGAATATCAAACGTTCTGACTGCATATGTTGCACTTACTCAATTCTTCATCTGCATATGAAAATTGTAATTTTTTTAAATAAAATGCGAAAGACCCCATATTTTATTTAAAATTTGGATAGATTTCTTCAGAAAAAACAAATTACCATGAGGTACCATTGAGGTTTGTTTATCAGGCATCTAGTTATTTACCGTTTTATCTGAAAAAGGCCGAAATTTACCGGCAACCTAGTTTGCCATTTTTTAGAAATTAATTTTGAAATTTTGATATGTAAAATATTTAATACTTACCAGAGTTTTCATACGACGTAAACCATGTAGCGATATTTATTTATTTTTTTCTTCAGGTTGTTTCAGGACGAAAAATGTACATGCTTTTACTAATGTTCATTTCATTTCCAATTCACTCTTTACTTGGGTGACTGTATTCATCTTTTGCTAATAATGCATCTAATTTATATTCTTCTATTGTGAAAATTCCATAATTTTTTTAATTTTTTTTTAGTATTTTACCGATCATGTTCGTCAAAACACCCTCGTAATGTTTTAAACGTTTCTAGCCGTGGATGGCCAGCATTAGGATACCATTGTCTATGAATACTGGATACTGGGAGACAGATTTCATCAGCTTCTCCTAAAATATAAACCATTTTGATAATTTTTTCTTAAAACAATCATTTTTTCATGTAACTTATTATGTACATATTGATAATTACAGTAACAGAATGAAGTAGCAGCTAAATAATTGAGAAAAATCGTAGTAGACCCAATTGCAAGTGCGTATCTTGTGATGAAACAGTAGATTACCTTTCATTTGGCTGGAAATGACCGCCTACATCAGTGCTAGGGTAGGTCTGACAACATTATAATTGTCCTGACCGACTCTGTCGATTTTATTTGTTTCATTATCGTGATAATCTCCAGCACATATTTTCTAAATTTATGCGATACAATTGATACAAAGAAAATTAAATTTTTAAAAATGAAGGGATAGTGTGCAGTCAAAATTTGGTTTATTTTTTAGATAAAACGATGAATAACTAATCAACTAAAGATCGTAATCCATTAGTAAATTATGCCAATTTTTTTCTTTCAAAATAGTTCATCCAAATACTAAATAAAATACTGTGTTTAATTTAAAGAAAAAAACGTATTGTTTTCAAAAAACCCTGCATGCATATCAACTTTTTGAAACAAATGATTGGAACACCCTGTTTATAGATTATACATCACAAATGAACCAAAAATGTAGACAATGATTTCGAAGGGATCATTTCAAATGATATATACTGCACGCCAGCAGCAATGGAACCACAATTTCTAAGAAACCAAGTAAAAAAAGTTTTTGAATTTATAATCAGATCAACCATTTCACTATTAATTGACTAAAAAATATTCATTACTGGAAAACCAAAATATACGACAAATATGTCTTCTTTTTATGAAAACACCCCCATAACATATATGAAAAGAAACAAAACAACACCTAAAGTACACAACTAACAATAAAACCTTTGCTAATGAAAAAACTGTTATCCATTTATCCATTTTGAAAATGTTTACATTATTTTTAAATTATTTTGACAGATAGGCAACTTCAGATTATCATGCGTTATTTAAGAAATCAAATAATTGCTTTGATATTCTTGAGTACGTACGGTTTCATAATTTTCTAATTTTTTTACCGGTGGTGTCTTTCGTAGTTGAAAAAAGCATTATATTTTTCGGTATTTATATTGTATATTCAGAAAATTGAGAATTTGGAATAATAATAATAATAAAAAAACTACTAGGTACTACTAGGTCATACCCATTCCAAAAATTGAAAATCCAGATGACATATCACAATTTCGGCCGATAAGTATTTTACCGACTATCTCAAAAAATAATTGAAATGTTAGTATCTGATCAATCATCAACATATCTTAAGCATAATAAAATATTACCCGCAACACAATCAGGCTTCAGAAAAAAACATAGCACCACCACGGCATTGCTCAAAGTAACAGACGATATTTTCACATCTATAGACAATAAAAAAATTACAAGCTTGATACTACTCGATTTCAGCAAGGCGTTCGATATGTTGGACCATGGTATATTGTTGAAAAAATTTAAATATTTTGGTTTAGATGATAAGTCAATATGTTTTTTCAAAAATTACTTGAGTGGGAGGCAGCAGAGGGTGGTGATAGGGGAAAAAATGTCTAACTTCGAAAATATTTCTAGGGGAGTTCCACAGGGAAGCATCCTGGGGCCTTTATTATTTGCAGTGTATACTGCAGATTTCACTTCTTTTTTTAAATATAGCCAAACTCATCAATACGCTGACGACACACAGTTGTATTTTTCGTTTTCAATATCTGAAAGTTTTCTCGCAAGGGTTAATGTCAACGAATACCTTGAAACTATTGCCTCAGTGTCTAAATCACATAAGTTATTGCTAAATGAATCAAAAACCCAACTTATATTATTTGGTCAAAATTGTGATGAAGTATTCAACGACCCAAATTTCGAAATAACTTTGAATGGAAAAATATTGGCTATAGTCAAACAATGTAAGAATCTTGGTCTCCATCTGGATACAACATTAAAATTCGAAAAGCATGTGTCACAACTGGTAAAACATAGTTATTCTACCCTAAAATTATTATATATGAACCGATTATATCTCACAAATAACATCAAGCTACTATTATGCGAATCTTTGATTATGTCCCGTTTGGCGTATTGTTCCGAAATATATTGGCCCTCCCTTCTAGCAAGGGATAAATATACTTTACAGAAGATACAAAATTCGTGTGTGAGATACTCATGTGGAATGAGAAAATATGATCATGTTTCTTCAATCTATGAGAAAATGAAAATTTTGAATTTAGAAGAGAGGTTTTTTAGCAAAGTAGCTGGACTCGTATATCAAATCAACCATTCCAAAACACCGGCCTACCTTTTAGACAAACTCACAAAACTTGGGGACTATCACAACTGTTTGACAAGAGCTAGAGATCTCTATTGTATTCCAAGGCACACCTCCACACAATTTAAACGGAGCTTCTCATACAATGCAGTGAAAATTTTCAATATTATTCCTGCACAAATTAAGTCGCTTTAAAACTGGCATAACTTCAGGAAGCATATCAAATCCTGGATTCTTTCAAATAAACAAATAGTAGCGCAATTATAGTATATATGTAATTTTCTTTTTTGATTTTCTTTGTGTTTAAGGAAACTTTCACAGTAGTCGCACTATCCTTGCATTGTGCTGTATTTGCATGAAGTGAAGAGATTCAGAATTGTTTCATTTCTTTCCTTTTTATTTCAAAAAATTAAAATCATACTGTCTTATTACTTATTAAAATTTTATCACAATTCTTATTGAATCTTATAACTTACTATTAAGTGTATAAATATATTCTTTTTGTTGCTTGCAAACCACATCTGTTCATTTCTATGTTTTTTTTTTTTTTTTTTTTTTTTTTTTTTTTTTTTTTTTTTTTTTTTTTTCCGTTAGGAATTACCCAGTAAGGCCCTGTCTCCGGAGCCCCGACACTTCCGGAGGGCGCGCTGGTGTGTCATTAACCCCAGTAAACACTCCCCACGTCCATGGGGTAAGTGATTACTGGGTCCGAGAATCATGTGCCCTGAGTAGGCGGAGTGAACCAAGAATTACGGCCTTCTGCATTCGCCCGGCTAGGATTTCTGCCATGTCACGGCAAGCCGGTATGATTTTTAAGTTTGAGAGCAGTGTGTCCATCATTCCACCAAGGACCCCTATTATCAGAACCACCATCTTGACAGAATGGTTTGGGTAAAGCCTGCGGAGTTCAAAGAGTCCGTTTTTCCTCCTCTTTTCGGACTATTATTATTATTATTATTATTATTATTATTATTATTATTATTACTTCCGCATGAAACTAAAAAAGTTTTTCGTTCATACCACATTTACAAGCGAAAAATCTAATTTACCAACATTTTCCCAAAATCTGGTCGAGCATTTACCCGCTCCCCTCCACTTTTCTCATCACAACAATCACGTACTCTATACTATCTATGAATGAATGGCTCTCTGAGAGAATAACCGATCAGTCCCGTGCGACCACTCGCACGATAAAGTACAATAAATAACAGTGCCGCAGTGAACAGCGGGAGCAGTGGGATCAGTTTTCACGCAGGATTTTTCCAATTCCTAAATATTTTGAAGAATTTAAGGTAGCAGATATTTTCACTATTTTTCTAGCTGATTTATAAGTTTTTTTTTTATTTTTATTAGCAAATGAATACGAAAATATTTGTAGAATCATTTACGCTGATAACCGTATTTTCCAAGTTTCGTATTATACAGTGTCTGTCATAAAATTGGTCACATATGGGTAAAAATTTATATTAAAATTTCTGAAAGACTCCAATGGCGGTTCGATTTTGCATGTCTGCATGTCAACTGAAAAAAATATTATCAAGAAAATGTATTTGGAACCTAACGAGGACCACATGTATCAAGTTTGGACCAAATTAAAAAAAAAAATACTATTTCGTTCCTCTACCCTTACTGAGAAACGTTATACATTCTTGTTCTATCTGAAAACACCTCTAATAACCAAAATCACGTACGTTTGAATCAAAACTATTCAAATATTTTTTTTGGTAGACATCTTGCAGGAGATTGATAATAAAAACACGATTTAGTCTTGTCACCAGGTGTAGTCATGCCCTGTATATTGATGAACATGAGCTTATTCAATATTCTCAAATCGCAAATGAAATGTAAACCAACTAATATTTGTAGTTAATACTCAACAATACATTAATCCTAAATAAATTTAGTATTGTTCCGGTGTATTTGGAAAAATAGATAACTCAATAAACAATGTAAGAATTTTCAAAATTCAACGGACCACCTTCGCGCTCCATACATGAAATTTTATGGAAGAACTTTTCTCGGCGAACATTTTTCAACATAGTTCTGTTGATCAGTGCTATTTGGAAATGGAGTTGTTTATGATCATTGCTCTTCAGATAACCCCATAAAAATCACATGGCTTTAGGTATGGAAACCCAGCAGGCCAAGAATTACTTGAATAACGGCCTATCCACTGCTCGCTAAACGCATTGTTCCCATCTCGTTATGAAAATAAACAGGTTGTCGATAAATGTAGATATATCGGTCCGTAAAAAGTCCAAAGACCGTTCGCCATTAAAACGTTGGCTAAGAAAAAGGACCTATAACTCGCTCATTTCAAATTACAAACCATACATTTACTTTGAAACTGTTGGTTCTTGACTTCAACAATAAAATTATGATTAAAATCTGACCACCATTTACAATTTTGAGAACTGATGACACATTCGAAGTAAACATTTTTTCGTCAGAAAGTAGAACAATTTTGAAATATCAGTTGTCTTCCTGGAACCCTGCATAAAAATAGAATTAAGCATCATAATCCCTATATGAAAATGAATTATCCCGACTACAGCCGAAAATACCCTTCTCTCCACACCTTTCCACAAAGTGGAAAAAGTAGGCAAATATCTGACAGAAAACAATTAGTTTCTCCTACGGACATTGAATTACATCTGTCATTCATTTCTGTAATGTTCAACGGGTACACTATTTGCTAATTGTAACAAAGCCATTAATTATCATCCTTCATTTTGTCGAAAATGACCACCTGCATACATGAATTTTTCGAGGTTATTTCCTCTCAACAGTGCTATTTCTTTCGATTTCGTTGATCCTCGCTGTATACACACTTTTCAAACTTTTTTCGATTTATTATTATTATCTTAATCCCTGTCTCCCAGTACTTTTGGTTTGTATAGGTGAAAGTGATTTTGCTTTAAAATTCGTCTAACAAACGTTTCAGATATGTCTGCTTTCTATGCCATAATTTTCGTCGGAACTCTTGGTGTCTCATGACGATCATTAGAACACTGCTCACATTATTTTCAATAATTACAACAGGCTAAACGTGAACATCTTTATATTTGTTTTCAACCGAACCAGTTTCCTTAAATTTTTGCATTATCGTTGCCACCCTAGTAAAATACACATTTCTATTTGGATGCCTTCCGTAGAAAATTTCAGCTACTGCATTTGGGCTATGATAATGTTCGCTATATAGCAATACTACTTGGATTTTTTCCTAAACTCAGTATTGGAGCCATTTGATAAATTGAAAAACACAAAAACTGGTCTCCAACTTGAGCCCACTTGACCTGAGGAAAGCAAAGGTCAAATGTTTGAATAAGTCGAGGTCTTTGATGTTCTTGAAGAAGACCCCATGCATTGTCTTATCCTTATGTAGCTGCAGCAGTACTTCCATATATGCAGCTTTGACGTGAGCTTTTTGCTGAACGGGTCCCAACTCGGTGACAGAGTTTGAGTCACCTCTTTCTCTTGTCGAGTACGAGATCAAGTTCATCTGCTGATCACAAATTTTTTGTGGTTGCAGACTGAGCAGAGAAAGAGATCTGAACTCCTGGTGAATTTAGATGCTCCATCCAGAACCATTCTGTTATGTGTAGACACTCCAAACTCAAAAGTCTACAGCCTCCAGCCTCTCGGTTGTCTGGGGAAGTATAACCGAGGAACAGACGAGTTAGGATGTAAGCTCCTATGGAGATGCATCATTTTGCGAGTTTTTACGTCGAGTTGTTGCAGCTCTTCTTGAGTCCATTTCACCACTCCAAAGATGAAATATTATTATTATATTATCATTATTATCAGAAAATGCTCTCACTTTGTCATTCTGAGCTATGTTTGAAGTTGGTTTAAAATCAATTGTGAAATTTTTACCAGACAAATATCATTGGTGGTAGTAATGTTAATTGTATAAATCGACATTTGTCGAATGGCTATCGGTCTAGGTCCTTCAACCGAAAGAGTTCTTGTTCGCCTTGTTACCATCTCCATATGCCAACTTATGAGCAGCTCTGGTAATTAGAACCCGAAAGTGAATTGCAGATGACTCTTCCTGACCATTATCCAGAATCTTAAATTCAATCTACTACTATCCATTAAAAGAAAAATTCTTGCACAAACCACAGCATCAAGCCGCCACATGATTAGTGTTATTGGAATGTTCTATCAAGTAAAACACTACATATGTATCGTAATCTAGATATTGGATTACCTAAGCTCACAATACCCACTACAATTGTTTTCAAATCAGTCTCTTTGTAGAGAATACAAATTATTTCTAATTTCAATATAAAAATACATAGCAGGATCGGAAATATACCATCTCCCCCCAAATATTTGAAAGGTGAAAAGGACTCAGTGGCTAAGTCCAATCTTTCGTAGGTTACAATCCTAGCAGCCCTCTTGTAGTCAACCTTTGTTTTGGGTGGTACATTTGGCTGTGGCTTGCAGAGTCATTGGCCGGAAAATGGAGAAAGAGCATGTGTTGGAGTGTCTCTCTGTCCGAGACAGTGAATGGCAAGGCGCACTTTGGGACACACGCGACGCAGCCCATGCAACACAGCGCAGTGCATGCAGCACATGACAAATTGATAATGAGCGCATATTGCGAAATAGTGTTGTGAGTTGTGGGAGAAAAAAAGTAATAAGTATATTTATGCTCACTTAGTAAGGAAACAGAATATGTCCGAGTAAAAAAAGGAGACAAAGTTGAGTTAAACATCAATTTGATATTCACTATCTATTTCATGAATGAATATTTGAGAAAGCTATGAGGTTTTTATAGCACAACAGAAAGAGTGATATCGGTTTTGAATGTTAAATATGGAAAATATCGAACAACATAATATTGGTTGGATGAGAAGCTCCGTCGTTGCAATAATATTCTAGTACTTAAACAGCCAATAGTAAATACTTAAAACTTTCCTCTAGCGATGCTTTCTTCTTGTGTTTTGTAGTAGGTTGTGAACCTCATCAAACTGCTCTCTATTTAATCGCAGATAATTCGTAAATTGAGACTCTGAAAAGTCATTTAGTAAGCAAAATTCACCATGTGTTTTTCTTTTTTTATGATAGTTACTTCTATGACATGACTTTTTTCTTTTTGTTAAACAGTGAAGGTAAACTTCATTTTCAAATGCTTCATCGGAGTCTGATTCGGAACTCAAATCTAGCTCTAGCATTTTGAGAAACACAACACAAAGTTCTCCCACAACTCACAACACTATTTCGCAATATGCGCTCATTATCAATTTGTCATGTGCTGCATGCATTGCGCTGTGTTGCATGGGCTCCGTCGCGTGTGCCTTGCCTTTCCTCCATATTTGACGAACGCACGCACACGAAATTCTGTCTCGACTAGTGCGCAACACACGCTTGTTTCGGCACATTCGTGTGTTGCCCTGCGCTGTGTCTCAATATGCGCATGTACATGAACACCCGTAGAATAGAAAATCGTGCCCTGCGCTGTGTTGCATGGGCTGCGTCACGTGTGTCTCAATATGCGCCCGGCCTATCTGCCTCGGAACAGAGCGAGCAGGCAGGACTTTCAAATCCAAGAGACGTAGTTTCTTCAGGAACATTTTGTCTTTCAATATTTCTGAACTATTAGTCCCAAAACAATTATTTGGATCAATACATGAGGTATCACCTGAAGTGATCTACACCGAAGAAGTTCATCAGTTATACGTACTTGGCAGTTTCGTTAAACAAAAACAGATATTCATGAATTTTGCATCGAAAGGCAGTTTGCCGCACGCCTCAACCACAGCCTCGCACAATAAAAATGATAAATGAAAAAAAATTAACATGTCATATTAGCGGTTCGAACTCACACCAAATGCTGTATGACAAACCCTGTTAAAATCGACTGGATTTTAAACGTTTTCGGTATCAATTTTGTTTCGTATTTATTTATTGTGGAAATCAATCGTCAGATTCTGTAGCGGACTGAATTTCTTTCCAGTTATACATTCAGATTATTCGTTTGAAGAAAAAGAACCCTAAGGGAGGTATTGTTTTGTCTCTATATAAATTATTGAAAGAGGTAGTTTTCTAGAAAAGGATACGTTACTGTCGAATGCTCACACGTGTAAACCATTTATTTTGTACTCGTACATGAATTATTAAGCGGTATATTCAATTTCATTAAAACATTTCCTCATTCAAATGATGGTGAACACAGCAGACTAGCGTTTCTGAAAAGATGATAGTCGAGTGCTTGTTCATTATTTTCCAATGAAATATTGGATTATATGATTTACGTTGATACCAGTCAGTACTGAAGGAAAAGTAAAAATGAGATCAATCTACGGGAGTGTTATACTCTTCCTCACAAGTATATCAAAAACTGAATAAAATTAAATACTGATTGGACTTTCTCTGGCGCATAAACCTTTAAAACCACAGGACCAATTACTGGGAGACAACTTTCTTGTTTCGTCTCAACGAACATAAATTTTACATTAACTTATTTGATTGATAAAAGTCATTCGAATACTCAGTATCAATTAAGAGGATTTACGTGTGATATACATTCAGAAAGGGTCACTTTATCGAGAAATGAAAATGATATACAATTTGTCATAGTAGGGATTTTAAGAACTTTCACGTTAGCAGCTTCCTTGAGGATTTGATGAACACACCACTCAACGATACTTTCAATATCAATTAGGTTAATAAAAAGATTTTTTCAATAATGATCTGCTCACTTCATTTGATAAACATGACCCAATTAGAACATTACGGGTAATGAAACCCAAAGCACCATACTCACTTATCCTCTAAGAGTTATGATGAAAGAACGAGATAATGCGTTGGTCAAATACAAAAAGACCACCTACATACATACATGCTGAGCTAAAAAACTCCGAAATTTTACTTAAGCCACAATTTGCCGCAAAAAAGTATTCCATGATCGAGTCCTCAGTACAAACAACTAGAATTATCTTTGAAAAGCACTCGACTGTCACATCTTGAATAAAACACCTGTCGTGATTCCCAGTCAACTCCAGAATCTAGACAAAATCAATGACATCTGCTCTTTCTTCGTCGATAAAGCGCCAGGTGGTGACCTACTCGATTTCTATAGTGATAATCGCTCCAATAATATTGGAAACAATTTTAATTTCAAATTTTCCACTCTTTCTGAGGTTATTGATATTCTTAATAGCCTAAAATGTAATTCATGTGGATCAGACTGCATCACTTTCGATAATGATCTTAAATTTAATGCACACATAAAACAGCTTGTGAATAAACCTGTGCCACTCTTAAAATTATCTATCCGCATAGACGAAGCTTATACCCTAGTAGAAAAAAAGCATCTGTCCCAATCGCTTATACTATCACTCTTGGACACAGCTAATCATTCCAAAATACGAGTAGGTACAAAATTTTTAGGTGTTTGCTTCATCTCAGTGATACGAAATTTCGAATTTCGAGCTCGTGCCAACCTTGGCTGGGTGCCAATGCATGTTCTTAGGAAATATAGCTATCGAAATATCTCGTATTCAGTATTAAAATCGAGAATACTTATCCCCTATTCAAGAAATTGACTAAGAGATTAGAACTCAATCATCCTAAGAGCAAACACTACCTTGGTAAAACGGGAATCGGTTTTACGCCTACAATTTTTGTTTAAGAATGTTTTTTCTTTGACAAATGACTCAATGTTTTTGGTAAATTCGGGAACTTCAGTGATTTTTGGTTATGATGATTTAAAAAAATGGAAATGACATGATGAATTAAAAAAATTGAGAGATTCCCGAGTTCTTATGGGACCACCGAGCCCATACAAAAAATATCTCTTTCATGAATTTAAAGGATTTTCCAAAAAAACGATTGTATCATCGTGAAATTTGTACCTAATTAGCGCTTCCCCTACATATTATATTAGCATTAAATTAAGCTTTGACGAGTTTGATGTCTTCACTAACATGCTTCATGAATATAAATTCAATTCTGTAAATCCACATTCAGAAAGAAACTGAAAGCAACATTCAGTATATAATCAGAAGAATTCAATTTTGTTTCAGCTGTGTTGCTTGTGCATTGTACATTGTAAATATTCAGTTTTTTTATCACAATGTGTATTTAATATTCAGTTCACTTTTCTTGCAATGCGGAATGAGTTAAATTGAAGAGTCGTTTAACTTAGCCTATTATGTAATATTGAAATACTAAATAAAAGTCGATTATTATTATTATTCTACAATCATTATTCAAAAATGTTTAACAACACATATAAAAATATAACTGGATCATTAATTTGCTATTCCAGTTTGATCCTTAGGTTCACAGCAATCTTCGTGGTATTTTCAATGGTAAATCACCAAATGCCAGGGTTTCTATTGTTCTAGGACTTTCTGTTGACTACCAAGATTATTTTTGTGGTGTCAAAAATTGTGAATACGTCACAACTATGATGACATGAAACAGTTATGTGAATGGACCTTCACTTCGGTTTGTGTCTTGTAATTCATCACGCATGACTACTGATTGAAAAAGCAAATATCTGATAATGACTGGTAAAATTTTTAATGTAGTTTTATCAGCACAATCACTAATTGGAGCAGAGCACCATATCCAAGACTACGTAACGTGAAAATCTTAATAATTTATATTGATAATTTATTACTGTAGAAGGAAGAATAGTCGTTAAACTTTCAAAGATAGATTCAAATTATAAAGTGTGCGTCGCTAAGGAGAGTATAATTGGACACTTCCTAGTAGTAAGTATATGATCAGAAAAGAAAGTTTGCATTTAATTAAATTCATTAAATTGACTGACAGAAAATCCAGGGAATAAAAATTTATTGAAAGCTCCCTAACATTAATAGAATCCTACCTGAGGATGCAAACCACGACGTTCAACACAAACTGACATATATTTCAATGTGTTTTTCCGCAGGGCTTCAAACCGACCTACCACTTAGTAATGAAGGACTCCTGAAGGAATTAACCATTGGTACTCTTCAAATATAGATAAACTCTGAAACAACGCCTTGAAGAGAAAAGATTCGTCAAAATTTTATACGATCTACAGTAACAATATATTGTTTAAAATTGTTTTTTTTCATTAACCAGCTGTCATTCCCCTACGAACGACAGCCCTCAGAAGTAGAAACTTGTGCGAGCTAAGGATTAACGAGGTCTTACCTTTTAACGTGCGATTCCTAGCACGATATAATAAACAAAATTCCAACTTTAAATATAGCTGGATCTCACGAAATTACCTGGCAATGTTGTGAAAATATTTATCATGGTCAAACAGAAAGATCAATTCGAACACAATGTCCGTGAAAATTCAGCCTGTGCTTAATGATCGTAAGAAAACAAATTTAGTGGACCATTTCATTGAAACAGCATGAAAGAGACCATCGAATTGAATGAGAATGTTGCTGGCCAAGATTCAGTGGACATACCTATCGTCTTGAACAAGAATGGTGCAGGTGTATCTATCGATTTTCAAAACTGTAAAAACATTCATGTCAATTTTCATAAATAGATTTTAAAATGAAATTGGTTTAGGGCATTCTAAAGTAACTTCGTGTTATATTTTGTAACTAATGTTATTGTGTTGTTGTGATGTTATTATGTTAATAATTTGTAATAAAGATTCAACTTAAATTAAGCTCAATTTTCAATGATACGATAATTAATTTAAGTATGTATAAACATATTATAAGTACTTTACGAAATAGAGGATGTTGAAGTTGAAACATGTTACTTTTAGGCCAATATTGACTAAACTTTATTGTGGGTATTATCGAAGAATTATGACTGAGATTTTTATCTACACTTTATAGTAGCATTCTTAATTTTACAAGGCATTGGTATGTATTCTAAGAATTTGCTTAAACTATATACAGAGTAATGCATATGCTTCTAAAAAAGATTGTCAACATCAACATCAAACGAGACTTTGGGCATATTAAAATTCTGCTACTCTAATTTAGAATATTTTTACGTCACACTGTAAGATAAGTACTCATAATTGAAGTAAATACTGTACATGCTGCATATATAACAAGGGCAGTGAATTTATCAAATCGCATAATCCATGACACATATAACGGTAACGGTTATACTTTCAGGAATTTTTGTATACAAAGAGGTAATTTCACATTGAAATCAATTTACATAATCAATTAGATTGTCCTGTTGCAAGTAAGAGTTCCTATAAAAAACAACCCAACAGCTATATCTTCCTACCAAAGACATTTTGTTATAAGGCGTGAAAATCTCAAGTTTTGTTTAAATTAAACTAAGTCGTGTAAGATAATTATTGAAGGTCAGACAGTTGTTATTAATGGATTACAAGTCAGTGAGCCAAGTATTATTGTTATTGAACAAACAATTTTTTCTAGCACAGTGCGTAAATCAAGCTTTTAGGCACCGTTAACAATGCGTAAAGTGACACTTTTCAGTACAAGTGTGTAAAAAACTAATGATTCTAAAAACACAGTAATTTCTTACATACATACATTTTCGCAGTCTTGAAAAAATTATTTTCTGTCAAATTTTTCCCAGAAGTCATAATTTGAAAAATAAACAAATATTTAAATTTCTTACAATAAAACAATAAAATTAATAATTACTGTCGTAGAAAAACTTTGTATAGCACTGATTTTCGTACCATAAATAACTATTTTTACCAATTATTTTAAGAAGTTCGACAATAATCATTATTTTCGCACCCATATGCACATTATCACAATGCTATATTTTTTATACATGGTTATTCGCATAACTTCCTGTAACAGATACGTTACTAAATAATGTCACGCGATTTGCCCCGGTGAATTTATTGATCTTAAGTGGATAATGCGGTTTCTCAAATTGATATATACGTGTACAACCACTTGAATCTTATAAAGTTCACCATGATGTTGACAACAGCATGATTTCCTACCAAAGTTAAAAGTTGTGTCGTTGGATGGATCCATGTTTTATTTTGTTATCATGTTTAATGATGAATAACTGACACCAACGGAAGAAATCACATATAGTGTACCAACTTACAAGAGATGATAACGTTTGCCAACCACCATATATGCCATCAAAGGTCAAGGATCTTTTTCTAGCGTCACACGGAACACAAACGACAAGTACATTTGACAGATTCCTTACTATTATATAAACCAGTCAGCATCATAATTTTTCTTCATTTCAAACCAATGACAACAGTACTTTTTGAAAACACTGCTCTCAGCTCGTGGTGTTTTCTGATTGATTTTTCCATGATTTTATAGTCCCGTGGTCTGCCATCCTCCGGAACTTCCCATCAATGGTATCATGTCTTTTCCTTAATTGCACATGAACTCCTCGAAGTAAGTGGGTCGTAGTTGACACAAAACGACTTCAAAGATAGTATGGTGTTGGACCTTCGAGATTCATTGGCCTCTATTTTGGACAGAAAAAGGTATCACATAATGATGCCAACTGCTACTCAAAGTACTCAAAATGAGACACACCTTTTAATTTTCGAATTAGGTTGCACATTAATGTGTTTCAGTATCACAATATGAAGTGAATTGCTACTCACATTACGTATTTACTTTTACTTCGGGTTCCCTTGACCGACTAACGTATCACATTGTGATGCCAAACACTGCTACACAGTACTCTATATTCCAGATTAATTGACGATATTTTCCTGATTACCAAGTTCGTAAAATTGTCTACTATAATCTTTACAGACCGTAAAGTAGTTGAACAATGTATTGATGAAAGTAGTTGCAAAATTGTAATAATCACTTGAGGACCTCAAAAGATTTTCTTGCTCTCCGGTGTCATAATATAATTTTTTGTAGGGCAGAAGGTTTTTCCGTGTCAGTTTTTCAACAACTATCCATGTAACAAATGCCGTCAATTCTCATTTAATAGGTACAATATATTCCGGACCTGTGGATAAGAAAATTCAGTTTTTCGCTGAGTCTCTATGGGCAATAGAAAATTGTCGTCATATAGCTCCTAAAATACTTACAGGACACAGGTAGTATTATTTGAATTACATAATTTAACGGTGGGTAAAATCATCCCCTCAATTTCCCCTACCAGGCTTGTAGTGCTTCGACTTGAGAAAGTATGAATATAATTAGTTCATTAGGAGTTCCTAAGTGTCAGTCGAAGAGGTTAGTGAATCTACGTAGGTATGAGTTAAAGATTTTGTGGAATGTTTGATAAGTATCAGTTTTTACTTTTCGTGAATACTGTGTATACTAACCTAATCACAAATGTGAATATTCGAATAAAAAAACACAATGGATGTTCATCTACATACAATCATACCTCATTATTGTTTTCAAACTTCAAACATAATCAAAATAATGTTCATTTCCGTATGCTGATTTATTCATATTTAACTATCACTCTCGTTTCAATCTGAATTCTAACATGATTGAATTCTGACACTAACCCGACTGAACCTTTTGGTGTCACATAATCAAACCAGGCAATATGCGTGAATGATGAAGATGGGCAGAAAAGAATTAGATCATAGCGTAGGCAGCATTTTTAAAATAATTGTTTCAGGACAATCAGGAAATTTCATTCGATTTTGACCCAGTGGCCTAAAAAATGGGGCAAACAATCAATCTACATCGAAAATGGGATATTGGACGCCTGTGGTGTCACACAGAAGTACTTGTGTGGTGAAGGGGTTAAATTCTTTTTGTTCTAAGCAGTTCACAATCAATTTATCCATCAATGAATAAATAAGTGTACAAGTGATAATTTCAATAACACTCCAGTTTTTGTTGGTACCAATAATGTCATGCATATGTAACCTATGCCTTCACCAAACATTCTTAAAGATATTGATCCCGCATAAGAAATTGCCTTTCACAGGGTACAAAAGTACTTAGTAACAATTCACAAGTGTTAATTATTCTCCCTGCAATATTTCACGTTACGGTGACGTCAATTACAACACTATGTTACAGAAGATAAAAGAATACATTCATTCGTTTTCGTCCTCATTACACTGAGCAGTGTATTGAAATTATTTCCATAAATTATTATACCTCTAGCTATATCAAAGGCGTAGTATGTATGAATCGACTGGGGTGTATATCACCAAATAAAAGAGAAACATATCTCAGGCACTGTTAGAGCCTTTTTTAAGATTTCCCATATTCTGTTCTCTATTTATATTGTTTTTGAATCCACTGTATATTATTGAATTTAAAAAAGGATATATATCATTGATGTCAAGTAGAAATAAAAAAATATACGTTGTGTCAGTACAAAAATATTGAAATTCATTCATATTCTGAAAGTACTACTAATTGATTTATTGTCTGTCTTACATTCTGGTCCTTCGAGTATCAAACGAACGCGCTATGGAATCAAACTTGAGTATCGAAGAAGCAAAAAGTCAACATCACCACAGGAGCAGTAGACGTAACAAAGGGATCCTACCAAGGAAGTTTTCTGAATTTGTTATGGATAGTAGAGCAGATTTGAATGTACCTGTTACAGCGTCGGTGCGGCTAGCGTGCAGAAAGGTTACATGCCTCTACCTAAGAATTACATGTCTGAAAACAATCTAGTGGTCGGAGAGAGAAGTCTTCGAGAAGATACAGCAAGTGTTGGAAGTAAAACAAGGTCTGACGTAAGATAGACAATAAATCAGTTAGTTGTACTTTCAGAATATGAATAAATTTCAATATTTTTGTACTGACACAACGTATATATTTGTATTTCTCCTTGACATCAATGACATATATCCTTTTTTAAATTCAATAATATACAGAAGATTCAAAAACAATACAAACAGAGAACAGAATATGGGAAATCTTGAAAAACGGCTCTAATATTCTCCGCCCCCGGAACAACATTGTCAGGATTAGTTCAATCTTTTGATGTCGGTGGAATGAACTTGGAGACTGGTCATAAGTTATTAAGTTATCAAGTCTTCCACAAAAACTTATGCAATTGGTTGGTGAAAACAACACATTCTTGTAAAATTATTTACATAAGAATTAAATCTTCGAAAAAAGAAGTGAGATAATCGTTTAACCAAGTAAATGAAAGACTTCAATACTGAGATGAAACCACACAAAAATAGTCGTTCGTTTTGATGGTGGCAATGAACAAAATTGCCCAAAAATGAGCGAAAATATATTGTTAATTTATTTGATAGTTGCAGAATATTTTTTTATTATTTTAAACTTTATACACTCATACATCCCTTCATCATAAAGAAAAATCGTTTCTGACTTTTATTGTATTGCTTCATCGTCAGTGGTTCCTAATTGAATAGGCATAAACGTTATTATTCCTGGTCTATCTATTTCCTATTCACTGGGTGTTTCGAATTCATACCAGTTTCTATATGGGTCCATATATTTATTAGCAAAAAAGGAAAATATCCGACTTATAAATCTTAATAATAAACAAACGTAGGAACATGAATGAATAGAATCAATCGTTTTATGCTGTCAGAACCTAAAAAGAAAAGAAGAGAGGAATACAGATACAGGGAACCTTCGAAAGAACATGTCTAATTTTGACCCTAAAAATTCTGTCAACGAATAAAAACATTTTTCTACTAAAAAGTTGTTCAACATCTTTTTAAAGAGAGCAAGATGTTCTGCATTCTTTATATGGTCAGGAAGTTTATTGAAAATTCTTCTACCAATGTACTCAGATGAACAAGAAGTTACTCTCAATCTAGCAATTGGCACGTGGACTTGATCTCTAATGCGGGTGTTATAGTGATGAACGTTCATATTCGTTTCAAAAGAGGACTTGTTTTTATATATGTATACAGACATACTTCAGACATATGAATTGATACCATAGTTAAAACATTAAAATTCTTAAATAAGGGTTCACAAGATTCTCTGGCTGAGACTTTTGCAATACAACGCAAAACAAGTTTTTGGTCAATGAATACATTTTGCGCCATACTTGAAACACCCCAAAAACATACACCATTCCTTAATCTGGACTCTACTTAATAATAATATTCAGAAGCTGATTTCTGCTAAGTACCGAACGCAGATTCATAAAAAGAAACTTCAGAGAATCAAGCTTTGAAGTTTAATGTTGGCAGTGAACATTCCAGCTCAAAAACTCATCAAGAAAAATACCCAAGAACTTAACACTTTCGTTAGTCTCTGAATATGTCATATTATCAATTGTGAAACTAAATCTTTCTACTTTATTCTGTCTATTATGGATGTGGATAATCTCTGTTTTATCTTATTTGAAAAATAAATCATGATTATTGAAACAAATTTATATCTGACTAACTGCACTGATACATTCATTTTCCAAAGTTTTGGCATCTGACGCAGAAATAATCGAAGATAAATCATCAGTATAGGCAGTGTTATGACACCCAGCAATTACAGAATCAATATTATTGACATACAAAATGATCAGAATAGGGCCCAAACTGAACAATATAATTGTGTACTGTGTATATTGAGTGGATCCTATCAGAAATTAGATTTCTATGACAGTAAAATGTAAACTGCAATCAATAACAGTAAAAATGTACTTTATTAAAATAATAAACCAATAATGCATTGTATTTCGAAATTATCAGAAAGTTATTAAATTCAAATGGTTTATTAACAGAAACGGAATACAGTAGAAGCGTACTTACGCAGATTCGAAATTGATCAAATCCGCATTTCATCAGACTGGATTGGGTAGGCCGAAAATCCATCAGATTGTTCAATCCAATTTCAAGCGCCGTTAGACAAAACGGTGAGCCCCTTGTGCGTGACATAGTAGCCATGCTGCATAGTTATTATTTCTTTGAAGAGACTGAAAATGATTTCGTAATTCTGTTACGTCAATGAAGTGAATTATACGGTAACTTTTGGCACAATTTTACAGAGTTTTATCAACGGATGTTTTGCTTTGATTTTTTATGAGTCTAGTCCTGTGATGAACTGAAATCAATAATTGAATTCAATAATCACATCTAACTGCCAGTTAACTGCAATTGATGTGAGATATATCCTTTCTTATGTCGGAACAACCAGTGTTCAAGGACAAAAGTTTGTTGAATATCATATCACTCCATGGCAAATTCATTATTCACATAAATTTCATGAAAAATGCACAATTTTCCAATTTGCTTTCTGATTGCAAACGCCGGCAATACTGTACACAAGTCTGACGTAATACGTTTCTGTTGCCTTCACTATCTGATACAATCCGATTATTGCTGAATATCATTCTGCTGCGATTAGTTTCTTTGAAAATCCCAATCGAATCATTTAAATATATGAAATAAATGAAAATCCAGGACTGTTCAGTCGATATATTTCAATCTGCTGATGTTCAATCTGATGAAAAACAGTTTGATATGGTGGAGTTTCACTTTTTGCAATGGGGAGAAGTGGTGAATGTGGATTTAGTTTTATTTTTCAAAGTTTTAGATAATGTAATAGTTTGGTGATGTAAGTACATATCAAGTACGGAGTTGGGTTAACATGTTATTAATAAACTCCAGTAAAAAAATAATTTAAAGAATTCGGGGTTCTGTGTCAGTCAAGCATACATTTCTTCTTCTTTTGTTCGGCCTTTTCTGGATAAATTCAGTTTCCTCACAAGCTAGAACATATTATTATCTTTTACAAATTCACTTTCCATTTCACCAATTCATTTTTGAAACACCACTGCATAGGTTGAAAATCGAATGAAATATAGTACTTGTGACACTTTCGCGTATCTTCAACGCTGCTTCACCTCGGATATTTCCATACCGATACGGTCTTTGCATGCAGTTGAGTTAATTGGAAGTAATTGTGAAAACTGCCGCAGAAAAAATCTGGAATCCGTAATTACTTCAGAACAACTTCAATGATACAAGAGCCCGTGAGAACAGATTTGACCAAATATGCAGGGTCAAGTTATGCCACTATCATAATATATTCATTAATAAAAGCAAATGAGATGTTTGAAAAACAATTACGTATTAGTGGTCCAACAAAATGCCAACATACCAAAACCAGTGCAAACTTTTTTATTTATATAATACGGATGAGTCAAACTTCTGTCATTAATTGCCGTTTCTTCAGTTTATGTCAGATTTACTTGACTGGAGTAATAGTTTGATAATGTCCTCATAAGACGAAACTGAAGTAGAATTAGTGTTACAAATATAAGCGGTATAAAAGAGGACGTTTCCTTCCTCATTTAAATTTGTTATTTATTCTATAGTCCTTCGAGTTTCATCTCTTGTTCAAAAATACCTCGCCATTTCCACTTCAACAATACCATTACGATACGTAAGTGCCAAGATATACGAAATATAATCAGGTAAATTTCAACACACAATGCAAATCTCATTGGGTGATTTTTCCTACCTTATTTGTTAATGTTATGGCGCAATTCCAATAATTTTCACGTCTGGAGGAGGTGATAAAGTACTTGAAATGTTTGAAGTACAAAAGCTGTCATATCACAAATGGTCGTGGCAATGTTCACGTATAAACGAATAACTTTTCCCTTAATCCAAAATTTATGGAGGGATTTTCCAGTTCATTGCTCTTTGTTCTGTACAAGAAAAGCTGAAGGCTACACGTTTTCCTATACATATTTTTTATTCAGTCACATTTTTGACTCAAGGTTAGTAATGTGTACCATAGAATGTAATGAAGTTATTTTTCATGTTCAAATTTTAACAAGCCATTGAGTTTGGAGAACATTGTGAGAAACAGGTTACTAATATGTTGACTATACGAGTACTTGCAATAATTTCCTAAAACGCTGGCGATGCTGAAAACATTCAAATGAGTAATGACAAGTTTATGAAAGTTTTTTTTTAGATTTATTGAAATTGCTCATAATTTCACCAGATAGAATGAAAAATTGTATTAAAAAAAATCATTCTAAAATTTTTTCTGTAAGTACACTTAATAACTACCAATATTTTCTTGATGAAATACATTTTATTCTTTAGCATGACGGATAATTATTTTGCATCTTTAAGTTTTATATCAACATCTGGAATCAAACTGCGAATGTTTCAAACTCTGCATTTTTTCTCGATGACTTTGTGAACGAACATATGAATCGATAGGTGAAAGAAAAGCAAGAAAATTCTGAATCCTTTCACAAAAACGTACATCTAGGAAAAAAATCTCCTATCCAACTTGAATCTGTAGGTAAGGTTAATGAGTTTTTCCAACTTATTTAATTGTCCAATTGGTGGGTACACAAAATCCTAGCATTGTATTATTATCGTAAACTGAAACATATTCATATCAATATATTTTTAAAAGTCAATCATGTTTTTTCACATATCATTCTGCTCCTCATTCATTTTATTATTTCAAAAATACTGAATGAGAATGGCTCCTTATACAGATTTGTTTCCATATGGAATCCGAATTTTGAAACAAAGAAATATGTTCCATTCAAGTGTCAGAAATCCAACGGAAACGTTATTCAATGAATTCAATTTCATCACAAGAATTTCTTGGAAGTGTAGTGAGTTTTTTACTGGAGATCAACAAAGAAATGGCTACACAGAATCGAATGAACAACCTTTATAAATAATCTAAATACTTATTTATGCACAATATATTCCTTTATTCATGTTTGGTCGTTCATGTATATTTTATCCTTTTTTTGGTAGAGAATACATTTTGCCTTCTATTGTTTCTCATAAAAATAGGAAACTTGAAGCGGATGGACTTCAAGCCGCATTCGGTTTTATTCTAGAATTTGAAAAAAGTGAGAAAACAATACAGGATGCCTCACATACTCTTGACGTATAGGCTCTTTCCATTTCCACAACTTTTGAAAACCCAAAGTTTACAGTTCATTTAATTTCGCAGTATTGTTTCAATATTTGATAGGAATGTCTAACAAGCTTGCATTTCGTACCTATTTCATATACAGGGTTATTTTCGAAGTGGAGTTTTCATCTAGAGGATGCCAACCTAGCTTGGCCATTGAGAATTTTTCTAACTACTTCAGAGTCACTTGATGGAAATAGAACAAACAATTTACTTCAACAAAATGTCATCAAACTGGTAAAATGTAAAATTTGGAGTTTTCCAGGGTTGTCTCCTGGGGCCTCTGCTTTTTCTGATCTATATAAATGATACCTACTGATTCTGTTATTAATGGCATAAAGTTAATTCTATTTGCTGATGATTCCACAAATATACATACAGGTTATGAATATATAGACTTGACCGAAAGAATTACGATAAATATGACCGAATACAATAAATGGTTTATAGCAAATAAGCTTTACCCAAATGAGACAGAAACAGTAAATATGATTAACAGTCTAAGAAAATATGAAAATACGGAAAATCCTTCTGAAGTCAGATTCCTAGGTGTCTACATTAACCCAACTTTGACTTTCAAAAGCCACGTCGACTCAGTTGCAGACAACTTTCAGAAAATATTTTTCTTCTAAGGAAACTTGAAAGTATAGCAAACTTTGAAGAATGTTGACAAAATTACCATGCATTATTTCATTCTATGCAATTTTGGCTTAGGGGCACCCATGTCACGGTGACATCATTTTCAGCCTGCAAAGAAGAACTATCGGAATACTTATAGATCTTTCTTACAGAGCGGAAGTTAAACAAAATTCAATTGAAAATGAGATTCAGACTATTCCTGATCGATATATTTATGAATGCATTATGTTTGTCTACAAAAATCTACAACTACAAAACTTGAAATAAAAACATCCATAACGACGTCGTAAGACTTAAGTGTACACGGATTGCCCCAAATTATTATAGTCCTCTGCTTTGGAAAAATTCCAGAAGAAATAAAATCACCATGGTGAAATATTTTTTTGCCATAAAACGTATGCTCCTAAGTAAAGCATTATATAACTATGAAGAATGTATCAACTGTACAAGCCTTTTTTGATGTAGACTCTGAGATTTAAAACCGTATACAATACTCTTTAATTTATTTAATATATATGTACCAAATAACCATATGACTCCAAAAAAAATTGTAATATTGGTTATGTACCTTTTTCATTCATACCTTCCATGTGATTGTGAAAGTAATTTATGCAATAATTTTATTTTTATATTTTATTTGTACCATTTTTGTACCAAATTGACCTGTGTAAAAACTGTAGTTTGACAAGCACCAATGAAATTTCTAATTTCTGTCTCTGTTTTGCAAGATAAAGAATATTTTTTGGAAGCACGGAACATTTTCAAATTCCAAGCGAAACTTCTGAGAACTGGCCCATATCCGTATCTTTTAAGCCTTTGATTGATATATCAACAAATTCGTGACAAACACAATTATTTACTACGAATAACTGTCAAATAATCCACACAACAGTGATGACGGTCTTTATATCAAAAAGAGCCTATTTAATTTTTATCCGCATTTTTTTAATAATGTCTGAGGTTTTCATATGTTTTTCTTTAACTTTCAACCTGCTTTGTTCTGGAAACTATATTCCCTTACCTTTTAAATCACCCTATATATCTGTCGTTCACTATGATAGATACATATGTGGCGATAGTTACTCTTTCTCGGTATCTGATGCCATAAAGCAATCGAGTGTATTAAATTGGCAGTATATGTGCAGTAATTAGAAGTATTTGATGTAAACATAACTGATGTCCGAGTTGAAAACACAACATGAATTAACCATAAGAAACTCCACTACCAAGAAGTGGATTCAATTGGTCAGAGGAAATGAAAATACATAGGCCGATCGTTCCATTTGTCGAATGCTAATATATCTTGAAAGCAATAATTCGCATGAGAACAAAAAATAGTTTTCCTCTTCAACACACTAGTACGTTCGATTATTGTATCTTTACCCATGCGTCATCAAGTTATGATCGAAGAAATCACATATCCTCTATCTAACATCTCTTTCTAACAACCGCTATGAGCGATTCAAAATTCGTTTACATTTGTCTGCTAAGCTTTGAATTATGGTATTGTGATGATGACGCACGGGTAAAGATATAATAATCGAACTGTAATTTCCCACAGGCGTCCAATACCCCATTTTCAGTAATTCGTTCAAAAGAGGTTGGGTGAATACGACCTTTTGGATCCATCGTTGACGAACTTATTTGCTTTAAGAGGTTTGATAGGAAAAATATTCCAGTTTCTCTCTGTGGTGATTTTATTCCAAGATATCTTCAGACGGAATGGATTTACTTAGTTTGTAATATTAACATTTCAGATTTTGGTGTTTGATCGCTAAACTTCTGAGGGTTGCTCGTAACGGTTCAGCAGGTTGGTTGAAAAT
The DNA here is from genome assembly GCA_958502065.1 of Chrysolina americana. NCBI lineage: Eukaryota > Metazoa > Arthropoda > Insecta > Coleoptera > Chrysomelidae > Chrysolina > Chrysolina americana. The sequence continues at coordinate 76,454,136 of OY293414.1, forward strand.
ACAAACAATACATTTTGAATATATTTTTTCAATCACTACTTCATTTATGATTTATTTATTTGAAGGCTTCATATGCGCCCTATTAGCATTTCACTCCCATTTCCTAAAATAATGGAAAAAATTAGTAAAGTGAGAACTTTGTTTGTCTACGTTCCGCTGGAAACAAATAATTGCATTTTTTTTTATTATATTGTTAAAGTACTGCTGAGATGGACTACATCAGGATTATTGGATGAGGGTGGCTAAGTCCAATAAATTCGGTACTTCTCATTCTAAGGCAACAGCGGTGCCTCGTCTATACCGTACGAGTATCGAAGATGGTAGTACAACACTCATAGCGCCCCGTTATGACTGTGGATATAGGTTGACATCGCATAAACCTGACAAGCTGACAGCAAATGTATTATGGTCTCAGCTGCCCCACGACATGCCCTACATCTAGTGTCTGGGACCTATGTAATTAATCTCATGACGATTTTGTTACTCGCAAAATATGACACGGCCGTCCTGGCTAGGTAGTCGTTGCGCGCTATCAACCATTATGTTTGGCCGTATTCGTCTACAAAGACATCAGAAAATCGTGTGTATTGTATATAGCGAGTACAAAAGTGAAGACATGCTCGATCCTCTAGGCACATCTGATCTAGCTAACCGCATGCCTTAGCTAGTTTAATTGATCCTTACTCTAAGAATCATGCCTACGAGATAAGAGTCTACTAAATAATATTGAGGCATGTCTACCCTTGGCCTCTTAGAGACCAATCCTATTCCAACCGTATCAAAATACTCTCTAAATGTCCAGCAGGACTCTTAGTCCAGTACGTGGTAACGAAAAGGGGTGTTTGAATGCCAAAGGTGGGGTAGTAGCGATTTTTTAGTATGTTTTCAAGCTTGGGGCCCTCATGAAAAATCCAAGTTTTCGAACTCGAGGCGCATGCGCTCGAGCCGCCATCTTGGATTTTAGGTACAAAAATTTGGTTTTTTGATAATAACTCAAAAACGGTGGGTTTTACTACAAAATATGTTTTATATAAAGTTGAAGAAAACAAAATTTCCTACATTTTTTGTATCTACGTTTTTTTCGTAGCACACATATGTTAGGAGTTACAGCTCCGTGAAGTTGCACTATTTGAAAAAAAAGTATATTTTTTTATTTGGCTGTTGATAACTAAAACAAACATTTTAAACAAATTCAAATCATATTGAAATAATTTTTAAAAATACTCTACTTTAATTTTATATTAATAGGTTGCCCTGATACTTAACGGATAGACAGGTAGCGAGAGCACAATAGTAGGTATTGAGCGAGGGTCATAAATGAACTTTAGTGCATCAACAAATGCAAATCATATTAAAATATTTGTTAAAGAGACTCGATAGACAGGTAGCAAGAGCACATTAGATCCCATATTAGAAGTGGTATCTTGTAACTGCAAAATAGGGTGTGGTGGGGCATGCATCTGCCGAAAGGCTGGGCTTGAATGTTCGGTCTGCTACGGACAATCTTGCGGAAATATGCCGGAAATCCGCATTGAAAGCGAGGACGAGGATGACGACATTTTTCAGGCTACGGACCCAAAACTACGACCAGAACACCGACAATATCCAACCCGGACCATCGAAACGTACCAAAATGTATAATATAAATAAAACTCAACCAAAAAAAACTGTGTTTTCCTTAAGGCCGATTCAGATACATGCATGCCCATGCAGGGTTTTCGAAGCACGGGCGGTTTGAACGCCTTTTACTCATGTTTCTATCACAAGAACATATTTTATTTGGTTCTGTAATAATTCTGTCAATTTCACTGTATTTTATATCTCATGCAAAATGGGCACACATCTATCTGAACCGGCCTTAAAGGCAGTTATTACAGAACCAAATAAAATATGTTCTCGTGATATAAACGTGAGTAAAAGGCATTTAAACCGCCCGTGCTTCAAAAACCCTGCATAGGCACGAATATATTTGAATAGGCCGGCCTTTAGAGTGAATGCCCTTTTTCACCCCGTGAATGGTTTTAACCACTTAATGGTGGTTGAGTGACCTTTTTGGAACCTGAATTGGTCATCGGATATAGTTTGATTTCAATTCAACGAATGTATTGAGTAGGACTCGATCCACAACCTCGTTAGACAGCGTTATCAGTCTATAGCTGTCGATTTCATTCTCAGATCTCCATTGCTGAGATCGCTATGATGTCCTCGGGAGATTCTTGAGCGAAGTTGCATATCCTATATCGGTTCCCCACGCCTTTTACCTGACGAGCCGCTAGCGTGAACATATGTTGTATACTCTGACCATTATTTCCTGATCCTTCGAGTAGTATAATTACAATTTCAATACTTACGTCTTCATTGCTTTCATTCTTTGAATATGGTAAGAATGGTGAGAATGTTCACCTACGATGACAATAGGCAGTTAAAGTACTGTAACAAGCCTGGAGCCGGACCTGTGGCACCTCGTAGTGTGGAAGAGTGTGTTACGTCAACCGCAGCATTCTAGATTTGCTCCATTTAGATGCGAGCGTAATAATGAACTTTTCTGAAAGACGAATCGCGAATCTTACAAAGTATCTTTACATACGTCGAAGTGAAATGTTTCTTAGTCGTTATAATTCTTGCTGGTTAGAATGAATTGCCAAAAAAACAATTTCTCTACGGAAAACTGAATTATTTGTGTAGAACTCCATTAGACAAAATCGTTTTTACGAATATCGGAGGTTACGATTTGAAATCTTCGGAGATGAAAAACTCCAACGAGAGGAACACTAGACCTAGAGTGGACGGACATACTGACTTTCATCCGAAGGTCACGAAGGTTCGAAAAGGAAGTCTAGGGGGAGTTTTGTAGATATGAAGAGAACAGGGGATAGAAAAATTAGTCCATGAGGGCCTACTTGCCTGGCTGCATCCTCCCCGCAATTACTATAGTACAGGTTGAAAAAAGTAGGGTTAGGTGGAAAAAGGTCGGAAGTTAGTGACAGTTCAGGAGGTTCTTCAGGGATGGTTTATCAACATTTTCTCAAGTTTTGGACCTCGAGGACCCTGTGCGAAAAAAGTAGGAAGGGGGGAAAACTGCAAAATTTTTGACCTCTCTCCGGTTTTTCCTTGATTACTTTTTTCTCTTACGTCCTACGGAAAAAAACTTATCAATACTTTTTTGTAGAGCGTAAAATTGTATACAATTTTGACTGAAAAAACAAGTATGTATGTGAATTCGCTACCGAGATATGGCACGTCAAAAAAATGGTCATGTTTCAAAATTTGCTAAGAAATTACAAAAAATGCAAAATTACAACTTATTTCATCTGTTGTACTCGAATTACGATGAAATGTTGTAGTAATTATGGTTCTTAGTTGAAGTCACCAACTTTGGATACCCCACTCCTCCTTCCCCCACCCAACCCCAATTCTCAAAAGCTAACTTTCTGATGAAAGCCAACCATACCTATTCACATCATTTTGGTATTGATATTAGTTACTTTTCGGATCGATATCCCCCCGTTCCCCTACATAATTATCCCAGGACAGGAAGAAAAAAAGACGTAGTCCTGTCGTGAAAAAAATTTATGTTATTAACAATATTAAGTTATTCTCAAGGCATATATTATATTGAGGAATAAAGATATTATAGCTAATCATAGTGGGTAGGTACTCATTTGTACTCATTTCCTGACAAGATTTCTTAGACGCTGGTTCTGCTCATAACTGCTCGTCGTCCTCCTGAACAATAAGGCTGTCAATAATGTCGCTGTTGTCGTTTTCGTCCAATATTTCTGGTGAGTCTTCCTCGATCAGATCAGTTGCGGGGGCGTTTTCGCAGGAGTGGCCTGTGCAGTGCTTGCACATTGCTGAGCATCGGAGACCTGCTTTCTTGCAGCCGCAAGCTCCGCTGCTACAGCCTTTGCTGCACTTGCACGAAACAATATGGGGGATGTCATCCGGCGCAGCATTTCTGGTTGTGGGGATTGGTAGTACCCCTCGTGTGGTTAGGCTCCAGCCCCATACTGATGTGAGGAGATCATTGCCCAACCATGCGTGTACTTGCTGTTAAGTGCGGAGGGAGTGGTACTTGGCAGTGTCCCTTGTTGGTGGTAGGCGGGCTAGTTGTAATTTAGCCTTCGTCACTGATCGTGTGAATAATTGGTACCTTAGGTTGTCGAGATTGTCTCTGTCAATGTTGCCTCCATAAACTGCTACCAGGAACTTTTCTCCAGCGTCGCTGATCTGCTGAGGAGTAGCGTTTGGTGTGAGAAACGGGGCCACTACTGCAGAGAGGGAGGTATTCTTCATGTAGGTAATGCAAATTTTCTTCTTCCCCTATCCAAACGGTGCTGACGTGGTATCACAACCACTCACTGCGTGAAGGAAAAGTATGTCCTTGGGAGGAAAGGAACAGGAACTTGGCGAGTAGAGGACACTGGAACCACTGCCTCTTCCACTTTTTTGAAGGTAGATGTTTTTTGTGGACGTAGCTAATGCTGTCAACATAATAAGTATGTCCACATCTACAGCAGTAATTATGACGGTGTTGGTGGCCTTGGTTATGGCTGTATCGACGATCATCACGTCGGCGTCCTCATATGCCTGCTTCACTTCGATGCTAGCATCCGTCATTCGTGTCATCAATATCGAAATGAATGCGCTGTTATTATGATCGTTTGCCAAGAACTTTTCCTGTGTTATGGTCACCATGGTAGATGAGGAGAACACGACTTTGGTTGCTGATTGTAATGCAGAACGGCGAGCTCGTTCTGCGGCTTTGGTGCTTTGATAGCCTGCGTTAGTGGGGTATCCATCAAAACAATCACATTGCTCCCAAAGTGTCTCTGCACGTAGATGATGTACGTAGAGCATAGCATCTGGAATGTGGTTGTGGGAGTTTTGTTCCACACTTTATGTAGCAGGTATCCTCCATCAATCACGTTACATTTCTTGTTGCCAAAGTTGACTTCGTCTATGGGAGTGAAGAGTGAGTACATAGACAAATTTCAGCCTTCTATGTTGAATATTGGCTCATCGTTTGCATTCCGCAGTTCCACAGGAGCAGTGTTCTAACATCTATTGTTTTCCAGCGTTTTACTGCTGTAGCTGATCACACACTCCCCGCGGCCCGACACTCTCTTGTCGTTGGGAGGAACGACTTGACACCTGGTGGGCAAGCAGGGGTGAGGGTTATCTAAAGTTGGTGATTTCAAGTAGGAATTATAATAGCAACTACATTTCATCATAATTCTTGTATTACAGAAGAAATAGGGTGGAATTCTGCATTTTGTGGCGAAATTTGAAAAATTACCTATTCTTCGAAGCGTCATATCTCGGTAAAAAATTTACACACAAACATGTTTGAGGCAACTAATTCGTAGGGAATTTGACGATCTACAAAAAAGTAACACGACGTTTTTGCTGTAAAACGTAAGACAAAAAAGTTATTGAGGAAAAACCACACCAAGGTCGAAAAATTTACAGTTACTCCCCTACTTTTTTAGCACAGGGTCCTCGAGGTCCAAAACTTGGGAAAATGTTAATCAACCATCCCTGAACAACATTTTAAAGTTTCATTAACTTCCGAGCTTTTTCTATCTGAAACTACCTGTCGACTGAACTACTACTACTACTACTTTTATGAATATCTCAGAATCAGCAAAAATATTTTTTTTTCAATAGGTGGCCCGTAATTATCTATTTATTGGGTAGAAATTGTTACTCTAGTTTTGATGTAAAACCAATCAGGAATGTTCGTCAGTCCCTGGATACCTACCATGCAGGCAAATCAGAAATCAGACACACGTCAGGGAAAATTATTTAAATTAAATCACCACCTTCTAATCTTTTTGAATTATGCGTGATATTCTAATAATAGCGCTATTTTACCGAAATAGCGAAGGTATATAATTAGGTGGGCCTATTCGAATTGAACGCGAATGTTTTGACGGCTTAGTTTTTCGACTAGCATTAATTTCAGGGCGAATGTCACACCTCAATCTCTTGCGACTTATTCCGAGAATTCTTCAACTATTTTCATAAAGGCAGTAATTTCAGCTGTTTTGGTGTTCGGTTTCAAATAGTGGACTATGAATAAAGGCTGGTTCAGACGCAGCCAGTAGTTTAGTAAAGTAATTTAGTCAAGTGAGTGTTTTGTTCACACGAGTCAAGTAGATTAGTAGAATTTATGTAATCAAGTCGAGTAAAAACAGCGTCTACATAAATCCAGTGTTTCAGACGAGTTATTAGCACAAAGTCGAGTGTCGCGGCTGAAAATTAATCTCGAAATAAGTGAACATTGTGTATTTTCTGTTGATATTGAAAATAGTGCTATGAATCGAAAAGTGGAATTGAAAAAAAAACCCTCCTTCGTTCAATTTCAAAACTTGTGATTCATGAAATAGAAGAAATATGTTTAGAAATAATGCAAAAACCTAAAACATCACTTCTTATATTCTGAAGTATGCTGTTTGCCGTTTTCGTTTATTTTTGTACAGTTCGTTTCGAACATCCCACAGGCATTCATGTTTCACATATTCTTCAGCGAATTTTAAAGTAGTGTCTTTCCCCCATTATGCCATATTTAATTGTATGACTTAGAATATTCAGCACAAACAGAATCGTCAGTGACACTTCAATTAAACTCGAAGCGACTAGGTACCTACTCTACTTGCCTGGCCTGTACAGACTTGTCTAGTCGGCGCTCTAATCGGTTTTCTCGGTGGTGGGAGCTGCTACTCGACCAAGAAAATAGAATAGAGTTCTATTTACTAAACTCGACCGTTTACTGGACTGCCAGTGAGCTCGACTAAACCAAACGTGTTCAAATTGGTCAAGTCACTAAATTACTCGACCACTCGACTAAACTACTGGCTGCGTCTGAACTTTGCTTAATATTCTCAAATACTGTACAGCTGCTAATGAATCTGTCATTATTTTAAATTGACACGACAGCTATATTAGTATTTCTAAACATCGTACCGAAGTGATCCGATCAATTCTTCTTGGCGGACTATAAAGAGGTAACAAGATTCCTTGATGCAATTGGTTCACCGTTTGAATAAGGCGAAGTCCTGCCGTTTGTCCCAGGGAGTTTTGTAAAGTTATTTCTGTATATCTTTGCACGTATGTCCAACATAATTCCATGCCTGTGTTTTAGCTATTTTATGTGATGGATAGTCCGTGGAATATTCGTATCAGGGTGAAATTTTTTGTATCAAGCTGGAAATGGATTCTGCAGAATCCGAAACATGTACCCTGTACAATAACACGTATCGAATAAAAAATGTGGAGATAATTTTTTGAATTTTGTCCTACTTATATATTACTTCACTTGTTAAAAAGACTTCCACTGGAGTTATCTATACAAAAGTATAGACATTCATTAAAAGATTTTTTTCGAATGTTATACAATCACTTATTGCTCTTTAAAACCCTCTTTTGTTTCTGTCTTCCGCAACCACGCATTACACATCTTGGCACTTGGCTACATAATAATACGAAAGATGACCACTAAGTATCTTTCCTTTTTTATATTGAATCCATCGCAAAGCCCATTGCTACTTAGTCCAAGAAACGAGGAAGCGGCCCAATGTTAAATGTGCAAAAATTAATATCCGAAAACAAAAATTATGAGCGTATAGGAAATAAAAATTCAGGATGAGTTTCTATTTCATGCGACTCGATCCTGATTACCGAACATAACCTAAAAATTACCAAAGTTGAAAAAAGCGGTTTTTTGTTGATAACTAAAAAACTACAGCTCCGATCGGAAAAATTCAAATTAGGAAACTGTAGGTATCAAAAATTGAGATACCAATAATTTTTTGATATTATTGATACCTTTCGAGTGATATGGGAAAAACCGTAAAAAATCGGGTTTTCTATAATTCGTTAACACCCGTTATCTGTAAGATATTCAAACTTTTTACTTGCTGATATGTGTAGCCTATAGCAAGTCAAAGAAGCCGTTTTGTCAAAAATTGATAAATATTGATTAATTTTCAAAATATATGAAGTTTTCTCAAAAAAGATGCTTTCTCAATATGGCTATTCTTGCTCGAGGAATGATGCTACAGTAACGATTCAGAACTTATTTTTTTCTGTAAGAATTGTACTTTCCTATTATCGAAAATGTAAATCTTTTTTTTTAATTATAAAGGTTGAAAAGTGACTTTAAAAAGATTTCTCAATTTCTTTACATGTTTTTTCTAAATAAATTTCTCAATTTTGTTTTTAATCCTATGATCACTAGGAGCCAAGATAATTTTTTTATTTCAAAAAAATCTGGAAGGCGCAATAATCATCGTACAGCAGTCACCTTCACGGATATTGAGATTGAATATCAATATTTTCAATAAAAAAATACTAGGATATGTCTAGTTCATTTGCAGTATCATTATTTGATGAAGAATTTGAGGCGAGCCGGCAGTGGTTGCAAAACAAGAACAGGTGACTGCAGAAAGCAATTATTACAATGTTCGAGTGTTTGCACACATTGTGAATCGAAATAGAAGAAGAATTCATGGATAGTCTGCTCCCACACAATATGGAAGATGGAGATAAAGAAAAAGAAGAAGAGTCAAATAATTCAGCGGACAATCCTCCAATTAAAAAAAGGAAATTTCGTGAATCTGTATCAACTTAATATATAAATATTTTTTTCTACGCCCATGTCTGTAAACGTCAAAAATCGCACTGTCAACATTCCTTGTAAATGACATTTACAATAACATGCACGTAATGAGATCTCATAATATACACGTGCGTTTTGAGAAGAAAACTTATATAACTTCTTGGTTTAATTAAATTACAATCAAATTTTTATTTACGTAAGACTTTATTTGGTCTATTTACAGAAATTTAGTCAACTAAAAAACATAAAAACTTTTAGTATTAGCGAGATGTATATAGGATTGAAAGAGTGATGCCCCTAAATGTAGGCAGCACGTTATGCAATTTCTTAAAAAATAGGACACGTTTTCTTAAGAAGCATGCTATGAAAATAAATGTCATGACATTTATATTGTCAATTTCTTGAACAAAATATAATTGTATCCGAACATTTTCTCAACTTTGGCTACGAATATGTCTGATTGCGATGTTTTTTATTTAATGGAAGGAAATGAATGGGCGTAGAAAAAATATAGTACGTAACACGAGTTGTAAGCCCATTACGCACTCATGAAATGTAAAACTTTTTCATTTCGTGCGTAATGGGTTACTTACAACTCTTGTTACGTAATATACTATTTCTGTAGTAATTTCATAAAAGTTTTGTATACAATAGAGTTATTTTATCATTTTGTGAATATGATATTCGTTTTTTTCTCGACGACCTACCCCAAATTAAGTACAATGGGATTTTTGTACGTTGTCCAGAAGCCGAGATACTCAATATTTTTCAAGCGCAAGCCACAACGCAAGCAATAAGTTTTCAGTGCTATCCCCACTACGCCGTCCGCTACAGCTATAGCGATCCGCACTTGCACGCCTCACTTATTCATCAATTAATAATATTGCAAATGAACTAGACATATCCTAGTATTTTTTTATTGAAAATATAGGTATTCAACCTCAATATCCATGAAGGTGACTGCTGTACGACGATTATTGCGTCTTCCATATTTTTTTTAAATAAAATAGTTATCTCGGCTTCTAGTGATCGTAGTAATTAAATTTATTTTTGAAAGCGTGAAATCATGCTAGGAATATATTTTCATAAAAGTCAATTCTTTAAAAACAAAATTAAGAAATTTATTTAGAAAAAACATGTAAAAAAATTATGTAATATTTTTAAAGTCATTTTTTGACCCATATAATTAAAAAAAAACGATATACTTATTCAATAATAGGAAAGTACAACTCTTACAGATAAAAATAACCCCTGAATCGTTACTGTAGCATCATTCCCCAAGCAAGAGTAGCCATATTGGGAGAGTATCTTTTTTGAGAAAACTTCATATATTTTGAAAATTAATCAATATTCATCAATGTTTCAAAAAACGGCTTCTTTGACTTGCTATAGGCTACACATAACAGTAAGTAGCAATTTTGAATACCTTACAGTTAACGATTGTTAACGTATTATAGAAAACCCGATTTTTCCCGGTTTTTCCGATATAACTCGAAAATTATCAATGATATCAAAGAAATATAGTTAACTTAATTGATAGATCTTTTCAATACCTACAATTTCCTGATTTAAATTTTTCCGATCGGAGCTGTAATTCTTTAGTTATCAACAAAAATCCGCTTTTTTCAACTTTGGTAATTTTTTAGGTTATGTTCGGTAATCCGGATCGAGTCGCATGAAATAGAAACTCATCTTGAATTTTAATTTCCTATACGCTCATATTTTCTTTTTTCGGATATTAATTTCTGCACGCACTTTTCCCTATTGCTTGGACTAACTCTTATATTCAGAAAAGGTATGGCAAATCAAGGTGTTATTTCCTGGATTATTCTAAAGTTATTTTGTTCTTTAATGATTATTGGAAAGCCGCTCTGTTTCGATGCGAACATTATTAATATATTTTTTTCAAACATCACGGGCAGAGTTGACTAGCTGAATGTATTCTTCATAATTTTACAATGTTAATTTCAACGTTTCAGCAAAATATTCAACTCCTTCAGGGCTACAATGAAGTATGCATAAAAATAAACAAAAATTAAACAATTAAAACAATTCAGTCATTGATATGTTGCATGTGTCTGTAAAATTGTTGTTTTTTTTACGCACACCTTTTTTTGTAGCCCTGAAGAAATCGAAAGTATCGCCGAAATGTTGGCAAAAATCTTAAGAATGCGTTCAACCAGTCTACTTGCATGTTGGTTTGAAATCAAATGAAAAATGTGTTCCGATCAGACAAACCTACGCGACTATTCTTATGCCGAAAAATACAATATTTAAGATGTTATGTGTTCATTTGATATCAAACATCAGGACTATTGTGTTTTTCCGTTGTTTTTTTTGTCGGCAAGACAAGAAAAATGTATGTACATCGTACTTAAACACATTTCTGTTTCATTGAATACAGAAGATCGATTGATTAGATCAAACTCACCCAAAAACAAAGAGATCTGGTAAATGTATGTCACAATATTCTTGAATTCATTTGTTTCAGCTGGAAGGTACTGTTTGTGTCTCAAGTTCAATGCTATAAGAATAGTAAACAACTAAATACGGCTTCCTCTATGAACAAGAGTCGGTTTATTTGGTTATTTAGAAAATCTTCATGTAACAGGATGTTGCTAACACCACAGAGTGAATATATTCTCGAGACCAATCATCACTATCATGCTTTTATGACTTCACCACTATGGTGAATAAATAGGTTCACAAAAATTAGATAGACGAAGAAAGGGTTTAATAAATGAAGATAGAAATTAAATATCGAACATTTAGGTCCGATTCAATAGTGAGCTTGAAGTATTATTTAGTTTAAAATAATAACTGTTATACTGTGTTTACTAAAATTGGGTTGCAGTTGGCAGCTTGTAACAGTCTGAAAGCTATTTAAACTAAATAGTTCTTTAAGTTATGAAATATAAAAATCCAAACAGTCACACAATTGTAATTTGGTATTTTACTTCCCCTTATAATTTACTGATTCACATTTTATACTTTCCCTTTCTTCATAAACGAAAACATCATTTAATTCTTTGAATTTTACTTTCAGTTTAAAACTCCCAAACACAATATTCCCATTTCACGAACAAAACTGAAATATTGTTAATTAACTACGAGTTTAATTTTTTTTTCGTTATAGGTCAAATGAAATTGAATAGATAACTTACGTAATAGATTCTGAATACATTTTGCAAAATTTCGAAATTTACGTGGTAGGTGACCTATTACTTCCAAAATCAATTTTTGTATGACTTTCAGACCAATTATAGGATTATTATATGCAGCTGCCATATCATTATTCTATTAGATATACTCAACAGATTCTACTAAATAATTTTCTGAAAAAATATCCATGACATAAAATATAAATATTGTACCAGTTCTCAGTTTGTTATTCAGATATTCTGAATGGTTATCCCATTTGAACGTTTCATTGGTACTTACTCACACATATTTGATTTCTGTACTGTTTTGAATTGTGTTTTTATAATAACAGTTGGTCAGATCAGACATTTCGCTAGGAATCGCATGTTGAAAGGTAAGACCTCGTTAATCCTTGGCTCGCACAAATTTCGACTTCTGAGGGCTGTCGTTCGTAGGGGCGTGATAGCTGGTTAATGGAAAAAACAATTTTAAACAACAACAACAACATTCAATTGGTTTCAGATCGGGTTGTTTTTGAACTGTTTATAAAAGTTATGAATTTGGTTTTACTATTATTGAAGCTCAGGAGCTACCCAATCTAACATTTGACTTTATACTACCAACCTGCTTTCGCTTCTGTTCCGTGGAATAGGAGAACCGTTTCGTCAGCATATATCCATATTCAACTGTTCATTGATGAATAGAAGGAATAACTTTGGACCGAGGACTGTTTCCTGGGGAACACCATATTTGTTTTCTGACGTTAACATTTTTTTCCGACACTGTACGGTAAAGACCGGACATCAGTATTGCCTTATGCTCCGGGGGATATTGACTCCGTTATAGAGAATGAGAAGTGCCGTACTTATTGAAACTACTCATTCTTTACCCTCAGACATATACCAGCGATTGAGCCGGATGTAGTCCTCCTCGACATCAGAGAAAGGCATATTTCGTCATAGAGTTTTCGGATTCTGGCGAAACGAACATCGTCCGAAAAGAGGAGGAAAAACGGAAAAATATCGAGACATACTTTTTGAACTCTGCAGGCTCTGCTCTCGAATTTGAAAATTATTCCGGTTTGCCGTGATGCGGCAGAAATCTTAGCTGGAATAATGCAGGTAGCCGTTATTTTTGGTTCACTCCGCCTACTCAGGGCACATGATTATCGGACTCAGTAATCACTTACTCCACGGAAGTGCGCCCTGCGGATGTATCGGAGCTCCAGAGACAGGGCCTGACCGGTAAATTCCTGAAGGGAGAAAAAAAAAACTCCTTTTACCAGCCAAACAGTGATATAACAAAAAAACAGTAGTCATAAATATATTGATACTGGTTGAATGGTGATTAGTCAGTTGAAAACTGTTCTTCCCTAAGTACCTAAGTAATATTTTGATATTCACAAAAGATTATATGCCTTTACCCTGCGTTACCTACGTGGGGTGTGACATACCCCAGATACTGTGAAATGCCAATTATTCTCTTATTTGTGAATGCAGGGATTGTTGGTTGCCTGTAGCTTCCTAAAACACATTGATCTTCGAAATGCTCAGTGAGGTTTAGTATGAAATCAACTGTGCTGAGAGTTGGACCTGTCAGAACTGCTTTTGGGTATACCACACCCCACGTAGGCTTTCGATTCGAATTCCGAAACGAAAATGGTGAGTGTATAGAATAATATTTTATTTCATTATAAATTTCAGGCAGCAGGAAGCTATGAAAAAGAGCAGGAGCATCTATAAAACTTATGGAATATTGTTGAGAGTGATTCGGAGGACGATTTTGTAGATAACGAAAGTGATCCTGCTGATGACGATGAAGATAATGTTAGTGTCAATAGCGTTCACTCAGAAGAATTTTGTTGAAAATGAGCCAGGTACAGATGAAATTATTATGCAAGATGATAATAATCATGCAGTCTTCATGGGTAAGGATAAGACTACCAAATGGTACAAACATCTTGCTTCAACAAGAGTGAGAATTAGAGCTGAAAATTTGATAAGAAAATTACCGGCACCGAAAAAGCATTCTGAAGACTCTAAAACCCCATTACAGTGTTGGTCTTTATTGTTCGATGAAACAATTTTAGAAAGTATAACCATGTATACCAACATAGTTATTGGTAGAAAATCGGCCAATTACAAAAATCAGAGAAGCTGTAGCGAAACAAATACTACAGAAATAAAGGCTTTATTTGGCATACTGTATTTGGCAGGTGTGTATAAAAGTAGTCATCGCCATCTGAGAGATTTATGGAGAACCAATGGAGGAGGAATAGAAATATTCCGAGCTGTTATGTCGTTCAATCGTTTTTTTTTTTTTCTATTACTTTGATTACGTTTTGACAATGTGGATAACAGACAGATGAGGCTGCAAATTGACAAGTTAGCTGCTATAAGAGCAGTATTTGAAAAATTTGTAAGTAATTGTCAACAAGCCTACTCACCAGGACAATACCTCACAATAGATGAAAAACTTGAATCATTCCGATGACGTTGTTCTTTTCGGCAATATATACCGAATAAACCTGCGAAGTATGGAATAAAAATTCATGCTGTTGTAGATGCTCGCACGTTTTATGTTGTGAATATGGAAATTTATGCAGGTGTCCAACCGAAAGGTGTGTATAATATTAGCAATGCATCTGTAGATGTAATTGATCGACTGGTGGCTCCTATATCTGGGAGTAATCGAAATGTAACATTTGACAACTGGTATACTAGTTATCCTGCTATGAGAATGTTACGAGAGAAGCATAAGTTAACAGCAGTAGGAACCCTAAGGAAGAACAAAGTAGAAATTCCTCCACAATTCTTGAATAAAGATAAATCACGGCCGATCCGGTCTTCAATGTTTGCGTTTCAGAAAGATTATACGTTAGTTTCCTACATTCCGAAAAAAAATAAAAATGTCCTTTTATCGTCACTACATCATGATGACACAATAGATCATACAAGTGAAGAAAAAATGCTGACAGAAATTAATGCATTTTATAACCTAACAAAAGGTGGAGTGGATATCGTAGACGAGATGTCAGGAAATTATAGTGTAGCTCGAAATTGCAAAAGGTGGCCACTGAGAATTTTTTTCTCGATGATGGATACTAGCAATAGCCAACAAATTTATAAGGCAAATACACAAGATTTAAAAAAAAACGTCGTATTTTTTTAGAAGAGTTGGGATTAGCTTTGACAAAACCTGCTTTACAACAAAGAAAAAATAATCTTCGCATTCCACGCAATCTTCGAATGAAAATTGCCGAAATTTTGGATGAGTCCATCGAAGCTACAACAAATTCAGTAGACGGACGATATGTACGTTGCCAAATATGTCCTCGAACACAAGATAGAAAAACTAAGCACCGCTGTGCTGATTGCGATACTGCAATATGTCTGACGCATGCCAAATTATATTGTCAAAACTGTACCATGTTCATGGATGAATAACTTTTCAATTTGGCCAGGACTTAGTTAGTTTTTTATTGTTTTCCTGGTGTCACGTAGTTTTAGTACATGTTTGTTGATAAAAACGAGAGGTATGCCTCTTACTTTTTTTTTGTTCAGTTGTTTCAGTAATGTGATGATTTTATGTTGCCAAAATACAACAATTTTGATTTCTATTGTTTTTTAATGAATAAAAGCTGTTTGAACAAAACTATTTGTTTATCTTATAAAACGGTTACTGAAGGAGTCATAATAAATGAAAAACCAAGCAAAAAAAACAAATCGTTGAATTAAAAAAATTAAATCAATTGGGGTATGGTATACCCCATGTATGTGTTCGATTACAAATTATTCAGGTGGGTGATGCAGGGAGGCGCACTGTATATGTGTCTACTCATGGATGTTTACAAAAATGTATTACAATCGCATCATTACACATGTTTCATATTATTTATAAATAATAATTACTTCCATATGTGTACGCATATTAAAGACAATAATCCTACTAGCAATTTATTAGGCATATTGGATCTGTCTTATGTAACATCATATCAGATGGCTCTCTTAATTTTAGTAGTTATTAAAAGATATACGATATCTTGGATATTGATATAAAACTGTACTTATTTCCCGGAAGAGAAGTGAACACTGCAGTCATAATTTCACTCATTATCGCCTCCTGTTTTTTTTTTTGTTTTCTAACTCATTTTGGAATTAACCGACTCTTCTACATCAATCCAGTCTACAAAAAATCGTGTATTGACCCTAATGATTCACTTATTTACTCAATTGTCGATGCGGTGTCGCCAGTTCTATTGAAAATTAGTAACAACTTTGATTTTTTGAATGGAACACCTTGTGTATAATATTATTTTTGGAATCTCCAACAATTGCCTGACAACTTTTCTTGATATTTCCCTATACCTATCTGTTACAGTTTTTGAAATAAAACTTAATTCTAATTTTTTTTTCTTCTGATATCATGACCTCTAAATATGCTGATATCTTTGAGTTAAAAAATACTATGGTATCGAAATTCAGTTTGGAGTTAGGTGATACTTGGAGGCTTCATATCAGTCTAATCTCCTTTACTTCAATACAGGGTGGTTAAATAATACAGTTCTTTGTATCATACCTAACTAGTCAAGTTTCGTAGCATTCATTAGTGAAAATGCCCCTTCAGAATGATGTTTTCATTCGGTATCTGGTAAGAACATCTTCGTCACTTCAGAACTTGCAAATACCTTCAAAACGACGGAACGAAACTACTCAAACGAAGTTCTAATGAATTTGTTTATTATTTTTGGACAGTGTGATAAAATTATCAGCAGGACTTGTAGAAAGTTCAATGAAATATATCCGAATCTACCGCCAATGAACCTGAAGAAATGTATACGAATTCAGAACAATGTCAATAAAATTATTTGGATAGTGAAAATCCTCACGTCACAAAAGAAGCCGGATTTCAAGAAAAATTTAGTTTTAGTGTCTTCTGCATGTTAATGGACAACAGATTGAGGTACGTGATAAACAAGGAATCATTAACACCCAGAAGCTAGCTGTATATTTCGAAGAATACTGTAGAAAGCCTCGTCGATAATCTGCCACTCGAAGAATATCGAAACTGTTGGTACCTACTAGACGGAGCATCTGCAGATTGTACAAGAGAACTGAGCGCAGAACTGGAAATACTTTTTGACGATCGGTGGATAAGGCGCTTGGGACATGTAATTGGCCAGCGAGATCACCCGATCTTAATCCAATAGATTTTTTTTAAGGTGGAATGTTTGAAGAAGAAGTTTACAAAAAACACACGTGCGTTCGAGAGATGAATTGTTGGAAAGGATCACGCTAACATTTGAAGAATTGGATCCCAACAACGAAAGCAGTAACACCCTTAAGTGCTTGCGGAAGCGAACGGCCAGCGATTCGAACATATTTTGAAATATTCCACATCATTGTTTTATTTTTTTATAATTATTCATATCAATATTTCCACTTTCGAATTTCTTGGTGTTTTCATAAAGTTTATCCAAACATATTGAAATTGTTCTAAACTCGCACACATTTTTGTCGAGGTTCATTGGCGGTAGATTTGGATACATTCCAAATATAATAAAAAAAATTCGTAGGAACTTCGTTTGAATATTTGCGTTCCATCGTTTTGCAACTTCAAGAAACGAAAATGTCGATATTATTAGACTATTTCACTTATCTTAAAATTCTCACATAATCAGACCAATCGCAAACCAAAGACAACTCGTGATATCGCGATTATTTTTTGACAATTCTTGCAACCAATTGAAACCATCAATTCAAAGCATTCATGTACGTTCAAGCCAATCACAGCATTATTATAGTGGGAATTTTCTACCTTGAAAATAGACGTCTGTCATCAGTTTGCATGAAAAGTGAAAAATGATTCGATAACGGTTTAGTAAATCATCATTCGATGAAATTTCAAGAAAATGAACAAAAATGCATGTAAGAATACTATTTTGAGTAACGTGTCGATTTGGAAAGTTTCAATTGATAACCTAGGGAAAGAAAGAAAGCAATAGCTTTCAATCCAGCAGAACAAAACATTGTTACGGAATCCTCCAACCAAGGGCAAAACATAATAATTGTATATTTCATGATTCCAAACTTCATTCTGTGTACAGTGATTCAAGTAAATTGTTGAAATAAAAATGTTATATGTATAGAGAATAGGTCTATGATTGGGACATCAAAAAATAATCTATCGAATACCACACGAGAGTTCGATAAAGTAGAAAATAATTCTCCAGATTTTTTCTCAAACTTTTTGCCATTTGGCAACAAGTTTTCGAAAAATCTGTCTATTTTCACTGTATTCTCACTCTCTTGTGATATTACAAGTGATAACACCAGCTGTCTTTCAATTCTGATTGGAGGATCAGCTTCGGTATTTTCAACGACGTAATCATGGCAACACAAAGTTTCGCAGTTCTATCAATATTAATTGTATCTGATTGTGTCAAAATGAGTCGCTTCGGTGCAAATTCAAATGAAATTATGAACCGAAACATTATAATATTGACGATTTTAATAATTTGTTTATGACTGTTATACATTGTTCGTATTTATATTAATGAAGAAACTTTATTCGTGAAATAGTCTGATAAAATTCAACTCGTAATTGAGTTTATTTCATAAGTCTGTCTTATATTTCTGAACTCAACTGAATTGTTTTGAGAAAACACTACTCGTCCTGCGAACTCGTGGTGTTTTCACGAAGCAATTCAGTTTCGTTCAGAAATAAGTCGACAGACTTATCGCGAAAATTCAATCACTCGTGGTATTAAGGTAAAACACCCAGTGACCGTCATGGTACCAGTATTCGTCACTTACTTGAATTATCAGCAAATATTAAGTTTTGTGGTCACAAAAATTGGAAATTTGAACAAAATAATATTTCGAGATATATTTGTGGATATTGAGTTGGTATTATATACACTTCAACGCAACTCAATCAGACTACAGTAACAGTTTACTATAGTGCTTCAGTGATCATCGCAATTTTTGACAGTTCGTTAGCTTGCAGTTAAGGTAAATAAATTTTTCTTAGTTATATAGGTAAAACGACTTTCTTTGTGGTATGCAGTATTTATTACTATACAGCTAGCTCATAACATCATAAATTATGATTTAAAACTGAAAATATAAACTTATAACCTTTCTTTATTTACATTTTTGGGGTGACGAACACTCATGCAACAGAAATAATACTAAGCTCAATATTCGTCATGGGTGACGATAATTGGTTCATTTCACCCATGTCATATTATTCGATTTTCATCCTTACTATACGACAATATAAAACCGTAACAGGCTGAATTCATTCTTTCTATATTACAATATTGAAATCAGTAACAGGCATACATTTTCGGTTTATTTCAAACTTTAGCATGCGTTTGAAATCTATGACGAATACTCGTGCACAGGCATGACGAATACTGGTTTCTATTCTTCTTGCAGATGTCTTTAAATAATTATCCAGAGGATGATATGAAAAATACCATAAATGCTGTAAAAACAGCGAAATGAATGATGCCACGAAATTTAAAGTACCGCAGATGACATTATCAATAAATGTAAGGGGAAATCCCCGCTAGCTAGAAAAATGGGCCCACCTACTACCTATACTAGAGGAGGATGAGGAGAATAATCTAGTGAAATGAATTTTACATTTGGGGGAAATTGGTTTTCCAGTTTCCAAGAACCATTTACTGAGAAAAACCCCCTTTACTGATGATCGACTTGGAAAGCACTGGTATAAAGCATTTTTAAAACGGCATTCCATTATAATACAGAGGATATCGCAAAAATTAACGAGAACTAGAGCTGGGGTTACAGAAGCAAATATTAAACACTGGTTTAGTGAAATCAAAGAGTTAACTCGAGCCAAAAAAACATTTTCCATATCGTTTTAAACGTAGGTAACAGAGTATTTAATTGCGACGAAACCGCGTACTTTTTGAGTCCCGCAGATAATAAAGTTTTGATACCAGGAGGAAAGCCAAAGAATAATGAAACCCCAAAAGAATATTTAGATGACGATAAAGAAAAAAAAACGAACAGGGTATCGTCTGAGAGAAGTCACAAGAAAACCACGGGGCAAAAGAAATCGACTTTAAAAAAATACAAATGACACCTCCACAGTCACCCAAACCAACGTCATCAAACTAGCAGCAGAATATTCCAGAAGGGGTTGCAATGCCATTTAAAAATCTTTCATTCTGGCCGGTAATGTCACCTAAAATACTGAAGAAGGTAGTAGAGAGAATTCAATCAGTAGCCACATGCGAAAAATGGAAAGAATATTACACGAATAAAGAAGAAACGAAAGTCCGGAAAGAAAATGAACAAGAAAGGAGAAAAAGGAAAACATTAGAGCAACAAAATGAGACTAAACTAAAAAAACACAAAAGGATGAAAGCGACTGGCATTGTGTTATTTGCGATAAGACTATTGATAATATGATTTGATGCATGAAGTGCAAACAATGGATGCACAATAAATGTGTGAATGTATCCGACAAACAAAAGAATTTT
This sequence comes from Chrysolina americana, assembly GCA_958502065.1. Classification (NCBI taxonomy): domain Eukaryota; kingdom Metazoa; phylum Arthropoda; class Insecta; order Coleoptera; family Chrysomelidae; genus Chrysolina; species Chrysolina americana. The sequence goes on from OY293414.1 coordinate 76,474,418, forward strand.
TACTGCGTTTCCTGTACTACCCAAAAAGAAAAATAAGTTTTTTTTTATTTCATTGGATATTTCAAGTGACTAGTAACTGAAGTTTTTTCCTTAATAAATATTTTTTCAATTAGTTATTAATTATTTTTTTCCCTGTTGCGACTGTGACGAACTCAGCTACTACAGACTGACGACCACTGGGTTAACAGCATTTCTGGCATGACGAACACTGGTATACTAGTTCCTATTTAATTGATATATGAATTAAAATAACTTAAACTGTATGTAATATAAAAACAATGTAACTTCAAGGTCCCTTTACATCTGAAGTGCAACGAAACAATCAAATCAAAAGCTTATCACAACTAATACTATTTTTCACAATCTAATTATTATAGCGTTCGACCTTAAGGTGACGAACACTGCTGTCTTTACCTTACTCCTGACAATGTCACAACGTTACTTTCAAATAGTATTCATATCCTGCTTACCAAATACTGAATGGGTATACCATTCTGAAGGGACATTTTCACAAATAAATGCTCATAAGTTCGAAACTTGACTAGCTATGTATGGGTATGATAGACATGGAAAGAAAGCAAATTTCAGCAGCTTTCCGACTTTTCAATAGTATACAGGGTGTTCCATTTGAAATAATTACGTTTATGTCACTTTTTCAATCGAAAGAAAAAACTGTATTTTTTACCACTCTATATTGATGGAGATCAGGCTGAAGTGTGGGAAGGAAGACTCCAAGTATCTCCTAATTCAGAACGCAATTTTGGTACCATAGTATTTCTCAACTCAAAGATATCAGCATTTTTTGAGATTATGATTTCCGTAGAAATAAAATTGAAATAAATTTTTATTTCAAAAACGGTAACAGATAGTTGTCGGGCAATTGTTGAAGATTTCAAAAATTATATTATATACAGGGTTTTCCATTTGAAAAGTCAAAATTGCTACTACTTTCTGATAGAAATGGCAACACCGCATTGTCTAAAATATTTTAGTTAAGCAGAGAATGTCCGAATATGCTCTCCAATTAATTTTCAAAGTGATTCGGAGTCTGATTCACCAAAAACGTGTTATGTGCCATCCACCGTGAATCCTACCTATAATTATTGATATTATAGTTGATATGATCAACTTGACAAAGTCAATAGAAATTGTGTAAAGAATTATTGAGCGTATTTTGACTCACTCAGGACAAATGATCCGAGCTTGAGTACCTACATATTTTTTGCACCTCATGTATAGATTTCTGTGAACTTCTGGTGAAAACTGGGCGATATCCTAATAAACTGTAAGTAAATCGACCCTAACAATAAGTACCTACATCCTACATGGCAGTTTCAAAAACGGTAACAGATAGTTGTCGGGCAATTGTTGAAGATTTCAAAAATTATATTATATACAGGGTTTTCCATTTGAAAAGTCAAAATTGCTACTACTTTCTGATAGAAATGGCAACACCGCATTGTCTAAAATATTTTAGTTAAGCAGAGAATGTCCGAATATGCTCTCCAATTAATTTTCAAAGTGATTCGGAGTCTGATTCACCAAAAACGTGTTATGTGCCATCCACCGTGAATCCTACCTATAATTATTGATATTATAGTTGATATGATCAACTTGACAAAGTCAATAGAAATTGTGTAAAGAATTATTGAGCGTATTTTGACTCACTCAGGACAAATGATCCGAGCTTGAGTACCTACATATTTTTTGCACCTCATGTATAGATTTCTGTGAACTTCTGGTGAAAACTGGGCGATATCCTAATAAACTGTAAGTAAATCGACCCTAACAATAAGTACCTACATCCTACATGGCAGCCACAAACCAATCATCAACCGAGGACCAAAAGTCACTCTAGTGGTATTTATGAGGGTAATAATTTTAAAATAGCAAATATACCCTTCAGACACTCATCGGTACCTGTTAATTGGTTTATTTGTTATTTCCTCAGAGGATGCCTCGTGTTCCAGATGTGTGACTCTCAAATGAACCTTGTGATTTATTGACCATTATTGAGTTACACGATCTGCAGAGGGGTTAAAACTCTAAATCTACAGAGTTTGTCACATAATTTAAAAGTTCTCATACCTAGGATAATTTAGGGGGCTGTTTCAGCATTTTTGTGTGAACTTCTGGGGTGCTGTTCATAGCGCATATGTCGTTTCTCATCTTGGTATTTCGGACGTAGGTAGAACATGAGGTATGCACGAAAGGGTTATTTACATAATTAGAAGTTGAAGTGTTCTAGAGTATGCGGAATATGATACAACAAATGTATTAGTTATGATGGCTTGCAACACACCTGAAACTAATTGTATTTGGTTTTCGGCAGAATTGTCAAAATTCATGAAGTCATTTGAAAAATAAAGGAATTACCACAAAAGACTAATTTTGATAATTCACATTAAAACTTACTACGGGAAACTTTTTTATTATTAATTTTACGAAAAAAAAGTTATTCTTCATAAAAAGTTCTCCATGGTCTAAAACTTATGATACAACCATCATATATTGAATTTTATCCATCTTGTACGAGTGTTGGAAACTACATATACGAGACGAGAAGAAACACTCTGTGGTTATATTTGGACATCGTTATTCATTTTTATTTTATTCGAATGCGTTACTATGTACTTTTGATGAATGACAATTTTTTGATACATTTTGACAATACTTAAAATAGAATATAAAACTACAAAAAGAAGTGATTTGTCTTAACAAACCTACTACAGTCCACAAATTGAACATTTAGAAGACAAAAAAAAACATTTGGTCCAATCGAAACCGGATTATCTCCAACCCAGAATTCGAAGCAGAAGATTTCATCGAGGGCAGCGAAGCACATCTAAAAGTGAGTCCTTTCCTTTCCCATCCTCAAGCGAGTTGGGAATATTTTCGATCTGTATTCTGAGCGTCAGGATATTGCATACTCGTAGACTGATTTCATTCATTCCTTCCTAATTTGATATATTTGACAAATACTTGACATTTTTCATTCCTACGGCCTTTATTCAATCTAATCATAGAGACACGATGTCAGTCGAACGTGAAAACTTGGAGAAATTGACCAGGAAACGTGGTTCAATAAAATCCAAACTCACGATATTCAAAAAATTTATCGGTGGATTAGAAATTAGTTATCCCACCAAAAATATTACAGACACCGATATTCTTTTTGATTTAGAGCATCGTTTAGAAAGTGCACGTAGCTATATTGAACTTTTTGACAACGTTCAAAATGAAATCGAACAAATCGATAACGCGGATAAACAAATGTCAGAAAGAGAAGACTTTGAGACGTCATTTTTTGCATGTATCGCGAAAGCAAAGTCATTTTTGGCAGCTACCGCGCCACTTACTGCTGTTTCCCCCATGAAAGACATGAGCATTCACGATAATGTTTCCGTTTCTTCCCACCCTATTCATGACATAGAATTTAAAAATGTTAAACTGCCTGTGATAGATTTACCTAAATTTGACGGAGATGCTAATCAATGGATAGGTTTTAGAGACACGTTCCATTCGCTAATTCATACCAGGGTAGATATCAGCGATATTCAGAAGTTCCACTACTTGAAGTCGACAGTAGGGTCAAAACTTAGGGAAACTTTCGAAAATTTAGAATTTTCTAGTGCTAACTATCAAGATGCTTGGAAGTCGTTATGCGAACGTTTCAACGATGAGAGCCTTTTGATAGATACGCATATAAAGGCAATTTATAATTTAGAAAAGGTCACTCACGAATCGTCAACTGCTCTTAGAAAAATCATAGACATTGTGTTAAACCGCTCAAAGGCTTTAAAAAATTTGGGTGAGCCGGTTGAACAATGGGGAAGTCTGCTAAAATTTTTCGTCTTAGTTAAACTTGACGAAAATACAATAGATAAATGGGATGAAGCTAAAGTTTCGTTTAAACGCCCCACTCTGCAAAACTTATTGGATTTCTTGAAAATGCGAGCAAATAATCTGCAATCCAAAGAAAACAACAGGGAATCCAATAGCGTTTCAAGTAAACATAAATCTAGGTTAGAAATGAAGCCAACTAAGTGTAATTCATTTGTTACTTCTAGTGGCAGTCCAAATGCACATTGCAAAATTTGTAAAGGCGAACACTATATTTCAGGATGTCCAGAATTTTCGAAAATGAGTGTTAATAATTGAATAGAACAAGCCAAACGCAAAGGCTTGTGTATCAATTGTCTTAAACCGGGACATTTAGTCAAAGAGTGCCTTTCAGGTTCATGTCGAGTATGCAAACATCGCCATCACACACTGTTACATATCGATAAGGGTAACTCCAAACCGGAACAAGAAATTCGGGTGGAAAATAATACAACCGAAACTCAAAACGTAGTATTGACTTCGCAAAACATCTCAAACTGTGATCAGATTTTGCTTTCTACTGTTTCGGTGCGGGTGGTAGATAAGCACAACAGAACATATTTAGTACGGGGGCTTTTAGATGTAGGATCACAAACTAGCTTCATAACAACAAATTTATCCGATTTATTAGATCTTGATCAAATTCCAACTCGTTTAGCTATAAGCGGGCTGAACGGAACGCATTCCGAGGTCAGATATAAATGTTCATTCAACATCCATTCGCTAACGAGTAACTTCTCATTGAAATTGAACTGTTTGGTGGTTGCCAAAATCACAGGTACGTTACCCAATTTTGCAATTGACCGGAAATCTTTAGACATACCTCATAACATAAAGCTAGCCGATCCAAATTTTCACATACCCGACAGGGTGGATATTCTAATTGGATCAGACTGTTTTTATGACATTCTATGTACCGGTCAAATGAAGCTTTCAAAATACGGACCCACACTACAGAAAACAAGGTTAGGGTGGGTGGTTGGCGGCCCCATACAGGGTTATATTTCTAACTCCATTCATTGTAATATTTCCAAATTTGATTCTTTAGAACAACAAGTAGCACGGTTCTGGGAAATCGAAGAATTTCCCGACCGCAAACCTTGGTCGGACGAAGAAATGTCTGTAGAAGCTCATTTCATTGAAAATACACAGCGCGATGAAAACGGTAGATTTATTGTCACAATTCCTTTGAAATCTAGTTTGGATAATCTGGGAGACACGATTGAAGTTGCAAAAAGGAGATTTCTCAACTTGGAACGAAAATTTGCTAAAAATCCAGATTATGCTACTAGATATCAAGATGTTATCAACGAATATAGAAACTTGGGACATATGGTAAAGGTAGATAACCCAAGTTTGGCCAAGCATTCTTATTATATGCCGCATCATGGAGTTTTGAAGGAAAGTAGCATTTCAACAAAACTCAGAGTGGTTTTTGATGCGTCTTGTCCTTCTAGCAGTGGTTATTCTTTCAACGACCTTCAGAGCGTGGGACCTACAATTCAATCAGATTTATTTTCAATTTTGTTACTATATCGCGAACACAATTATGTTCTAGCAGCAGATGTCGAAAAAATGTACAGGATGTGCCTCATCACTCCTGAACAGAGATCACTACAACGAATCTTTTGGAGGGACAGTCCTAACGATCCCTTGGACACCTACGAATTAACCACTATTACTTTTGGTACATCAGCTGCAGCCTTCTTAGCCATTCGTTGTTTATACCAACTTGGATTAGATTGCGATGATCCTCTCATATCAGATGTCATAAAGAAACATTTTTATGTGGATGATATGCTCAGTGGCGGTTCTACCATTGAGGAAACGACTCGTATTGCAGTTGAAGTATCAAAGGTTTTACATAATGGAGGGTTTCGTTTATGCAAATTCATTTCTAATAGTTCAGAGGTACTTGAGAATATAAAATCACATAACAAAACAAATTTGATGGATTTGGGCATTAACGAAAATGCACGAACATTGGGTATGATTTGGAATGCAAGTGCAGATCGTTTTCTTTACAAAATCAGTTCAGATTTCAATAAACGCATAACCAAACGAGTTGTTTTATCAGAAAGCTCTCAAATTTTTGACCCGATGGGACTTTTGAGTCCTACCATCGTCATAGCTAAAATCATCCTGAGAGACATTTGGTTAGAAAAAATTGATTGGGATGATTCACTACCTTTGCATTTATACACACGGTGGTTAAATTTTCGAGATGAGTTAATGTTTTTGAACGAGCTCATGATACCTAGACAGGTAGTTTGTCGTGATCCAATTTTTATCGAAATCCATGCATTTTCAGATGCCTCAACCCAAGCATATGGTACATGCATTTATTTGAAATCAAGAAATAAAAAAAATGAGAATTTCATCCATTTAATTTGTGCCAGATCCAAAGTGAGTCCTATAAAGGTTCAAACTATTCCAAGATTAGAGTTGATGGCCGCTCTATTAATGTGCAGACTAACGAAAAAGGTTTGTTCGGCATTTAAAATGCAAATTGACAATATATTTTACTGGACCGATTCAAGTATTGTACTGGGATGGATTAACACTATCCCAAATTCACTTCAAGTCTTTGTTGCAAATCGAGTTTCTTTAATTCAACAGTTTTCACACATTGAAAACTGGCGACATGTCCCAACGAATGACAATCCAGCAGATTTTGTTTCACGTGGTGTCAAAGCTAGTCTGCTGAAGGAAACCGATGTTTATTGGAACGGTCCACCTTGGCTTCAGTTTGAAGAAAATGAATGGCCATCAATAATAAAACGTAAGGAACCATTACCCGAACTGAAAAGGGTCACTTTGGTTAACGAAGCATCTATTCAGGAGATCAATTTCTTCGAAAAGTTCTCACATTTATCTAAACTTGAAAGAGTAATAGCTTATTGTCTTCGATTCAAACAAAACTGTTTTAGCAAAAAGGCCAACCGAAACATAGTTCCTTTAACCCATAAGGAAATCGACAACGCTTGCATGATATTAGTTCGGTTGTCTCAAAAGGAGTCGTTTGAGAACGAAATCAATTTACTAGATAATGGTAAGCAACTTAGCAAAGATTCTAAACTCATGAAATTGAATCCGTTCTTAGACAGTAATAAAATTCTTAGAGTTGGTGGGAGAATATCATATTCTTCTTTTCCGTATAATAAAAGATTTCCTATTCTTTTATGTCATAAAAGTCGTTTTACTCGGTTATTATTTCAGAGAGAACATAGAAAATTATTACACGCGGGACCAACACTCCTTCTAGCACACACTAGGAACAAGTTTTGGACCTTGTTAGGCAGAAATTTGGCTAGAAAGACGGTTCATGAATGTATTACTTGTTTTAAGACACGACCGAGTAGTATAAATCCTATTATGGGAAATCTTCCTGTTACTAGGGTAAATCCTGCACCTCCTTTTCATGTAACCGGCGTTGATTATGCTGGACCTTTTAAAGTCAAAGACAGACAGGGAAGGGGCTGCAAAATTACCAAGGCCTATATTTGTCTTTTTGTTTGCTTCGTAACTCGTGCCATACATATCGAACTAGTATCTGATCTATCCAGCGAGGGCTTCATTGCATCTTTCAGGCGCTTCGTTTCTCGTAGGGGAAAACCCTTTCAAATATTTTCCGATAATGGCAAAAATTTTGTAGGAGCCAAAACAGAGCTCGAGAGTCTAGGTAAATTCTTAGGTGATAACTCTCGAAATTTAACAGAGGTTTTAGAAAACGAAGGCGTTTCCTGGTCATTTATCCCTCCTTATTCTCCTCATTTTGGAGGCCTCTGGGAGGCTGGGGTTAAATCTGTCAAGTCTCATTTATTACGAGTGGCAGGAAATGCTTTACTGACATTTGAACAATTATATACACTACTTGTACAGATCGAGGGTATTCTTAACTCGCGTCCCATGCACCCCTTATCATCCGATCCCTCTGATCTACAACCTCTCACACCCTCTCACTTCCTGATTGGACGTATCGCAAGTGCGCTTCCGGATCCCGAACTCTTACAAGTTCCTGAAAATCGACTGAAGCTGTATCAGAGAATCCAACAACTTCAACAGCACTTCTGGTCCAGATGGTCACTAGAGTATATATCCGAACTACAAAAACGAAACAAATGGTCGTCTACTCAAGGGAATCTACAAGAAAATGATATGGTCCTGATTAAAGAAGACAATCTTCCTTCATTCAAATGGTCTTTAGGGCGAGTCACTCAATTGCATCCTGGAAAGGATGGTGTCGCGAGAGTCGCAACTCTAAGAACCAGCACAGGTTACATCAAGCGTTCAATGGCCAAGTTATGTCGTTTGCCATTGGCTGATGAAAATTAGAAATGTCAGGATGTTGAAAGTGTCCCTGAACACTTTCAAGGCCGGGGCCATGTTGGAAACTACATATACGAGACGAGAAGAAACACTCTGTGGTTATATTTGGACATCGTTATTCATTTTTATTTTATTCGAATGCGTTACTATGTACTTTTGATGAATGACAATTTTTTGATACATTTTGACAATACTTAAAATAGAATATAAAACTACAAAAAGAAGTGATTTGTCTTAACAAACCTACTACAGTCCACAAATTGAACATTTAGAAGACAAAAAAAAACAACGAGGTATGTCAAAATATATGAATTTTACCCAAGAGTAAAGTAACTTTATATTTCACAATATCGAAAATTGTTATTATGAAAAGTTGTTCGGAATTAAAAACTATGTTTCAATATGCAATTACATCCTTCCAATAGAAAAAAAAATACAATTTTTTCTGAAATCAGTATTACATTTAACATTTTTATTTATTACGAACATGTTAACCTTCCCCTTCTGTTCAGAAATTAATAATCAAATTTTCATGTTTGTAATAAAATATAAATGATAAATGTTCGGTTTTGATAATTTGAGAAAAATTTGTAAAAAAATTATTTTTCCAATTAGAAGAAGGTAATTGCATATTGAAACGTAGTTTTTAATTCCAACTAACATTTTATAATGAAAATTTTCGATGTGAAATATAAAGTTACTTTACTCTTGAGAAAATTTCGTATTTTTTGACATACCTCGTATAAGATTGATGAAATTTGATATCTCATGATTGCACCTTGGGTTTTAGACTATGCAGAACTTTTTACTAGAACTAACTTTTTTCCATATGTAGCCAACTTAAGCAGACTCACTGTATAAATGATGATTCATTTTCAAGATACAAGATGTTGAAAAACCGATATATTTTAATAATTCAACACCGTGTATTTCGAAAACAATTAATTTTTCGACGCATCTTGATGAAAGAAGTGTTATTTATTTCAGCGAGATTTATCATATAATAATCAGTTTTTGTCAAGTTCTGGGCAACATTATCTGGCGCCTATAATTTCTCAAAAATGGTTACCCCTAGCGTTCCTGGGCAAGTGTACGTTTTTTGCTAAGAAAAGGTGTAGAAATATCATTTATGTGGGTACATATTATCAAAATTCCAGTTACCATAGCATATGGTGTAGGGTTTTCACTAATTACATTGTACCATCCGAAAAATACATAGGTAATCGGTTTATATTAAAAATTCAAAACTAAACTCAATCTTCCGGTATTTGTTCTTCATTCCACGCTTTACTATACAATATTAACGGTCTTCATTCCTGAGAAAGAAGGGTTTCAGAAACGATTTTTTTTATTGAGGGATGTATGAGTGTATGAATAAAAAAAAAATTGACGTCTGTCATCAGTTTGCATGAAAAGTGAAAAATGATTCGAAAACGGTTTAGTACATCATCATTCGATGAAATTTTAAGAAAATCAACAAAAATGCATGTGAGAATACTATTATTGTATATTACCTAGGGAAAGAAAGAAAGCAATAGCTTTCAATCCAACAGAACAAAACATTATTACGGAATCCTCCAGCCAAGGGCAAAACATCCATAATAATTGTATATTTCATGATTCCAAACTTCATTCTGTGTATAGTGATTCAAGTAAATTGTTGAAATAAAAATGTTATATGTATAGAGAATAGGTATATGATTGGGACATCAAAAAATAATCTATCGAATACCACACGAGAGTTCGATAAAGTAGAAAATAATTCTCCAGATTTTTTCTCAAACTTTTTGCCATTTGGCAATAGCCACTCTATTCCAACTCCGATGTTTCACGAATACGTACTACCTTGTGAAAACAAAATAACACAAGAGACTATCGTCAATGAATCAACTGTTTCAGTAGGCCCTTATTTCGAACTCCCCACAGTAGGCAGTAGTAATAAAATGAGTACTCTTCAGAATTGCCTCTAAAGGAATCCAGCCTAGATTAAAAATAATTCTGGCAACAAAGCTGATAATGGTTAATGATGGCAAAGTTTACAAGTACCCCCTGAACGATCTTTCTCATCCGCCCCTGGCCCTATATAATCAATATCTCCAATAAAACCCATAAAGAGCTATCTTCTCATATAAACAGATATATCAATAATTCCAACCAAAACTTGGCAGAAATGGTGTCAGCATGAAGCATTAATGGTTGTTTTCCCTATAATTCATTTGACAAATCAATATTGTAAGCCATTATTATTTGAACCGATAACAGCAGTTACCAAACATCAACTTGGCTTCATTTTATTTCCAGATAGCATCAAACAACACATTTGTACCAATCAGAGGTTCTTAATACTGACAAGTGGATCAAAGGAAATTCATGGAGATAATTCATATTCAAAGGTGAGTTGCGTTGTCAATCTAAATCAATTTTGGATGTAAATTCATGAAGAAAAGAATTAAATTTGTTTTTACGAATCACCCAGATTTTTTGAGAAAACCCTTTAAAAGCAGAGATTGTGTGTGGACCTGCAGCTTACGTAAGAGTGGATTCGGAACCACTTTAGCTCCGAGGCAGGTGGTATGGATCAAATCGGAGCCGCCTGGGTGATAGGCAAACACTCTAACACCACGACCACTTTGCTTTTCTCAGTTTATTTCACAATGAAGAAGAAATAATGATGAAGCGGATATCGAACAATGAATACCTATGTAATGAGCCTATTTCTCGATTTTCCAAGGGCTTTCGACTACATAGATTACCTACTGGTTTCTAAGTTATCACTACCAATGCAACTACTAATTAATGTCCTACTTGAAAGACTCGATCAAACATGCAGTAGTCCTCTGAGAATACTGTATGGAGTTCCAAAATGATCAACTCTGGTTTCCTTTCTTCATATAGACTTTGCTAATGACCCAATTAGTCATTCAAACAGCAATGATAACCCCAGCATACACACAATATGTTATGCGGTTGCTAGCTGAGAAAGAACTGATTGATTCGAAAAACACTGCTGAAAAAATCTATGAACGTGTTGTGAACTGGTGAGAAATTAATTATTTAAATACCTCTGAAACCCGTGAATTGATATACACATTACGTAGGCAACATTCAAGTTGGACTCTCTTTGAAAACACCAACAATACGGTCGAAATGTCCAACAAGTAAGCATGCTGGGTTTAACGATTGATGACAAATTGGCCTGGACTCTACATCATAACCTGTGCTCTAAATTGAGATAAATATGTTACTCTCTAAGGTTCATGGCAAATCATTGTATTGAAAAAGTGCTGCTCATGCTATTTTTCATTCACGCTCAAAATATGGTATATTGAATTGGGGTAATTTTTCTTCTGCAAGCAGAGTTTATATTGTACAAAAATATGCTTTTCGAATTTTATGTAAGTTAGGCTCTAGAGACTCATAGAGAAAGTTTAAAAAAAACAATATTTCAAATCTGGCAGAAATTTATTAGAAATTTGTATATACATTTCATTTGTTTGTATAAAATCAGAAATCCAAGGCTGAACGATCACATGATTGCAATATAAGAAGGAAACACTTGTTATTACCACCACAACATCGTACTGCTCTGGTTCAAAAAGCAGGTTGTAAATTTTATAATAAATTGCCACTATAAAATTCATTAACTTTCCAAAAAGCTACAAAAATGTCAATATTGGATAAAAATCATACTTTTGATGAATTCTTACAATAAAATTTTATTCAATTATCTATTATTTACTATTTATTTATTAATAATAATAATACTCCCTCACAAACACTCATACAGTGTACCCAAAGGCATAGCCTGTGCGGGTTGAGGATGGCTTTTATTATTTGCCGTGGCGCTCCGGGACGACTTACTGATTTTTGGTGGCGTATTCACTTTTCAGCTGTACGAAAACCCGGAAAACCCACAGCACCACCCCGGGTGGTCGGCGCGAACTCCAAGCAAGCACCAGACGTCGGGATTGGCATCTAGACAATTTACATTGCGTATCGACCCCTATGAAATTGAGGAAGCCTTTTCTCGTTTTCCAGGATTCGAACCTGGCCAAATGCAAGCGGAAGTTCAGAAGGCGAACTCTATTATGACTGGGACTGGGATATCGATATCTACTGATTTTGGATTATCTTGGATATTATTTCCTTTCTTAGAATTTCTTATAGACATTATCATTTCTGCATTTTGTGTGGCCCTTCCCTTAAAAATATCCAGAAGTCTCATAGGACTTTCAGTAGAATCTCTAAAAACAAAGAAAAGTTCAATGAAAAACATGCATATATATACTTTTAAGAGATTTACTTACTTTTACAGGATAAACATTCTTGTTTTGCTGCGGTGAAATAGATTCTTGAGTTCGACAGATCCGAGTTACTGTTCATTTCCTTTTCTTAGTCCACTGATACTGTTACAAACTGAGACGAGCTGGCTAGTTGCAAATTAACCTGGAAGAATATATTATTTGTTATACTAACGAATGAAAAGTAGAAACAGAAAAGATTTTGGATCTTTTGATAAGGAGATTCGGAGAATGAGTTTAATTCCGAATTATCTTACCAGGAGTCGTTGGTGATTTCAACTGCGGATATTTTCTAGCAACTTTTTCTGGAGTATGTAATATTGTAATAATACTCTCAACAGCACTACGACACTTCCACCCATACGAGGGCTTTCACTTTCACTAAAAACATTATCTAAACAAATTTCATAGCGCATAAATACAGAGCAGTAATTCACCATTCAATCAAACTATAATTACTAATAATCTTTTATTCAATTTGATTTAAATCGATAAATTGTTAAATATTATTTAAACTTTTGACGATTGACAAATGACAATTACAGCTGACAATGTCAAATATCCATAAACTGATCGCAGTGTCAATCAGCATTTGATTTGTCAGTCTCCGGCGTCGAGCGTAGATAACCGAAAAATTTGATTGGTTGAAATTCCACTTCAAACTTCAAACGTACTACTTCATAAACTAACCCATTTTGGCTACGAAACTCAAAAAGTTTTTATAAATGCATGTGGTTTTTCAGTTTTTATTAAATACATATTCGAGAAAGTCAATGCCTTTTGAATATTCCCAGAATACTCCTGGTCACAGAGGGGTGCCTAGAAACATTTAGAATGCGTATCCAAGGGAATGCACGAATTGTAACCATATTTCTCATTTTATTTCATCATATCGCTGCCCGAATTCTGGGAATAATAAAAGTGAATTTCCGTCGCGCTATGGTAACGACTTTTTTGGCCAGTAATGGAAAAAAGTACATTACAGTATTTTTTGAATTATTGAGAAATAATCCAATAATTCGTATTAATCAGCAGAAATATCAAAGGTGTATAGCCGATCGATGGAAAAAATTATAAACATTATTTTGCGATGTTTTCAAAGCAAAAACTGTTCAAGAACTCTAAATTTGCAATAAACGAATAATATAAAAAAACATATGATGCGAACTCTAACGGTGATAATCCGAATGGCAAGGGATGATTTTATACGATATTCTTTTGTGGCCTCATTCAACAACAATTCAATTCAATTGACTGACTCCATTTTGCTGTCAAGGCAGCATGCAATGTCTCAGCTTTTTTGAAAAATCCAATCGCGGTCTCGTCTGGGTTTATTTAACAAAACTTTTTAATTGTGAACTGTTATCGATCAACTTCGGGCAGTTTTGAAATGTTTATCAATAATAATTCAGTTTGTTCTGATTTGATTCCAAAAATTTTAGTTGATACTCTGATATACTCATTCTCTATCATGACTCGGCCACTAGATATATTCTTCAAATTTCTTTAAAATTCTTTAGGTGGTTTAAAAGTTACTGGGAAAATTGTATTGGCCACCACCCATCACGTACAATACTAACAAAAATACCCTTTAGAACGAAAGATAGTCTATTTTGCATCAATCCATTTTTACGAAAAAGATGTATGTTATATAGGTTATCGCATGTATTATTAGTCTTCAATTTTTTTTCTGTTGACGTTGTTGGACTATAAATTGTTTTTCTTTTTCAGATCGAGTTCACTTACAACGACTAATTGGCGATAAACAAATAATGATTATCCATTAAGTGAATGGCGTTTCGCTTTGGAGGCAATTGATAATGTATCTTGAACACATTCTGGTTTTTCTATCGATTTCATTCCACAGAATATCAGGTAACTCTCCTTTGTCCGAAACAAATAGAATAATTCACCAACATGAAAACAACATTCCAAATGTTTTTGCGGAAATTGTCTGCGATGACAGAAACAGAAGTATAAACTTATAGGTGTACCTACAGTAATTAATTCCGAAATGTTTGCTATGCTATGGCTGTGACTTCTTTGGAATCAATTCTGGATGGCGTAAAAATCAACGTGGTTCAATAACAATCAAGCATACAAGATCCAAAATTGATGTTTCCATTTCTCGCGATTGTAATATTTGTGAAGGTCCGTTTTTAAATATAGACTATAGATAAACAAAAAGGGCTGAATTCTCTTGTAGAGACAAGTAAAAAGCAAGGGGATGGGAAGGTAGTTCTGTTGGGAAGGTGTACTGATGTTGAGAAATGTATAAAACTGTATACTGAAGGAAACATGAAAAAGAATACCTTCAGTTTTGTGAGTAGCGGAATACAGAACAAGTTCAACGTGCTGGAGAAACGGTATGACTTGCCTATTTAGTGAAACTCTCAAATGAACACTCTCCATCATCTTTGTGGCCTAAATATTCTGTCACAAGCTTGTTTGGAGTTGAAGAAAAGAGTATAAATCGACAAGTGTGAAGAAAAAAAAAGTGAGATTTCAAGTCGTTTCACGTATCAGCTCTCAACAAAATATTTAAGTTTTCAAAAGTTCAACGTTCACACTCAATATTATTTTATCACTTTTCAGTTCAGTAGTCTATAAATAAAGGTTTGTTTTAAAATGGTTATATATGATACAAGTTTGAAAAGTGGATGTCTGAAACAAAAACATGTAATTTACAAAGTACTACGCCCGCGTTCTCCAACTATCCTTCAGAAGCTTGTAAATAGACAATCAGGAAAAATAAGGGGGACAAGATTAAAATTTAATGATTTGTAGAGATTTTTAGATATAATAGAGAATAAATAACCCCAGATCAGAACAGCAGATGTATTACGTCCAGTCCACCTCTTCAATTCGGTCATTATTATTAATTGCCCTATCGTATCAACTGTAATTTACACTCGCCCCAAAAATCCTTATCGGTTACGCTATCATAATTTTCTCGTCACTTCCTCAATATTCAAATGTTTTGTAGGTTCCCCACTGAACGGACCTTGTCTATCAGATGATGATTGTGGCACGATAGATACCTACTGCAAAAATCAAACATGTGTTTGTGAAGAAAATTTTGGTGTTTGGTATGACAGCTGCGTACAACGTAAGTATCATTCCATTTTAGTGTTTATGAATAAACACCATTGACAAGAAGGAAGTAGGTATATACAGGGAGTTTTTTGAGTACGTGTACGAAATCAGAGGCCTGTGGCTGACCACAAAACAAAAAGGAGGAATTAACATATGTCGTTTTCCAACCACGGAACGATAAACTTGACATAAGAATAGCTAAGTTTGCTAATATTTCGAAAACGCGTGGGCAAAAATATGAATATTGGGATGGGTAGCCATGGCACAAGAAGACTCCTTTTTGTTTCGATGAGACATTTGAAGATGCCTCAGTGAAAAGATACGCCACTGCATTTTATTATATTTAATTGAAACTTTCTCTAAAATCTCAACATCGATCTGCGAAAAAATATTCTCTGGTACTTTTTTACTGTGTTAATATTTTTGGTTTACCTCAAAACAGAGGTCGGTTTGTGCACAATTCAATACATACTAATAATAATACACTAAAGACTGTTGAAGTAGTTGTTGAAAATAGCCAACTTCCACCAGTATGCAAGCGTCTGCTCGTCATCCCATTGACCTACATACGAGCATATATTGAAAAATTCGTAGCCTATTAGATATGAAAGCAAACAAAATTTATTAGTCAAACTATTTTATTATTCAACATACTCTCATCTCAATTTCATATATTTATTACAACTAACCTTCAACGCATCAAGACCTTAAAAAAAATATTTATCTTGGTCTGCAAACGACCCTTTGAACTTATTTTCAGTTGAGGCCAGAGATGATAGTCGAACGAACCCAGATCTAGGGAATAATGGGGCAGGGAGTTCGAGTATAATTGAAACCTCAAATTACGAATTGTTTGCATGAAAACATGCGATTTGTGTACAGAAGCATTTTTCTGCTAAAAAAGACACCTTTGGACAACTTTCCATGTGTTTTCCTTAATTTATTCTCCTAGAGAAATCAGTAACGTCGAATACTAGTTCCCAGTTATTGATTTTTCTACCCAGATTCTAATAATTCCATCTCTTCTTCTCTTAGTTTTTTGGATTTCTGACAAATGGCAATCTCAAAAAACTGAAGGAAGAACTTCATCAGAAGATTTTTCAACACGAAACTTCCTAGGCTTCGATTGCTGCTTTGAGACGGACACAGAAACTGGCTTTCCTGATGTCTCTTCACCTTCAATGAAAAATTAACCTCTTCTGAAGCTTGCAATCTAATTTTTCACGGTCACATACGAAAGACATTGATCATACCAAGGATGTTCATTATTTTGGTCGACATCTTTTATTCAAATTATATCCGACTTTTTGACGTGAAACTTTATAGTGGTGCTTCTCAGTTATTAATCGTAGCAATTATTTTTTTTATTGTAACGAAATATTTCAATTTTTTTATCCATAGAACCAGTCTAACTAGACATCAGTACATCCTCGTACATGTTTGAAAGTACTTGTTGTATTTCGATAACGTCATATCCAGCATTTATACGTTACCGAAGTTTTTAATTGTTTTTTACTGGCACCGTTCAAACTAGGGCCTTCAAGTAACCGAATAAAAACTCAATAGGGTTCAAGTCTGGTTACTCTGGAGGACATTTATATTTGATATGGGCCTTCAGCACCGCGATCAATACATTTATTTCTGATCCGCTCATTTGAAACAGTGCGAAGTTTTTTACTGAATTACGCTGGGGCACCAGCATGCATAAACCATAATGTATAACTCAGTGCACTTTCTTCAAGTGAGCCAGGTAAAATATTATTGAGGAAATCTCGAAAAAATGTTAAACCTCAAGTTGACAAAATTGTTGTTTGCACCGTTATGCTATGCAACTTTATGTTCAGTCGAAGTAGGGTATTATTCATTTCATCGAAATGTACACTGAATATGAATGAATACCAATCCATACAAATCCTCAAGAAATTAAATTGCTGCTAAATCAATGCAGAAAATAATCAAGTCGAGGACCATCCAGTACATCAAGGTACATTAATTTCTTCAAAAATTTTCATTTAGAACACGAAAACTGAATCTTCTATGATTTTATGGAGTGGAAAATAATAATGTTCAAACAATAAAATGTATATAGAATTCCTTGAAAAACACGTCACATGATTTGAAATGCGCTTTGACTGGAATATCACGTAGTTATCCAAGAATCATATAAAACTTATGTGTTATGATTTTTAGATTTGCCTGTGATTGAAATATCACGTGCCGCAAAAACAAACACTATTGCTATTGATCTCTGTATGTTGAATACGAGATTCGATTCATCAGCAGAATTTTGTTAATTTGTATTGTGAAACAATTGTTATTTTTAAATTAACGATGAAGATTAGCACAAAATATTTTTTATCGCGAAAACTCCCTATATATGTGTCAGGAAAATTACAAAGAATCTCAAAATTATATTATATATTATTAAAATTGTTAAAGGACCCTTATCCGCATTCATACTATTTTTACATTTCGCAATTTCCAGACTGTTGAATGCATCGAAAAGTCTATTTTGTTATGAACCTGTCTAATTGATTTCAAACTTGTGTCGTCAAATCGTCGGTCGTGATTCAAAGCATGTTGGGCTACACTAGATTTTTTTAGTCTTTTAACCGTACTTTCATGGCCCGCCTAGTTTGACCCAGATACTTCTTCTCGCGCAGCCCTTGCAGCTTATTGCATAAATCTCCCACTTATATTTTTTTCTTCGGTCTTACCAAAGATCTGTTGTACCTTATAGGAGGGATTTGAAAATGCTGTTGAAACCCCGAGTAACTCGTCATTGTTTGCTGTGCACAATGGTGAGAGTTCTCCGGGATGTATCTGAGTGTGGCTCTTTCTGTAGACATTCAGTTCCATTTGGTCATTTCTGATTAGTAAAAGGTCTAAAAATGGCAGATGTTTTTTGTTTTTGTTTTAGAAAAATAATACAATTTGAGAGTTGTTATTTTTCAAAGAAAAAACTTGGTCCTCCACTTCGAGTATGGACTATTACTGTGGTTTGATATTCAAAAAGTTCATTGAAATTCTGTAAAGTTAAATTAACAACAATCACAATCACTATGTTCTTGGAATGTTGACACGAAGACGAGGATGCCATCTATGAGACCGATTACAGAGGCAGAACGCGATTTCATTTGTTTTGTCTTCAAAAAAATTTTAATAAAATTTAATCAGTCGGTAGGTACACCAGGCTTTTTAGACATCATCGTCATGCCAGAATAGGTTAGTTTTCAACAAAAATGGTGTAGATCGAGCGTTTTTTCAATAGGTATTCCGCTCTAGAGCGGAAATGCTGACCTTTCTCGAAAATCTTTGCGAAGAAATCAAATGGCGTCGACTACTTTGATAAGCGGCGGTAGTAAAATATTTTTTTTCTCTTTCATCCATCAGCGGGATAAATGAGATTGCAAAGCATGAACTTACGATTTTACCAAGTGATCAAATGCGTGTAATCCAGCATTTATAATCGAATCAGAAAGCGTCCAACATGATACCCACTAATGACGTAAACATAGTTTACAGTTCAAGTGAATTTGTGAAAAAATCTCGACCTATTAAAGCTACATGATGCGTTGCATGGTTTATGGCGTAAAAATTAATGAATGTTTGGAAAGAACTCCAAAGAACGAAATTTATGAGCGTTTCTACGTGATTTCTAGACGTAAGTTGCTCTATAATGAACGAGTTTAATTTAAAAGTTAATTACACAAATATTCCTAACATTCCGATAGAAAATTCCTAGAATTCAACGAGGAAAATATCACGTTATTCGACGCTCGAGGAAATAGAAACAGAGAAATACTTCTTCCATCGCTTATCACATATGAATATTTTTAATGAGATAATTACGATTTATCAGAGGACATTGTGATTAAAAATTGCTCTTGACATTTTGAAATATAACAATAAGAAATCCATGCTGAAAGTTCATTGAAGCCATTGATATTCATATATCTTCCAATAGGTATTCGATGACACATAACTTCAAATTTCATTAGGGCCCATTGATTTTAAAGATTCAATCAGAAAAAACACATATACAGTGTGTTACACTTCTCATGGAAACACAGAATCATGATATTTTCAGGATCGATAGATACACTAGAACTGAACTCACTGCACAAAACGGGTCAACCTACGTGATATACACTGCACGCCAGCAGCGATTGAACCACCCATTTTTATGGTAAAACATACTAGGAGGCAAAATTCGCTCAAAATTCTTTCAGATTCGTCATCAGCACCCCCAAATTACTATACATACACCTGTCTCCTGAAAAATTTTCAGTCCTGAAAAATTCAATTTTTTTTCACTTACCTTACGTATGATGACCCCTTTCGTGTAGAGAGTTCATCTCTAGTGTATCTATCAATCCTGAAAATTTCATGGTCCTACGTCGAAAATTACGGAAGATACGGGGGCGTTTCCATGAAAAGTGAAACAAATTTGAATTGTTCAGGACTGAAAATTTTTCAGGAGACAGGTGTATTTATAGTAATTCGGGGGTGCTGATCACGAATCTGAAAGAATTTTGAGCGAATTTTGCCCCCTAGTATGTTTTACCGTAAAAATTGGTGGTTCCATCGCTGTTGGCGTGCAGTGTATATCACGTAGGTTGACCATTTTTGTACAGTGAGTTCATTTATAGTGTATCTATCGATCCTGATCCTGCGTCAAAAATTACGGAAGATACGAGGGTGTTTCCATGAGAAGTGTAACACACTGTATAGTCTGATCTGATCGAAATTAGACGAAGGCGCTGAGGGGCAAAGTTTTTCTTTTTTTATTATCCAGACTTTAATCTCGGGATTACGACTTTATTCTCGGGATCCCGACTATAAAGTTGGGTCCCGACTTTATTCTCAGGATTCATATACATTAATGTCGGAATTACTTAAATACGTTGGGAATAAGCATGTTTGAAGGGTGCTTACGTATAAAGGTATTTTTCCAAGCCATAAAATAGATACTCATTATCAAAAGCATCTGTGAAAATTATAGCAAATAATGATACTTCCTCATAAACACTCACAGCCTGTGCGTATGAAGGAAGGATATTATTATTATTATTATTTGCCGGGGCGCTCCGAGGAGACTTACTGATGTTTCGGTGGTCTATCAACTTTTCAGCTGTAGGAAAACCCGGAAAATCAACAGCACCAACCCAGGTGATCGATACGAACTTCAAGCTAGCACCAGACGTCGGGATTGGCATCATAATTGCTCTACAAGTCGTGGCTGCCTAAAGAGACCTATGTTCTTGAAACAAAATGCGTCAAATGCAAGCCAGAAGCTCCACTGCCAGATATCTCTACCTCAGCAACTGATGAATAATGCAATATCTATTATTATTATTATTTGCCGGGGCGCTCCGAGGCGACTTACTGATGTTTCGGTGGTCTATCAACTTTTCAGCTGTAGGAAAACCCGGAAAATCAACAGCACCAACCCAGGTGATCGATACGAACTTCAAGCTAGCACCAGACGTCGGGATTGGCATCATAATTGCTCTACAAGTCGTGGCTGCCTAAAGAGACCTATGTTCTTGAAACAAAATGCGTCAAATGCAAGCCAGAAGCTCCACTGCCAGATATCTCTACCTCAGCAACTGATGAATAATGCAATATCTAAAATGTGATTGAATTTGTGTGAGCATAAGCATGGGTTCAGAATAACATATTTATTGAGTCTTTGTCATGCCATCTGCTCAGTTATGTTCATCGACAACTTGACAACAATAACTTTGTGATCTCTTTTATATTGGATCAATTGAATGGTTTCCATACCATGTGTTTCCAAATAGTGGGCATCAAGCTATCGTCTGTTGGAATTCCTATTAATATTGTTGACTGGGTGACATCATATATGAAATATAAAAAAAATTACGTTAAGTTACTACAATTTAAGATCAAACGCATATACAATGTGCAGTTGGGTGTTCCGCAAGAATTAGTTCTCGGACCTCTTCTTTTTGTACTATACACGTGAATGATCCACCCCAATATGTTATAAATGCCAAGATATGCTGACGATACGATGATCATAATTCATGAAGACCGTGTAGAAGAGCTAATGACTCCCAACTAATTCTTAATGTAGACAAATCAATGACGTTTCGACTTTCATAAAGTCATGTTCATTATATAATTAGTGATTGAAAAATGGTAAGTTTGAAAGATGAAAACTGAAGCAATGTCAGTAACTACACGAAACATTATAGAATAAAAACATTTAAAAGTGACAGTTATTTTTTTCTTAAATAGTTGAAATTTAATGAATACTCAATAGGTCAATCTTAATAAGAAAATTTATATAAAATTGATTTTCTTTGTAACTGTGGGTACTAACTGGAAATGGAAAAACCATAGGCGTCCATAATTCACTAGAAAGAATGAAAAAAAGTTCTGGTGTACTTCCAATCTGTTGATTAGATGCCAGTAAACATTTGGTAAATACTGAGTATCATCATTCCTGTTGGTGTTATTCTTGTATTTTTTTTTCTATATGGATATCTAGTACCTATAGTTCTTTTTCTGTAACTTCGTTGTCTACCAATGATTTCAGTTTTTCAAAGTCAAATTAGTGAAGGGAATGTTCTGCAAGCGCAGATTCATTTGTTGTATTCAAGAGGTTTTGGGATCTGATGCTTCGTTCATGAACAGTTATCCCCGTTTTGAGATATCGTTTTGTCTGTCCTATGTACACCTTATGCCTTTCCGCAAACGGTATTTCATATACTACTCCACTATCTATTTTTTTGTCTGAGTTTGGCTTCAATTTGTTGTAAAATTCTTTTTTTTGACAGCTCAGATTCAAATATATAAGAAAAAAACTTACTCTCCCTTTTTAATGTTTCAATTCTATACTTTTTCATGTAGTTACTGATATTGTCGTAAATTCGATTTTTATTTTAAACAATATTTTAAACTTCCCAGTTTGACGAATCATTGACGAATGAACTATCAAATAGTTTTCATCTGTAAAAAAACTACTCACTACTGGTGCGGCGAGACAAAAAACGAAAATATCAGTAATTTTCCTCACGTATATAAACTAGAAAATATTGTACTGACAATTTGTTAAGAGCCGTGTAATTTTGTACGTCTTTGAACGTTTTCGATGGGAAACCAATCGTCAACCAAACAAGAAGACTTCATCAACTCGATTGGTTTGGATACGAACGAAGTTCTAAAAGTGTTACGAAGAATTTCAAATGAATGAAACGAATAATTTTGACCTTCTTGGTCAAAATTCCCTTCTCTCAACACTATCCCACAAAGTGTAAAGTTGGGACAAAAGTCTGCTTGAAAACAACTACGCTTCTACTTCCGAACATTGAATTACATCTGACATCTATTTGTGCAATGTTCCTTCGGGGGGGGGGGGGCATTATTCAGGTGCTAGTTGCAATCAGACATTGTAGATAGTCTGTGCTACCGAAGATAACTTCTTCATCGATTGGTTTGTTTCACAAAATTTCCATGAACTAAAAAGAATGTACCGTTTTCATTCATTCAATAATATAACGTACTTTGTGAATATCAATGAATTCAAATAGTCCAACAAGGAGCAAATTGTGAATTGTAATAATTCTTTCGCATTAACGGAGTATCATTTCATTCCAACAGTCTCGATAACGTTAGGCGATCATTTTAGTCAGATACATCATATTATTCAAAAGTAGTTGCTTGCCGTTTTCTTCTTGAAACACCTTCAAAAGAATAATACTCCCCTGAAATAGATTTGATAAAGTCCTATTATGTAAACAACAATAATGGTGAAATGCCGCAGGAGGTATGCGCTATTTATATAACGACATAATAGCTTTACGTGCCAAACTAGTTTATTTTGATAAATGTGATTAAAGTCATCCTATTTTTGAAAAAAAATCTTTAGTTTCACCGCAAAGACTCTCTGTCTTTCTAAGACGTTTATTCTATTTTGTTAGTAGGATATAATTATATGAACGAGGATTACGTCTATGCACCTCATGAAGAAATTTCAAGACATCGGTCATAGAGACAAAAATATGAAAATCACCGATATGAAAATCACTAATATGAATATCAGCACTAATTCTAACATATTGAGTAATGTGTATTTTCCGTTTTCCTTTATAATGACTGATTTTACAATCGCATATAAAATTATCTTGAAACACAATTTTGCCTGTCTAAGCAGAAAAGTTGAAAATCTGTGAACTGTGGTAAAAACTCACACTAATTTGTCTGAAATTCACAGCTTCACCTCGGTCATATTTGAAGTATTTCGTTGATTTTTGCAACCAATCGAAACCATCAATTCAAAGCATTCATGTACCTACGTTCAGGCCAATCACAGCATTATTATAGTAGGAATTTTCTACGTTGAAAATTACCGCGGGAATTTTTTGTGGTATTTTGTTTTTATTATGTGACAACTGATACTTTTGATCTGCCGTCTGTCATCAGTTTAGTAAATCATCATTCGATGAAATTTTAAGAAAATCAACGAAATGCATGTAAGAATACTATTTTGAGTAACGTGTCAATTTGGAAACAGTTTCAATTCATAACCTAGGGACAGAGAGAAAGCAATAACTTTCAATCCAACAGAATAAAACAATGTTACGGAATCCTCCAGCCAAGGACAAAACATCCATAATAATTGTATATTTCATGAAGAGAACTTCAAATTCCAAACTTCATTCTATTTATAGTGATTCAAGTAAATTGTTGAAATAAAAATGTTATATGTATAGAGAATAGGTCTATGATTGGGGCATCAAAAAATAATCAATCGAATATCACACGAGAGTTCGATAAAGTAGAAAATAATTCTCCATTTGCCATTTGGCAACACGTTTTCGAAAAATCAGTCAAATTATTTTCACTTTATTCTCACTCTCTTGTGATATTACAACTGAAAATAAAATTACTAATTATCTTCTTCATTTTACAAAATAAACTTTTTCTACAAGCGTGCGTGTTCCGCCCTATTCCCGCACGCAATTTAGTTTGAGAAGTGTCATATTCCCGCACAAGTGCGGGAAAAATTTTCCCGCACGCTAATGTCACTTCAAGTGAGTTTTTCCCGCACTAGTGCGGTAATAATTTTTTTTCTACAAGCGTGCGTGTTCCACCCTATACCCGCACGCAATTTAGTTTGAGGTGTCAAAATTTTCCCGCACGCTAATGTCACTTCAAGTGAGTTTTTCCCGCACTAGTGCGGTAATAATTTTTCCAGCACGTGAAAGTTTGTTCAAGAGCATCACATAAGATGTTTCAATCCTCTTGTAGAAAAAATCTTGATCCTTACTCATACGGAAAGGTACTATCCCGCACTCGACTGCTTATCCGAACTCCGCTTTGCGTCGTTCGGGTAACGGCAGTCTCATGCGGGAATAGTACTCTTTCCGTACTTGTTAGGATAATAACTATTCCCGCACGTGAAAGTTGTTCAAGAGCATCACATAAGATGTTTCAATCCTCTTGTAGAAAAAATCTTGATCCTTACTCATACGGAAAGGTACTATCCCGCACTCGACTGCTTACCCGAACTCCGCTTTGCGTCGTTCGGGTAACGGCAGTCTCATGCGGCAATAGTACTCTTTCCGTACTTGTTAGGATAATAACTATTGTCGTTAAATAGCACAAACCTCCTGTTACAGTTTCATCAAATATATTTAAAAAAAATATTCGTTTTTCCAAAAACAAATTATTTGACAAAATAATGGATTGAATGGATATAATCGCTATAACTGATTCAATAATAATAAATGGCTAAATGTATTTTATTTAACGTGGCACAGGAGTTTAGTAGAATAAACCTATTATTCTTTCACTCACGATACAAAAAAAGGAATAAACTCACATAAGAACTGGCATTTTTCATACCAAAATAGGATTATATTCAAAATATGTGGGGGTGATCACTGCTTACTTAGTAATGTATCTATCTACATGCCAATTTGTTTTTGATTACCGGAACGAACAGTTGTTTTTCCGTGTTGCTCATGGAGGTGTCAGTGTTGTTGAAATTGAATCAGACATAGTGGACGTATTTTGTTGATTCCGAAGAATTATTAAAATGCATGCTTTATGTTGGACCGCAAGCGTATTGATTGGTATTCACGAAACAACGTTGAAGCGACCGGTGTGACAAAGGATGTACGATAATTCAAGGCTGAAAAAAAAAGTTTTCTATCAATGCCCTTTTGCGAATACTCATCAGTTTCACATTTGGTGAATGATCGAAAGTTGACGATAGGTTATCCATTGAACACTTAATTTAATCTTAAAAAGTACGAAAGCACACAGCTCCTAACATATTGCCACTGATCCAATATACAATGTTAAACAGTCAAATGTGATAAATTAATTATTTCAATTATTGCGCATATTTATAAAAAATCCCGAGATAGATGGAATTGAACCCTCTTTGAGTGACAGATATAACCCCCAAGTTTTAAATTAATATAAAAAGTTTCCTAATTCTCTATTCGAAAATATTTCATTTTCAAATGTATTCTAGGAATTAAAATAAATTGTATGTCCTGTGATTGATGAAATTCGCCACAATACACTGAAAACTGCTACTACCGTTTCTTGATAATGAAAAAGTAAGCAAAAACCATTTTAGTCTTCTTCGTGTGTATCAATATTTTTTGTTATGAGAGCTTCGATTATATCAGATTATTTTTCACTATAATGAACTATTTATAAAATGTACCTATTTCAACCCACACACCTGGTTCCTCAAGTTACAAACTGAATGAGTCACAAGTTCATGTTGAAACCATTTTTTTTTTTCGTTTTCAGTGTCTTCTCCTGCGGTTCCATGCAAGAAAAAGCACGAATGCCATACAGTCCTAGGAGTGAAGAGTATGTGCACAAAGAAGTTCCAGTGTGCATGCAAACCCTTCCATCATCTACATCTTGGTCAATGTGTGAAAAATAGAGGTAGGTTGGCCCCATCTCAATAATGACTCACAAACAAATATTTTCAAATATTTTTTCATTGCAGTTATTTAGAAGAATTGAAGTGTTTCGACCCAGTAGGTACTTGTAAATAATAAATTTGAATATAATTCATATATTTTATCATTCATCTCATGGTTTTCCATGGCGTTTGAAGCTATTACGACGCTTGAAACCACCTCTACCTCTCCCACTTTTAGCTTTGCCTCCTCCCAACATCAACCAATGGCAGAGCACCAACCTGTCACGTGACACCCCCCACGTTTGTCACCTATCATCTATCACGTATCACCTGTCATATTTGTCAATTGTCACTTATCATCCCTCATGTATCCGTCACTTGTTATCCAGCATATTAGCTGTTACTATTTCCATCCTCTTACCTCTTGTTCAGCTCGTGATATGACATGCGACAATAGTCTGAATAAAAAAAAAATGTTTCAAGCCTTTTATTTGAACTCACCACCTCTAAAACTGCGTAAAAACGAAGTAGTTAAATAAACTAAGTATAGTTGTTTCGTGTGGACTATAAATTCGTTTGGATTTTACTCCTTCGTGTTTATTTATCGCAAAAATTACAAAGTATTTCAATGGAAAGTCAAAGTTGTTGTCAAAAATCATTATTCTCCTTTTTTCATACTTGTTTCTTCATAGCCCAACTACTGTCACTGCCACTGTCCGGAAAGTTTGTAGATACAAAGTGTATTTTTATTGTACATAAGAACAATTTCTTGTTAACAAACACAGTTGAATTATGAAATATAATAATAATAAATAAATAACATGTAATATCACAACTACAAAATATTTAAAATTCTAAAGTACTTACCAAAATACTAAAATACAGCCGACTAAAAGCAGTGCAGGTGTGTTGGTGTATACATAATAATCATGTCTAAAAAAACCTAACAATGTGTCGTCAAGTAGTTTTTTGTCAGTTTGCTAAAAATATTATAACTCTTGTTCTGAATTCAATTAGGTAATTTATTGTAAATTTTAACCCCATTATAGATGAGGGAGCTTTTTACTAAATTCGTTGTGGGAATGGGAAGCTTTAGACTGTTTTCATTTTGACGAGTAAAATAGGAATCATTTACTTCGAATCTAGTCTATTTTTGAGGAATGAGACTGTATCTATCATAAATATTGACTCAAGGGTAAGGATACCGTGTTTAATAAAGAGTGGCCTACATGAGTCTCTAATTTTTAGTTTACACATGTATCTAGTCGCTCGTCTCTGCAGAATGAACACTGACTGAAACAATTGGTTTTTACACACCCCCCAAAATGATATACCATACTGCAAGTGCGTAATAAACTGATTTTGAAGCTGCAAGTCCCATTTCATTGGAAACAACTCTCAAAACATAGCAACCCGATGCCAACTTTTTGTTCAAGTTTCTAATGTGCTTTTTCCTTGCGGAGTAAAACGATCCTCCCATGCAATGGTATCTCTAAGATTTCATAAACATTCAAATGAAATAGTTTAGCTAAAGACTTTCAAAATAATCAAAATAAAATGTTCTTATATCAGCCACTTTCTATGGGATACTGGAATTATCTTCTCAACTCTTCCTAATATCCATAAAAAAAGATAAACATTTTCGTCAATAATAACTACTAATTCTCTCTCAAAGGTTCTGAATCGTCGGTCCACTTGGTTCTTTTTGTCTGCGTAGGCATTCCAAACAGAGTCGTTCAGTTGTTGGGTTTTCTGCCATTCTTTTTTAAAATGTTTTTCCTCAAAATCTCCTAGCGGTTTTTCACCATTGGATGACCCTAATAAGAAATGAAATCAGAAGATCGGTCGGGAAGTGGTTCATGGGACGACTATTCACATTACTTTCAGTTTCTGCAAAGAATGTCTGGAAAGATTCCTTCTTCAAGCTTTATTTACACTTCTGTCGCGTCTTTTCCATGCCCCTCCCATATGAGGATCACCAGATGGAATGAATTTCCATTCAATTTCTCTCAAACTAAGGCCTTCAAACATTTTGCTGTTTGTTTGTGGGGCATTTGGAAAATACAGATTCAACAGCTGCTCTATGTCTCAACTCATTCAAAACCAACTCGACTCCTTGATGAGCACAATTTTCATGATATTTATGAGATTCATACTTCCGTCCAAAATTGATAAACCACTCTCTAGAGATGGTGAAAGTCGTCGTAAACGACTCCGTCATCTGACTTGTTTATTATTTCATAGGTCAGTCAATCGCTTCAGCAAACATGTCTTCCTGACTCTGATGAATGCATCTCATTCCAGCATCTCTAATTTCTTCAACACATAAAAAGTGCTCGGATTTTATCTTTTTTTCCAGTAGATTTTGAATAAATCGAAATTCCCATGTTGTCGTTCTGATTGATTGATCGAATTTGAAAAATCTCTCGAAATGGCTAGTGAATTTTGAATTTTCTATTTTATCTGTTACGAAGGTTTAGCATTTCGGATCCGGCCCGAACGACCAAATATTGTAATGTTACGAAAGAAATTGGCTTTCATCAAAAATAAACTCTATGACTCCAATCAAAAACGTTGAAAACTACTTGACAATCCATTATAAAAGCACGTAAACCTGATGAAAAATAAAATGGTACCAATAACAGTGTCTTAAATGTGATTGGTCAAACTATATAAACAAATGGCTATATATTTTTATTAATTCATTCTACGTGGAAACACACCCAATATTAGTATTATTCTATATTCATGTGAACATTTACATAAAAAGTCTTAAATTTGTGTTTCTTTTTCAGATTTGGATGACGTTTGTGAGCATGACCATCAATGTTACTGCGGTGCAGGTTGCGAGGAAAGAATAGCGTGTATACGCAAGAGTTGTATATGTAAACCTGGCCACAAACCTTATCGTACTAGAAGATGCATTGGTGAGTACAATCCAGTAGTTAGAATTATTTTAAACAATCGAACGTAAAACTCGCAGTGAAAAATGTAGCTGCAAATATGGAGCATAACAACAAAATGGTAGGAAGTGTCAACTAGTCTGATTAATCTCAACAAATTACCAAAGGGGGAAACGATTGGTGATATTGCAGAAGAAACAATTGAATATCTATAAGAGAGGGTCGAATGGTGAAATTTTTGTGGTATGTCAAAAAAAATTGTTTGAAACAAGTTGTTCTTTTCGTCAAGATTACCTGCCTGCATGTGAAATAAATATTGGTAAGAAATTGAAATAACAGTTGTTGGAGGATCTTTTCGCAATGGCCTTCCACAGAAATGAACGTTGATGGAATGATACAAGATACGAATTACTTCACTGACTGCTGCTTATCAAGTGACAGCCGTTGTTAAAAAAGCTAACAGTCGTCCATTCTGATGAAATTCTCTTTAATTAACTGTATAAAACATATATTGACCCCCACCTGGAATATGCCGTCCATATCTGGCCCACCTACTTGGTAAAAGACACCCTTGAGAGGGTCCAACGCAAAGCCACCAGGATGGTAAGAGGATTCCATCAACTCTCCTACGACCAATAACTATCTCAGCTCAATCTAATCATCTATATTTGAGTAACAGACGTATCAGAGGCGATGCGATTTTGACCCACCGAATACGGCACGATGACTTTCCTGTAGATCTAGTGGGTTGCATGGACCTCCTTTGAAACTGAGACAGGAATCCTTTCGAACAACTGTACGTCAGAAATTCTTTTCGAACAGAATCTTCACGAAGTGGAATACTCTACTCCAGATGTCGTGACAGCCCCTAGTACAAACAGTTTCAAGAACCGTGATCACTCTTTCCTACTAACATGTGATATAGTTTTTTCATTTTAATTTTTCATTTTGCTTTCTTTCTTTCATATTATGAAAATTATTACATTTGTAAACCCATTAAATTATATTTTACCGGGCACAATAGGCTATGCATCTGCCCTTGTTGTATTTAAATGAGTAAATTAATGAACGAATGAGGTCGCTGGTCACTATAAGATCAGCTGTTTCAGGGAAAATTTTGTTTTTAATGAAGCCGTCTATAATAGTGTCTTAGGTGGACTCGCAGGGTAAAACCTATTCATCTTAGGTGATAATCAATCCATTCTGATGAAGAGGTACTTCTCGAATATTTCAGTTTTGGGAGCAGGAAGAACTGCTGCTTGACTGTTCTGAGAAGGAATAATTTGTGTGTAGTATATCATCATTATAGCTTTATATAGGTGGGGAAGTAAGGGAAAAAGGTGAACAGTAGATATCGACCAAATACTGAAACAGAGAATTGTATATTCCCCCTACATAACACCTGGAACCTGTTACGCTTGTCCAAACTTCTGTCATTCTACGACAACCGATATTCCATCTTTTCTATTTACATATAATTAGAGATGCAAAATGGTAAAAGATATCTTTCTGTAATTAAGTCATAAAAATGTTTCGCTTCTGGTCCATCAAACGGATAATTATTTTATAATTTTTCAGATGATCCATCTGTTGTCGTCATCCCCAAAGCCAGCCCGGTCAACAGTATCGTCAGCACCCACCAATCCAGTTCTGCTACCTCAATTACCATTACGGCAGCCTTGTCAATGATAACTAATTTACTGATGATTCTCCTATAAATTGAATCAAATTGAAACCAAATGAGAAATCGTGTACAAATATTTAAAATTTCAATGATAGCGTAATGTATAAATTATATTCTAGTGCTAGTTTTACATATAATTGATGGAAGATAATGATAATAAAACTTTTTACTTTTTCAATTGTCGTTGATGTGTTTTTGTTCTTGTTTTTGTTTCTGTGTTTTGGAGTGGCTCATTTATAAGAATGATAAAAAATAAACACCTTAACCAAAAGTAGATTAAAACAAGAGAATTCATCGAATAGACTGATTCTCTTTTGTTCTAGTGGTTGGTTCCTATTATGTTTTACTTTTTGTCCATTATGAAGTGATATTTTCAAAGCGATTTAGGATGGTTTTAAAGTACTTTGTTTCAGAAAGTAACTTTGGAAAAAAAATTACTATATCATGATGGTGTTTGGGCAAAACACTAATTTTACGGCAAAAACTAGTTTCTGTTTGACGTTTTTTATCTATTTATTTTTATGTCTATTTGACAATACATGACTAACTATATTGAACATTGCAAAACAAAACTGTAAAAAGTGGAAAGAATAATAATAATAATCTTTATTTAGCACATAAAAGCTAATTTACTTTGTCAAAGGTAAAAATGTATAAATAAAATACAATTTTGATTACAATCACAACATAAAAAAATACCACACTACAAATATAAAATAAAATATACAATAAAACAATTGTAGAAACGTCATTTAAACACATTAAAACTTGACCTGTTATATGAGTAGGTTGGCAAGGGTAATAGTGACAATCATGTTTGACACTCTCGTAATAGATATCTTTTCAATTCGTTTTTGAAAGTTGTAATAGCGCCGCAGGTTTTCAAAGAATTTTCTAACTTATTATAATACACTATGCCTTTATGAACAATTGATTTGTTGAAATATTCCATTGCCGAATGAAATAAAGAAAATAAAAAAGGGTCAATTTTTACGAGCAGAGTCAATATTTCCTTAAATGAATTCAATAATTTTTGAAACTATTTTAAAATTTTTTTTACTCCCAGTCCAACTATTTTGAATTCAATTAACATGGATATATGGGCAACCTTTTTTTTTTTTCAACTACATTTTTAAATTGTATCTAGTATTTCTATATTATTGTTTTCAGATAAGTATTAGGTAATGAGTAATGATCTTATTTTTGTATCCCTATAATGAACAAAACTGTTTCTTGGGGTAATAAACTACTACCAATATTATATTTCAGTGCAAAATAGAAAATATGCGATCTTAAGAAGTGATATGGCTAAAAGACCCCTGTCGATATTTTTTCTGTATTTCATAATATTTTTCAACTAAAAAGAAGACATATTTGATGAATACGAGGTGTGATCCAACCTCACTCTTCTGAATGACAGGTCAATATACGACAAAAAAAATTGAAAAATCGAATTTAGTTTTAAAATTTGTCGACATTTGAAAACCACTATCCACCGAACCGTAGCTAACTAGATCAGAGCAGTAAGAAAACACTGCATCAAAGAGTCAAGGGCGGACAAAGTTTGGCTTCTGCCTAGTACACAAGATCCCTCCCGAGCAAACGGGGTCGTAGAACTGATTCTAGTAAGTTCATCTGCTAGCTTGTTTCCATATAATTTTATACTTTGAGCTGTTCTGTACTTCACTTGATTAATTTCCATATGACACTGTGAGAATCGTGATGAAAAATGTCATAATTATTAAGGTAAAACTAATGAATTTCTTATGGGAGTTGAATTCTGTCATATTCTTCAAATTCTTCGTCTATAGGGCGAGATGGCCACAATCCTAAAAATCGTTTTCATGATCATTTAGTTCATCTTACCGCGACTGTCGCATTTCTTGACCCCAGCTTCGATACATGGACCATTCCTTGTTATTGGACGCCAGTGAGCGCATTCAATACTTCATTTCCGGCTACCTTGCCCACTAGTAGTCGCTTCCTTTTGAAACCAATCTTCAACGTCGTCACTGCAACCCTTTCACTATAGGATGAGGGTGGGCCCTCCCCGGTCGTATATTTTTATGAAGCATCCAGTATGCCGCGTATTCGGGTTGCCCGACTATAGCCCAACTCGGCCTACCGTATACTCGATACGTACTTGACTCGAATCAATTAAAATTCTCTCTCCATGCGGTTTTACGATTTTTATGACCGCCTTGAAAAACAACCATTTAACAACAATCCTGCCTACTTAAAACCCCGGAAAACACGCATTTTTTACATTTTTGAAAAAGCAGAATAAAAATTTCAAAATTTGTTTAATAAATTGTTTTTTCCGTTAACCAGCTGTCGTCCCCTTACATACAAAAGGTGTTACCTCAACGTGCAATTCCTAGAATAGGAGTATATCATGGTTTTATGAATGCTTACTCATGTTGGATTATGGTTGAGTATCTAGCCTACGGTACGTCGACTTGCGTCGAAATATCGGACGCTATTTTCGAGTTAACTCCAATTACGACGTCACCCAAATACAAATATATGCTTACGGGTCTTAACCGACAGACCACCGCTGGTTTGAACCACGGTGGCACTCTGTGTACCGTCAGGGTGCCTATAGTCTAGTTCCTAAATTGTAGATAGTGAATCATCGGTTGTACGGTTCATAATTCATATAAAGCAGATCAAAAATAGAACAAAAATAAGCAAGGAACTTTGGCTTCAAATAAAGTTTTACTTTGCACTTTTTGTAGATCCCCTCCGCACTTTCAAATCCCGTAAAAACCAGAAAATGTACGATGAGTCACTATCTACAATTTAGGAACTAGACTATAGTCTAGAGTAGACCACCACGCCCTGCTCCTCCAAGGCTCGCGAAGTCCCTCGGCCAACCATCAAGATCTACTCCTCGATCCCTAAACTGAAAGCTGATTCTTATCGCCCATAAATCGTCATCTTACTGCCATATTTATAAGGCCAGCTAAAGCACGTGCAGTGCAGCCACTGAGAAGCCGCTCGAGCGACGTTTGATTCTGGACGGTTATTGAAAACCCCTCTGGTTCCACGACGCAGTTCTGCATCTCAGCGCTCCATTCAAAGCCCTCTACTTCACAAGGTTACTCTTTACTCCCTGTCATTTTGTATGGCCACCTGTATTCCCCTCTTCACGATCCTGCTGTGAGAGATCATTTAATTTTTTGATGCCTACGTCCCCCGAATAGCAGCTGCTGTGTCTCCCTTGAGAGAGTTGAAACGTTCGCCGAGATCTTCCCTCTTTGCCCCTCTTAGTGAGATGACTTAGGGGAGTTCCTTTCTTCCGAGACTTTTATTACGCTCTGCCTTGGCCTCGTCATGGCTAGCTGGTCCATCTCGACCCTGATGTCCCTCTAAGGGGTTCCCATCAGGTACGAAATCCCTCAACGCCCTGGTATAGCTGGGAGCACAATAATTGGAATCCTCACCAGGTTTCCTCCTAGATTTGTTTAAGTTTCCGATTTGCGACGCCGGTTCTGAAAGTCACCCAAGTTTACGGTTTCAATACGCTCGCTAACCATGCTTGGGAGTCCCTGTTGGAACTTCCTGCTGCGGTTTGGTCTGATAAGACCTTCCAATAAGACCTTCCGCTTCAATCAACGTCCTCTTCGCATCTTCACGACTTTTTTTGCCTTCTATCTTTTCTCCACGGCCTTCTTTCTCTTATTACAGCGTCTCCCAAGCTCTTCAGAGCAGACCATGGAGTAATCCTTTGATAATTCCTCACTAGAATCTTCTAGACCCAGGTTGACCGCAGAAGTTATTTCTCATTTTTCATTTTCAAAGGCTTCAATCGGCGCGTTTGTAATATAATAATAATAATTTTTTTCATAAATCTCTTCCAGATTTTTAGATTATATAGGCTTGTAGTGAAATGGTGTTTCGTCATTGCAATAGCAAATTCTTTCAAGCCACCTCTTCATCGAAAACCCGGAGGGAATGGTTATCAGTCGGGCGGTACTATGGACATCAGTGCCCTTATCTAAGCACCACCTGGCACTAACATACGCTTCAATTGCAAAAAGATTGATCCATAAAAACTATCAAATGTCAAGTTCGTACAAAATTTAGCGAACCAAGTAGAATCAGAACTGTTGGTTTGAGGTTTCAATGAATCGGGTATCAAAAAGACCAGTTTAAAAACAATCAGTTTATTAGAAACTTCATATAAATAACTTAATTATTTTATACAGTGGAATAAAAGCTCCTTAAAAAAAAGTGTATTTACAAGAATAAATTGCATGAACATAATATTATAATTTAATACATAAACTCAATAAACAACCAACCCTTATAACATTCAGTGTTTACATGTACATCTCATATTTTAGTCAGTTATAAACATGCAATGCAGATGAACCACTCTGTTACGTTGAATAATTATTTGGATTTAATGAACAGTCTTTCCAAAGTCAGTTGAATTAACAAAATAAACTGAAAGAAATATTACAGATTTGCCGCTTCGTTCTCAAACACCGACAATATAGACTGAGATTATTTTATTTACTTACTTGAAATTTCACATTTGTCATTTCTGTTTCTTTTCAAATGAAAGGTAGTGGAATGAATGGATGTAAACATGATCAACTGACTCTGAAAAGACTATACTGGGTAAGAATTAATGAAATGCCATCATAAATACTTTTAGTTTCAAAGAGAAAACTACGGAACAATCCAGGCATAGGACTAATTGGAAAATAGTGATGGTTATATCTCTCTCTCTCTCTCTCTCTTATTTCAGCTTTTTAAATGACAAATGCATCACTATACCTAAGTTAGAATTACTAATTTGTTTCAACAAGACTATACTTCTGATATCTCTAAATAATTCGTTGAGAAGTTTTAATAATCTATGAAAACGGACAATGAAACATATTTTTGACTCATACATTATTATGCAAATTAATCTTATTTAATATGTTTCCACTTTCCACAAAGAACCCTACACACTTTTACGATTTCTTTTTTGAGTTCTTAATCAATTGTAGTTGTTATTGGATATATTCAGTTAAATGACTAATTTTGCCCAAACAAGGGTCAAACTATGCCAACAAATATCATTGTCATTATTTTTGATGATGAAATTTCCATACGATAAATAATTATTTGTAGAAATAATTAAAAACTCCAACGCTAGAAATAAATAGTCCAATTACATTCACCAAGCAAAAATTGGTTGTTAATAATTAATATTGTATATGTTTATATACATACATATAGCATAACTTGCTTCACCCTAAAAATTCTTTCAGAGTTTTTCAACCAATGATAAGGTATAATGATACCCATTGAAGTTCTACCATTACACACTTCAGTAGTTGAAGAATAAGGTAAATTTTCAGCCCTGTAGTACCATAAGTACATATTCGCTGTGCCTCCCACAACTGTATTGAGATTCCACTCCAACCAAATATAGAGAATATTATTACTATTATTTCCAGAAAACAGAAAAAGAATTCAAATCAAATCAGTTCATAACTCGAATAATGATATGGGATATAGAAACAACTGTTGGCGTGATAACAGTATGCCCACGTAATGACATGTGTCATATGTTGATTTTTTCAACATATCTATTTCAATTGTTTTAAATTGCGGTCATGGCATACTACATACACATGGGCAAATATCTGTCTTGACGTAGGTTTCAAATTATTTCCTGTCAACTCAGAGAAAGTTGAGAAAATATGAAAAATTCAACATCTACTAAGTTTTTTACTTCATAGACAAATATCTCCTCCTGAGTAGAAACAGCTAGGGATATCTGTTGGAAAATATTCAGTAAAACGCACCTGTGAATTTTGTGCAGAAGACTGTCTCCACATTAATTTCTATTTTCCTATACTTGGTAATTTTTTTTTGTGATTTTGTAGCACCTACTCAATAGGCATATTCTTGAATGTCAATTTTTTCTTCATAAGACTCTTGCCTCTTTTCACAAAAGAAAGGATTTAAGACACCATGAAATACGGAAACAGAAATATGAAACTTACAATAATAATGATCAAATCAGAAACTTGCAATACTGCAAAACCTTCAACATTAACAATGAATGGCATAATTTTTCTACCCAAATTATTTATTACTTTTTGATAATATACACTGTTTTTCTTTGTCTAAATAGGAACTTAATATCAATCTTCATGTTTCTTATACCATTCATGAATCAATATTTTGGTCATTTAGTCGTTTATCAGATATATCATCAAAGAGAGAAACTGAAATTTTTAACTCACTCACTAGGAGTGATGCTATTTCTATATTCTGTAAAGTACCTGAACTGAAATGAGTGCAATATGTTTAACTTCCCAAAGGCAAATCTCATTTCAATATATTGTTTCATATTAAAAATGTATAAAATTCTGTTTGTCATACTTTGCTGTAACTGAAACCACAAGGATTGAACTAAACAAGATATTAATCAGAATCAACAAGTTGATTACATCGGCACTGCATGTATATCAAAAATTATTTTTCGGCTACTTTCCTGTATATAATACTTACATTTCATTATAACAAACCGTTTTCAGTGATTAAATGTCACAAATCTTCGTAAAATGAACAGTACTTAGGAAATCAGACATTGATATTTGACAGTAGTAAAGCAATACAAAGGAAGATGAGAATTCGATGGCAATGTTTCAAATTCACTATATACCGTGTTCGAAAATTAACAAAAAATAAAAATGGCATTCATCTCATACTATTTTTCAGATAGAAATATACAACTATTCACCTATATGTATACGATCAACGGTTTTTTTTTTTCGTCTAAATTCTACTCGACTACCGTCTTTGTTC
Organism: Chrysolina americana; assembly: GCA_958502065.1. NCBI lineage: Eukaryota > Metazoa > Arthropoda > Insecta > Coleoptera > Chrysomelidae > Chrysolina > Chrysolina americana. Next base: position 76,512,356 of record OY293414.1, read on the forward strand.
ATATGGTTCATTATCATCGAAGAAAAGTCTGGAACAATCTAAACATAATTTACAATTTATCTGGTGTCATTCAGTATTAGACAGCTATTTCACTACCTAGAATATAAATCATCAATACAATATAGGTTCTCAAAACATCACCACATTTGGAACCAAAAAATGTGATGAGTTTGCAAGCAGTTGTTTGTCCATGCTAATATCTGGAGTTCGGAAGTGATGATAGTAATGATAAACTTCAACTACTGACGTCATCAAGTATTTTCCGGGAGTTTATGAAAGACCATATCGATACCCCCAACGAACAAAGCTGTAACTAAACTTACAGCTATTTTCAGTTATAAGTGTAGGCGTATTCAGCTTAAAAAACTGATGCTGACGATAAAGAAGCCGTATCTCTAGACCAAGTAGTTACGAAGAAATCTACTTGAAAAAAGTTGTATTTCGATTTAAACATTGAAGAAAAATTTCAGTATTTTGGCTCTCCTGAAATATAATGAAAAATGAGTTACGTCTTTGTTCATTGGGAGTGTCGATATGACGGCATCAAGAATAAATATTGAATTCAACAAACATATAAAAGCGAAACAATTTTTTTATGCTGATTATTACAAGTAAAAAACAGTGTTTGAATTGGATATTCTCATTCCGTACAGTTTGAAAGTCCGTCACGTGACGACACACTGCTGAGTTTTTCAAGTCAATAGTTTTCCACTGAACCACATGTCACAAATTAAATAAAATTAATTTCTTAAATTGATGGTTTTATATTTAGGTTTTCTTTCAATCTATCGATTGTTTTAAGAAAACAAGTAGCTTGATTATCATAATCTCGAATGTGGCAACACTGAAAAATATTAAATAAAAGCTATGGTCATTCGTAAAAATATCTAACTGTTTCGATTGCAAGTGCGACAGTCATCTTCAGTTGCGTGGATGCGATGTATCAACTGAAACTAAAGCTCTTGTTCCTGACACGCCATTTTTGACGCTGTTACGGTGAATATTTTCTGCGTGGGTGAACTCGCGCGCAGTTTCCGCTGCATATGAGTTTGGGTGTCTTTCAATGAAAGCCAATTCGTTGGTAGTGTGTTCCCTCTTACTTTCTATTCAAGTCCGAGACTCTACTTACCTAATCGAACACTTGAAGGACATCACCTTGTAGCCAAACATCATTCTAGTTAACTTCGATGTTGTGTTCTAATACACAAATGTTCCATTCAGCTATGGGAGGAAATTTTTCCACAACTTATTTTCAATGGAATCAAAAAGTTTAATGAACAAGTTGATGGAGTTGCCATGGCAGTCCACCCAGCCCAGTGGTGGCAAATTTCCAGGTGGAAAATTTCAAGGACAGCCATTCCAACAACAGAAAAACAGCCGAAGCATTGGCTAAGGTATGTAGATGAAACGTTTACAGTTTTGAGCCCCGGAAGAAGAACTTCAATACTGTCTAAAACATCTGAATAGTTTTCATCCAAAATTCCAGTATAGAATAGAATTAGAAATAAAAATCAAATTCCATTATTTGATGTATTGAACTCTTCATAGGCCACAAAGTGTACAGGAAAGAAATACACACATAGATTGATATGTGATAATGAATCCAACCATCATCTAAAACAGCAACGTTCCATTATCCCTTATGAACAGAGCGTTAATAACTGTTTTACATCAGGACGTCTATAACACCAAAGACATAAATTGATTAAGATTTTCACGGTCGAAATTCAAACTATAACTATTCGCTTCAGGGTTTGAAGACCATCGTTTTTTGGAACTGTTTCCTATCTTTATCTTGCGCGACTGGCTAGCTGCTTCCGATGTTCAACTACCTCCGATATTGGTCGAGAACCATGTCATGGTTCAAGAACTCCTCTGGCATGGTTCTCTACCAACATCGGGGATAGCCAAACATCTGAAGAAGCTATCCTCTCGCACTAGTGAAACGTTGGGAAGCAATTCCAAAAAAGGAAAAGAATAATTTTAGTACAGAAAATATAATTTGTGCTACGCGTCCAAGGGAGGAAAATAACACCAACCGAAATGGAAATATCCTGAAGACAAATAACCGACAAAGAATGTATCAAAATATCCGCCGGAGTTTACAGGATTCCATGTAATTGTGATAAAGTTTATATAGGACAAGTCCACAGTCGCCACAATGGAGAACACAAGATCTTACTCGAAAACACCGAGATGTTAGAACGTCGAAACATTATCCGACCAGAATGTATTTGAACGTTATAGGAATTCACAAACACCAAGAAAACTTCAATAGAAAGGAAGCGAGAACACAACTATCAAAGATTTGGCACACAGCATAGAAAGATACAAAACCAAAGACATGCCACCCAAATCGGGCGAAAACTACCAGTGAAACCACCTACACAGACAGTGCGCGCATCATGAATGGAGTGCCAGGAACGAGAGCTTCGGTTTCAGTTGACAGGACGCGAAGATTAAAATTTTTTTCAATTATATTTTCTGTTACCAAATCAGTGGCGGATCCAGGGAGGGGTAAACGGGGTAATTACCCCCCAAGCCCCGTCCGAAATATTCATAGTTCGAGAACCGAATCAGCCTCTATCCAAGAGACATGCTATGATGTTGAACTACGTTTTCAGTTTTCAGACAGCGGCTGCCATCCAACCTGTTTCAGTGGCAGTTATTCCGTAAGTGAACGCTAGCGGGACTCATTGTTTCATCATTTTATGTTTTTAAAGGTTTACATCGTTCTTTCTGCTTTCTGCTTTCTGCAGACAGCAATGAGTAAAAAAAGAAACAATGCCACTTTGGATGATTTTTTTATCAAGCGACCCAAAACTTTCGAACGCCTGTTTGACGAATCTGTTCTAACCAATAACACTTACCACCGCTGAATTGAAAATAGTGAGCTGTTTGAGTTCAGTTTGATCAACATTTTTTCATGAACAGAATGTTGTTTTGAGTTTTGATAACTCATTATAGAAATATATAGTAATTTACTGTGATGATATGGAAATGTGTTTGATTGTTGTTTGTTTTATTTATCATTGATACGATGACTGATTTTTTTTTATTTTATTCAATCATTTTCATGTTGAGCACATAATCAGCTTTATGCTGTATCACTTCCGTTAAAAATAACGTCACCGTTATTCGCCAATTTCCGTTATTTTACCAAGCAATAGCAAAATAACGGAAATGGCGAATAACGGTGACGTTGTTTTTAACGGAAGTGATACAGCATAGGGCTGAAATATATTATCATCTCATTTTTGTTTTTATTATTTCAATTGAAAACATATTCTTATTTTATTTTCGAGCGAAGTAGTCGTGGTGTAGGAGCGTTTGTCTCTCACACGAGCGGACAAGGTTCGATTCCCACTACCTATCTCGGAGCAAAAGAGTTTCGGAATCCACTTGTATGTAAGCTATAGGTTTTCCTTGCTCGCAATAGCAAGGTTTTTTTTTGCAAACCTGGAAGATTCGTATTAACAAATTTTACAAACAAACTTGTATAGGAATTTTCATATTCATTACCCCCCTAAACGGTACCCTGGATCCGCAACTGTACCAAATACCCTCCGACACTGCGTGGTTATTTTAACGGCCAGAGAAACTATTACGAAGTGAAAAGACAGTTCCAAGATTTGAGTCGATGTAACAACAATCAGCGGCAGGCGGAAGAGCCCGATTATGTCACTATCGAAGCAATATCAAAGTGCAGATGCTTTAATACGCGCTGATTACTTAGGATCTGGTTGTTCCTAGGCGTTCTTGATGTTATAGGAGTTCTTGATGATTCGAAATATCTAAATAAGGAAGGTGATTCGAATCAAGGGACAAGTGAAATTCGGAGAACAAATAAATGAGTCAGGTGTAAGAGACAAGTTGAGTAATAAATAAGTCCGGTTCGGTGAAATACCCATAGTATTTCAGGAGTGTATTCCAAGTGTGTGATTGAATCCTCAGTATTTATTGCTGATTATAGGCTGTAAATAAACGAGTGATAACTGTCCAGTATTTTCTGTAGCAAAAAACCTCAACGTCCTAAAAGTATATTATTATAGACCTTATAAATCTTATGAATAATAGGAAACTGAGCTGTTTTTTAACACTTTAGGCAAGAAGAAAGATTATTGTTGGTGGGAGTACCATAAGTTGAAACATTTCATTTCATGGAAAAAGTCCCGCCATAATTCATTTAATATAAGCAACCAATAGCTTCTATTCTTCTGTTTGCTGTTTGCAGTAGCCTTTAGTGGCTCTAACAAACACTTAACCTTAAAAAAAGGATTTCGCATGTGCAAACGCTACCTTTATTTTTTTCATCAACAAAGTTTTGTGCAGCTGGGCTCAAATTTCAAATTTGACCTCTGTGCAAACAAAAATATTTTGAGTTCATCATTGAAATCAGTTTTCTAAAATGGTGCCATGAACCTCAACTGTACAACCGGTTCTAAGAATATGTTGAAGAAAAAAATTTCGAATGTGAACTAGCAATTTCACTCTATGAGATAGGTAGAGATGGTTGAAGATTATCTTGTTAAAGTTGCAACACCGCACGTATTTACGTTCAAACTTGGAGCCATTAACATCTCTAAAAATTCGCATTTAGATATGAAACATACTATGGTAAACACAGTTCGATCTGAAACAGCATATAGTCTTGATACAGTCTGATGAAATGTTATCTCTGTGTTAGTTATATTTTTTCATTCAGTAATACGATGCATCACTCACGAGATGAGTACGTTCACGGTAGAGAACATAAGAAGTGTTCACCATTTTTCATATACCTTCCTTTACCAACAGCATCTACTGTATTCAAGAGTTTGAATTGATTTCAGCACTTGAAAAATGTTAGTTCTGTTGCAATTATGTGGAAGATGTTTTCATTTGAAATTAAATAAATTGTTAGCAGACTTTGAGGATCATTTGTAATCCACTAAATAACTTTTTTTATTGTATTGAGTATCAAACTGACTAGAGAACAATTGCTTACTATTATTATCTTTTTTATACCAAGGGTATTTCCATTTTCTGCTCTATTATCGATCTGTACTGGATAACTGACTGTGTATACTCATTTGCCAATAAATAATTCACAAAAAGTGGTTAACTTGCATTATAAAATGTTCATTTTCTGAAAAAACTTAATTTCCCAACATTTGAATACAAAAAAATATATGATTTTCAAGCTTATAAAATGAAAACTCAAACAGCAATCTGGTTGCTTGATTGTAAAGAATTGAAATACGAATAAAATGAGATTTTTACGAGCCGATCGGATCATTAGTAACGAAGAAAAACTGGAAAAACTGGAAAAACCGGAAAATGTTGCCATTTTTTTTTTGATTATAATTCCACCATTTTACAAGTTGTAGTGTTGGCACTTCTCATGAAATTATTCATTAATAAGTACTTTATGTGTGCACAAACTGGCGCTGTCGGATTGTTAGTTTTGGCAAAACCACAATTTAATTTTTTTTCTACTATCTTGCAGTGTGTCTGGATGCTCTAGTGATGGTCCGATTTCAATTTCTCATACAGATTTTGATAGTAGAAATATAGTATCACAAAACATTCTTATTTTGCGCTAAAATGCTTGAAAACATGACTGAAAACGGCCGAGTCCGTGTAAGCGGTCGATTAGCAGGAGAGAGCGCGAGATGAGGGGAATTCTTTTAATGAACGCATTACCTGGGCTCGGCAGTTTTCAGTCAAATTAGCAAGCATTTTTTAAACGTAAAAAATCTCATTTTGTTCGTATTTCAATTCTCTACAATTTTTCTCATTGGCGCAATCAGATTACCGTTTCAGTTTTCATTTTATAAACAAAACATTAAAAAAACTCTTTTTTGCATTCAAATGTTTATAACAAATCAATAAACGACGGTTGCTGGTTCAAAACATAACAGAATATAACTACGGACTGTCTTTCATCCGACGACACTGTCGGTTTCCTACTAGTTTATTTTAAATCACTCATTTTGTGCTCTATTGATTGGTATACGAGGATGTATTGATATCTAGTTAGCCTAGACCAGTTCCCTGCATAAACAAAATATTGCGTTACCATAGCAACGAACAAAAACTTATTAGAAGTGTCAGTGTAAAAGTTTGAAGTCAAAAAAGTAAAGCAGAGTTACGCAATAAATTAAAAGAAAAATTATGTCCACCGAAATTGTGAAAATCGAAAAATTGGAGTATGGAGCCATCTCATCAAGTACCGGTATTTAAAATGGTTAAGAGGTAAGCAGATTTACGAAGATATGCTTAATACCCTTGGTAGTCAATGTCCTTCTTATGCGACCGTGAAAAATTGTACTGCAAGCTTCAAAACAGGTAAATTTTCCATTGAAGATGATGACCGATCGGGAAGGCCAGTTTCTGTGTCAGTCCCCGAAAATATCGATGCAGTTCATGACATGATTTTAACAGACCGTCGAATTGGGCTAAAACGGATATCTGAAGCACTGAATATTTCATACGAACGCGTTCATCATATAGTTCACGTCAATTTGGACATGAGAAAAATTGCTGCAAAATGGATCCCCAAATGTTTGAATGTTGACCAAAAGCGTGCAAGGGTAGTAGCATCGCGTTCGATCTGTGCTCGATTTGAAAACGATGTAGACTTCTTAAACCGAATTGTCACTATGGATGAGACTTGGGTACATTTCTACAAAGCAAAAATCGATGGAATGGCGACACTCCGGTTCTCCAAGACCTAAGAAGTTTCGTGTCCAAAAATCTGCTGGAAAAGTTCCTGCTTCAGTTGTTTGGGATTGCCATGGATTTTGGATAAGAATAGAACAATAACTGGAGATTACTATTCGACAATACTGACCGCTCTACGGGAAAATTAAAGAGAAAGGACGCGGAAAGCTATCCAAAGGTGTTTTGTTTTTGCAGGACAACGCCCCTGCACACAAATCTCATGTTGCCATGCAAAAAATTCGTGATTTAGAGTTTGAATTACTAGAACACCCCCCTTATTCACCACATTTGGCTCCATCCGACTATCATCTCTTTCCTCAACTGAAAAAAAGTTTAAAAGGTCGTAAATTTTCTTCCAACAAGGAGGTAATAAAAGCTGTGGAGGACTGGTTTGCAGAGCAAGAAGAAACATTTTTTTTGAAAGGTCTAGAGACGTTGCAGGTTTGCTGTAATGAATGTATCCAATTAAGAGGAGAATATGTTGAGTAATAAAATATTTTGACATTGAAATTTTGTTTGGTTCTATAGTAGGCTAAGAATTTTTCAATATATCCTCGTATACCTACTATTTCTGGGTTGCAGATGCCCAACGTTCAAGAGACTTAAGCAGACTAGGAAACGAAAATATATTTTATATAGTTTTACTGTAAAAACATTCAATTAGTATACCCAGAGTATATAACCCAGAGACCTCGAAATATTGTGGATGCAATCCTTCATCTTGTGACGTTAATCTCTCCTTATCGTGAATTTCCTATATAAATCCAATAACCTTACAAAGTGCAGACTTTTCTTTTTCTTAACACTCCCAGAGTTTAGCATAGACAAAACCAACTCACTGTGTGATAAACGTTTCCTTCACCTCTCGATCGATTTCTAACTAAAATACTGTAGCCACGAGACCAATTTTGATTTTATCTCTTCATATACAACAGAGTGACCCTACAAATGGTTCTGCAAAAATGACAACATAGTCGTTTCATAGTGCTTACTGGCATCCAGATGTCTCAAAGAATGCCTCTCGTTCGGATAGATCTGCAGCTGGTAGGGCTTGCCTGCTTTAATCATACTGTTTACAAGCTGACTCGTATGGTAGAAGTGAACGTTTTCGTCTATGAGACCGTGAATTATAAGTAGTCTATTTTCCCTGAAAAAGAACGGAATAATGCAAACATTTTCAAATCTAATGTTTAGTCCAGTAATTCAGTTTATGACCTTTACGTGCACTCGTTCAGACTTATCCTAGTAATTTGAAAATAGTATTCTGTCATGGTATTTATTTATGGTCAAAAGGGTATATTTATCATCATCATCAATATTTACTTACTCTTCGGGGAATTTGTTGATATAATTCAAAACGGATCCTTCGTAATACCCTTCTGGATTGTGTTCCGGCAAATCCATATATCTCTCGGTGTAACCAGTATCATACAAATTCCAATTTGTCACTGGAGCACCAGCAATTGCTATTTTAAATACATCTGGATAACTTATCAAACCCATTAAACTTAAGTAACCACCTAAAAAAATACACCTATATTATTTATGATTTCCCATGAACATTTTCGAAAATTATATAATAATAGATGATGTGTAATTTGAGACAGTCCTTTAAATTAAAACAAACTTTTTCATTGCTATTCATTAACATATGAAACTTACCGTACGACCAGCCGTGTATTGCAATCCTGTCCAAATCAATAAAATTCAAACTATCTGATAACCATTTCAATACTTCAACTTGATCTTTCAATTCCACAGTACCCATTCTCTTTTTGATGTAACTTTCGAATTGTAAACCTCGGTGTTGAGATCCTCGGGAATCTATTGCCACAACGCAGTAACCTCTAGCGGCCAACATATGCATTCTTAATTGCCTCATGCCCTAAAATAAAAAAAGGGCTGTTGAGAGATCGTCCCAATAGCAAAACAAAACATGTACTCATATATTTTTTTTCCTGTAACGAATCTTACAGGTTTCCAGAGAGAGAAACCCCTCGGAAGCTCCTAGGAGCTTGTGCGAGCAAGGAAAAAGATCCGGGACCGAGAATCCTGCTGGGCTTTGAACCCAAGACCTTATGATTGTAAGGCGAACGCTCTACCAGCACGACCATTGCGGCCCATAAAACCACATGAAGGGATTTTTTTCCACTGGAGGTTTAGTCACTAACAAAGGTACTGCCAGGATTTTACTTCCTGAGACGAACATAGAATTTCTCTACCGGATGGTGGCAACGGGTCAATAATAAATTAATGACGGTAATAATGGCTTAGGGGGGCTGCGAACCCAAAGCCCCCCAGCCAGCAGAAGCAATCAAGACTTTTTGGATTTTTCTGAATTAAGAACTACTTGTGAAAATCTGCCAAAAAAATTTCATGAAAACTACATTTAGTGCTTCGATTTTACTGAAAAAACATCTTCATTTTTATTATAGGTTGTTTTTATTTGAAAAAAAATATATATTTGAGAATATATCCTTCTGTCAACATGAATACTTTCCAAGAGGTCATCTTCAACGGCGGAAAATGGCGACAAAAGTTTATCTTTCAGTCGCAGATAATTTCACATCTGACTTTATAAACATCATGTTCATATTTTCAATAAAATTAAAATGCCATACCCATGACAGGTTTGTCTCAAAAGACAATTTTCAAGGTGTCATCGTACAAGAACTAGTCCCATCTTTTCCATTGTTGCTGAGTGATATTGCTTCCGAAGAGTATGAATCTCAATTCTTCCGAACTCGCTCCTGATTATCTTTGAACAGTGAAAATGATTTTCGTCGACAAACATTTATTGGAGGCCTAGCGAAAGAGATGCGATTCCCGCATCAACGATTTGAACGTTTTCTGTGAAAGATACTTTTGAATAACATTCTCATTTGTCTTTATGAATTTTCAATAAAAACTTAATAGTTAAAGAATCTAAATGAAAATGAAAATTTCACTTTCAGAATAAAAAAATCTTCATTTTTATCGTAGGTTATTTTCATTTGAGAAAAACCATTTTCAAATTTCGTCTGAGAATTTTTCCTTTTTTCTACGTTCAGTGTGTTGATGCCACACTCACTACCACCGCTATACTTTCGAGAATATGAAAGCTGAAACATTGTTGGATGGGGTGCTGTCCACAATGCACTATGAACATATCATAGCGATACTGAACAGAACAGAATGTTTTGCTAATGACTTCTCTAGTTCACTTTAACAATCATCCTCATGTAAATGTAAACTCCAATATGTGAAACACCAACAAATGTCACAATGATTTTCGAGAAAACACAACACAAACACAGTTTACGTCCCCCAAAAAACAACCAAAAAAAAAAGTTTATTAATATTAAATTTACAATAAAATATATGCAATTCACAAAAAGGTAAAAAAAATTAAATCAACATTAAAACCATCCCTAAGCTGCAGGGGTTAGGATGTTGCAGTATGGGTTTCATACGCTCGAAGATCAGAGAAGACGGTACGAAAGAAACCACTTTCAAAATAAATGTTTTTGATATAGGTATTATTTGACATCGAACCGTATTCAATACAAGAGTTCTATGAAAAATAACTTTAATTCTAAATAATATTTTATTCCTATTGTATTTTATATATTTATGTGTACATTTAGTAGTTCCTATTTTTTTGACTGTGATATTTTATTGAATATAGAATGTTAGTGCAAGTTAGGTTAATAAATTGTTCTTTTGAAGGCACTTTCTTTATACGTGTATAATCTGTCTATCTGTCTGTCTGTCTGTCTGTCTGTCTGTCTGTCTGTCTGTCTGTCTGTCTGTCTGTCTGTCTGTCTGTCTGTCTGTCTTTCTGTCTGTCTGTCTGTCTGTCTGTCTGTCTTTCTGTCTATCTGTCTATCTGTCTATCTGTCTATCTGTCTATCTGTCTATCTGTCTATCTGTCTATCTGTCTATCTGTCTATCTGTCTATCTGTCTATCTGTCTATCTGTCTATCTGTCTATCTGTCTATCTGTCTATCTGTCTATCTGTCTATCTGTCTATCTGTCTATCTGTCTATCTGTCTATCTGTCTATCTTCTATCATCTATCTGTCTATCTATCTATCTATCTATCTATCTATCTATCTATCTATCTATCTATCTATCTATCTATCTATCTATCTATCTATCTATCTATCTATCTATCTATCTATCTATCTATCTATCTATCTATCTATCTATCTATCTATCTATCTATCTATCTATCTATCTATCTATCTATCTATCTATCTATCTATCTATCTATCTATCTATCTATCTATCTATCTATCTATCTATCTATCTATCTATCTATCTATCTATCTATCTATCTATCTATCTATCTATCTATCTATCTATCTATCTATCTATCTATCTATCTATCTATCTATCTATCTATCTATCTATCTATCTATCTATCTATCTATCTATCTATCTATCTATCTATCTATCTATCTATCTATCTATCTATCTATCTATCTATCTATCTATCTATCTATCTATCTATCTATCTATCTATCTATCTATCTATCTATCTATCTATCCTCGAGTCCTGTTTCCCTCGTTTAAGCATAGGGATAATCTCCGCATGCTTCAGGCACTTTGGGTATTGCTGCCATTTTATAATACTATTAATGATGTAGATTAACTGTACTAGGGACTTCCTTGGGAAGTTCCATAGTAAAGCGGTATCGATCCTGTCCGTTCCCGGTGCCTTGTTCCTCGGGAGCCTGTTGATGGTTTCTTGAACCTCCCGAAAATTGGTTATCAACTTCGAGAAGGTTCCGCTGTCCAGTTCAACCTTAGGTGTTTCTCTTGGCTCCCCTAGTAACTTCCCTGTGTTCTTGGGTGGCATCGGCGCTCGCTTGGAACGCACTCTGGAAATATTCCCCAAACATTTTCGCCTTCCCTTGGTCGGTCATCACCTGCCTCTGGCCGTTCCCCACCGTCGGTATGCCGTTGCGCTTTCTACCAAGGCGCTTTGACATCCGCCATAGGGAACCGTAGTTGGCGTTGAGGTTCTCACGATGAACTGGGTTACGGGAAGTTTACCAAGTTTGGGTCCCAATGAAATTTCAAACAAATTCTATTTACTCCCTATCCTATTTTCTATAATTGCAGAAATATAACAGCTTTGTATTTTTTTCAAATAGAACGGAGGCGCAGGCGCCCAAATGTAATGGAACCATTACATCCCTTTATTATTATGAGAAAAACAATCTTATGACAAACAAATACGTCCCGTATGAATTGGTATATAGCCAATTCACACAAACATTGAATCAGTCCAATTTTGCCAGTGTTCATGTAGAAATCCCGTTACCTTAAATGAATAAAGTTTTTAGCTGCGTTTAATTTGTTCCATTCTGGTACCGGTTCAAGAGTAAATTGACATATTTCAGTCATGTATCTGTCATTCATGACATTTTTATCGTTATTTGTATGTCAGATGTCAATTTATTACTCTAAACCGGTACCAGAATGGATCAAATAATTCGCAACTGTGAAGTGAAAATACAGGAACGTATGAAAAAAATTTACGATATTATTCGATTGTACTTTCGAAACTAATTAAAAAAAAACGATTTGTTCTATATAAATATTGAAATATTATTTGTATTGAAACATCTTGTGTAAGCTGACAATCAAAATTCTCATGTTACCTATACTCGAATTAACAGAGAATTCATATATATTCAAGGCGGATTTATCGGATTCATAATGCACAATTTCTGAGTTTTGAAATTTTATGAATTTCACATTAAAATTACGCATATACATTAAATTGTGAATCCGATAAATCCGCCTTTAGCGGTACGAGATTATGTAACAAATATGTTACTTATTTCTCATACCTATTATTTCAATTTTTTTTAATATAATGTATATTTAAATAGTAGTCATTGATAGGTCGCTATCTCGATATCTGAACCCAGAGAAGTTGTATGCAGAAGCTCGGGTACAACTTATTACGTCATAGGACATTTCTGAAGCCGTCGGCCGTCATCAAGTCTCGAATTTAAAGTGTAATTATTTATTGTGCTGAACGTAGATTTAAATTAATTATGTTCAAAACTGTTCCTGATTTTATTCTGAACTTGCTCATCATTTGAAATTTTAATAATAAATTACAAGTGAAAAACTCACCTTAAAAGTATTAGAAACCAACTGAACTTCAGGACCCCCATACACGTTGAGCACAGTTGGGTATTTCCTACCGCTTTCGTAGTTGTGGGGTTTGAACACCATAGCATAAAGTACGTGGCCAGAACTGATCTCGTGCGTGTAGAGATCCGGCGAGTAACATTCATTCATCAGAGGAGCAGACTCCATAAGATAACCAAGTGGGGTGAGAGTCACTCCTTCTACCGTCCAATCCGAATGGACCACCCTAAATACTTGACAGGCAGGAGGTTTATGAATATTGCTGTATACTGCAACTATCAATGAACAATCCTGTAAACGAAATAAATTACTTTGAAATTATCTTTAAAAAACTTCCGGTTTTTATTGTAGCCACAGACAAATGTGTGCCAAAACTGAAGAACGAATTGTAACACTATGAAATTTGGCATGTGACTTCTTGACATCATGTTTAGTTGAAAAAAAAGTTTGTTTACCAAAAAATCAGGGGTGGAGCACAAAAAAAACGACTTCAATACAAATAAAAAAAAAAATTAGAGTTTTTTCGGAAAGTAGAAATGCTATCGGAAACCGGCTTTGATAGAATGAATGAAATTACAAAGTAGTCTTGTGATACTTTTAGGAGACAGGGTTAAGTTAGGTTCGGTGAGGTTAATGCTTCATATTTGAAACAAATCTTTCTTTTCGAGCTCTGGAAACAGTGTTTATCGTCCTAAAATTGTGATGAGGAATAGACAAAAGGTGAGAATATTTTTTGAGACTATGGATAGGCCTCACATCTCATGAATATTATGAGAATTATGAGGATTTCCAGTCTGTGATATTTTGCAAAAACCGCTACTAAATATACATAGGCTATTCTCTTCATAACTACTTTCGAAACTTCATCCAAACAAGTAGTTGCCACTTTTTTAATAGTTTCGGTTGGTGCTTTAGAAACTGTCTGAGCGGTCGATTTCAATCTTGTACACATTTTTGGACACGGATCAAACAGCAATGCGAGGAATCGAAGGTTTCTGCACTGTTCCTGAGTTTAATAATAATAATAATAATAATAAAATGTATTCATCTTTCTTGATAATACAATGATGATATAACACATGTCATGAGAGAATGTAGTACGAAATTCAAAAAAGTGTACATACATCAGTACATAAAATCAATGGAAATGCTATACACACACTTTTCTATTAAAAATTTCTTCAGACGCCCTTTGAAGATTTGATGGTCTGTGATGTTTTTTAGAGAAGATGGGAGATGATTGAAGATTTCATTGGAGAATATGAACCAACTCGAGGGTCAGGATTATGGAATTTTTCATTGCCATACTTGAACTTCTTAGAGCTTGAAGCCCTGAGTGTGTGAATCTGTCGGAATTTTTCATTCACTTTGACGTCCGCCAGTTCATCAAGATATCTGTATGAAAACCCCCCTTCTCTGCTCACAGAAATCAATGTTTCCAGCCCTGCTGTAGTGAAAATACACCAATCCTGGTAGAATATATCTGTATTGCAAATAAAACAAATTCCTCCCTTTTGTGACGTCCTACAAAAAAACGTATTTTTTAAGATTCAACCATTTTAATCTACCCCTAAATTCCCTCTTTTTCGACCGACATTTATTTCAATATAACATTCTATCAAACAACTCAAAAAAATTGTATATTATTATTATTTATGAAAATATATTGAAAACGTATTTATTCATATAATTGTCCTAGGGCGGAAAAAACACTATGATTTTTGTATGTAGTCTCAATTCTGTACACATTTCAATATCCTGAAAACAGATTAGAGAAGATCAGTGAATGATAATGTATAATATTCCATTAATTTTTTCACTTCAAATACCCCTGGAGAGAAAATATTCTTATGACTTAGCTATCAACTCAAATAATTACTTTAAGAAAAACTTCCACATAACAAATTCACATGGAATATCAGTTCTTTGGGAGAGAGAAAATTGTGGCATATGCACTTGACAACACAATTGTTCTTTGCCAGAATAATTCAATACCTTGACAAATTTTCACCCTACTTTTGTGAAAGATAAGCGCTAATAATTTCATAGGAAACACAACTTCAATCTACTCCAAGAATTTTTGATGTCTTCTCTGCTCTAAAATAAATTTCTACTAACTTTCAGACGGACAATCGCAGCTGAATCTTTAATAATCTTAATTAGTGTATTTTACCATGAAACTCAAAATAAACTAAAATTTTCACAGCAAGAACAAAAAACTTTGCATGACAGTAGGACATGTCTATAATAAACCGGAAACCGGACTCGAGATACTACGCTCGCAGCTCATGATCTGTACTGGCATCATACTAAGAAAACTGCGCCAAAAGTGTGGCCATTGTTGGTTTAAATATTATGGTTCGATGATCCTGGACTATATGTTGTATATAAGGAATGAACAGATAAATTCATCTTCTTTCGTTTCAGGGGTTTCAGAAAATCCCGCGGTTGGACAAAATTATTCATCGTTTGAAAAGAATGAGTTTTTGGACGGCCTCTGAATTTTTTTCAAGTTATAATGCAATTTGGAGTCGTTTTTGTATGTTCAACAACAGAAATGTAAAGTGTAAATGAAAAGAAATGTAAGTGTACCTACTTTATTTTTCATGCAAGATGTGTATAAGCGATAATTTTCAACATTTACTGAATATCATCGATACCCCCAACGAAAAAAGCCGTAACCAAAATTACAGCTATTTTCAGTTATAGATGTAGGCGTATTCAGCTTGAAAAACTGATGCTGACGATAAAAAAGCCGTATCTCTAGACCAAGTAGTTAGAAGAAATCTACTTGAAAAAAGTTGCATTTCGACTTAAATATTGAAAAAAAAATCAGTATTTCGGCTCTCCTGAAATATAATAGAAAATGAGTTACGTCTTTGTTCGTTGGAAGTGTCGAAATGTCGGAATTATGGGGGAGTTGAAAATGAGGCAGGAATAAAACCTATTTTTTTTTGGCGTGTGTGAGTGAGACCTGTTTCACTACTCTTAAATTACTGCATAGTGTCTAAAGAGGGTAATGATTCCTGCTTTATTGCAATTATTCCGGATTATCTAAAATATCTATGATTTTTGCATCCTCCATAAATAAAGCAGTAGGATTATGTGACGTGGTGAAAAAAACATTTAGGTAGTCAGATACCCACACGAAAAAGTAGAAGATTTCACGACCAAAATGCACTTTTATTTTTCGTTCTTTGAAAATTTTTAGCAAAGTTATGACATATTTAACGTTTAGTAACGCCGGAACTCGCAGCGGCGGGTAAACACGAACCTCAAATTTGATGTCGGCGTTCAATCACGTTTTCTGAGAAAACGGGATCGTTTTGTGAGGAATTAGTTAGGATCAAACCATTTTCTTATAAAATTCGATTTTTTTTAGTCAATTTTTTTGGGGTTCCACCCCCTGATTCTTGGTAAACATTTTTTTTTTCTTATTTGACATGGTTCCAACTACTAGCATGCCAAAGTTGGTAGTGTAACAACCGATCCTCGTCTCAAAAACTGAGTGGACTGAACTATTGTATATATGTAGGTATTTGTAAGTATATATTTAGATTTTAAATTTCATTGAAGACATCTGGTTTCAATATAAAAGTTTTGGCCGAAGTTCACATCTTTGCAATGTTATGATAGACCATATTATTATGAAAACTACTCATTAATACAAGACCACCCACAAAATCAATCTACTATGGAATTCCACATCTCCGTCAACATGTAAATGAACAACTTGCCTGGAAAATCATCAATTCCCATTTGATGATGCTCAAAAATGTTGGTCAATCAAAAATTGTATTGATGTTATCGAGTAAGTATTCCAGAGATAAAGACATTTCGCGTTTAAACTGCTGGTGTTAAATACTCCTGTTAAAAGTGTCTTACACAGGCAAACAACATACCTTATTGAAATCCACTGAATACGAATATCCAGGCCTAGTCAACAGCCTAACCTCACCGGGTCTCCTAAGTGATACAACATACAAATGTTTCTCCAAAGGGGTCTCCTTCAGGCCCATGAAATAGACTAGCTGCTTCTCGTTGTCAACCCACAAATTTTGTCCCAAAACCTCCCAATCGCCCGCAGTCAATGCTACTTTTGACAAGATCTTGGGCTGCAAGTAAATATAGTCCATCGTTTCGGAGTTTTCAGTCATACCATTCAAATAGGGCATAATCTGGGCAGATATCAAGTACAAATGCCGGAAGCCAGAATCTTCTGAAGCCCAGATAAACTGCACCTCAGTGCTGTTTTCGGAACAGGGAAGGAAATGAAGGAGATCATGTATGTTCACCCATATCGAGGACTCTTGAGAATAGATTACTTGCACTA
Organism: Chrysolina americana; assembly: GCA_958502065.1. NCBI lineage: Eukaryota > Metazoa > Arthropoda > Insecta > Coleoptera > Chrysomelidae > Chrysolina > Chrysolina americana. Next base: position 76,529,546 of record OY293414.1, read on the forward strand.
TGGGAATAGTGAGATGAACGTTACTTGAATCTTCATAGAGCGGAAGAACTTCGGTGAAATTACTTAGAGATAATAATACTAGTTCAAGTCTTTGCTGGCGCCTGTCGAGTAGCTGCACCCAAATGCTGAAATACACAAAGAAATTAAAATGATCATTTAAAAATAAATATGGACACATCATCAACATCGGTTTCAATATAAACAAGCTGACTGTGAAACGGTTCAATGATATTTTGAATATGTTACTTCAAACCACTTGAGTCTCCCAAAATAGGGAGAATTGTCTCTATATAACATTTAACATTTGTATATAGCGTTTTTTAGCAGTCATATATTCTGTTTCGTCAATATGAAAATAGAGAAGACAAAGTTCATCATACTGTGAAATGATTTCGATCCTGATCTTGTACAGGAAATAATTCAACCACGATTCTTATACACAGGTCATATATTTCTTGAAGTATAATGTATTAATAATACATAGAGGAGCCACAATTTTTTAGTATCATGCCTTCCTACACTCGTTACACATTCCTTCATGTAACTGCACCCAATTCCAAAAAAAATTGTGTGAATTACACTCCACCACACTACACCAAAAAGCAGATAAAAATACCTTCTACCATATATATGATTCACACACTCCCACAAAATAATTATTTGCATGTAGATTTCGTTTGGTTTAATTGAAATGGAGAAAAATATTATTTATATATAAACAATTTCTTGATAAACCACGTTCTTAAACGGACTAAAAAACTTAAGAAATTCCTCTTAGCTCCATATAGATTTATTACTTCAGTAGCTATAAAAATACTAGTAAGATTGAAAACGAAAAGGGTGATTTGCATGCAATACAAAATATTAAGGAATATGTATGGAGTAGCTGCAACATGGGAATAATAGATGAATAAAAAGCTTTTCGATTATGAATTTAGAGATCATTTATTCGTCACAAAACATTACACACAGTGCAGAGAAGACTACAAAATGCGTAAGCTTATCGGAGTAGTCGAAAATACAAAATAAAGTGTAATATTTGTATATAAAGTAGTATTAACAAAAACGGTAAAATAGTATGAACTAATATAACAATGAGAAACAAGTCTATTAAACGTTTGTATAACTATAATTTTAAAATATATTCAGCAGCTAAGAAACTCATCTACACGCTATAAATACTATATTTTTTAACAAGGGATGAAAATACTGTTTTTCATTTATTTCATTTTCATCTCTAGAGTGAAAAACTATCACTTTCATGTAGGGTATCCGGTTGAAAAATGATCATTTTCATATAAATGAGTAGAAAATAGTATATTACATAACAAGAGTTGTAAGTAACCCATTACGCACGAAATGAAAAAGGTTATGCACGAAGCCGCACAGCGCAGCGCATTAATTTCATCATTGCGTAATGGGCTTACAACTCGTGTAACATACTATACTTTTTCTATGCCCATTCATTTTCTTCCATTAAATAAAAAACATCGCAATCATTTAAACTTTATTATAATAGTTGTTAATTGAATTGAGAAAATGTTCGGATACAATTATATTTTGTTCAAGAAATTGACAATATAAATGACATGACATTTATTTTCATAGCATGCTACTTAAGAAAAGGTGTCATATTTTTAAAGAAATTGCATAACGTGCTGCCTACATTTAGGGGCATCACTCTTTCAATCCTAAATTTATCTCTCTAATGCTAAAAGTTTTTGTTTTTTAATTGACTAAATTTGAGTAAAATTTAATTAAACCAAGAAGTTTAAGTTTTCTTCTCAAAACGCACGTGTATGTCATGAGATCTCATTACGTGCATGTTATTGTTAAATGTGATGGTATTTTGGGGAATTTTGACAAATAAGCAGACTGGAAAAGTGCCGAAGAATATTTCTCTTATTACTTGTATTATATGCGTGTAACTCGTCATTTTTCCAAAATTCATTTTTATTGTCCTTTATGAAACTATCAGGTCCAGAATGTAGAGACAAGGTAGTGTTAATATTTTAGATTTCCTGAATAATGTTTTACAAGTTTCTGAAGGCTGAATGTTGTTCATAGTTCAAATAATTTTGTTTTGAGGGACAAAATGCTCATATGAGGATCCCCAAAAAATTATGACATATTGTATAGCTGACTGAACCAATCCAACCTAAAGAATCCTCAGTATGTTAACTGATAACGTATCTCTCAAATTTGTGATAATAGTAATTATGCTAAGTTTTGAACACAAAGTAGTGATATGATCTTCCCAAGTGAGTTTTCTTTCTAGCATCAATAACTTTGTTGTTTTGCATTCCACTGATTTTCCATTTTTCAATCAAACATTTATTGAAGAAGTTTTCTTTCACAATCATACTAGCAAACATATCATCATTGTAAACTACAGGTCAAACATAAGAAGTAAATATAATAGTAATGAGTAAATATAAGATTCACAACACAATACATATTTAAACGGACAATTAAAATCAATGACAAAGGAAGAGCTTGTGCGAGCAAGGGAGATCCGAGACCTATAGCTTAAATAAAAGTGGATTCCGAACCACTTTAGCTCAGTGGCAGGCGATGGGGATCGAACCCACTATGCCTGAGACGGAAGCAAAATGTTCTAACACCACGACTTTTGTGAATTTTAGTTTGACCTCGGAGAAATATACATCTGAGAGTTAATATGAGAACTCAGTACTCTCAAAATCTCAATGCATTGGTGGAAAATTTTGGGTCAACTCGTTGAAAGAAAGAGCAACGTCTGAATGTGTTACTCATTTAACAAACTCGAATATATTATCTTTCAGCGGTATTTAATGCAAGGCCGTTATCACTAACTAATTATGTTCAAAAATGAACAATTTGTCTCACAGCTCACAAACTCGCTTGATTCTCTACATAAATATCTTCTGAAACTGTCATCAGTAGGGAACAGTAGGTAACAGGTGTGTATACCTGTTCTGAAATATTTTGAATGCACATAAACATTACCATACGATAACATAAGAGATAGTGGACCAATGTAATTCAGCGATAATTCCATTTGAATTTTTTGGTTACATTCTTCCAAATTGAACATGCTATTTTTTTTATTGCATTTAAAACTGGTACTCCCAGCGTCCTAGCAGAGATTCTGGTGGATGTAGAAGTGCCTAGTTTTACAAATCACCAAAAGGTAATCCAGATTCAAGTACAAATATAAGAAAAAAGTGGTTAGCACTAAGGGAAATCAAGAAGAGTAAAAAAGTATATCAAAGTGTGAAGAAGTACAGAAAATTATGAAAAAGAACGAAAATATATTGAAGAGTAAAATATAAAGATAAACAATAATATCTGAAAATGCACAAAATTACCTTTTTCCGCATATTTTGGGTCTAACCAGTATAGAGTCAGCATCCGAATCGAGATCAAGAAACACGCGAAAGTGTATTATAGAAAGTTTTTTCTACGACTGACATTATATTGCAAAATAATTGCAATTGTGCCATTAATTTAAAAGTTTTATCTTAAGTAACATTTTGACCTTTGTCGTATTGTCAAGTGATGACCTCATAGTGAACTTTTACGTAAATACTGTGTAAATGTATGAACAGTGTTTTTTACGCTTGACACTTGTGCTGAAAAGTGTCAGTTTACACACTATGACAGAGCGTAATAACTTAGTTTAAACACTGTCGTAAATAAATATGTTCGACCCTACCCTAATTTAAAGAAAAATAAAAAATAGGCATATCCGGCAAGGGAGTTCCGGGACATTTAGCTTAAATAAAACTGGATTCCGAACCACTTTAGCTCAGTGGCAGGCGGTGGGGATCGAACCCACTACGCCTGGGAGGGAAGCACGACCACTTCGTTAAGAGGATGGAATTTTGTGAAATTATGATAAGTAGGCAAAATGATAATGAACACATTCTCAATTTGAACTTTCGGTGGTTCTCAGGTTTGTTGGTCGTGGTCTCGACGTAATTATTGCTGACGTTTCGTCTACATCTGCGGTAGACATTTTCAAAGGCGGTGCGGTAACGGACGAAGCGTTCGTTCAAGTATTACCGATTCAGTGTCTTTGCTGATTCCTTCTTTCATTGTGCTCATCCTATAGTGGGCGTGACTTCATTAAGCCTTGATTCCGAAAGCTATTTTTGTTTTGGGTTTTGATTATCATTGCTTGTACCTGGGAAGGGTTTTGTTTTGATATCTCTGATGACCTGCTTGAGAGATTACCGCCATTACCGAAATTAATGCCATGACTTGGGAACATGACTGTAGATCTGCCATGTACAACAGATCTGGCTATTGTTTACCATAGGTGGAATATTTGATTCCTTTATACATTAGGTTTCCTTTCATATTGTAATAATAATTGTCAGTGAATTTTCTGTTAGCTATGCAAGAATTCATACCTTTTTTGTTAAAGTACTAAAATTGTCATGTTGAAATATTTGTATTGAAGCAGAGACTGCTGCAGGCAGCAACATTGTCAATTCTGCCCTCTCTCTATGATCCATTCAAAAATATTCGGATCTGTATGAAAAAACTTAGAAAATCTGTTTTATAATGAACTGAGCATAAATCACGTACCAAGCCATGAATACACCTTCATAGACAATTTAAATATACCATGTCCCAAGTTGCTACAGCTCTCATTATATTTATAAAAATCAAATTGAAGCCATATTGAATACACCCTGGAAGGATATGGGCAACTAAACTAGGTCTCAAAGGATGTGACATGTTTTGTGAACAAAGCATGCCTTTTTTAAAATAGCCCGTGCATATTTGTATTTTATGCTAGTCTTAGCTAAAGATGTTGACTTCCCTCTTTCTTCTAAACGGCCAATCAAACATTTTTTCCAATAACTATAAATATAACTTTTCAGAAGTTATCAAAGTCATCCAATAGAAAAAAAAACAATAACCTCATGAAAGGACTGAAAGTAATCATGGAAATAAAGGTTGCTACTCACTATTCTCCATTCGGTATCCACCCAACTCTTACAATATACTCCATCCACGGAAAAAGCAGTGACACTGAGAATTGCAATTCTAACATACATACATCAGTAATTTGCAAATGCTCATTAACTTTGAATTCCATCATTTTAAGATACGATTTGGAGTTGGCACAGCCTGCTCTAGGAAAACGGAATTCCTCAACTTCGCCAGAATCAGACTGAGAAGAAGGGAAGCAAAAGACTTTCACATCTCCTTCATCCACTTCTTCATACAGTATTCTGTAGATGCCACCTGAATAAACAAACACCATGAGCAATGAAGAAACAATGACCTTCAAGTTACTTAAATGCTATGATACTCACCAATACATTTTGGTTGCCACCAGTAGCCCTGATATCTAGAAAACTCTTCTTGCATCACATATGAAGGTACTCCTGCACATAACGGATCATCTGCAAGATTTCTACCTCCTTTGTGTGCATATGTCAGCCTTAAATTTGACCCAGAAACTGTATGTGTTACCCATATATCATGATTACATATATATGCCACTAAATCAGGGTTTGTAGGACAGATTTGTGAATTAATTTTGGCTCCAGATGCAGTCATTCTGAGTTTTGTTGGAAAAAGTTGTCCGTTCTGAAATAATAACTTTTATTCTGTTGCTCCATAACCCATAAAAAGTTTTTTACCGAAAACCCACTATCTATACATTGAAACAAGCTACTTGCAGCCGGAAACACAACTTTTCCTGATTCACTATGAATTTCATAAGAATTAATACCCCAAGTAGTCATTCGTTTTCGTTCCCACAGCAATTGTTCCTCTCTGGAAAATTTGTTTGAAGAGGAAATACTGGGAAAATTTGATTCTATCACACATTGCCATTGTAATCTCAAACTAGTCGGTTGATTAGTGTTGGGTACATCAGCAAATAACAGAGTAGTTTCCCAGCCATTTTGAGGGGTGCTCAAGAAATAGATTCTAGTTCTGCCATCCTGTAGAGTCCTGAACGTTATGGAAGTTGGTACCATAGTTGATAAACTTGAAAGTTGCCTCCTTAGATCACTTACTACTCCTTTCAGTTCAGACCAAGAATATTTTCTGTCAGTTTTTTCTTTGTCCATGTTTATTTCGGTTTATTCGTAAGAAAGTATCACATCTGTTATTTGTGTTGGTCAAGTTATAAAAATAGAACTGAGGTTGTGACAGTAAACATTATCATTTTCTTCCCATTTTAATAATCTTTTGAACGGAAAACGTAATTTCAGTAATTATCTAAAAATTTTCACAGAATTTTTTATAGTTTCATACAAAGTTTTATCTTTTTCATCCAAATATGAAATTAACCACACTTATTCCTAGATTTCTTTCATTCTCCATATTTTTGGCATTTTTAACGTTGCCACATCTTTCATAAACAAAACAATCATACTCACAGAAGACATATATGTATTCTGTTCTGTGATCAACTTCTTCGCTTCATAAACTTTCTAACGCAAGAATTCCCATCGACCAGACTTCTCACAGGCAACCCATTTAGACCAATTCTGCACTGGGGGCGCTTGTCGCTCTTTAATTGCCACAGAGTGTAACTCGGAATAACCCTGAGTAGATCCTGAAGTGACCTGATAAACCACAAAAATTCACGTTCCAATTAAACCCCATTTATAAATTCATGTAAAGTTGTTGTACTGAGTGCTACTCGTGGCTATCATCGATAGAATCTTTCTATTACGAGGACCACATTTAGAAGGGCCATCGTTTTTTCAAATATTTTTCAAATCTGTCGAAATTTAATTAAATTCAGAGTTTAAATTCCTATTTCAATAAAATCCTCAGTTTAACGCAGGAAAATTATAAAATCCAGAATTTAAAATCGGAATTTTATTAAAATCCAACTTTAAATTTAGAATTTACTCAAAGGCCGATTCAGATACATGCGTGCCCATGCAGGGTTTTTCATGCACGAGCAATTTAAACGCCTTTTACTCACGTTTCTATCACAAGAACATATTTTATTTGGTTCTGTAATGATTTTGTCCATGTTGGAGTAATGCTATTTGAGTTTTTCAAATAATCCCCATGTATTTTTTATTGCCTTTATTACAATAGCATGCGATTTATTTGTCCCATTCCGATACCGGTTTGAGAACTGTCATTTATCTGTCATTCATGAAATTTTTATCATTGTTTTTGTGTCATATGTCAAATTATTCTACCAAACCGGTACCGGAATGAGTTAAATAAAACGCAGCTAATAACTGTCCATTCATGAGATACAGTAGAAAATACATCGGGATTATTTGAAAAACTCAAATAGCATTACTCCAAAATTGGCAGAATAATCACAGAACCAAATAAAATATGTTCTTGTGATAGAAACGTGAGTAAAAGGCGTTTAAATTGCTCGTGCTTCAAAAACCCTGCATCGGCACGCATGTATCCGAATCGGCCTTAGGTGCCGACTCTAAAATCTCGTTCATACCCTTGCGAACTTCGGAATTTTTTTGCGAATAAAATGGCTGCCGACATGGTTCTGCATCAACGATTGGTCCGGCATGACTAGGAGTCATTTTATTCGTAGAAAAATTGCGAAATTTGCGAGGGTATGAACAAGCCTTTCACGTGGAATTTAATAAAACTCATGCCGAGTTGTACAAAACGAGTTCACCAACAGTTGGAGAGAGGAACTGGAAATTTCATTGGCTAATCCCCGGCAACTGAACTCGGTTAACTGAAACTACTAGTGAACTTGTATTATACAATCTGTCATCAGACTTTGAACTCTGAATTTTATTATTTTCTGACGGTAAACTCAGAATTCATTCAAATTCCGACTTCAAAGTCGGAAATTAGTACGAAACCGAAGGATCAAATACAGAAATAATTATAAATTAATTTTAAAAAATGTAAAAATTCGAACGAGTTCGAATATATTGTGCCAGAGAAGTATCAACAATGTGAAAGGATACGGGGTACCCTTCTCTCTAAGCGTTTCCACCAAGTGGAAAATAAAAGGCAAACATCTGTCAGAAATCAACTACTTCCCTGGCTAATACCACAACGGACATTGAACTACATCTGACAGATATTTGTGCAACGTTCTTCCAAGAAGATCCGCTTGTCTTGTAATTAAACAGAAGATTATCCTTCATTTGGCTGGGAATGACCACTTGCAGCGACATGCATGTTTCTAGATTTATTGCCTATGTGACAGGGTAGGTCGGACAACATTAAATGATTGTAAAGCCCATGACTGACGGTCAAATAGTTTGGTCAGACTGCCTTGAAGTGACTTAATTTCCAGTGGTTTGTTTCAAGTTTTGTGAAATAAACTAAATTACGGCACTTCCAAGCAATTTGATCAAACTATTTGATTTGATCGTGAGCCACGGGTTTAAGGCCCGTGTCTAACGGTCAAATAGTTTGGTCAAACTGCCTTCAAGTGACGTCATTTCTAGTGGTTTGCTTCAAGTTTTGTGAAATAAACCGATTGAAATTACGTCACTTCGGAGCAGTTTGACCAAACTGTTTGACGTGAGCCACGGGTTTTACTGTTCACATAATAATCGAGAGCGCTATGATGCCGCTACCGGGATAATATCCACAATACACAAGCTTTAAAGAAAAAAGAAAGGTTATGTCAGTGGAAAAAATCAACATTGAATATTGTAAAGAATGAATTTTCCATGTGTTCTTGCAGTTGTCAAGATTTGAGTCTTTAAGACAAATTTTGAAAGGACTGTTAAAAATACATACCCAATTTGAATAAAAGCTCAATTACGAATGGAAGGAATAATGGAACACAAAAATATTCTTGATCAGTTTGATGATATAGAAGATTTGAATTTTAGCAAAAAATGTTCAACCATTACTGAAGGTGTTTTGGAAATAATTTGATAATTAGGAAGGAATTCATTACTTTAACTTCTAGAAATCAAGAATGGTCGCCTAACTATTTTGAAATTGATAGAACTGTTAGAAAATTTATTAACCAACCAGTCTCCTTCTAAAAGAGAGTTAGGAATCACTATATTCACTGAAGTTTTGAACAAATTGCCCTCGGAATTTTTAACATCTCAGCAGCTTCAAGTGATTGCTGTCTTTTATGCTGAGAGATTCAAAGATCATCATCAGGTAAGCAGTGTAGAAATGTAATCGAATAACAATCTAAGCCTCTTTTCTCTGTATTTTTCAATTTTGACATTTCTTTTAGGTGCTGCCTAGTACATTAAAAGGAATTTTAACAATAATAGAATTTGAAAATTTTCCAGGAGAAAGTATTCCTGCTTTGTTGAATTCTCTCTTCCGGAATGTTGCCTGCCAACAACAACAGCAAGCTGATAGATATACAATTTACTGTATATTTCAAGTTTTGTTAAGAAGATTCTCATCAGGTGAGTTGAATTAGTTTGTGCAGGATAGTAGTACTCAAATAAGAATGAAAAAAATATGAAACACTTTCATTTATTTTTACAGGGTTCAAAAGTAATTGGGGAGATTATGCAGAAAAATATTTTCTTGACTACTGAAATCAAAATAATTTTTTGAATTTTCAATACCTACTCAATTTTGATACTTGCAGCACTGATAATTTTTTAAAATTTAATTTTTAGAGGTAGTCTCGATGAAACTAGAATTTGTTTATGGAGTATTGACAGCTATAGATGGAGAAAGAGATCCTAGAAACCTTCTATTCTTATTCAAGTGGTTAAAGGAATTTCTGGGCATGGTTACACTTGGACATTTGACTGAAGATATGTTCGATGCTCTAGCTTGCTATTTTCCCGTTGATTTTAGGGCTCCTCCAAGTGAAAAAGTATGTAATTTTAGTCCGAATATATGTAAATTATAGAAGTCTTTCTACATCAGATTCTGAGACCATCATCATTTTGATGTTTCTATATAATTTAGTAGTGTGATTTGCCATTTGCAAATTGTACCATATCAAATAAATTATTATCAATCCAGTAGTATCTTCTTGCACTGAATCTTATCTCTAAAACGAAATATCTTGAACTGTGTTCCTTAATTTTCACTTTATCATAAGTTTTTTGTAATTTTTCAACAAATACTCCTTTACTGTGAAACTTTGTTTTTCAGAGTGTTACTAGAGAAGCTCTAGCAGAAGCATTATCCCCCTGTTTATGTGCCATTCCAGATTTCGGAGAACATTGTATTCCATTAGCATTAGAAAAGTTGGATTCTTCTCTAGAAATTGCCAAAATTGATTCTTTGCAATTGTTGGTAAGTAAAGGACAATTGCTTTGATATCAATGAAAATTTCATAATAAATAATAGTATTTGAACAGGAATATTGATTAAATGAGTTGATAAATGATTACATGGATTATGAGACCTGTATATAATCATATGATTTGTCAATATACATAAATAATCTTGCAAGTGTTGCAAGAAATGGGTCTAAAATCATTGCAAACAAGAAGAAATCACGTAGATCTATGCTATGTATTCAATCTGCTAAATGGACTGATGACATGTCCTGAATTACTTGAATCTGTCAATATTCATATGCAAAACAGAAATCTCAGACACAGCAACTTCTTTTATATACCATTCCATCTTACAAATTATGGCAAGCATTCACCCTTGGAAAGAACCCTAAAGTTATTGATTGACAAATACATTAGTATTTTTGGAGTCTCCTTTGATAATTTTAAAAGGTCATCGAATAATATAAGTTGGTGATAGTTCATGTAATGTCGTATCCCGTTTCGAAATCTTATTTTGGCTAATTCAGTTTGTATTACTTGCTCCACATAGTTGTTTACTGTTATTCTGTATATCGTTTAGTATTAAGCAATATCTTTTTATCGATTTTAGTTTGTATCAATGTAATTTTACCTTATCATCCCATATGAATAAATAAATAAATAAGTAAATAAATAAATATATACTAAAACAAAAATATCTCATACAAAATAAATGAAGAATTATTTTATCAATAAAACCAAATCATCATTCTGACACTTCATCTAAATTCCACATGATTCATCAATATTTTCAATGTTCTCACGTATCCATGTTTTACGAAGGCGTAGAAGGGCCACTGTTATTCAAATTTTTATTTTCGTAACTCAGAATCAGCTAATTCCTAGATACTAAGTCAGAATTCCGACTTCTCTCAGAATTACTCGCATATTGCTTAATTTGTTCAAAATGAATGCTCGAACTGTAGTCCATTTGTCTCTTGACAATACGATAACCTATGAATATCGCCCTAAACACTATTCAGCAAAGGATCTTGAGAAATTTCCGACATTACTCGCTTTATCCGAATCTTCAAATCTTCTTAATTATTAGGTCTGTCGACATACACCATATTTTTGACATGAACCCATAAAAAAAAATTAGTGGTGTGTGATCTGGACTTTGTGCTGGCCACTCGATTGTACCACGTCGTCTTATCCATCTGTTCCGAAACGTATAATTTAGATAATTTCTTACTTGCCGCTTTGTTGGAACCATATCGTATTGTGTACATTATCGTTTTCTCCGGGTTGAAGACGTACTAATGATGTTATAACATCATTCCTCAGAAGATTCAAGTAACGGTCTCCAGTCAGTTTACCATCGATGAAAAAATGGTCCTATCAACTTGTAACATTTATTTTTTGGGGATATTGTGTCCGAGCCGTTTGGGTCCAACATGGATTTTCGAATAACCAATATCTAAAATTCTGACGATTGACTGTTCCATTCAAGCAAAAAGTAGCCTAATCCGAAAAAAGAATATTATTAATGAACTGATTGTCATTCGATGTCCTTTCCCCATCATAATCTCACAAAACTGTAGCCTTCTGTTTGGGTCATCTTCGTTCAATTCATCAAGAAGTTTAACTTTATAAGGTTTAAGTTTAGCTTCTTTTAGTATTCGTATACCTGACGACTGGCTGACTTGATTGTCCAGAGCTAATTGAGTTGATGAACTATTTGGTTCATTGAGTACTTTGTTAATATTCGTTGCCTATTTAGGACGTCCACCTCTGGGAACGTTTCTGACTGTTCCAGTAGTTTCAAATTTTCTAACAATTTTTGAAACGTTACTTCTAGAAATATTTTCATCGGGATGGACGTTATTGAAATAATTTCAATTCGCTTTTTTTCAGATAAAGGCATTCTCAGAATTTCAATCAAACTCTGTCGAACGATTCACTGCTTTTTATACCCCATAAGTCTAATGACTCGCAAAGTTCTAATTACCGTGATCTAGACAAGCATATTATGGGTTAGGTATTAAAATGTTTTGGATAATGCCCAAATTAGGTTTACCCATAACAATGGATCCCAGGTATTTGTCACCCTATTACAATGAAGGGTAAATCTGATAATAAATCAAAAGAACAAGGATATTAAGGGATAGTTATTAAAATATTTTGGATATTGCACAAATTAGATTTACCCATAACAATGGATCCCAGGTATTTGTCACCCTATTACAGTGAAGGGGAAATCTGATAATAAATCAAAAAAACAAGCATAGTAAGCATTAGGTATTAAAATGTTTTGGATGATGCACAAAGTAAGTTTATCCATAGCAATGGAGATTTTCTTTTAACAAATTAAGTAATAGGTGAGTGAATGACAGAGGTGGACAATTAAATACAAAACACACTGTCATATCGAGATAGTTAAATAAATATTGGTACTGCTGAAATGGGGAAAAAATATGCTTTCTATTGATACAAAACATGACATATGGTTCTATTTAACAAAAATGCCGATGACGTCACTTCTCCACCAATGGCACATCTAAAAAATATTTGAAATCCTAGAAAAGTGCAGAGCAAAATACCCTTCAACTTTCATGCGAACTTTTTTCGATTATCCTCATATTACTGAGAAAAATGAGCGGGTCCATACTTTTGACCAACTCTGTATATCAAAAAAAGTAATATATCTATGTTGAATTTTTCACCAATATGCAGTTGTTGTTAGGAACAAGCCACTATGTTCAATAAACAGCTTTGCAAAAAATTATAGTACTCTTCTTCCAGCTTTCCATTCTAGAGCTAAAGTATCACCATAAAATAAACAGGACAGGGGCAAATGAACAATAATGATGAAGTTGGCCAAAATTCTGAAATGGGGATCCAATAACCCCTATATTTTGAGGAAAAATAAATCGTTGAATTCGTTTATAAACTTCTGAGATTATTTTAATTTTGACTTATTTCCAGAGAAGAGGCTGCCATATTTTTGAACATTCTGTATATCTTGACAAAGGACGGGAGATTTGTTCACAATTACAAAAGGAAATATTTAGCCCTAATAATACTTCTGAAATGAAATCCGAATGCCTCCATACACTTTCTGATATAATCAACAAAGTCTCCCAACTAGAAGATGAACAGTATAAAGATATCTTGAAAAATATTATAGACAGTGTGAAGGGAAACTTACTTCCGGAATCCAAGCATTTTGATACTTCGACAAAAATTTTGCTTTCTGTTGCACTTGGTTCAAAAAAATCCTCAAGTTATGTTGCTGAAGAAGTTATACCACTACTGATGAACATCCATCTCATGGCAGCAAAACCTGATCAGAAATGTCTAGTACTGGCAGCCCTAGTAGACTTGACTAAGTGTTATTTGAAATACCACAAAAATTTCGAAAACAATCCTGAACTGTCTAAGATTCCTTTGTTGTGTTTAGAAGTACTTACTGATGACTATAACTGTAGAAAGGTGGGTTATGACAGCCTATCAACTTTAGCCCAGTGTCTTTCATCTGAAGTGAGATTGAGAGTTTATGACGAACTACGAATGTCTATTCTCACTGTTGGTGAATCCGAATTAAGAGAGTCGGTACTAGAGTGCCTGAAGACTTTAGCAAAATGTTATGGTGATGAACTCAAAGAAAAAGTGTTTGCCCATAACAGTTTGGATTCTATGGTTGTTGATAGGATTTTGAATGCTCAATGTGTTCTGGTACATTTGGATGGATATCAAGAGTATGTTGTTGACAATTTCTTACACTGTATTACCAATAGTGAATTTGCTACAGTTGCCTTGAAAAATATGATTACCCTATTGGACCAAAAACGTTTTAGTACTAATAGTATATCAGTAGTCCTAATACAAAAGGAGTTAGTGGATATTTTGATTAAATTGTCCTTTTCTCCAAATGTCACTCATACGTTGCTGATTGATATATCCAAAATACTGAAACTATTGATAGGCCCTCAGAGTACTGAAATTCAAGTCAGAATCCTTGAGAAGTATTTGGAATTAATATATGAGCAAACCTTGGATTCAGAAGTAAATATTATAATTTTGGATGGCGTTGTGTCAACATTGAGAAGAGATGTTCAAATAGACTACAAATTTTTAGATGTGTCTTTCGATATTGCTACCGGATGCATAACAGAGTTCAAAGAAACTGCCATGCAGCTTCTGGCTAATCTAATCAACAAACGTAGTGCAGGTAAATATGATAGATTCAAATACACATTTGGAGTACCTAAGTAGTTGAAGGTGCTTTTTGAATTAATGCATTTTTTGTAACCTTATGTATGATAATATATCTTTCAAAATTTCAAATATTTGCAGTTTCTTATATCGATATTATTATTTTCCTAGACCCCTTATCATCAGTACATTATTAGAAGAGTATCAGAATACCCAGCGTGCTGTGATAATTCGGACCCCAATGAAATAACAGCCTAGTACAAGTTCTTTGTACATATTCATCAAACTTCAGAGTATTGTCAATGTATAATCCCAACAATTTGGTACACATCTTATTTTTATTACATGATTCTGAAGGGCAAGCTTTTCAGAAGCAACTCTGAATAAAACTAATTTAGTTTTTTTCACTTCAAAAAAAAGAATTGGAATTGTACCAAGATATGACTGTCTCTAAATCAGCTTCAATTATGTTTTAAACATTCTAGAAATATAATTTCTGTGCCGAAGTGAGGCTGTATTGTCTGCGAACATGGTCAAGTTTTCTTTCATGTGTCAATAAAAGGTCATCCACATAAAGAAGGAACAAAATGGGACCAAGCACCGATCCCTGTAAAAATCTACAGATTATATACGAAAGACTAGAATTCTCATTTGGTAACCTTACCATTTAACTTCTGTCCGAAATATATGATTGGAACCACTCCAACGTTGTTCCTTTGAAACCATAAGAGAATAATTTTTCCGACAGCAATTTGGGATCAATGCAATGAAGAGGCCTAAGAAATGTCACAGTATACTATTTCAGCTGCTTCACTATTGCCATCTTTGACTTCATGGCATAATTTGTACTCTTGGATCAAACCTTGAACTATTCAGCAATATTCAAGGTACTCCAAAAGGTTATTTTGTATGCTTTAGTTGTAAGTTTTTTTGCTATTGTACAATAATACGTATTCATACTATTGGGTTGATGTGCCTCTCAAATTATTACAAATGGGTGTATTTGGCGCCTTTGAAAATCTTGCTCTAATACCGTACAAAATATTTTTTTATGCACTAGCGGGCGGTAAAGTATACTTTACCGCCCGGTTCGCCGGGCGTAAAGTGGCACTTTACCGCCCGTGGGCGCATCATGGCCCGTGGGCGGTAAAGTAGACAATATACTAAAATTGTCCATATATACCTACGCACATCATTTCACGGAAGACCTACCACGAAACAATGAATTCAGTTCAATAAAGAAATACTCATTTAACAACTTTTATTCATAATCTACATTTTTGCTCCATAACCCTGAAAATTAGAATTTTATATTAACTATGCAATTGTTACAATTTTGAATATTGAGGGTGGGATATTCACTTTTCTCTGGAAAATAATTATTCCCTTTTGAAACATCCTCACCACTCATTTTAGATGTGGATGGTAGGTCCAAATAATTATTATTTGGTATCGATCCATCACCATCGCCGGCAATTTTTTTGGTAATATTCAATTTATTTGAAATCGATTGTTCAATGTAGCTCTCTGCTACTGTAGTTGATTTCCAACCAGCGTTTCTTTTGAAATTGGTGATACTTTCCCCAGCATCAGCCAATAAAGTGGCTGAAGAACGCCTGAAACAATGACCCGTATATTCTTCTGGGCCTGGTGCTTCAAAAATGCTGCAATTTTTCTTGGAATTTGACCAAGGATATTCTTCCCAACAACTTGTTTTGTACATTTGTTCTTATAGAATATAAAAAAACGCTCATGTTCAGTATTTGCGGGACGTAGACTAGCATATCTTCTATAAATATCCAAATAATTAACGGACTGGTTTTCAGTACTGCAGATGGTAAATGTTCGTTGAATTTTAGTTTTTGACTCTCGAATTGTAATCAATAAAGCATAAGTTAGGTCTTGAATGTCATCAAGCTTGAGATTTGTTAATTCTTCTCTACGGCAAGCACCATGTACCCCAAATATTAATGCAACCTATAAAAGAATCAATAAGTTTTTTAATTACTTAATAAATATAGGTAGGTATAACATATACATTCATCATCAGATATACATTATCTGGAGCTTCTTTTAGAAAAAGGTCGATTTCATCCCTATTCAATATTTTGGATTTCTTCGGCATCATTCTTCCGTTTCAAAAATGCTATCAATTTTGGAAATTTGTTTATGTTTATATTATTATACAAATTCAAAGTAGACTTTAACATCGAATACTTGGACTTCTCAAAAAAATATCCCAGTAATATATCTTCTGTAATCACCTTCACATTATTTTCATTGTGCCATTTTATGAACTCATACGACTTTGTTGGTAGCAGTTCGAGTTTGGCACTCTCAGCCGATTCCAAAATTTCCATTGGTATGTTATATTATGTTCTTCATCTGATGATTCCATAATTTTCGTGTTGAGTTCACTCACGCACTTTTTCAGATAAACATGAAGATGACCGTTTACCTTGTTTATTGAATTTGTTGCCAGACAACAACCAGCTTGCTTAACAACGTCATAATTAGGTGGGTATATACTGGGTGTTCTGTGTACAATTTGAATAAATGAATCTATTTCAGTATACAGAGATGATTATTGACACGATTATTGCGATATAAATATATATTCAGTGTCCGCCAGAATCTTGGAACCATAAGGAAAACTTTTTTATTAATAGTTTCTCAGAAAATGTCATTCTTCATAAAAGTTAGTTTCCCATGCTGTTCCAAGATTTTGGTGGACACTGTATAAACCGATAGTGCATAAAATTTTGTATGTATCACGTGCGTAAAATGCGTTTATGGCCTTCGGCGTGTAATGGCCCTCGGCTAACGCCTTCGGGCCATTATCCACGCCGCAGGCCATAAACGCCTACTTTACGCCCTTGATACATAAATAACTAATATGATGCATGCTCTGAAATCCTTGAAGTGAAACTATAATTCCTTGTATATTGAAAAAATTGCATTCATTATACAAAATAATAAAATTATTGTAGTTTCTATACAAAGATAATAGTCAATGTGTCTGCAGATAATTACCTTGAACGTTGTAATTCACAATGCATCTGTTTTTAAATTTGTGATATACCACTTTTACCTACTTAGAACTTCAATTTGTATAATTTCTGCTTGGACGTATGATGAAGATTTTGATTGATATGTCTTTTGCCTCATAACTATTGGAACTATATTTCTAGGTGAGATTTTGGATACTTATCTAGTTGGTATCAAAGACAAATGCTTCAGTTTATTGAAAACCTCACACTGCGATTCCATCCTTACTCTATCTTGGATAACTAAAGCTCTTCTAATGAGAAACCATCCACAGAGTATTCCGTGGCTTGACTATGTAAGTTATTTCAACATGGTGTCGAATTTATTTTGTTTCAAACTTATTCGATATTTGATTTTCTGCAGATAAACTTAATAATGAAGGCCAATTGGCTATAAAAAGTGTTGAGTGCGGTATTTGTATATTTAAATTGAGAAAACGTTTTTCGATTTTTCAGTTACTGGGGATGATTGAAGAGTACAATGAAGTAGCAGATGGGTTAAAAATCATCATGAATGATAGTTATGAATCAATGAGTTTATCTTGTCATTGTAATAAAATGTGAGTACTTGATGGATATTTATTAAAAAACGATATATTCAGTAAAGGTACTCACTATCTGTGAATTAATCACATTATATTAGAAATATCAAAAAATGGAATAGAAAAGTTTTAATTATGATATTGACATCTTTTTTATAATTAAATTTTTCAGGTTGTTATGTAGGCAGAAAGCTTTCGTCCATATTTCAAACACAATATCCATGAACTTTTCCACAAATAAAATTGTCCATTCGAAAGCTATAGGATATTTAATTGAATTCACTCCAATGCAAGCAGTTCTTCTTCAGTTTAAAAAAGTAATACAAGTTAGATTAGCCTGTGATATGGACGTGCAGTTGTTTTTGTTTTAGATATTCAATCTTATAATACTTTGTTTAGAGAAGAACGAAGAACCGGAAGTGTTGTGTATTCTTCTGCGGACAGTCAAAAGTGTTCTTGCAGAACAAAGTGCCTTGATAGAAGACCATCTAGAAGACTTTCTAACTAGAATATTGAAACTGACCATATTCGAACGAAGCTTGGTAAGATATTCCATGTTTGTTGAAAATTATTCAATAATGTTTTGATATTTCCATATATCTGGCATGAAGCAACTACTTAAAATTAATATTACATATAACAGCATTTAAACAAGTATTTTTCTCACTTCATCTGTAAGATTTTTGAATGAACTAACAGTTTTTGCAAAATGATAAAATAACCCTAATAATCTCACCCTGAAATCTGAACACGTCATCAAGGGACACCTTGTATTTTTACAGGAAAATAATCTACTACCTAGTCCATTTATATGTTTCCATCAAGTCATCCCTCATTTCTCATTCTTTGTGTGGTCAAAGACTTGTCTTACCCTTTAACGTGCGATTCTTAGCACTATCTCTGGCAATCAGAAAAATAAACTGGAATAGCTGGGCATCGAACTCACGACCGGCAAGCCAGAATGATTGAAAAGCATTGATTCTAACCACTCGGCTACCTGAACTTCCATATATTTAAAATGTTATCGGCTCCTAACACTTTCCATTTTGTGTTCAATATAAGTTTTGTGAAGCTTTGCTGTAATTTTTTCAGGAATGATCCTTGAAAGCAGTGTTGACAAGATACATTTATTGACTTTGTTGAATTTGACTACTGTCGAAGTCAGTTCGAGAATACAGCTTGAGCTTTTTATGGCAATGCATTTCGGTTGGGATATTCAACGTTCTGACGCTTGCATCATTTCGGTGTAATCCACACGAAATGAAGATTAGGTTTATTGGGGTCGTACTTCTGTTCTGTTGAGCGGTTGTGGCTATCGCGTGACAGCCGTAGCTCTTACGTTTGGCAACACCGCCCGGTCTCTTTAAGATCTCGTGTTGAATTCGACTACAGAATAATGTTTTATAGATATGTTACAGAATTTATTTAGAGTTTATTTTATACTCCACAATCATAACAAACTATATCATAGGTAGTATTAATAATAATAGAAGTTTTGAAATTGAAATGTGCATATGCATTGTATTATGTTTTTTTACAGAAAGTCAGGATTGAAGCAGTGCAGTGTCTAGTGCAATTCACTTCATTGTTTCCAGTATATAAACTTCTACCATTTAAAAATTTGGTCCTGCAACAGCTAGGTTTATGTGTTGATGACAAGAAACGGCTAGTGAGGAAAGAAGCTATGGAAGCAAGATCTTTATGGTTTTTATTAGATGCACCTGAATAATATGTTGTTGATTCTTTTATTTATAAACTATATTTGTTTTTTATAAATATATTATTTGCGGTTGTGAATGTTTTCGTTATTTCAATTCAATACCAAATAGAACTGGTTGAATATGTTGTAGTCGGACAGTTTATTCTTTATCAAGTGTACAGTGTTCATTCATATAAATGGCGAGTACAAACTGATACGATTATATAGAGTTTGAAAAAAAAACACTTTCATTGAAACATTGAGAATAACATATCGCACATCAATGTAAAGTGAGGTGCAGATTACAGTTGAAAGTAGTGAAATAGAATTGATACAAAAGATGTGAGTGAAAATGTGAAGGTATCCTCGTAGATCATGACAAAAGTGGCGATACACTTACGCCGCAATCTGTCATGAAGTGACCGCTCCTGCTACACCGAAATATTTTCTTCTGAATTGTTAGTGCTTTATTTCTGGATTCCAGATCTTCTGATATAATACTCAACAAATACTTCATACTGTCGCTTATTTGTGACTCTTGAAGAGGTTGTCGGCCTTGAAAAAGACGGACTAAGGCCATAAATTTGTCTGAGGACTCTGGATTGACAAGCTGGGTCTATTACTTCTCGTTTGCCTCAAACTTCTGCTGACTTTAACCTGATGAATGTACTTACATTTTCAGTTGTTCATGATGAGAGTTTTCTTGATATTAGTTGCCATATTGTGTGTGTCTAGGGCAGCAATCAGATCTCAATACTAGCGCTGCTTGATCAATATTCAATTATGAATGTTGAATTTTGTTCAGAAAAATATTTCTGTAATCTTGATATTGGAAAAGACACAATTATTGAACATAATAGGGTACATATATACACCAAAAAAACTAACAAGGACGTGAAAAGAAAATGACACCGCAATGCTGAAGTTTAAGCAAAATCACCGACGAAACTACCTATTGTGTATTAATTACCTACATGCGTGCGTGGTTCACCCTATTACCACACTCAATTTTGTTTGAGAGGTGTTATTTTCCCGCACGTTAAAATTACTTCAAATTAATTTTTCCCGCACGCGAAAGTTTGTTCAAGAGCGCTATATAAGATATGTTTTAATGCGCTTGTAGAAAAAATCTTGATCCTAACTCGACTGCTTACCCGAACTCCGCTTTGCATCGTTCGGGTTGTGGCAGTATCGCATGCGGGAAAGGTACTCTTTCCAAATATTTTATTATGTTAGCGTGAAAGCAATCGGCGATCTAGGTGTCGACCGCTGAAATTTCAGCTATCATTTATCGATAGACAACCACGTTTTGTTGGGAAGCAAGTGTAATGCGAGTTGCCTGCAAAAAAATCACGACGTTTGATGCTTGCTTGCAAAGCACATAGACTACCCGGAGTTTTCGGGTTCTCTTATAGCTGGAAAGTACAAAAAATATCAATAGCTACAACCATAATCGATATCAAACAACTACAAAATATTTAAAGTCCCTTCCTCGAGATCATAAACCATACAGTGGCACCTACATGGACCAAACCCTTGAAGGTCACTCGGAAGTCACTGATGACGTCTGAGTGGTGGGGGAAGATCCAGAACCGGCTCAAATCTCCTACTAAGGTAATAAATAAACTAATCGAGGAAGAATTTTATTGGTAGGAATTTCATCTGTATAACTGATATTTCTTTTGTTTTCAATTATTTTCCTACTTATGTCAATCACACAAGAATCAGATTTTGAAGACGTTTTATCGCACTGCGATAACATTTTCAATATAGTGTCTTCTACAGTAAGGAACATTGTACAAGTTGTTTTCTGACAGATATTTGCCATAATAGCCTACGCTGAACTTGGACGGGAGTAAAAAGAGTGCCTGCTCGGTCGTTAACGAATGTATATCGATTAAAAGAAATGGTACCTGAACAACACATTCCTAACTTGTTTGCTAGCTTTATTACGAATGAAATTTGTCTAAATTCGATAAGGCATTGGAGAATGATTCCCGAGTTCTACTGCTTTTATAGGGTCACCTCAATTAATAAAGAAGTGGAAAAAATCGTGGTTATATGATAACATCTACGAAGTTGATAACAAAAGTCAACTAGATGGGCGAGTAAAAGGTTATCGTTTTTCAACAATAAAGGTTAAAAAGTTTCCAGAACTGCCTCTATTCAGATTTTGGACTTGTAGCGCCATCTATTACTATTTTTTCAATCATCAGTTCTTGCACGTATGACTAGATGGCAAAACTGTGCGTTATATTGAAAATGGATTTTAGGTTTAGATATGGTTTTTAATTCTCAAGGTTTATTCTAAATAAAATATAAAAACGCAGAGTGTTGCACTGGAATCACGAAGATGATGATGGTTTGCATTTTTGAGTAGTTTCAGGCCAAAATGCACTCGGTAATGTATAAAGAATTAGAAACACTAGAGGACGATATAGTCTGATTTATCCAGAGAGCCATCACTGTGCAAAAACTAGAATGTATTTTATTGTATTATATAGTACCTATCCAAGGTACATTGTAACGATCTTATTTTTCTTCCAATAACCTCCCATTGACTATTTCAGAGTCGTTATTGTCCTCCAATGTTAGCAAGTACGTTAAATTGAAGTCGAATCAAATATATCAACTTGAACTGTTTTGTCAAAGCAATAGTAATTTACGTCCAGAAAAAACAGTTTTGGGACATGTGGCGTACCCACTTCCTTCCCACTGCGTTCTCTTTCGGATTTTTCCGGCCTAGTCCCAGAATTACGTATGGTTGCCGAAAAAAGTACTTCTTCAAAGAGCAGCTACAATGAGGACGTTACGTCATCAGTCTTTGTTTTTTTTTGTGTTTTCACTTCAGAACATCAACGTTTCAATATTTAGAAGCCTCCGTTGCATATCAAGAACCTAAAAAAATTGTTCCAATTATACAGCGCTCATCGTAAAGTTGAACTCGTATTGAAAAAAATTCAATTTGTTTCTAACTTTTTGTTAGACACTGTGAATTTCACGTACACCATTGTGTAGGTATACAGTGCCTATCTATCAGACAGTTAGAAACAAATGGAATTCTTTCTATCTGTGTACAATTTATATGATGAAGAAAGAATATCTGAAACAATTTTTGGAAGTTCTTGTAGACTAACTAGACAAGTTTCTATCTCGAGACTCTTTAGTTCCAAATGTCCCTCAAAGGTTGCGTGGAAGGAATTCGAATTGGATCAGTTGTTCATGGTTGGCAAAGGATGCTGTTTTGCCTCTGTCATCGGGATGAACGTCCACTTACCCGTATCTGCTATTCAGAAGAAAATCATTACGAACTGGATTGTGTTTAGCGTGTTATCGTGAATGGGTGGTTTTTTCCATCGTAACGTCAAAATCAGGCTGATCCATCTCATTCAGTTACCAATAGCGTTGAGGATGACGAGTTTGTAGAATTTTTCGATTACAATACCGTGCAAGCATGTTGTCAAGACAGCATCACTCAGCTACTTCTTAGCTACATCTCTGCGTTTGACAAATGGAAATATTTTCGGAACTTGTCTATCAGGTTAGGCTATCAGGGCATTCTTTCGCCTTCTGATTCTATTCCAGTTTTAGATATTGCGTGTTTTCCATCATTTTGTTAATAAGTCCCTGAGCGATGTGGTCGTTTTTTCAAAGTTGGTCTCCACAATTCCTTACTCGAATGACGGGATTACAAAAGCCCAAATGATCATCTTTCTTCGGAAGGACTTGTTTATTTGTGGTATTGGCAAAGCTAACAGGAACTTGTCGTTCTTTGTACACAAGACATCGGATAATCAGAACTCTATCGTGACTGTATTCATCATTTTAAATTGTTCAAATATCCCCAGGCTCTCCTTCCATTTGGGCAATAATTATGGTTTCACGAACTTAATCTGTGGTTTCACTGAAATTCTTTTATTGAGGACAAAGTCATTCTTATGATATTCAGGCTATTTCTTGTTGTTGTTGTATGAGCTGTGCATCGATCTTCTGAGTGGTCTTGAGTTACTACAGTCTTTGTCATTTTCTCGTGTCGAGATCGGTTTCTTGGGACATTGATTACCGACATTCGATATCCGTCGACTGATTTTTTTTGTGACGACCTTCCGAAGTCTCCTTTGGTAAAACGAATATTTTTTTCCTTTCCTGGGCTCAAACATCTTGATCTCCCTCTTTTGGTTGTGGCCTCTTTCTCCTTGTACTCATAGATCTTGATCTTACCGAGCAGCTCGTCTGTAGATGACCAATTTTCTTGCAATTATAGCAGCCTTTTTATTTTATTTTCTATAGTGTTGATATTAGAGTACAATGAATACGATAGCGCCTTGCTCGTAGAAAACTCTTCGCTAAATTTTTAAGTTTGAAGATGTGTTAGTCGAAGAGTTTGTTGCAGTGAGTATCTCTCAAGCCGCCGATGAAGATTTGCTGACCTATTTGTTCAATGAACTTCTTCTGTACTTTTGGGTAGGCCAAATTAATCGCTCTATATCGTAGATTTCAACCATAGAAGACCACGGCAAAACCCGAAAAACAAACAGAAAATTGATGCCAGCCGCGAAGGCCCAAATATGATAATATTTTATTTACGACTCTACTTTCAGACAGTGATTGGATGCTAACTTTATGAATGCATCAAGCTCGTCATTGATGAGGTTGTAGGAAGTTTCTCTTTCACTTGAGAGGAAGCTAAAGTGAATCTGCGTATTTGCATATAGATGAATCGAGCATCTTTTAAGAGAGTCCATAAGACACGATGTACATATATGGTAAACAGTAAGGGTATCAAAATTGATCCTTGTGGTATGCCCGACCTCAATTTTCTATAATCAGTTTGCTGTTCCCCAATACATTTTGTTCTCTATTTCTCAGATAATTATCGAATAAAGTGATAATTGCTTTAGTCAAGGAGAATTAGGGCAGTACATAATCCACGATCCACTCAATGGAGAAACTTATCTGGAGTTTCTATGTGGCGATTTTGAGGATTATCTAGATATTTTACCTCTCGTAAATTTAAATCAATATTAGTTTCAGCATGACCGTGCCCCTCCACATAAAACCAGAGCAGTATGTGAATACCTAAAAGAAAGATTCCCTGAAAGGTGTATTTGAAATAATGTTATGCGAAGTTATGACATAGCAAAGTATCACATATTATACATCGTTTGAATCCGAATAAAACTTTGTAACTATTCATTATGACGTCCAAAAGAAAAAATGAAGTTGATGATGGTGGCCAAGAGACGAAACGTCGGATGGTAAATCTGATAATACCGTCGTATAGCGGGAACAAAATTTCAATACAAATGTGCTGTTCATTTTGATATCCATCAATTAACACACAAAAAAATAGTTTGTAATAATAATAATATAATAATAATAATTTTATTTTCTGCCTGCAACCCATGCAGCCCATGAACTTGATCTCGTATTCGACACTGAACGGATGAACTCAAACTCTGTCACCGAGTTGGAACCTGTTTAGCAAAAAGCCCACGTTAAAGCTCTGGAGAGTGAGAGTCTATAAGGATAAGCCAATGCATGGGGTCTTCTTCAAGAACATTGAAGACCTTGGCTTATCCAGAAACCTGATCTTTGCATTTCTCAGGTCAAGGGGGCTGAAGTCGGACACCGAGGGATTCATATTGCCCTGCCAGGATGGTGTCTTCAACATCCTCATCTACCGTAGTCGCGTGATGGGTATACAGGTATCTGACACTAGATGCAGAGCGTGTCGTGGGGGCAGCTAAGACGATAATGCATTTGCTGTCAGCTTGTCCAGCTTATGCCTAGATCCACAAGCATAACGCGGCCTTACGACCATCTACGACACTCGTACGGTGTAGACGACACATCGGTGTTGCCCTATGCTCCGGTGGATATTGAGTCCGTTGTGGAGAATGAGAAGTACCGAATCTATTGGAAGCAATCATTCCCCACCCTCAGGCAAATACAAGCCAATACGCCTGATATGTAGTCCTCCTCGACCATCAAAGTAGGACGATTTTCGTCATTGAGTTTGCAGCTCCTGGCGAAACGAACATCGTCCGAAAAGAGGAGGAATAACGAACTAAATATCGAGATCTACTCTTTGAACTCCGTAGGCTTTACCCAAAACATTCTGTCAAGATGGTGGTTCTGATAATAGAGGTCCTTGGTGGAATGATGGACACACTGCCTCACAAACTTAAAAATCATACCGGCTTACCGTGATATGGCTTGCCGGACGAATGCAGAAGGCCGTAATTCTTGGGTGACTCCGCCTGCTCAGGGCACATGATTCTCGGACTCAATAATCACTTACCCCACGGCGTGGGGAGTGGATATTGGGATAAATGCTCCAGCGCGCCCTCCGGAAGTATCGGGGCTCCGGAGATAGGGCCTGACTGGAATAGTCTTAATGGATAAAAAAATTATAGCCTGCCTTAAAGTATTACATAAATTCATCAAGCAAAATGTATTGCAAACAAAAGGTGGAGTGTTAGGTCTGATGACCGATTCCTCCACACTCTCCTAATTCTTCCAAACTCTACTAAATATCTTTGGATATACTTGGAATTTTGAAACTTTCTTAAGACATATTGTTCGTCACATAGATGCGCAAATTTGCCCCAATTTAACATTTAATCATTTTTATATTCTCTATAGTTTTCGAAATCTCAATGGCTGCCTTCGAATTTGAATTACCCGGTTATCATACAGGGTAGCTGAAATGTATGGAATTGGTCGATTATCTCTTAAAGTAAGATAGCTTGCGAAAAATATTAAAATACAAAAGTTTTAGGGTTTTTCAAAATCCATTATATTAACGAAAAATTAAGTATACAGGATCAGTCAAAAAGTCAGAACGAAACAAAGTTGCTTTTTCTATAATGGACACCCTGTATATTATTCCACATTTCAATTTTTCTCAAAATTCTGAACAAAATTGATATTTCCTAAATTCAACCGTCTTATCGAGATATCGAATTTTGAACATAACTTTTTACTACTCTCAAATTTATCAAAGAAAACGCAAGAAATGATGGACAATTTTGTTCAGAATTGAAATGTGGAATAATATATAGGGTGTTCCATTAGAGAAAAAGCAACTTTGTTTCGTCCTGACTTTTTGACTGATCTTGTATACTTAATTTTTCTAATAATGAAATATGGTGGATTACGTAATCCAATCTTCCGCAATAAAACCTATACAATAGGTAATGTCGTCGGCAAGTATTCAACAAAAAACAACTACTGCCCCTTACGACCATTGAATTATATTTGTTTAATACTTGGCAAAGTTTTCTACAAGAACCACTTTGCAATGCATTTCAAATATCAAAGCTGAAATTATTTTTCGATTTAATTGGGGGAACACCTCCGTACCGGTTTCATGGTCATTGCCAATCATCAGCGAAGGCTAGTTCGACCCAATTGAATCGAAAAATCCTTTCATCCTAATTGGAAATCAGCGCCATCTCTGGGTTCCAGTTTAAAATGCACTCCGACTACGTGTCGACTTCAACATGAAGCCAGAAACATCATGAAAGAGGGGCGACACCACTTGACGGAAGACCATAAAACTAATAATGAAATATGGTGGATTACGTAATCCAATCTTCCCAATTAAATCGAAAAATAATTTCAGCTTTGATATTTGAAATGCATTGCAAAGTGGTTCTTGTAGAAAACTTTGCCAAGTATTAAACAAATATAATTCAATGGTCGTAGGGGGCAGTAGTTGTTTTTTGTTGAATACTTGCCGACGACTTTACCTATTGTATAGGTTTTATTGCGGAAGATTGGATTACGTAATCCACCATATTTCATTATTAGTTTTATGGTCTTCCGTCAAGTGGTGTCGCCCCTCTTTCATGAAACTTAATTTTTCGTTAATGTAATGGAAAACTTTGGTAATATTATATTTTTCGCTAACTATTTTACTTTAAGAGATAATCGACCGTTTGTATACATATCAGCGACTCTGTATATTTCGATGAGAAACTACTGGAAGTATGAAAAACAAAGGAACAAAGGAACAGACTCGTATGTGGAGGAAATATGGCACTGAAGAGTTAGTAATATCCTGATGAGAATACACTAGCCTTTTCTGATGATGCATTTCCAAAGGCACATTTCAATAAGACATCGACAAATGCTTTAAAGCATGCTCAATTTAACCCTGCCGTGTAAAATCTCATCGCGTTCCACCACCATTTTTATTTCCACTGATCCGAACGAGAAAATCCGCGAGTGACTGGCTTATGAAGTGTAAGCACGAAATATGAAACAAAAAAAAAATATATGAAAACTGTGAGCGTTGTAACACATCATCCAAATAGGAATTCTTTGTAGTTAACTGCAGCTTTGTTTTACGCTCAGGTGAGATTGCATGCAGTTTAGAAATTTCATCAGAGTTGAAATATTTTGTGAAAAAACCGTCATTAGTTATGGACATGCACAAATGTCGCATAGTTGCACCCATGGTTGGACTGACAAAAGTCTCTACAATGATTGACGTTGCAAATTCAGTGGGCTGCAGTAAACAACGAGGATACAGAGGGCAGCTTCGCTGTTTTTTTACCATGTTCGGTGCATAACCATGAAATGCACAATTGAAAAATAAAGGTGATTGTTAAACGCGACTATGTGGAATACGGCAGATTTTTTACTAGGCACTGCAAATGATCAGGCGATTGGGCGTGAATTTCATAAATACTGATCAGGAAAGATATGACATATACTTCACTTTTTATACATAAATAACAAAAACAATATTTTTATTGAGAGCCATTATTTGTAATTGAAAATACCCTGAAATATATAAATTTTTATCTTAAACAACATGTTCACCAGTGTTTGGATGCTTTTTGTTATAATTACAGCATAATCGAATTAAATCAGCGTAAATTCAACCAACGTTCTGATTTATCACTGATTAGTTTTGATTACAATGCTTGCCGAACTCAACGTTTGTCTTAAAATTGTTTCAATAATAATATGACATGTTGCCCAAAGTATTCTAAAATATTCAACATTATCCCCATTACTCTTTCTTGATATCAAGGCGACATATTTTTGCTACAGATGTCCGGTAGCTTTTCTATTTTCGTCGTAACGTCTTCTGTCCTCACGTTACTGTCAGCCCCAGGAAAAACTACTGAGATTATGCCTTTCAACCAACCGTTTCTAGGAAGGTTTGCATCGACGATTATGATGTCTACATCACCAACTTGCAGATTACGGGACTGTTTGTCATACTGTGTCGTTCTATTCAGTTGTGTTGGAAAAAACTCTGATCCACCTTCTTCAGGACTGATCAGCTGAACCTTGGGTGATCTCTTACTGTTTTCAAGTAACCATATCATTTTCTGACATCAGCCAAGGAACTGAAGCAGCACTCGAAGACCCTATCAGGAAATGGACAGGATCTAAAGAAAAATGAATTAGATATCTATTATTTACTATATTCTCAGCTTCTTCTCTTAGAGATTGTTCTTTGAATGTCAGTCGGGTTTTAACGGACTTCACCAGCCTCTCTCAACATCCCCAATATGAGGAGGAGCCAGAGGACTTTGGAAAATCCATTCAATGCCTTTTGTAGTCATATTTTGTACTATTTTTTTCTGGTCCATCTGAAACAGAGCATCCTTTATTTCTCTTGCTGCACTCAGACTGGAGCCATTGTCAAAATAGATGCGTTGCGGAGATTCGCTCCTTCCAATCGTTCTTCTATTGGCCAAAATTGCGGAATCGGTCGTCAGAGAACTGGCCAACTTCAAGTGTACTGCCCTGGTACTAAGACATGTAACAGCACTCCGTAACGCTTTTTGTGATACCTACGAACTATCTGTTACTGTCATTGGACCAAAATGTCCATTCCTACAAGAGTGAAAGGCCTGACAAAACTACTCACTCTGCATCCAGGTAGTGGGAAATTTCTGAGACTACTGGTTTCACTCTCATATTTTTACACCAGTGACAAGTGTTCCAAGTACGTCTAACGGCTGCTCTGATACAAAGTACCCAAAATTTTTGTCTCATCTCATTTAGCACAAGCTTCTGTCCATTATGAGAAATCATCAGAAGTAATCAACCTATTTTTGGGGTCAATATCTATTGATGCCTTTAGTCTTTCATCGATTCTCAAAATTCCTTGGAAATTCCATCAGGAAATTTTTAAACATTAAATTCAAGCATCTAATCCATTTTTCACAATAGACACAATAGATAGGAATTTATTGATTCATAAGCTAGAGGCTGTAGGTGTCCGAGGGGTACCCCTTGATTGGGCAAAATCATATTTGTCTAACCGTACACAAGTGTCGATGTTCAATAACATTAAATCACAATCAAGAGAAACCAGTCTAGGAGTGCTCCAGGGATCAATTTTAGGTCCTTTATTCTTCATTATTTTCACATCAGATATAAAAAAATGTTGCGACTCTCCTGATCAAATAGTACTGTATGCTGATGACACAAATATTCTGATGTCCCATAAGGATATTGACCAACTAGTGACAAACAGCAATACCGCTTGTAATGAATTTCATAAGTATTGCTCTCAGAATGGTCTCCAACTGAATGTTACGAAAACATACTTCATGCGATTTATACCAAGAAATATATCTCCTGACTATGATCCCTATTTACATATACAAGGAAACTACTGACACAATAAAATTCTTGGGTGTAATACTCGACCCAAAACTAACCTGGGAACCTCACATAAAAATTGTATGCACCAAGTTAAGCACATGCTCATACATGATAAGGAATCTAAGAGAAACAGTGAGTTTAGATGTATTGAGATTGTTGTATTTCGGTCTCGTGCAGTCAATTCTACAGTATGGTCTGATTTTCTGGGGATCATCGTCACACTTTGAAAAGGTTTTCATTGCTCAAAAAAAAATCCTGAGAACCATGTTCAATGTTCAGCCCAACAAGTACCTGTACAAATTTGTTTATTAGAGCACAAATAATGACATTACCTAGCTTATATATCTATCGACTAATCCTATGAACATACGTTTGAGAAGAATGAGGACGTGCACTCTTGCAACACCAGACGAAAAAATGATATTCATCAACCTTATTCCCGATTGAAAATATGCCAACATTCACCTAATTATATCGGAACCAAATTGTAAAGTAAAGTAATGTACAAGAATGATATACATTGTAATGAGTCATTTGAGACTAAATTTAATTTTTTTTTAACAGAAAATGCATTTTATACAACTGAACAGTTTTTACAATTTTGAAAAAAAATAAATAAAATAAAATCTTTTTCATCTGTATTATACCTTCTACATTCTAATCTGTTTCTGTTTGCATAGTCATGTGCGTTAAGAATGAATAGATATGTAATGTGATTCAAATTTTAATTGTAATTAATATTTAAATTTTACACTATGTTTTTGACTAGTCCAATAAGTATGCGTTTGTCTTTGGTTTAGATCAAATATACATGTATATTTCTGTGATGAATAAATTGATTTGATTTGATTTGATCTAACTTCTCATCCCATTCTAAACCCATTCTCCAAATGTGTTGCAATAAAATTTTGGCCTCAATCAAAAAATTACTCAAGAACCCAAGAAGATCGAATACACATAATTTGTAATACAACCCCTTTGGTGCTTTTTGTTTTCTTCAAGTATTAATTAAGAAATTTCTGTTACCTCCAGTTTGAATTGTAACGAAACCGGGGTTACTTTGATTGCCTGACTGCTCAGCAGAGAACGGCGTAGGTTCTTTGGACTATATTCCCAGTTTGGGATTTTTTATGTGGCAGGCAAGTGTTTTAAATTTCGAACCTCAAGAATTTGACTGGCTTGGACGCCAGTAATTTTTAATTTAACAGAAATAAAAAGTACAAAATACCTGATGATAAATAATTGAAATAAGATAAATTGACTTCCTTCTGTAACCAGACCAACAATAAAACAATATTTCAAAACAAATATATATTAATAAATTTAACAAAATGTAGTGTCAAAGTAACACGTTGTTATTCAAACAATATTATGAGGTTAGACCAAATATTTATATCAAATCTGTGAAAAATTACTGAATTTGTTTCGAGGACACAGGTTACCTTAGTTCATACAGTGTGTAGATTCACAGGCTAGTGATAACTGGAACGTTGTAATTGTTGTTCTGCTAACAGAGTACGAACGAGATGCCACTTCAAGGAACAATTTCAGGCAATCCTCTGGTATGGATTACGCCTCCAGGTTGTACTAATTTCCTTGTGTTCCCTCGTAGATAGGGGTCGAATTCATGAAAACGTTTGATAGATGTTAGTTTATCACAGATTTGAAAGTCAACAGTATACGATATCCTCCTCACTGAATAAGTGAAATAATATTACATTATAATGAAATGATGTACTCCTCAACACAGGAGTTGAAGATGTGTGAGTACTTAGATCTAGGATATCTTAACAGGAGAATATTAATGGTGCACCATGAAAAACTTTACTTGAAATCATTACTGAAAATGTGATATATATGTGAATACAAATAAAAAAAAATTGAAATAAAGATTAATAAATGTCAATATTCAAAGTCCACAAGTTGTGAGGTTAGTTGTCCCGAAAATCAAAATTGACGTTTTGAGGTTAGCACTCCGATATGTTTGTCAAACTTGAAAATGTTTAACTTGAAACTTGACGGTAAACGAAAAGATAGGATTGTCAGCTTGACAAAATGGTGTCGCTTTCTGGTTTGCAACATGCATCGACGAATAAATATTTTATCTGACACTTACACGCTTCTTGATAGATTCTTTTCGACGTGATCGCACATCAGAATTTGCCCTAGGTGATTAATAACTGCTTATCATCGCAACACTGGATCCAATTAACTAGAAGGCCATCATCGATGGTTGATCAACAGGTCATTAATCATTAATTCCGTTGGAATTGGCACTTCCTTCTGGATTGGAGTCGATTGACAATCTAATTCCCAGTATTATTCACTTGAGCTTCATTCAAAAATATTTATGACGGCATCAATCCATGTGGATTTAAATTTATTACCGTCACCTGAATCACATCATGTCAGTGACATCTATATGAACCCAACGTTATCAACCAGATGGGTCTGTCTACAAATGAAATTTACCCTTAGACAAGTTCAGCTATTTGCCATCAGCTGTCTCTGGACGTTTTAACTAGTGAGAGAATTCTGTTGTCTACTCTTTAGACAAGTATACATGTTCGTTATTAGGTGTCGCTTCTAGTATGGATTTGGAATTAAAATCTAAATATAACGGTATTTCCGTTACAGAATAGGAAATTGTCGTCAATTGGATTCCAGTACAATAATAGAAAGGCAATTATTTTTCCAAGTCAAAATCTTTGATTTCTCTGGCTCTCCGATTCAATAGGGATTTTCTTGATCCTTGTAGTTGATTCGTCCAGTTCCTGAAATAAAAAACGTATACTTCTATGTAGGAAAGTACATTATCCAAGTAATCATCAACATAATGTTGTTCGATGATTACTCGAGTTGCTCCAGGAAACTCTATTTCAAATTCACTTGCATTTTTTTCCATAATATATGTACAGAAACGTTCATCCGGTGTACTTTTCTGGCGGAATTTGAATATCTCTCCTCATAAAGAATCAGGTCCTTTTAATGAATTATCATTCAGACATACTCCATTAATCTTCGCAGCAGCATCAAAAACCAAGTCGCACTTTCCCTAGTTTCTTTGCATTGGTAACTCTAAACTGAGGGGTATCTACCAACTGTTTTCACCAAAAAATTCATCATGGGAATATTTTCTGCACAATCCTTTGATACGAAACCATCTAATTTTTCAGATAAATTTGTGCAAATTCGTGATCTTTCGTTATTTTTCTCTCTACTGATTTTATGCGAATTACCGCAAGTATTCTAGATTCGACAAATACTATATCATCTTTCCAAAGGATTCCTATTTCCCATTTTCCATTCTTCTCACCGTTTCTTCCATGATTTTCACAACCCTCACCTCTTCCTTAGACATTTTTTACTCATAAATCTTCATCCGAGGTTATCTAGCTTGAATAACTGCTTGACACTAATTCATGAAGATCATCAACTTCATGGCTTGTGTCTTGAATGAATGCGTTGTCACATCTTCCAAGAAAAATAGACTGCTTCACCAAATCATGAAGATTATCAGCTGGTGGCTAATATGGAAATTAAAATCATTATCAACTCGTCTTCGAAAACAAGAAATATTACCGTGAATGATCCAACCTAACTAAGGGCCGGTTTTTCAATGTCCAGTTAGAGTCTCAGTTAGTTGGCTGATAGTTAATAGTCCTCGGACCCAATACAGGGAGAAAAGAAGTGATTACCCAATCTTAGATACTTCGTATATCTGCCTCACATGTCGACTTGGACTACAAACTATCGAGAATTTTTGCATATAGCGTGTGGTCTAACTTGAATTAAAGATCAGATTAACGCGATGTATCAACGGTTAGTGAATAATTTATTTTCTCCAGGTAATGGGCCCGAGGACTATTAGCCATCAGCCAGCTAGCCGAGACCCTTAACTGGACATTGAGAAACCGGCCCTTAGTAGACTATTTTTTCCTCCGTCCCTAATTTCACGTGCAATGAGTAGCTGAGGTTTAAAATTCGACATCGATGGAATATTTACCGAAGCTAAGTATTTTTTTTCATTTTTAGAGTTTTAAACAAAAGTTTTGAATGTATAGTCTGAGAAGGTAGTTTCAAATGATTTGCTGTCCAAGCGTTCTTTATCCACTGATTTTCGGTTTCAATTTTTCCTCGGATTTCGAAATGAATCCTTTCGGAATCATATACAGGGTGTTCCAAATTAAGTCGGCCCCATTGCCGTTATTATTTATGCTACGAATTCGGTTAAATGGGCAAACTAGTAGCATTTTTAATGGCCTTCTCGATGACGAAAACAAATAAAAATTGAAAGTCGCGTTTTCAGAATATTTCATGAAATGATACGTCTTTCAATGGAACAGCCTTTATTTTTTCATGCATTTTGATTCGTCATAACATTCTCAACAACAAAGCTCATTTGACTTTTTTTCGTAAAGGTGAAAATAAGGCAGTTTTATCAATAGGAAACATTTATAACACCGCCTTCTTGTTGAACACATATTTGGGCCATTCTATTGACACTTACCTGTGGCATTCAACACAGTTCGGCCATCAATTCTATTAATTATAGTTTCAATATAATTTTTCAGTATATCTACATTATTATGTTTCATCTGCATCGAGAAGGCCTTTAAAAATGCTACTAGTTTACCCATTCAACCGAATTCAATTCGTAGCATCAATAATAACGGAGTTGGCAATGGTGCCGACTTAATTTGGAACACCCTGTATATATTCTTCGTTGGTCACAGCGTAATGCCAACGATTATTCTGGTCCTGTAACACCTAACTTCTCTGCCAGTTTCAAGTCGACTAGAATGATAGTTGACGCCTCATCAAATCTCACCTTCAGGTCCATTTATAATCACAGCAGCCACTCTGCTTTAGTTTCATTCGGAGAATCTGTGTGAAGTAATTTATTATGAAATTTGGTACAGTTATTTACATTATATACTTTTTCCTAATGACAGTGTCTATCTTGGTGACGGGAACCTAAAAAGGTGAAACACTCTTTATTTTGTGTCACCTTTTTCCATCTTTTATTCATATCTAACTGTTGAAAAATAGTGAATTTGACGTTTTTCTCAAAAAACGGGCAATACAATTCATATTTTTCTCTTTTACTTTAAGTTGTCACACATAAATATATTTTTTCCTTCATCCGGAGAAACAATGCAATTCGAAGCTTCAATTATTTCCGACAACAAATTAGCAAGATCGGAAGTAGAGATCACCATGTGAATCTTATTCCACGTATTCAATTGTTTGCCCCATTCAAATTTCAAATTAGATGTCAACTTTGACAC
The DNA here is from genome assembly GCA_958502065.1 of Chrysolina americana. Taxonomy (NCBI): domain Eukaryota; kingdom Metazoa; phylum Arthropoda; class Insecta; order Coleoptera; family Chrysomelidae; genus Chrysolina; species Chrysolina americana. The sequence continues at coordinate 76,565,150 of OY293414.1, forward strand.
ACTTTCATTCAATCATTGTGGATTTGACAGATACTGTTGATTTTCCAAAGTTGTCACTGTAATAGGAAAAATCGATAATTGTTGCTATCAAAGCTTCAATAATATACACGGATTTTCCAAATCTACTTTCAAGATTTTAAATAATTTGTTCGACTTAAGATAAAGTACAATAAAGCCTGAACAGTTCCTTTAGCTCTACCTTTTAAACACTTGCTATGTTTTCTCTATCGCTGACTCCACACATTTCTATAGTTTCTCTGAAGGCTCTCAAAAAAATCAACCATTCTGTCGGATCCCCTTGCATCGTTACTTATAGATTGCCTTCTCTGGGGAACTTTTCCCCAACGAAATCTTTCTTTTTTTTTTTCGTAACCAGTATTTGTCCCTGTCTCACCACCTGTAGAAATTTTATGAAAAGTTCCTTTGTCCGACCTGAAACTCAAAACAGAAGAAGTCATTGATGGGATTTTCGACTTCATCAATCCATTTTTGTATACCTTGCATTTTTCGGTTCATCTTGTCAGTAGTTTGGTTTTCAGTGGTACTTCTGGATCTTTTTTTAGACCGACTACCGTAACCCTCTTCCAATTCAAACTTCTTCAGTTGGGCTTCTTTCAAAATCAACCTTCTTTCCAATTCTATTATGCGTTTTTCGGTTTCTAGCTTTGGTTTTTGTTTTCCCTTCATAGGATTGCGGGACATTTAATATGAACATCGGCAGTTGAGATTTCATTCATTGACTATTAACTCGCTGCAGTGGCTTTTATTTGAGGAAGAATGGATCGTTTGCGTGTCATTTTCCGGTTAATCATAATTTTCTATTCTATATTTCTACTCCATATTTTTCAGGAGGTACACCTTTATTTTTTCTTTCGCTTCTTCTTGCAGACATTTCTCTTACGGACTTTTCAATTTATAGCACAAAGGACCATATGTTTGGATGCTTTTTGTTATAATTATAGAAGAATCAAATGAAATCAGCATAGATTCAAGCAACGTCCTAATTTATTACTTTTCCAATTACAACTTTTGCCAAACAGTTGCAGTAAACTCGCGTCATTTGCTAGGGATTAGCCAATGAAATTCCTATTTTCTTAGTTTAGTTATTTCTTGGTCAAGAGCAATTCTGTCGTTTTGAGTCATCTAAGGAAACTCCTAGTTCAACAATGTTGGACAAGATGCATCTAAACTGAATGTCTTCGAACTATGCAATATCGATGCCTGCACCGTTTCACATACCTTAAATACGTACCTTGAGAAAAAGCGACCAGATTACCATAACATTGTTATAAGAAAGATTTTCGTGCGATGTGACTGGGCGTGCTGGTCGGTGCATCGTGCGAAATGGGAGCGTTGAAGAGGAAAACGGAGAGATACACGCCGAAATCGTGACGCGATTCTGCAGACGCGTGACTGCATTGCAGCTTTTATTAACGCATCATTGACCATACTAAGCTCGTATCTCCGTAACGCACTACATAGACTTCGAGAGGTTTTCTTTGTTTTGCTTTGTGTTCCGAGGAAATTAGGCATTTTAACGGACACCATCGAATTTCGTTTCTGAAATTGCTCGGTGCATTCAGTTTGAACATCGTTCAATTATAATAAAAACAACTATGGCTGAATATTACCTAATTACTCCTCAACAATATTATGCTCGAGTAATTAGTGTCGTCAGCACAAGCTACAAGACGAGTAGACAAATTCCTCGTTTGTTCTTAGATATCGTTGACGTGTATAAGAAATAATGTTGGTCCCAGGATGAACCCCTGGAGAACACCCATATTTACGAGTTTCAAGTCAGAAGTAAAACCATTACATTTTACTTGCTGATACCTATCCCCAAGATACGAGCCAAACCACTGGAGAGCAATTCCCCTGACACCATATTTCTGTAATTTATGAAGGAAAATTTCATGATCGACCCAGCCTTGGAGAAGTCAACAAATATCCCTAGTGCCACTTTTTTCGTTTCCAATGCTTTAGCTACCTCATCAATGAACTCACACAGTACTGCGTCAGTACTCTCGTTTCTTAAGAAACCATGCTGAAAATCTGATAGTCTAGCGTTGTCTGTCAGGAATTTAATAGTCTTATTCATTGTAGACTCAGGCTCTATAGTTTGCAAGTTTTTCTGTGTCACCTCTTTTGTGCAGTGATATAACATTGAAATATCAAGTTTTGATGAAGAAATTCTTTGCGAAATTGATAAATTTATCAGGGGAGTAGGCGGTTCACCAATTACATCGCAGATTTTTGTCAGTATTCAATTTGATATTTAATCATATGGAAATAGATTTACTGGAGACTTGGACACTGTTACTAATGTAGTCATGATCAACTTTGTTCGTATTTCCGTTTCTTAAGGTACGATGACCAGATGTAAAATAATTAATTGTTACATTACATTGGCACACTTTTCAATTTCAATTTTGTTTGATTTATTTTTTCGACCTGTTGTTACATATGCTATATCCCAGATTGTTTTGCTTTTATAATGTGATTGAGATATTTTCTTATTAAATATATTTTTTGTACAATTGTCAATTGACGTTTCTGCATCTCTATTGATAAGTAAAAGTTTACTTTTTTCACTGCCAATATAATTAACAAAATAAACTTGAAATATTACTTTTTGAAAGATTCATTTTGAACAGTAAATTATTAATTGATTATAATAATTTCATTTATTGAAATAATAATTGATAGTAAAGTTTCAACAATTACTTCCAACATGAATTCCCGAAGACAAGTTGCTGCTGATCAGAAACGTTACAATATTTTTTGAAGAGTTGATTCCACAATTATATCAGATATTTTAATTTATTTGGAAGAAGATGAACAACTCAATATTTTGTTAAAAATCTTAATTTTGTAATTCAAACTATCTTCTATATATACTTCTGCTACGAAAGCAGATTTCCAGCGACCGTGACGTTTTATGGATGTAATGTTGCACCTGCATTGGCCAGAAGAGTTACAGAGCTTCACCTGAAACAGTGACCTGTGTAGCTTTTCCAAGCCATTTTGCAATCAAGCTGGGTATATTTCCTATTTTGTTTATCCCCACATGTTGGTTAAAACATTTTCCTCTCGAATATTTCAAAAATAATCTGTTACTTTTTGTATGAGGAGGCCGTAGTGCAGTATATCTAAACATAATCAGAATTTGAAACAGTAAACGTTCTTGCGCAATAGGTCTTCGTATATCAGGTATTTTAACAATCAATATAGACCCAGCATCTTCAATGGCATCAATAGTTATAAGTAACAATTATTTACGGCGACAAGCAACGCTTATATCCAAAATTAGAACAACCTACAAATAAAAAATATTGAAATAACTAGTAATCTTACAAAGTTATGATTATATCTGTACCTTAGAAAGTAAATTTGTATGATTATCTGCATATTGAACGAATTATTGATAACATCCCTTGATAAAACTTTAGAATTCATTCCTCGGTATCCGACGCTTTTGTTCTTAATGAGTGGAACCAATTTTGAAAACTTCCTTTTATCAATATTTTCCTTAACATTCAATGTACTTTTCAACATTGAGTAGACGCTCCATAACTTAGGAGGTTTTATAATTTTTGATTTTTCCTCAAGAATGCATATGAGTACATTTTCAGAAAGCTTTTTAACATGTTTCTTGTCGCACCATTCACGAAATTGGTCATATGTTTTCCCATATACTAACATGGATTTGGCCGGTAACATTATTGCATTTGCTTTCTCAGATATATCTGATGGGGTATCACTACCACTATCATAATCAACATCCATATCCAAAGAAAATCGATATCCAACGGAAGAACTATACAAATTAGCGAACGTTTTCAATTTAAGAGAATTGTACTTCATCAAATTAGCAACAACGCAGTATCTACATCCAATAGAACTCATTACACATTCTCACAAGTATGAGACACGCCAAAAAAACAAATTCATTCTCCCACTTATGATCAAGTCAATCGGACAATGCAGCTATCAGTACCTGGGACCAAAAGCATACAATAATATTCCTGAAAATGTAAAAAATGAACCAACAATTCGTCGTTTCAAAAAATCTTTAAAAACTTTCTTAAAAGGGCTACCGTTTCTTCATATTTGCTCAGTTCTTGAAAGTTGAAGGTATCAATTCTCACATATATTTGTTTTCATAGAATTTTTTGTACACTGCTATTATCTCACCTAAATTTAAGCGATGTGATCTTATATTTGTATTAATCATACACTTTTATTTTTATCTTTTATGTCTACAACTTTTAATTATGTCTATAATGTATCTATTTTATTTACAATTTGTTGAAACCTACACGAAGATATATGTATATCTAGATATATATGTATCTCGTAGGTATGTCTCTTTATTCATACACCTAAGTTATAAACTGATATGACTCTTTGTGAAATTAACTTGTGTGAATAAATTATTATTATTATTTACTTGTAAATAACTTGAAATTGAAGCAACTACGAGCAAACACAGTCAAACAGTCAAACACGCGGCGTGCCAACATACCGTTTTTATAGTAACGACACAGAAATACCACTGGATGCTGTGAAATTGTATTGGAAGTATTGATAACATTAAGGATAACATGTATAGAAAAAAAGGAGTATTATTTAGTTATTTTGGACTTATTTTTTTAGACAGGAATCATTTTTGAATACGATTTTACTGAAAACATTGAATATTTTCAAGACAACAGTCGTTCAAAAGCGATAACTTATCGGGACAAAAAAAACACGTCAAGATGTATTGGAAGTATTTATTTTTAATATATTTCAGACGATGTAAATTCACAATCACAGTTGTACAAAAAATGTTGTTTGGCTCACCTGCGGTCTCTGCCAAAAATTAACACTGTCATGTGCCATTAAAATATCACATTTCACGTACTTAATACAAAAATAACTATTTCATTTTCGTATAGTTTATTTTGATATCTTTGATTCATTTCATTTAAAACATGTCGCTATTCTGAATATTGCCTACTTAGACCACCGTACAGAGAAACTTCCTTTTCCAATTTTGTGAGTTCCGGTGTAATTCTGTAGTGCCTATTTTTCACTTTAATAGTGAACTTCTTCCAAGGAAAAGAGTTTTCATAGTGAAAATGAATTATTTGCATGAAAATGTCCAAGGCTTTTTCACAATTGTCCTGAATTACTACATCTGACCGATCCTTCTGTGTGAAAGTAAAAAATATCAATATCACCTCCAGTAATAGCTCCCCTGGTAAAAACTGAAAGCTCGCCTGGATAGGTGTGCGAGCAGTGTAAACGTGTTGATGGTCAAGCCCAAGCTCCATGATGCTAGAAGACTTCCGTTCGCTAAGAAGGAGAAGGCTGAAAAAATTGTCAGCAAGAGATTTCGAGAAGAACTCTGCATCGATCTAAGTGGAGTTCTTCAGTAGGCAGTGGACAGATGGTAAGTTAACTGTTGATAGTCAGTCTGAGTGCAGATAAAAATACAGAGTTAGCTTAGCGATGGTGATGTAAACTATTATGGCTGACGAAATAAATTAGAACAATTAGCATTTCTATTACAATAGGTACTGACCGCCCTGGTGATGCTAGATTTTAGCACAAACTCAACTATATGTACTCCTTAAGCAACCCTAAACAAGTAGTCTCAGTGGAAAACGATTGCTTTGACTTTCTGTTCGTAAGAAATTTAGTTTTGCAAGGTTCGATATTATGTCCGGTGTTATTCAAGCTCTACAACCATGAGTTTCAGAACCATTTAAATTCCTGTAGCAGTCACTTTTATGTTATGCAGATACACCAAGTTATACATAACATTTTCCAAATGAGATTCGCCCCAAGCAACAGATTTAGCCAATAGGCAGTACAGACACACAATACACGCAATAGTGACATAAATTACAAAATTGGGTTAAATAAATTAGTAGTTATATTTTATAAGTCTGAATAAGTTAGTGGAATATAGTTAAGAGTATTTTTATTACAATATAATAGATGAAATTATGTGAGAATTCTGCTGCTGATGTTGATTGCGTGTTTTGGTTTCTCTGATTATATTTATTGAACATAATAATAAAACTGAACAGCGATCAACTTCAAGAAAGAGGAAGGTAAGGAATTCTGAAATGTTTATCCTATTTTCACTAGAGCATTGCTTTGAAATGAACCCGTATAGGCAGTATCGAAGCGAAGTGTAGGAGGTAGTAGGTAGATATACAGGGAATTCGGTGTTTTTCGCTGGAAAAATTGTTCGGAGGAAGGGAGCCACATGAATTAATACCCCATCAAGGTAGATTAAGAGAAAATTTATTATAGACAATTCTGCAGTGCATGATCAGTACAGTAGAAGACGCCGAGTTAAATTAACTCCTTTCTATTGGGTGGAAGATAATAGGAACGACTCTAATTACTCCTACTTCAACAGGACTGATGTGGGTGGATAGCATTATGAAGAAAAGCCTGTTTTTATAATTGTAATTGGGTGAATCTGCTATCAAGTTTTAATGTGTAACGAGGAATTTGTTGAACAGAAGAAAAAACATAAGAGAGAAATTGGTGTAATTTTTTAATAATTTGAGGTTTTCAGCACTGAGCAACGAATATTTATTTACGCAATGAGTTTTAAGATACCGACGTTCATCAGAATTACGGTTCCTGAGGATGAATTATTGCTCTTCCTAGCCGATAAGCCGACGACCGAAGACATTGGGTCATTCTCGATGAATCTGCAAAGAATGGAATGCTTGAAGAATATTATATGGAAGTGCGCAATTGCTTGTCGCAAATATTCAAATATATAGACGGTGCTTTTGATAACACCTCACATGCCTCCACAAGCAGATCACGAAATTAATCAATGCAGAAAAGCAGAATCATTGAGGCGACTCCTGGGGAAAACAGTCAGAATGGCAACAGAAAAATGTTTTCCGCAAGAGTTTTTCTGGCTTTTCTTCAGTCCCCTCCTACCGATCCCCTCTCCCCTCTTCCTCAGTAACGATCTTCCATCGATATGCTCAGAGGGAAGTTTAAATTTGAGAACGGTGATACATTGTGAATGCAATGGTTATTGATTATTGATTTTGATAGGGTTGAAAGAATAAGCGAAAGGTTACATAAAGTAACACCAATAATGTACCTGCTATTCAGAATTAAGTACTTACCATTCGGAGAAGAAGGTCATATAAGTTCAACTAGTTGGTGGTGGTTGTTCCTATTTGAAATTAATTCGGCGAGATAATATCTTGATACTTTTATACCGGGGTGCTCATATTGCATGATATCGAGACTACGTGAACCTTTCATAAATTTCGTGAATAGTGATATATTGTTGCCTGTGCTGTAGTCACTAGTTGTGGACAATCTAATAGTGAATATTCACATGCTGGTTATACTACTCAAGGTTACGCTGATGACCATGGTCAGCACCAGGAGGCGAAAGTACGAACTATGGCAACAAAGCTGGTCATGTCAGAGTATTAGGTCTGAAACCAAATATGATCTACTGGTCCTACCCAATCATCGTTAAACCCATGGTTACTTATGCTTCACTGATATGGTGGCCAAAGATGCAACTAAACTCAGTTTACTTTAACTGTTGGAAAACTTGTATTATACAACCAGCCCTGAGTTTAAGTAAAGTTAGTTGCTAGAGATCAGCCAATGAAATTTTTACTTTACTAGCAAATGAACTCAGTTTAGATGAACTGTTGGTGAACTTGCTTTGTACAACCTGCCCTTAGGAGTCCGAGCTGACCTGGGACTGCAAACAATCCCCAAGACAACAACTGGCAGCAAACACACCAATTTCACGGCCCATGACCCCTTGTGTGGAATCTCCAAAGCCAACTAGAAAGAAGAATTTCAACGCTGGGTAAGCCATAAAATGAAATCATAGTGTATTAGAGTGTCAGGACAAAGATAAACGAAAAGGCTAATCCAATGTAATCCAAATAGCTTCTCGAGTCGTACAAAAAATTCTTGAAATTGGTAACGGTACTTCTCACTGAATACTGATATATGAAGTATTACCTCAAAAATCACCAAGAAATTTGGGTAAAATAATGAGGAGCTGATGGCAGAATTAATCTATTACTTTGGGTATTCCGATTGTGGGTACTGAAGAACACCCTATCACAATATGTTCTGCATCGTGTTTCACTTCACATATTTTCCATTTTTGTTCTGGTTCTTTGTTCACCACACGAGAATGTTATTGCATTTCTCTCTGTACGTATTAATGCCCAGCAAGCTTTTGATGTATTACTGGCGCTCAAAATAAATTTTTGAAATGAAATAAATATTGAGGGACTTGGTGATTACATCCCTTCATCTAAATCTAAAAAAAAGAAATATGATTATTACAGAATTTTGAATTTTCAATTGCCTTTGGTCTGAAGAGAATAATAAAAGACTAAAGTTTTTTATTCATCAAGAGCTGATGGGAGAGCAGAATATAAGTATTGTCGTCGGCAAGTATACAGCAGAAAACAACTACTGCCCTCTAAGATCGTTAAATTTGATATAATCTAGGTACAACGATTTTGAAGGAATACAAAAATCACACCAATATTCTTTCATTCCTTTTCACCTACTTGGCTTTTTGATGCTCAACGGGCAGAGAGGTAGAGTTGAAATGAAATTCAGGATCATAACAGAGCTTTAAATTTTGCAATGAGTTTCAAAATGATACCCACTTGTTTGGATTACAATAAAAAAAGGCTGTTATCGGTTTACACGATGCCATTATATTTCGATGAAATATTGTATATTTTATGAAAGGAAAATTTGATTTTTCAAATGGATATTCAAAGAAAACATTTGTGTAACAAAACTGAAATAGTATAGAAAAAATTCCACTGCGGTTTAGTAATGACGTTTCTCTAAATTACAGAAATCACAAGAGATCCATAATTTTCATCGAGATAATTCTAAACCATTTTAAGGAAAATGTAGACTTAAATTCAAAGAGCAAGTGATCATGAACTTGGCAGTTGAACTTCAGTAGTCTATTGTTTAATAATTGTCCAGCCTAGAAAGTGAACACGTGCACTCCTATGTTCAGAACGTAAATGTACACTTTTCTCATTTTGACATGGTACATATTCATTAACCAACGATAATAAGCAGTTAAGATATAGAAAGGTAATTGGGCCCAGAATAACGGAATCTCAATATTGCTTTCAAGATTTATAGCAAAATTTATTATCTCTATAAGTATCGCAATTAAGGACCTGGTACAATGCACTTTCCATTACATTACATTACATAGGTATACATACTATCCTTCAAGAAATTTTATCAATTATGTCAATAATTCTGAACGATTTGAAAATAATAAATATGTTTATTATTTTTATTTTATATTAAAAAAAGAGACTTAATTTTGGAATTGGTATTAGAAAGAGAAGCATATCAATGGCAGTATCGTTCAGAAGCAAGAAGATTAACTTCTGAGTCTGCTCTTTCACCAGAGTCAGCAATTGTTTAATCATTATGATGAACTTGAAATATACATTTACATCATAATGAAAGAAAGAGCAAGAAAGGGAGAACAGTGAGGGGGAGAGAGAAAGAGAATAGGATACAGAGAAACATACCGTAGGTGGAAAAATTTTCACCCACGTCACGTATATAATTATTCTGCGTAACAAATATATACTGCTTAAATTTGAGTTGGCACGCTTTCAGAGTCATTTCATTACTTAAATAATTTGGAAAATTAGGCATTTTCTTCATATTTCTTAAATGTACAAAAACATCATACCCTTTTCAATTCAGCCAATTAATACGAGTGGGATAGATACTTCTTGTTTTTTAAATTAACTGAGATTGTGTCACTCATTATATTACAACAAGGCCAATCTTAAGATATTTTTATTCATGAACTTTCTCAAACTGTTACATTATTTTTGTTCTGTCGTGGCATTTGTGAATGTCATCTATATCTTCCATTACCACTTCAAATATCATGTCCTGAATTGAAGGTATTACGAAGCAAGACACATTAAGGGAATGAGAAAAAGAAAAAGAACTGGTGAATGTAATTCCGTACGGATAAAGAGTCCGCCCGCAACCACTGACCACTGGATATATGTATCAAAATCTACAGAATAAACAGTTAATCAAACTTGGTGCAACAATCCTTCCAGAGCTACCTTCTAACAAACTCCAAAGCCCACTTCAATGTAAATGGTCCTTAGAGAACATTCTCCTACCACAAAAAAACATATCAGGTTATTACATTCATTACTGCCTATATTTTATTTTATGAATTACTTGTTATACATTTTCAAAATGAGGACTTAATATGCTCAGTTTGGTAACTTAATAATGATAACATCATCTGGATGTCGGAGAGACGTATACTTACCTAGAGGTGGAACAACGCCACACCCAAGAGGTACCAACTGCTAAAAACTCTCTCCGCGGTAAGTATCATAAACTCCGACAGATCTGGTCATCAGAACTGCCGGAGAACTAAGTTGCTGCAACTAATATGGTTGCCGTTCCGATAGTTTACTCTTTTGGAGTGAAGAAATGGACTCAGAAAGAGCTGCGACAACTCGACGTAAAAACTCGCAAAATGATGAATCTTCATAGGAGCTTGCATCCTAGGTCGTCTGTTCCATGGTTATACTTCTCCAGACAGCGGGGAGACCAAGGAGTGTCTACATAACAGAATGATACTGGATGGAGCCTGTAAATCATGAGGAGTTCAGATTCCCTTCTCTGCTTGGAACCCGTTCAGCAAAATGCCCACGTCAAAGCTGCGGAGAGTGAGAGTCTTCTACAGCTACATAAAGATAAGCCAATGCATGGGGTCTTCTTCAAAATACTGTTGTACTACCATCTACGACACTCTTACGGTCTAAACGAGACACCGGTGTTGTCTTATGCTCTGGGGGATATCGAGTCCATTGTGTAGAATGAGAAGTACCGAATCTATTGAAACTACTTATTTCCCAACCTCAGGCAAATAGAGGCTAAAAAGCCTGATGTAGTCCCCCTTTACCCACAGACTGAGACGATTTTCTCCATTGAGTATTCCGAGTCGGCTCCTGGCGAAACGAACATCGTCCGAAAAGATCGAAGTATCGAGATCTACTCTTTGAACTCCGCAGAGCTTACCCAAACCATTTTGTTGAGATGGTGGTTCTAATAATAGGGGTTCTTGGTGGAAGGTGGACACACTGCTCCCGAACCTAAAAATAATACCCACTTGCCGTGATATGGCAGAAATCTTAGCCTGTAGAATGCGGAAGGCCGTCATCCTGGGTTCACTCCGCCTGCTCAGGGCACATGATCGTCAGACCCTATAGTCACTTACCCATGGCGTAGGGAATTTGACGCCAGCGCGCCTTCTAGATGTATCGATTCTCCGGAGACAGGGCCGGACTGGTAGATTTCTGAAGGAAGAATAAAAACATGATAATGAGAGCCTTTATTAGGTATAAAATGAATAAACAAAAACTACCTACAGTGAGACTATGTAGTTTTTTTTCTACCACTTGACGCACCTGAGCAAGCTTACGCTTCGAAGAGAAATAAGTGTATATTTTAATGCTTCTCTGCATATTTCTATTGAATCATCTAATTGAGCATTCAAAAAATCAATCAGAAGAAAGTTGAATAGTTTACGTGACCGTGCTCATGACAACTCGTAGGTACACCTGCAAGAAGATGTTCAAATCGAATAATTAATTTTATGAAATTGCTCTACTGAGTATTAAAATGCCATGTTTATGAATGTATGGGATGTCAATTAGCCCATACCACACTAAAATTGAATAAAGCGCGAAACTAGTTGAAAAATTCATTATAATTGAGCTCTATCAAAGATGATTATGGAATAACCATTAACCATTAACCATTAACCATGTTTACTGTAAGTACGATGATAAGTACGATGTTATTGTTCAATCTCTTTTTAATTTCGTTGGGTTGCTGAGTGATAGAGTTGTACTGATTAATTAGGTAGTTTATTTCGATTCATTATTAACATGAACACTTCTTTAATTATCATTAATCATTCGTTATCGAAAATTACTTGGGCGAAAATTGAAGATTTTTATTTTATTTTGACGCGTGTGTAAGAATCGGTCAATATACCAAAAAAATAGAATCCCAGAAAAACATTTTCTTTATATGGCCATGATGGTAGAGCGCTTGGCTCTCAACCTAAGGGTCATGGGTTCCCTTCCCAGCATGGTCATCGGTCTCGTGCATGGCATCGCACGTTAAAAGGTAAGGGCTGTATCTTCCATAGCTCGAACAAGTCTTTCGAAGACTTTTGAGGGTTGTACTTTTAAGGGTAACTAAAAATAACAAAAAAAATCTGAAAAACTTTCATCAGATATTCCATTTGATAAAATAGTTGCCCAAAGTATTCAGCAAATTCACAGTCATACCATAGAATACGTAGGACCAGAAATCTCCATCTGTCTCTGCCTATCATCAGTTATAAAAAATGATTTTAAAATATATTCCTACCCTTGCACATGGAGTCTATCAAAAATTGTTGGTAGTCCGTTAAAGCTAGGAAGCTTACTATAACATGAAAAATAGTCTGATTCAAAGAATTGGTAGAGGCAGTCCATGCAGTTTCTCAAAATTGTACAACAATGTATGAGGGTTTTTATGCAGTGGTCCCAGCTGAAACTTGCCACCCCCCTTATCTCTTAGAAAAAATTGAAAATTGATCAGACCGGTCGATTTTGATAGCGTGGTGGAACTTTTCCACCAAATACGTCATCATTGTGATGTATCACAATAATTTTTCACCGGTATATCCGTCAACCGGCTGTACCCTCACCAGCAACTCTCAGAAGTCAGAGACTTGTACGAGCTGGTGAAGACGCAGCCCTTTCAAACAATTTCAAAAACAATTTTAATCCTTACTGGTTCTCAGGCGAATACACCTTTTTTATCCATGGAAAAGTCAACAAATACTTATTCGCATGTTTTTAGAGGACATACACAATTTCCTGATAAAGTGAATGTTTGGGTGAGGATATTGAGCAATCATGTTGGAACCTCTTTTCATCAGAGGCAATCTTTAGGGATATTTAGAGAAATCTGTTAGAAACTGAAATTGAACCTCGAATAAGACAAATTGCCGTAATTTTTTATATTTCAGCAGGACGGGACATCTCTCCAATTATATCGCCTGGATACAAACTTTCCTGGGCGATGGATAGGTCGCAGGGAGAATACAGAATGACCACCAAAATTTCCGCATCTTAAACCCCTATATTTTTCTCTTATTCTGAGTTTCAACTCTTCCATTCAGTGGCGTAAATTCTTGACTTCAGATGCCCCTATGGGAAAATTTAGAAGTGTAAGATGCGGAATTCTTGGTGATTATTCTGTACTTCCCCTGTGACCCATCCATCTTCCAGGAAAGTTTGTATTGCCATGCGATATAATTAGGAAGGTTTCACGTTTTGCTGAAATATGATTTCACGATTTTCAAACTATTCCTGATTATTGAATACAATTCGTTTTATTCGAGGTTCAATTTCAGTTTCTAAAAAAATTCTATAAATATCTCCTGCAAGACTGCCTCTGTTGAAAATCGGTCAAACAACGTAATTGTCCAAAATCCCCACCCAAACAACCACCTTTTTAGGTAACTGGGTATGTCCCTCTCTAAAAATATACAGTATCGTACGTTATGTTTTTTGACTTTTCCATGGAGAAAAGTCGTGCATTCTTCTGAGAATCAAACACGTTGTACGAAGCCTTGCTGTCCTTCAATTATTCTTGTTAACCACTCACAAAACCCTCCGGTCTGGATCATTCTCTTTGATTATCGGCAGGATTTCCATTTTATAGGAATATACTTTTGTATTTTCAGGACTCTTTGAATTCTTCTCGAATCTATATACTCTACAGGATTCAGCAACTGCGGATGTTGACTCAGTCGGGTTGATTACCATTTCAAGAAAAAGACGAAGGGGCGGTTTCTTTGCCACCATTTTGCATTGGTAATTAAAGCTGGATGGTGGAACTGAGCTATCTATTATTTACCCTTTCAACTCCTCATACAAAGTCCATGCATTTGTGGAATCTACAAATCTACATCTTTGCCTTCCAGATGATGGTGAAATTACGAGTACCGGTAGAGCTATGAAGTATAAAGCATTTTAATCTCTCGAAGTTTTGGAAAATTATGGCTCTGACAGCTGTGGCTAATGATCAGAATACAAAATGAATATATAGGTATCCGAGAAATCTACAAGCTCCCGCACACCAATGTATCAGATTCTATCACTGCGCTTGAAAACACTATTTCATTTCTTTACCCATCTGTTGACGAAAATATTCTCGCAGGTGATATAAACTTGAATATATTGAATACAAGTGATAATGATATAGTTCGGTTTTCAGGTTTTACTGAAGCATATGGTACGTCTATAATGAATAAAGAACCCACTATAGAGTGACTGAAGTCAGTAGTACTTCAATTGATATAATTGCAGTCACTAATAAAAACATGGTATTGAATACGCACACCCATGAACGCGAATGACATATCACTGCTCAACTACAATACGAGGTTAATAAACCTCAACAACTCTTGAGAATTTTCAGAGACTATACATTTGATGATATCTTCTTTCATGATCTACAGTTAATTCCATGGTATGACATTTATCAAACTGAAGATATAAATCAAATATCGTCTTTATTCAATACATACTTACTATCTGTCTTTGATGTGCATGCTCCTGTTAAAACCGTTAAGTTTATTAAATATAGTTTCTAAAAAAATAAGAAAAATTACATTCCAGAGAAGACCTTCGTGATCCTGATATAATGAATAAAAGCTTTATCAAGTCAGTAAATGAGCTAGCCTCTGATCCTCCTAATGAAATATTGAACCATTATAATTCGCAGTGCACTTTCGAAGATAAGCTCGAATTCTGCAAAATATTATTAGTTTCATCGAAAAGTAATGCCGTGTCGTACCAAATTGTCATTAAAATGTTGAAAATATGTATACCATTCCTAACTCCCGTTCTAACTTATATTGTCAATACACAATGAATTTTTCCTGATATATGAAGAAAAAGGATGTACAACTATTGCCCTACTAAAGGTAACAGATGATATTATTAATGCAAATGATAAACATGAATTAACTGTATTTCTTCCGCTGGACTACAGTAAAGCTTTTGATAACATGAATCACTCCCTTTTAATATCTAAGTTGCACTATTACGGATTTTCATTTATTTTTATCGAACAGAAGCCAGTGTGTTCAGATTCAAAATAATTCAGCACATTACGTGAATGAATCTAATGGTGCCTCACAAGGCTCTGTAATATATATAAAAATACATACTTATGCTGTCGACACAAAACTCTATCACTCGGCCAGACTTAAACATCTCCCAAGATACGAATATTTACTTAATGAAGACGTAAAACAATTGGTTTCAATTCAAAAAAACGTTGTCTCCATATTAACCCCACAAAATCCTCTCTATTCGTATTTGCTAGTGAAAGAGATAGGCAGAAGGTTATGGATAGCATTTCGATTGAGATATACAGACGGCAAAAGATCGAGTACTGTGAAAATTTAAATTAACCTAAAATTTCATAACGATATATACGTTATCTCATCAAAAGAACATATTGTATAATGAAGGGTTTCTATTCTAATAGACATTTTTTGGGAAGAACTTTGAGAATTACCCTGTGTGACTCCTTAATTTTGTCAATTTTCAATAACTGTGACATTCTCTATGGCCCATATCTAGAAGGGATACAATGGATACAATCAAGAAGAATTCATGCGTGAGGTTCATATTTGGATTGCGATTTAGAGATCACGTCATATCTTTTATTAACAAACGCGATATGTTAAAAATGCACAGAGAAGAGAACTTCATCATGACAGCTTTGTAAATAATCTTTTAAGAAAAAATACATATATATATATATTCACCTTATTGTCAAACTTCAACATAGATAGTAAGCACACACCAAAGATTTCGGATATGTTAACACTTTGTTAATCCCTCGGCACAGAACGGTTTTCTTTAAACGATTTTTTTCTCACTATTCTGTTGTCCTGTATAATTCCATCAATCAGAACATAAAAAAATTATGTCTCACAAATTTCAAATACAAACTAAGATATCATTTCCTGTATGAACAGCGACAGTCTCAATTTTGTAACTGATCACGTTATCTACACTTTATTTAATTTTTTCTCTTTTCATTATAGATGGTATTCTATTTTTGTGAACTTACATGATATTGGTAATTCGAAACATGCTTGAATGGATATGAGCTGAACTCCGCCAAGTAAAATAAAGTCCATTTATTATTATTATTATTATTATTATACAAAAACCAACACTAATAACTAACAATAGTCAGATATTGTTGGATATTTTGATCGTGTCGGATGAGGAACAAGTTACTTTTGTTGATATCTCCGATGTCCACGGTATATCCGATCACTCAGCTGTATCTTGTGAAATTCAAAATTGTACAGTAGAAAACAAGGTGAAAATGATCCTTTTTTCATCTCCACCTCAAGGACCTTTATGAAAAACACGCTCCTCTCAAGACGAAAAGGGTAACTAGACCCCCTGCTCCATGGCTCACTTTCACTATAAAAGAAATGATCAAACTCAGAGATCGAGCCTTCAATAAATATAAAAAATCCCAGTCTACGGTGGATTTTCAATTCTATAGAGATTTGAGAAATTACACTACGGGTGCAATACGACGTGAAAAGAAGGCATACTTGGACCATATTCTTCTTCAGAAAAATTATAAATCTACATGGAATGCCCTACGATCACTTGGCTTACTGAGACACAAAAACAATTCTGAAATACAATAGAACCCAAAACGAAAATAGTTTCAACTTCTCTAACATTACCAGTGAATTGGTGAAAGAATATATTTATAAAATCAAAACTAATGCCACTGGGTCTGACAACATCTCCAGTCGCATGATTCATTTGATTGTTGACCATCTTTTAAATCATATCACTCACATTGTAAATACAATTTTGGTGGAAGGTGTATTTCCCGAAGAATGGAAACATGCCTGGGTCATTCCTCTACCAAAAGGCAACATTCCCACAGATTTTTCTGACCTCCGACCCATCAGCATCCTCCCATCTCTATCTAAGGTCGCAGAAATGGCAATGAAAGATCAGATTTCTTCATATGTGTACGAGCATAACATAATAACTTCTGTTCAATCAGGTTTCCGAACGCAACGTAGTACTACTACTACTCTTTTATCGATTACAGATGATATTTTCAGAGCCACAGATGACGGCAAACTAACATGTCTAGTTTTGCTCGACTACAGTAAAGCTTTCGACACCTTGGACCATGAAATACTCTGTAATAAACTCAACTTCCTTGGAATTTCGAATAGCGCAGTTCGCTTGATACAGAATTACCTAGATGGCCGCAGTCAAAGCGTTAATATCGACAGTGAGTTGTCAAAGTCTCTACTGGTGACTAAAGGTGTACCTCAGGGATCTATATTGGGTCCACTTCTTTTCAGTATATATATTTCTGACTGCCACCGTTCTATTATCAAATCTACTGTACACCATTACACAGATGATACTCAAATAAATTTCTCATTTCATTGTGGTAACCTACAAGAAGCTCAGAATACTATCAACAACGACCTTCAGTCAATATATGATATTTCATCCGCTCATAAGCTGAAACTGAACCCAAAAAAATCAGTAGTCATGTTATTTGGGTCACAGAAAATGAGAGAATCTGCCCTGGAATCATTTGAGGTGTATATTGGTGACAATAAACTTCCTACAGCTAATGAGAGCAAAAATTTAGGACTATACTTCGATCCAGAACTGAGATTTACCAGGCATGTTAGTTACTTATGTCAAAGTGCTTATAACACGTTACGACAGTTATACCTAAATAAAGACATTCTTTCCACAAAACTCAAAATGAAACTTTGTGAATCGCTGATTTTTTCAAAAGTTTCATATGGTGACTGTGTTTATGGTCCCGCCTTGTTACAATCTGATGCCGATCGTCTGCAGCGCATACAGAATTCTTGTCTTCGCCTCTGTTATGGAATTCGTAAGTTTGATCACATATCGACAAAAATGAAACAATCCGAATGGTTGAGACTAGAAAAACTCTGACATTTGCACTTAGTAACAAATGTACACAAAGTTCTGATTTCCCGTAAACCTGATTATCTCTTTAACAGACTGGTATCATTTTCCAGCATCAACAGATTTGTGACCCGTAACAGTAATATCCTCGTTATTCCCAAACATCGCACTTCAATATTCACCAGAAGCTTCTCGTATCTCGCACCAAAATATTACAATTCACTACCCAGTGAGTTTAGGTCTTACAATTTGCTTAACTTCAAAAAGAAACTGAAACTACGTCTAATCAAAAATTGACAGGAATAAGATGTCCAACTACCTCATTAACTCTTCTCTTGACACGAGCTCTGATCTGATTTTATTAAGCATTTTTCTTTTTTCAACATCACGTTTCAGTATTGAAAACTATTAATCCATCATCAACCTAGATTTAAATTACTGGTGATGTAATGTATGAATATTGACTGGTGATGATTAGCATTAGCATTATCCACTTTTGTAATTGTTGTAAAGGTTGAGTTGAAAAACAGCTTCTGCTGACACTCCACCTTTTCACCAAACTCCATTTTTTCTGGTTTTTGATGAATAAAGTCGATTTATTATTATTATTTATAAGGTTGAGTATTCTGGTTTTTGGGGAGGTCATCCCCTAAGCCTAAATCCGGGTGACTCAGAGCGGACTCAATACTTTACACTCGGTCTAGTGCCAGCAAAAGTATAAATAACATAATATTCTTCCATTTGAACTTGATATAAAAAATACTTCCCAGTTTGGGTGACAGGAGTAAATGTTTGCTTTGATGTAAGTTTGAAAATGAAACAAAGATATCGTCACCTAACACCCTAGTGATTTATTGCGGAACATATTTCAAAAATTTTCAAACTTTTATCAATAAAATAATTATTTTTCCTTTGAACAATGGAGTATAATTATCTCTCTCTCATTGAATTTAACCTTGGTTCTCTATTTTGGAAACATCCTTTGCTACTGCGTAGTTGGTGTCCACTCAAAAGTTGCATCAAGTGAAGATTGGAATAACAAAATGATAAAATCAAGAAATTATTCGACATCCAGGATCTTCAATGTGTTAGGCGACTATTTTCCATGTATTTCTCATTGATCGTTCCAACGGGAAATACTCCAAACAATTATTATATCACTGTCTTCATTTCCGGATTTTAGAGGGTGAAGAATCAGAATTTGAGACCTTTGATTCACTATTTTTCATTCCTTAACCCTTTCGGTCACTGTGATCATTTAAACGAACATTGAATTTGTATGTCTTCAAATGCCACCCGAACAATTTTTACGCCGTAATATCATAGTGTTCCATAAAACGAACCTGTCTTAGCATATCAATGATCTTTCCCGCCATCTATCGGCTACTGTTCGAATGTTTCATATGGAATTATTTCTCATGTAGGGCTGTTTTGAAGGTTATCGTATACGGAAACTTTGTAGTGGGAATTTTTGTGATAAAAAAGGCAAGTTTTCGGAAGAAAAATATTCTATGCGATAGATTATACTATTGACTGCAAGTTTGATATATATTTTTCACACGTTTCTTTTTTTTTGCGTATGGTTTTTTGGTTTGTTGACGTGTTCGTTTTAACGAACATTGTGACTCCAAGTAAAACTTTATTTGTAGGACTTGTCGAAATAAGGTGATAATATGGCTAAATGAAGAGGTCTAACAGAGGCGGAGTTGTTAGATTTAATGGACAATTTTTCAGATATTGACGTGCTCAGCGATGATGAGCTTGATCTAGTAGAAGAATCAACCTCTGAAGGTAATATAATAGGTAATAGGTAATAGGTAATAGGTAGGACAATTATTGTGTAATACTATTTCAGGCAAAATCGGTGTAAATAATGATTATGATTTTGAAGAAAATGAGGAAGGTATGGAAACTGACGATGGAGTTGGTGATAATACGGCCCAAGATGAAGTGAACATAGAGTAAAGCTATATTGGAATAATAAATTAGAAATCCCAATTATTTTTGAAAATATGAGCGTCAATAGATTCTTCAAATTGCGTCAGTGTTTACATTTTGTGGATTTATTTAAAAAAAATGAAAAAAAATGGGTCGTCCGTCTTCTTCATCATCTCCACCGTCCACATCTTCACCCAAGCGGAGTAAGGTTGAAATACGACCTGTTTCAGAAGTTCGTCTTGATCAGATTGATAATTTTTCTGTTTTTGATCCAAGTAAAGATGGTTCCAGATGCAAGAATGGAAGCTGTATGAAGAAAACACATTTCTGTTTTGAGAAATGTAAAGTACATTTATGCATCAACAGAGATCGCAACTGTTTCTGGGATTTTCATCTTAGATAAATGCTGACATTTCATTGTTTTTTCTGACATTTTCTGCAATAAACTTATTTATTTGAAGATCACATTGAGTTTCATTGAGTCACCATGTTCGTTATAATGAACATTTTTTTTTTCAAAAACCAATGACGTCACATTGTTCTGGATTTTTCTGAAAATCTTCAAAAAATCAATACTTGCAAATTTTCAAACAATAATTTTTTTTTTCCAAAAACAAAAAGTCGTGACCGAAAGAGTTAAAGTCGTTGCTCCATAGTTCACCGGCATGCCCACCTCCACCGTGCCGCAGATCCCTCAACCCCCAGCCAAAACAACGCACACAACCCCTATTAGTACGAAGACCTCCAGGATAAGTAGCTGCCCTGTGCCCTGCGTTTCAGCCGTGGCTAGACAGGGCAAGTCGAATCCGGCGGTAGGAGGTATTCAGGAAAGAAGGAACACGTTAAAGTCCGCAAAGGAATAACACTCTCCGGTGTAAATCGATATCTCAGTCTGGGTCTGGTTCGTTGTCCCCGTGACGTCACGCCGTAATAATGCGTGCACGATGCCGAGGTCAGTGACGTTATGGCAACGACGGCTCAGACCGAGCAGACAATACCGTATTTTAGGAGATTTTTTTGAAGGTTCGTGTTGTCATAGGTCGCTGGCATGTGCGGGTGGAGGATCCCGTAGCATGCGAGAGAGTGGTCGTTCGTTACGAGAGAAGTAAATTATGCCCTTTTTCGAGTGGGTGCTGAGTTGTGCGACATTGGGAGATTTAATCCAGAAGAAAAAAAATCCATGGAGGCGATACCGTTTTGTTTTGGATTCAACTCGTGTTTACAACAAAAATGAATGTTAACACCATCATACAGTGGCTAGCAAATTTATGTCAACAAAGTGGAAAAAAGATTATTTCAAATTTCACATAAAATTTATTGGTCATAAAGATAGCTGTCAGTCTTTCACGAGACTCTCGAAATTCGAGATTTCTCGTCTCGAATAATGGGTTTTTTCGAGAACGAGATCGAGAAAAACACTTCGAGATTTTTTGAGATCGACAAATTATTTCGAGATTTTTCGATCTCGAAAAAATATATGTGCTGCAATATATTATTATATTTTTATTAGATTTAAACAATAATTTTAAAGTATTGTACAATGCTATTTTATATTTCTTTATTACAGTAAATGAAAGATAATTATTATTGCTCTAAAAATAAATTGATAGCACCTTATTCGGTCAGTCTGGAGTTTTTAGGGTGAAGATTAAAACATCAAGAACTCGTTTCATTTTCATTTTTTGGAACAATATTGATTTTTTTTCGTGCTGATACTTGGCGGGTTTATTGTTATACGTGGCTTTCATTTCATAGCATATAGCCTCTGTATTTTAACGTAATTTTTTTTACAGAAAATATTTAATACCCTCTATTGCAGCCTTGGCTATGCGTTATAACCTATACATAGCATTTTTTAATAACATTTAGTTTTTGTTTTCGGGACTCTCGAAATTTCGAATAAACAGTTGCCCAAGAGTGAAGTACTTTCATATTTCAAAAAACGCAAAAAAGTTATTTGAAGCAGTGACTTATAATTTAGAGAGTGTTCCAAAAAACCCCGCACAGACCTTATGGGAATCTGGCCCTCTGTCGATTTAGCTGTAACTTTGGGAAAATGAAGTTCTCGGCATGCCGAACAAAAGTCACCATGGACACAAAAAGATCCTATGATTAGTTTCAGATATATGGGACCTATAAGTCCCAGACTTTTAATGATGTTGCTCCTGTAAGTACAATAAGCTGGGAGTAAAACTAGACGTGAACTTGAGCTAAGGCTTTTGAGAAATTGTATTTTTGAACCCTACCGTTTAAAAGTAAGTGATAGATATGTCGGGAAAACGTGGAAAATACGGGAAAACTCGCTCAAAATCTACATTTTTCTCTTTCGAGATAAACAGTCTAGATTTTTTCAAAAAAAGGAATTCATTTTCAGAACATAAAAGCTCTCGCTTAATACCAAAGTGTGGAAAAATCAGAAAATCAGTGAAAATACTGAAAAGCTTGGAAAACTTATTTAATTTTTTTTTACACGAGGGGTAAATATGCCTTTACGCACGTTGTGCCGGACTCGGGTATAGGTTGACCGGTGTTGAGCCTCCTTTATCTGGTCAGTTGAAAAGAAGCGACCTTCGCTATTTAAATGCCAATACCAATACCAACTGAAAAAAAATCACTACATCCAGCTTGCATCTTGCAGTACTCAAGATTATTAACATTTCGATCGTTTAAAATGTTATACAACAGTAACGTGGGTGGATTTGTACTTGTGCTTGATGACGTGCATATCCTAAATATTAGAGTAAGGACGCAACATGAGCACAAGTACCTAAGGTTCATGCTCCAGCTTTACAAGTACGATAATGACGTAGAAGATTTTGTTCGATTTTTCGATTCTTCCACACTTTATAATTAAGCGAGATGTTTTAAGTTCTGAAAAAAGAATAATATTTTTGAAAAAATCTAGTCTGTTTACATCTTCTCGACAGCGAAAAATGTAGATTTAAGTGAGTTTTCACGATTTTTCAGGTTTTCCTGGGTTTTTTGGCATTTCCATCACTTACTTTTGAACAGTAGGATTCAAAAGTACTATTTTTCAACAGCCTTAGCTGAAGCACACGTTTATTTTGACTCCTAGCTAAGTCTACTTACAGGCGCAACTTCATTAAAAGTCTTGGACTTGTAGGTCCCATGCCTCGAAATTACTCATAGGATCTTTTTGTGACCAGATTCCCATAAGGTCTGTGCGGGGGAAAATGTATTATGAGGATTTGTAATATCAGAGTAAACTCATCATTGAATATTATCTAGACGACCAGATGAACTTAAGTTTCGCCCAACTGCCATAAAAATTGCATTAATCGTACTTGGTGCTGACAAAACCTCATTTCTTGTGGCCATTCAGAAAAAAAAACGTTTTTCAAAATCAGCTATTACGAATGACATCTTCAATTCGAAATCAATTGAGAGCAACCAACGTCAAAACAGGTTTCGTCAATGTTTGTTTTTCTGGTATCTGGTAATGAATGACCTGTGACGTGGGTCATAATTTGTTTCAGGAGAATTAAAAGTGAATTGAAGCACATTGACTCACGTCCATTTCTTCAATAACTACAACATACTGCAAAATTACGCAATGTCTAAAATAATAATAATAACGCCACACCCAAGAGGTAACTACTATCAAAAACTCTCTCCGCCGGAAGTATCAGCATAAACTCCGACACATGTGGTCATCAAAACTGTCGGGGAAGAACAAAGTTGCTGCAGTTAATATGCTTGTTTGAAAAATTGTTTAAAATTGTTTTTTTCGTTAACCAGCTGTCATCCCCCTACAAACGACAGCCCTCAGAAGTCGAAACTTGTGCGAGCTAAGGATTAACGAGGTCTTACCTTTTAACGTGCGATTCCTAGGAGTAATGAAATGGACTCAGGAAGAGCTGCGAAAATCGTCCGTTTCACGGTTATACTAACTCAGACAACGGAGAGGCCGTGGACTTTTGAGTTTGGAGTATCTACACAACAGAATGGTGCTGGATGGAGCCTTTAAAGTCATCAGGAATTCTGGAACTCAGAATGCGATCATGAAAATGCAGGTATAGGAGCATTCCTCTTCAAGGCAGCCACCCGTGCAGACGATGAACTCGGTCTCGTATTCAACTCCGAACGAACGAATCCAAACTCTGTCACCGAGTTGGAATCCGTTCAGCAAAAAGCCCAAGTCAAAGCTGCGAAGAGTGAGAGTTTTCTACAGCTACATAAGGATGAACCAATACATGGGGTCTTCATTAAAGACCTTAGCTTATCCAGAAACCTGACCTTTGCATTTCTCAGGTCAAGTGGACTGGATGGTGTCTTCAATTCCCTCTCCTACCGCAGTCGCGTGATGGGTATAGAGGTCCCTGACACTAGATGCAGAGCGTGTCGTGAGGCAGCTGAGACCATAATGCATTTGTTGTCAGCTTGTCCAGCTTATGCGGTCTCAGCCTATATTCACAGGCATACCGCGACCCTACGAGTGTTGTACGACCGTCTACGATACTCGTACGGTGTAGACGAGACACCGGTGTTGCTTTATGCTCCGAGGGATAATGAGTCTGTTGTGGAGAATGAGAAGAGCTGAATCTATTGGAACTACTCATTTCCCAGCCTAAGACAATTACAAGCCAATAAGACTGATGTAGTCCTCCTCGACCATCAAAGTAGGATGATTTTGTCATTGAGATTTCAGCTCCTGGCGAAACGAACATTGTCCGAAAAGAGGAGGAAAAACGATCTAAATATCGAGATCTACTCTTTGTCCTCCGCAGGCTATACCCAAACCATTCTGTCAAGATGGTGGTTCTGATAATAGGGGTCCTTGGTGTAATGTTCTCAAACTTGAAAATCATACCGGTTTGCCGTAATCTTAGCCGGACGAATGCAGAATGCTGCAATTCTTGGTTCACTCCAACTGGTCAGGGCACATGATTCTCGGACCCAATAGTCACTTTCACCCCACGGCGCGCCCTTCGGAAGTGTCGTGTCGGGGCTCCGGAGAAAGGGCCTGACTGGGATAGTCTTAACGGATGAAAAAAAATAATATTAAGTTACTCCAGGTCCTGATGGCCTAAATAACCATTGGTGGAAATAATTTCCATGTACCTACCGCCATCTAGAAAGAGTTTTTAATTCATGGCCAGATGAGGAGCAACAGATTTTGGATTGGTTTGGTGAGGGTCGAACCGTGCTAATCCCATGCTTGAACGCATGTTATAAGATGTTTACCCGCATCTTATACATGCGAATATTCTCCGTAGTTGAGCCGGTGTATGAACGGATATATGAGCAAGGATGGTCAAAGAAAGGGGTCGCTGGCTGCAAGGAAAATCTGCTTATATTGACTCCGTGCAGTATCAGCATAACCTTTCAATGGCCTCTGGATCGATTATCGCAAGGCATTTGCATGAACTCATCATGCATTTGCTCAGATGCCTTGCGGTACCCGATCAAATAGTGAGATGCATTGAACATCTGATGCCGTTCTGGAGAATTCGCTTCACCTTACCATCTGGTTAAGTCAGAGTCCAAAAATAGCAGGTTATCTTTAGAAGGGGCGTGTTTCAGGAAGGCTCCCTCAGGCCTCTTCTCTTCTGCATCTCACTACTGCCATTGCCCGTTGCACTACGAAAAACCCGCGGATACAACTGCGGCACCCCCAGCAATCGTTCACCGAACATTGAACGGCGAAGAACGTACGTCTTAGCTCCGGTGAGGGTGATTGCTTGGCAATCAGGTCTTCAAGTCGACTGACATTTCATTTGTTGGATGTATTTGAAATTTACTTATCGACTGTTTGTAACATATTTTTATCATAACTTAATTTTATCATAACTTATTTTTAGTTATATTTTGAATACACATGCTTTGTCTCTAAGAACCAGATTCTTCTGACAATAAAGTATATCTTGATTGATTTGGAACAGACAGCTAACGTCAGTGGCATGCAGGATGCAGCATAAGCCACTGGATTTTTGAAGAGGAAAGTAGGTGCCGTTCACAGGCCCCCACCCAACCCGGAGGCAATCTATGTCCGGATGGGCGTATCATCGTGTACGCAAGATATCCCAACGTTCCGCAACGTTCGCAAACGTGTTCGGACTCGGCGAGATTTGGTTAACAACCCGGTTTCGCTTAAATATCAAGGAAGGAAACGACGATGGAATTGCGAACCTGACAAAGGCCCGCCAACGGGCGGGTCTCCTTCCGAGAGCAGGCTTTCACGAGCGTGAAGGCGCTAGTAGTAGCTCGAGGAGCTCCTCCTCGGAGGGCTCCCCCAGATTTCAGTGCGAGTTTTGTAATGGACGCTTCAGGTCCAAGATTGGGCGATAAGTGCATGCCCAGAGAAAGCATCCGCTTTAATACAACCGAGGGAATGTGGTGGAAAGGGTGGGCCCGATGGGCTGTTGAAGAGATGCGCGTTATGACGCGTTTGAAGCCGAGGCATAAAGCCGCCTACAAAGGATTGGTTTATCGAAACATAGGACAGACCTGTCATAATCGATGTCTCCTCAGATACCGACATCGAGACGAAACCTGGTTCCCCTGAGCGGGAAATGTCAGATGACCAGGAATTCGTCGATGCTATTCAGGTCTTGGCAACCCTGATAGCATAGGAATGACTGGACGAAAGATCTGGCTCTCTCAGAGCGTTGATTGATGAGTGGGACCGACTGGATATAACGGATTTCCTCTTAGAGTGGATTCGGGGTGTCTTGCCGGCCGCACAACCACCAGAAGACGGCAACAGACGTGGGCATCCTCGTGAGGAGCCCAACATGAGCAAGAAAGTGAGATGGTGGCAGGAGTATCGACTTGTTTAAAAGTCGTACGGACACATGAGGTGCAATGCGCACGGCAGATTTTGGATGGTGAGCAAGGCAATCCGGAGAAGGGGAGGCCTTCCCCCAGTACTGGCGTGAAGTCTTCGAGACCCCTAACCAGGAATACGTGGCGCCAAATGGGGTGGCTCCCACCAGAATTCACGTCATGTGGGGGCCGGCTACCTCTGCGGAGGTTGACCGCGCCTTTGTCGCGAATGGTAAGGCCTGATGATATTCTGCCGAAGGACTGGAGGAGAATCCCCAATCTAATAATTGTAATCCTTTCCAACTGCTTCAGCAGCTGCCCGACAGGGTCGGATCCAGGTGATGTTCGAGGGAGGGCCATAGAAAATCATGGCTCATATAGTTGAGCACAATAGCGGAATTTTTTGTTAGTCTACTTAGTCACAGTCAAGTGTATTTTCACGGAAAGATTGATTTAAGTAAACAGGATATCAATTTAGTTTCTTTTCATATATAAAAATTTTTGTATACATTTATTTTATTAGAAAACAAATAAAACATAACCAAATATAAAAATGTAAAAAACAAATAATCAAATATTAAAAACTAAATAACTATTTCCAGTGTCCTATTCTTCTGACTAGGATATCTAAATTTTTATATTTATTGGGTTCACGAGGAGGGGGGCCATGGCCCCTATGGCCCCCCCTTGAATCTTCCCCTGCTACCCAAAAAACTCCATGCATCAAGGACGGTCTTTATACCCAAGCACATTGGGGAAGATCGAGAACTTTACTGTCTGATTAGCGACATCTTACAATACCATCGGTTATCGTCAGGCACTTCCATAAAGTGCTGGGTTGAAATTTATCACAATTCTTTAGAAAGCGAACCTCCTACTCTTTTTAAAAATGTACCTTTGGTCATACGCAGAGCAATATGGTTCCAAAATGGCGGCTGTCCTGCTCATTACGCACGAGCAATAAGAAATTATTTGGATTGAACTTATCTGCAGATATGGATCGGCCGTCTTGGTCCCACTTTGTAGCATTCCGGGCTCCGGATTCTAACCCGCTTGATTTCTCCCATGAAGGAGAAGGTCTGAGTGAACCCAATAAATGATGATCATGACTTGAGACGTGGTATTAATGAAGCAGCTGTCCAAACAAGTGCCACAGGAAGTGCACGACGAATAAAAAGTTTTTTGTAGAGATGCCACACTTGTATTCGACTTGGTGGAAGGCAATTTGAACACATTCTTCAATTTTGCTTTTTCTTCAGCTAGTTGTCAATACCTACCTGTTGCCTTGATTTACCAAGTGTTTTCATTAGAATTCCTGATTATCGGAATGATTTCATGATAAGCTTTTTTTACAGTAAACTAGCAATATCTTTTTTTCTCAATTGGAAGATAGCAAATATTGTATCATGTCAAAAACTACAGTGAATGAGCAATTTTTTTAATGACTTGTGAGATAAGTATGGTGACTTCGTTTACAGTATGAAGAGTCTAAGTAAGCTGATGAAAGAAATTAACTGGTGAAGATAGAAAATATGTGAATAACCAAAATTTTAACTCAAAATATATGGAGTTTTGTTCCTGGGGCACTCGAAATACTAATCACGATATTCATGAAAGTGCCATATCTCCAAAACTATCATATTTTGATATTTTAGTCAGTCGAGCTGGACTATCAGACCTCCAAAGGACGACGTTGAGTTTTAGGCGCCTGTATAATAAATACAAGGGTGTACATTTTCACACTACAAAGATTGACCTATGTTTAATTTGATCATTTTAAAAGAAAAATCAAAATCGAAGTAGTAATTGCCGGTTTCTAGATGAAAGGATAGCACTACTCCATTATCACAAATATATTCTATGAAATATAATAATGAATATTAAAGAAGCGTACATTTTAGGTATTTTTGGAATCACCACCTCGCAACCTACAAGGCTACCACTTATTGATTCAACAAAATCATCTCCAACACGCTACGACTCGATAATTTCCAGTTAATCCACGCTATTTGATTTCGTTTGACAAAGATCCACGTTGCGCAGTTTTTGGGGTTGAATTTTTGGTGAACGCGCTGGGAATTATTCCATTTGTCTTCAAGGGTCGTTAAACCTATGCGGATGCGACGAAATATTCACGACATTCAACCGACGGAATATAATTGCAGCCAAAAATGGAAATAAATGATCTTTGGAATAGGGCATCCTGATTATCAGAATATCCAATAATCACGATATTTCCAAGATCATCACTCTTATTTCTAATTTATGTTCATAGATCCCCAATTTGATGATTTCATTCATATTCTTATTTATTTTTTTCTTATCTAACGGTAACAGATGCCATATAGAAGGTGGCTATTGGTGTACGGAAGCACAATACACAAAATTTAATAAAGGACAGACACACATATGAGGGGGATTCTAAGTATCGGTAGAATTTGCTGAAATTTTAGTATGTGACACCGAAGGTATATTCGATTAATGATTGCATACTACGCGACCCCGATAACAATTGCATTAGTTATATACACAACAGAGTGTAATAAGAAATTGAGGGGGGTTTCTGGGTATCGACAGAATCTGCTGAAATCTTAGTATGTTATACCTGAGGTAAATGAGAGTAATAAATGCATTCTACGCGAACACGATAGCAATTAGTTGATATACAGAGTATAATAGAAAATATAAGAAGATTTCAAGGTATCGATAGAATTTACTGATTTCAGTATGTTACACCTGACGTGTAGATTCACTTTTGCCCACTACGCGAGCAAGATGGCAACGGCATTCGTCGATATACAGGGTTTAATTATTTTTATATTATATTATTCAGATTTATATTAATTCGAACGGCCATTGTCACATTTG
The DNA here is from genome assembly GCA_958502065.1 of Chrysolina americana. Classification (NCBI taxonomy): domain Eukaryota; kingdom Metazoa; phylum Arthropoda; class Insecta; order Coleoptera; family Chrysomelidae; genus Chrysolina; species Chrysolina americana. The sequence goes on from OY293414.1 coordinate 76,594,873, forward strand.
AATTTTTGTTCTTGTACACACTGCTTTGGTATTACCACAACATTGATGATATCAACGATCATAACTAGAGAATAAAATCATTTGGTACACAACCTATGCAACAATGTGAAAAAGTACTCTCATCCCAGTTTATATTCACTCAAAGAAAGTTGATTCCCATTTGGTGAAATACATTTATTTTCATTTCTATTAACAAAATCCGGTTTGAAATCATACTCCACAAATTCAATGAAACATATCTTCGTTGGATACCTTCGGTCTGGGGGCTGATTTGTGTTTTTCCTACAATGATCGTTCAATAAATATCCTATGTCCTATAATTTTCTACCGTTTCAATATGATAGTTTTCGCTAAATCACCTCATAATATTATTAATCTCATCGAGGATTGCCATGAGGAAAAAATATAGTTCAACTTTATTTGCATTTGATAACTGTCATTGCTAGTCAAGTATGTGAGAGTAATAAAGTGCATACAATAAGTATTTTGAAAAAGTAACGTTTAAAGAGAATAATGGTGAACTATTACATATGTAACACGAGGAGTCGTGTTTTTTATAAAATAGAAGCTATTAATCTGGAAGAGAATATAAACCTTAGAAGAAATGAGCTAGCCTTATTATACAGACTACGCTTGAATTGAATGATGCAGTATTTACTCCAGATTCCAGAATATGTTCTGCCTGTAACAACAGATTAGTGAAAGTAATGGAAACAGAAGGTAATATAGTTGCAATGCCTATGGAGGCACAAGTACAAAGATTTGGGAAAGGTTTTATATGTGCCCGTAACTGTAGAATTAGATTAGAATGGAACAGATTTTTTCAAGCACAAACTTCTATTCCTCGAGACACCAATTGTTGTATTAGGCATTTGAATCACAAAGGTTTTGTTAACCTCCGACATATGGAAGATCATTTCTATTCTCAGAGGAGTGATTATGAGTGGAACTGAAATTGCTTCATGGTTTAGAACTCTCCGAGAATTTATACAAAATGCAGCCAATATAAAATATACTTGAAGGAAGAAAATTTGTATTTCGTGCAAAATATTTTTATTTTAAAAATTATAGCAGAACGCTTTCGACTGTTAAGTCATCATCAATGCGTACCTGCAAGTAAGTAATGATTGAGAAATTGAATTTGATAAAATGATTTTTTTTTTGAAATTTGAAAGTTATGAAAAGTGAGGTTACTTACTCGTCAGGTGTACAAGAAGCCATATAAAAACATCATGTCCATGGACCAAATTGAAATGTTACAACATATTTAAAATTGAACAATTTTCATCCTGTTCAAGGATTGGTATAGAGCAAAATTTACTGTTGGAGGCATTGAATCAGAGGTCATTCCCAGAATGTTAATTAGCAATCAGATACGCTCTGTATAAGTCAGTTGCATGTAATTAGTAATATGCATGATGATTCTGTAGGTTGTCCATCTAGCCTCTCTCTTCAGGAAGATGTGGAGAGGAGGTAGGTGTAGTAGGATTTCTATAGCTGCTGACAGTGTGGTGCTGACGGCACCAGTGATGACCAGACAAGCCTTTCTCTGTAAACTTGGGAGTTTCACCTGGGCCGTTCGCTGTGAAGTTTACGGCCACCAGGCAAGAGCACCGTGTGTGATCATGGGTCTAACAACCCTGACATATACCCAGTGGATTTGTTTGGTACATAGGCCACAAAATTTTCTACAAATTCTCCAACAAGTCCATAATGACATTATGCTGCAAAATGGAATGACCTTGTCATTAAAGAATGTTGGAGTTAGGTCTTTCAGATTTCTTTTCCTGGTAAATGGTATTATCACAGCTTTGCTGAGGTTGACAGACATCTGTTACCTCTGGTACCAACTGTGAATGTCGTCCAACGTTCTTTGAATGACATTTGAGGCTACCTTTCCCGACGTGGTCCTTGCCAGAATAGCAAGGTCGTCTGCATGAGCCTGAAGCTCCACCCCTCTCCTACTACTGTTTGCCCCGAAAATAAATGCGTTCGCTGATATTTCTTATTTGATGAATACCTAGATTCTGTTGTTTAATGTTTGCCAAAATTTTTGTTCAATTTCCTATGGGTGTTTTGAAAGGAATTGGAAGCGAAACATACTGTCACTTGTTTCGACTGGTTTGTCTTATCATATTTTCATCATGATATTGTATTGCTGGAATATCGATATATTATTTCTTTTCGTTATAAAGCTCCCATTGTCCAGGATAACTGAAATTTTTTGGTTGATTATGTAAAGTCATCCATTATTAACACTTTCGTATCATCGTATTGGTAGATGCCATGATTCTGAACTTTATCATTTAGTCAAACCTCATCTAGATTATTTTCTCTCAATACATCATTAATAATAATAATAATAAAGGTCTTTATTTTCCACAAAGTACAATGAGTATATAAAATAATGATAATAGGTACATTAATAACGTGTAGAGGTATCAGGTGAGTATGTACGAAACATACACTCTGTTTTTCATCCTAACCTTAAAGTATTGAACGCGTTCAACGTAAATTCCAAAAATTCCATCCTCACATATTACTTGTTCCTAAGGTTAAGCTCACGACCAATTAGATTTATTCACCCTCCCATTGTCGGAGTTTTCCCATTCTGTAACAATTTTTTTTTTTGATATATTAATTTTACATGTGTACTATTACTATTCTATTTTATTTTTATGTGAGGTATAATTTTCTGTTATGTTCTCTCATTGTTATATTCGTTATTGTTTCTTCATTTGTTACAGATGCTAGTAATTGTGTCCAGTGGGCTTCAACCGAAAATGGAATAAATTGAAAAAACAAAAAAAAAAAATTATTCTCGTGTATATGACAATGATAATTTTTCAACCGGATACCCTATGAAAGTGAGTTTTTCACTCTAGAGATGAAAATGAAGCAAATGAACATTATCATACGATCCGACGGGAATATACTAACAATTTGATGGACTTTTGACACTAATTGACAGTTAATCACTACTTGTCACTTGAATCAGCAAACGATCGTCACTTTGTTCGACAGTTTATAAACATTGTCACGATTATATTTGAACTTATCTCTAAAACTCCAGTATTTTATAACAACATCTATCGTAGAAAAAATTGCATTTCATCCTCGAAATGAATTTTTTTTTCGTTCGTGAGATTGCCATACTCGCTCCGCTCCGCTTACTCCCATCTCACGAAAAAAAAACAGTATTTTCATCTCATATTGAAAAATTTTAATTTTTTTTATTATTTCACCTAGCACTTTTCAAAATGTCTCGTTAGAAAGACTGAAATTATTCAATATTATTTCCTTTTCTGAATCAATTCACTCATATACATAACTGTTCGAATCGAGCATATTCTATGCCCCTAGAATAGCAGTAAAATGAAATTTGCTGAAAAGAATAGGGTTCTCAAAGTTGGTACGTATATTCTATTACCGACGAGAACAAAGAACTCCGATCCAACGAAAACTCAAGCATCAGAGTGGAAATGCACGCAATAGTGCAGCGATCGATCGTGTTTTGTCTGGTAGGCTTTTAATTTATTGATGCAGCCCGCGTCTTCCCTGCCCAAAAGCAAGAAAGTTCGGCGTCGTCGGCACAGTGTCTCCCTCTATCCAGTGTTGCCCGGTGTCATGTTTGTTCTTGAAATTTCCTTTGGTCAAAGGTTGCTCAAATCATGAAACCAAACGGTAGTTTCCTGATCAATAAAGTTTTCAATACTGCTATAGACGTGAATGATATATGTTTTTGACGTCCTGTTCAGTCTAGAGGGCTAATCCAAAACATTCATTCAATATACTTGAGCATATGCGAAACTTTCGAACAAAGAAAATATTCGGTTTCCCTACGTATCATGACAAAAAACAACTGCTTCCCTGGCTGATACCTTTGTCAGCATCAACTCCCTTGTGGGGACGAGATTTGTTACTATAGTCGCTGCCTTAATCTCAGAAATTGCTTCAAATACCTGAGAATCGAATGACGTGTTCAGTCCGTTTCAGAAATATCTCCCGACCTATCCCTGCAATTATAGAAGCAAAAAATATCCTGAAACTCTCTTTGGTGGTCTTCAACGTTCTGTCTGTGTCATCCTGGCCCTACTATTTGATGAATGAGACACTTGCAATTTTATCTGCGTGATATTGTTGGGGAAAGTTGTACATATATCCATCAGATACAATTTAATAGTTGTCAAGACATTTGCCGGGAAAGTATTTCCTTGCGATTCTATCCAGTTTTGGGATCTTTTGTTATATACTTCTTCTTCAAGTTCATTTAGTAGTTAGTGCACTGGTAGGTATTGTGCAGAAGGATTTAGGTACTACTTCTTCAACTTTTCAACCAGTTTGTCCCAAAACCTATACCTGTTTAACAGATTCGTTCTTGCCTAGTTATAATAATAATAATAAATAATAATACTCCCTCATAAATTCTCATAGTAATTCGGGGATCCTGAACATGAATTCGAAGAAATTTCTGACTGATTTTGAGCATCTAATATAACTTTCCAGAAAAATGGGTGTTTCCATGGTTCCAACACTACTAGCGTGCAGTGCATATCACGCAGGATGACCCCTTTTTTACAGTGACTTCATTTTTAGAATATCTATCGATCCTGAATTGTTTAAATTGTTTTAATTGTTGTAATTCTTCGTCTGAAATTACGGAAGATACGAGGGTGTTTCCATGAGAAGTGAAACACACTGTATTCATTACATTCTAAAAAGGCACCTTCCACTGAATAGTCTCAGAGACAATAGTACTTCCGAAAAGAACTGTTGACATTTTTGATAACTTTCCTCATAGCAGCTAGATTTTCTGATGTTCTTCGTTGTGTTCGGGGATAGATATCATCAAATTGTGGACATCTCAATAAATTCGAAACTTTCCCAACGCTATGGTCATGCAAAAATATTGAACTCCAGTACCATCTGTTGCCTATAATTCGTATTTTGAAGGAAAATTACTTCAAAGAACTCCAGCCAAGTATAACAGTTCCAAAAGATCTCTAATTTCAACTGAATCAGTAAGCTTGGCATAATTTTATCTTTTATAAAGTTCAGTTTATATTCTTTACATGAATTGGCGATATTACAATGTATTAAATTATGCAATCAACAATTACCTGTAACACATCATGGGTTTTGAATAACTGTCAAGAATCGAGAACCGTTATAGCTTTATTATCTCCGACTATAAGGGTTAATTTATGCAACTTCGTCATTGTCATAGTCCTAATCACAATCACTGTCTTAATCATAAAATGAACTTGAAACTATACATTCCAGTGATAGCATTAATGCAATTTCCATAATTTTAGTCCTAAAAAACAACAATTGAGACTGAAACTGTGATAATGATTGTGACTATGATAATGTGTGCCCTGGTTCTACACTCTTGCCAATTTTGCGCCACCTGAATCCATTTTTTCATACATAATGTACATTGAGTTCAGCTCTTCATCTTTGATCAGATGTTGTTCTAGTAGATGTATGAACGTCATCTTCACCTTCGTCGTAATAATGTTCATCTATTTCCTCATCTTCATTTAACTCCTCGGTTTCTGAAAGTGGTCACTGACGATATTCTATTTCGGAATCAGAATCATCATCTTCACTTTGATTGTCAAACTGTTCCTATTCACTACTCGCTCCTAGTCACTTTTCCAAACAATTTCTGGAGTTTTCTCAATGATTTGTTGAGTAATGAATCTGCTTTTTGCTGATCGGCCACAGCATGATTTATTATTCACAGGGAGTAGCTAGTTTTGGGCGGTTCATCCTGTTACTCAACAAAAGTGTCACGTAAAAAGGGTTCTTTTTTCAACAGTCATAGAAAAACACATTATCTTGGACCTGGGTGGGATTCCCGTAATGTCGTCAGCACATTTGAATTGAAATATCGTACCCATTATCATTAAGTATTTTTGGGAAATATTCAAAGCATTACAAGGTGAAAAAAAAACCATCTGCATGCACCCTTAGAAACAACTCTCAGAAGTTTTTGAGAGACTTGTGCGAGCTTAGGAAGACGTAGCTCTTTACTTTCGACGTGTGATGCCATGCACAAGACCGGTAAGCGCGCTGGGATTTGAACTCACATCCCATTGATTGATTCGTTGAGAAGCTAACGAAGTAGTGAAAACGACTCGAGTACATATTCTAGTAACATTCCATTCAGCGTGTACATTCAATTCTCTATTTGGTATTACAGATGTACTTGATGTCAGTGAGGGGTCCATTTTACTGGAAAAAGTCCTTTGTCAAACCTCTTCTCATATCGGGAAATCCTGCACATATCGAAAATTAGAGACCTATGAAAAATTCTCTCTGCCATTCACAAGGTGTTTGAGTGCTTGGTTAATAAATTCCTCATTTCGATGTTGGTTAATGAAATAAGTATAAATCAACACGGGTTTCAAGATGGACGATCGATGAGTACTAACCTCATGACCTATACCAACTTCATTATATCTGCTTCAGAGAAGGGTCTTCAGGTTGATTCTGTCTACACAGATCTATCTAAGGCACTCGATAAAGTCAATCATGATATGGTCATCCAGAAGTTATCTCATATTGACGTAAGCGGATCTCTTCTAGAATGGTCAAAAACTTATCAGATCGCATCCTATTTGTCAAGTTGAAGGGATGCTTATCCGATGAGTATATCGCTACATCAGATGTACCACAGGGCTCTCACCTAGGACCTTTACTGTTCAATATATTCATCGATGACATCGTCAAAGAAATCTCTGATTGTAAATTCCTTATGTATGCTTATGATGTCAAAATATTTCGCGTTGTTCAGGATCCTGGCGACTGAATTATTCTCCAGGATAGCCTTGCTTCATGAATAAAATGAGCATAAATCCTTCGGAATATATAGTCATCAGGTTCCACCGCACAATGCAAAGGGTGAACTTTAACTATGTTCTCGATAACCTGTTATTGAGAAAGTTACGTCGATCAAACATCTTGGAGTCGTGTTTTAGTCCAATCCCTCATTTCTTTGCACCTTGAGTTCATTTGTAATACAGCACTTAAGCAGTTGTGTTTCATAGACATTTCAGAAATTTTGTTCATACGAGTAAAGTGAAAATCTCATTCAATTCATTGGTGAGATCTCATCTAGAATATGCTTCGATTATTTGGTGTCCTTATGTCGAAGTTCACATCGAAAAACTGGAAAAAGTTCAACATAGATTTATCATGTACTGCTCATTTAGACTAACATGCTTTCAGTGATGAATATGAGTCCATTGATTTATAGAAGGCAGGAGTTTGACTTCTTGTTCATTAACAAAATTCTTACCGATTTGATAAATGCTCCTGAATCAATAGAAGTAAAATTATAATATGTACGTAGCTCCAAGAGCGTGAATATAGTACATTTGCCTTGGTTGAGTTATGGTGCGAACACAGGGATAATTCGATTACTACGACAGGCTAATGTTCACTCTACGACTACAGATTTTTTTCCAGTTTATGGCATATGAAAAGGGCCACAATGAAGTTCAACTTATATCATTTCTGTATTAGTGTATGTTGCATTCTGTACCTGTAAACATGTTTTCAGATATAGTTAATCATACTCTTTCTTTATATATTGTTTCATGTTACATATTGAGTGTAAAAGGGTATATTTCCCCTTGTATTAAATAAATAAAATAAATAAACGTTGAACGCACAAATATCTGAAGAAAGTTCATCAAATTTGGCAACATCCCATCGCCGGACCTGGCGCATTCCGCTTTTTGTGACCCTATGCCTCCGCCCGCCTTCGAAAGTCACCGACGCGACGCAGCCGACGGCGCGACGCTCGCAGACGACGCTGCAAATCAGGCGTCGTTGTTGCGTTTCCGTTGCGCTTGCTGACCTACTTTCCTCACTAGGTGTCTTTCTTCTCGATTTCGGCAACGCAATTGATGTGCGCCCAGACAGTGCCGCGGAGAGGGGCGTAAATTCGAACGGCTATTATAAAAAAGGACGAAAGGGGATTTAGCGTGAGGAAGGATTTTTTGAGAAGGGGTAACGGGAGTAATTACCACAGGAGTTTTTTTTTATTATTAAGACCAGGAAGAACTTACTAACAAACGACCCAAATTTTTTAACGAAAATACAATTATTTCAATAGATCTGCGCAAATTTTACAGAACAAGATATAATTAGACACTACAAGAAATTTTATCAGAATGTTGTCATTTATCACAAAGAAATTCTAGGAAAAAAATAAAAAAACAAATGAAAATTGCTTTAATTCAACTAAAAAGTATTTACGAACACCAATCACATTTTTATCACACGGGTTTTATCAAATATTTTGTGAACATAATTCCATTTGTTTTTCATGTTCTGCAACAGTAGTATATTATGTTTTTAGTGTGGAAAGTGAACCATTTCACACAACTGAGGGAATTTTTAATGTGATAATCCGACGAGTGTGTTTTGGCACTTTCCACACAAGTAATTTACACTATTCTTTCCATGATTTTACCAAGTAATAGCAATGGTGTTGACATGTGTATTGACTTTAACTGAAAACCATTTTCATTAACTTCATTTATTTTTAATAATTATTTTCAAATACATAATATTTTATGTCCCAATTCCTACAAGTTCAAATCATGAATTGAACTTTATTTTCTCCAGAAGAAGGTCATTCGGTGACGAAAACATGGATAGATAAATCCTCAGTCTACCTCTTGTTCGTGTTTTCTCACGTACTCTTGTTCTTTCAAAAAGACGTTGCCATTTTGTCGTATTCATTGGCTCGTGTATTTACTATCAAATGCTGGAAAATTTGCTTTACTATTCCTTCTTCAGTATGACCTATCCCACCGCTGCCACCAAAGGTTAAATTGAAAAACAGCTTCAGCTGACACTTCGCCTCTTCTTCCACAATATATTTCTATTGTTAATAAAAATTTGTAAAAGTATTTGTAGAAGAATAAAGACCATTTATTATAATAATTATTATTAAATGTTGATTATATCGGTTCTCAGTAAGGTCAGGTCATAAATCAGCTTAAATTCACAACCTCTAGACACTCCAAATATAAAATATTGTCAACCATAACTCGAACTGTTTGAACAAAATAAATTATTCAACTATCCAAAATTTCGATATATTTATATAGTAAAATTCAAGTTGAAGAACATCTAAGAAGTCCTCAACTACAATGAGAGAAGTCGAGTGTTTGAAACTCTTTCTAAATAATTGACGATGTTTTGAGAATAATTGACGACGTATCCACTGATTACCAAGTTCTTAACAATTTCAAACAGATTCTTGTGCGATGTTCTTCATTTTCTGAAAAGACCATTGCAAGTACTCTCTGTAACCTACTTGCAGAATTTTGTTTTGGTCAGACAAGGAGACCTCCTGCCAACTAACTCCGAAATTGTCGCCTCCTCTCAGCTATGAAAGGAATGGTGGATTACCCCTATGGAATTTTACTATACTGGGTGTTTCAGGTGGATGGAACATCAGGACTAACTGGAGAATGGAACGACAGATCCTTTCGGAAATGTGTGGGGGTAGATGATGAAACATGCTCCATCCGTCAAAAAAATATTTTATTAATACATTATTGCCACTTAGAAGCTACTTCGATATTTCAAATTAATAATTTCTTAAACTTATCTGTGACAGTTTTTGCCATAAAAATTATCCTGTCAGAATTTTGTGCAAAACCTGATCATTGAAATATAACGATTTTGCAAAATGCGAATTCAAAAAATATAGCTATTTGAGTCATATCTGCATAAGAGCATTCCCACTGAATATAATACATCACATAAAAAACTTGTAAAAAAAAATCTTTGAAATTGTTTTTTTGCGTCAACCAGCTGTCGCCCCCTTACTAACGGCAGCCCTCAGAAGTCGAGCCAAAGATTACGAGGTCTTACCTTTCAAATAAGCTCGCTAACATTACATTCCGTTCATTCACTTTATAACATTGCTCAAAAAACAACTTGAATGTAATCTAATAGAAATAACTTTCAAACAAAATTTACGGTACATTTATATGTGATGGTAATGGGGATGATGATGCACGTATTGAAATTTTTGGAAATCAAGAATCCAGAGAAAAACAACAAGACCCCCACCTAAACTACACAGAAGCGTCACTTGAAAGCGGCTCTTTGATATTTTGGGGTCGAAATTTTATTGACTTTGATTTGAAAATTGGCTTTTATAATGTCATTCTGGGCGGTAAATTCAAACTGTCCATTGAAATAAATTTCATGCGATCCGCCTATGGCAATATCCAATATGCGGGCTTACCACTTTCATAGTTTTCGTTAGTTAGAACTCTGCCAAATTACGCATTGATGTTCCTAAACACAAATTCAAATTAAAAGTTCGGCGTTTGAATTTACCGCACAGAAATAAATTTTGTTTTTTCGGTATTCTTGTATGACGCGTTTGTGTTGGTGAGGTGTTCTTTGTCTGTAGCTTAAGATCCCAAAACTTGAGTGGTGGGATGATGGTATGAACAGAAACATGGAAAAATTTAACTTATTCCATTAACATCAGCACCTTCGCCATATTTTGATAGTTTAATTTTTATTGTCCTTTGACAAAAGTATAAGAGAAAAGAGAGGCGGCAATGAATTGCTAACCATATACAAACGACCAATTTAATCATTCACTTCCATTATCACTTCAGTTATCCAAGCGTTCATAGGAAGTATAGACAGTATAGTTGCAGTCAGACATGTTTCATTCACGATCATCACATGAAAGAAACCTAGCCCTGCAAAAAAAATAAGAAATTATTATTATCCAGCGTTGATGTTTCTGTTCACTAAGGAAATTCATTCGTGTATACAAAGTGCTTCTATAGAGCATTTATATTGAAACATTCCCCCCATATTGTTATTTTATTGGTGTTACCGTATTGAGTAGAGGAATGGTGAATGAATGTTTTTACTTTAGTTACTGGTGTATTTTTGTTAATAAAAAACACATAAGACGTATGTGTGGTAAGTTCTGAAAAACACTGTATTCTTTTATCAATTCTCTCACATTCATAATCAATAAACTCCATACAACGAGATTGATTCATCTCTTAAATACGATAAAACTACAATAGCACTGGATTATGTTAACTGAGGTTGTATGGAAGAACAATGTCTGGCATGAGTAATCACGTGCAGATGTTGAATCCTGATTTTGATAGGATTTCATTATATTTCTTTACCCTGAAAACTAACGTTCAATAAAAGTTTTTTATTTATTTTTTTCCTCCTCCAAGAATTAACCAGTCAAGGCCGTCTCCGGAGCCCCGATACATTCGGAGGGCGCACTGGTTTTGATGACTAGATCTGTCGGAGAGTATGCAGATACTTGCCGCGGAAAGAGTTTTCAACATTGGTTACCTCTTGGGTGTATCGTTGTTCCACCCCTATATCAGTATACGTCTCTCCGACATCCAGATGATGTAGGATCCTTTCGTCTACGAGCTGAACGTCCTCTCCGTATTCATCGCATCGTTCTCTTTCGAGATGGACCGTGGCATATTTGTTGATCCTTAACTCCTTCCAGTATCCTTTTTCCCAGATACATATAGTTTAAAATGTAGAGCAAATGGGTGACCTTATGCCTCGGGTTGTTGAGGCTGCCGCAGTTGTATCAGCAGGTTTTCCATGCCAATAGTGAGATGCAGAAGATAAGAGGGATTAGCGACTCTCCCTGAAAAACACCCCTTCTGAAGATAACCTGCTCTGTTTGGACTCTGACTTGACCAGATGTTATGGTGAAGCGAGTTCTCCAGAGCGGCATCAGCTGTTCGATGCGTCTCACTATTTGTTCGGATACCGCAAGGCATGATGGGCTCAGCTCATGCGATGTTTTATCAAATGCCTTGCGATTCACATAGTGAATTGTTATTAAATTGATTCGGACTTCGAAATATGGCGAAGGGGCCGATGTTTATGGATCAATTATAATTGTTTTTAAGTCACATAATGAAAACATATTGATAGAGCGACGCTGAAAAAATAAATAGATACATTATAAGAGGTGGCCGTTCTTCCATTCCTCCTCAATATTCACAAACAAGCAAAAAAAAATATAGAATCCTAAAAAAGACCTTTATCGTATGGGACTGCTGTTACCATAACGACGTAAAGCGGAGTTCGGGTAAGCAGAAGATAAAATAAAGTCCAATTTTTTCGCTGCGTTTTCATAATTTCAGAAATTATAGCTACGAACAGAAAAAATTCAAAACCCCCTTTATTGGTTATGTGGTGAATGACATTTATGCTCGTCTGAAATCTGGCAGTTTTACCTATTGAACTCCAGAATTTCAGCTGTTCCTGACTATTTCCCGAATTTTGTCAAAATCGAGTCTCTATCAAGTGGATTAAAATGGTTATTCTGAATACAAATGAAAAGATTACTTTTTAAATACTTTGTCTTTCTTTCTCGGAAATGCCGGGGTTTATATTGCTGTTGGCTCCTAAAATAACGGTAGTTAAGGAGGTGATTCCATGGAAAGTGAGACACACTGAGTACAATATGGAAAAAATATTGATTTTTAGATACACAACTAAATAAATGACTGTAAAATACTAAAATTATTCATTTAAATATAATAATAAAATAGTTACATAACATGGAATGGCTACAGTTTATAAGCAATTTGTCTACACTGTGGAAACATTTTTCAATCCAGGAGATTTTCGAAAGTTTTTCTGAAATGTTTTGAATCATTTATACGGAGCTAAGTGGTCGTGTCTCTCACACAAGCTGTCCTGGTTCAATCCATACCGCCTGCCACTGAACTGTAGTTGTTCGAAATCCACTTGTATATAAGCTGTGAGTCCCGAATCTCCGTGCCCGCACAAGCTCTGCTTTGAAGAGGTTATCTTCGAAAAGCTTGGTAATTCGTAAATACAAATTTCACAAAAAAAGGATGAATATGTCTCATCTATACAAAAAAGCTTAATTTTTTTCGTAGGTTTTCCATTTTCGAAAATATTACATATTTTTTAAAAATTTTATTTGTGTTATGTTTCCCTTTTCAATATTATTTTACAGTAAGATAGGAATTGGTGACAGAACTGATCCCTGAAGTACATTACGTAAAATGTATCTGTTTTCAGAAGTATTTTTGGCAAATGACATTTCCTCAATTGTGTCGGTGAGAAATAATCTAAACCAGTCTAAAACTCTATCACGAAATCTATAATGGAAAAGCTTATGCAACAGAATTTTATTGCTTACACACTCAAAAGCTTTTGGAAGGACAAGAAACAGTGCGGCTGATGTAGACAATTTCGAAAAAATTGCGTCACTGCTCGCTTATGTTTTTTCTATTTAAAAAACCGAACTGTCCAGGGTCTAGCAAACGTATCTCCCTCTATTTTGTCAATAATTTTAATTTTGACAGCCATGATATCGGTTTAGAATTACTAGGATCATCCGTGGCACATCCTTTATGCAAGGGCATTACTAATTCACATTTTCAGCTAGACAGGAAGACACCTATAGCAAATGAATTATTTATGACCCACACAAAGACTTGGCTGGCAAATTGTCTTCTACTTCTAGTTGAGTTAATGTACAAGAATAATGAATACATCGGCAAAAACACCTTTTGTATGTTATCAAGGGGATCAATATCTCAGAAAAGCTGAAGGTGATATTCTATCGATAAGATATATTCATGGCATTCCTAGAATAGTTTTCCAGGCGCAAAAAAACTTATAACTGGTAACCCTGCTCGGAACTAATGAGAAAAGGAACATAGTCATCTTCTATCACAATGCTGGTGAAATACGTACCAAATTAAATTATCTAAGAAAATCTGTGTCATGCTGTATTTATGACATTATAATTTTGGTTGAAACTTGGCTCACGGCTGACATATGAGTGAAATATCAGTTGCAGTATACTTACTTAAAAATATTAGCTAGCTGTATTGAATATACTGAAGATTCCGTTGAACAGATGTTCTTGAATATGCACTGTAGATTAGAAAAACTGATAATTGGGGGCTGCTATAATCCACCAAATTGTTTTGATGGAATTGTCAGCCCGTTGAAGAAATTTCCTTAAGCTATCCTGAGTGCCAAACTTATTATTTGTGGTGACTACAACATTCCAGAGGTTATGATCACATGGGACATACAGTAACCTGTCCAGACAACTCACCAGCAAAGGTAGTTTCGAACTATTTCAGTTTTTTGTATTCATTCCAGAATCATTCTGTACCTAATAGCAGTTTTCAAACTGAATCAACCTCAGTCGTTGAAGCTACTGATTCTCTGTTACAAGGTAGTATTCATCATGTACCTATTAAGATAACAATATTTGTTGAGAATGAGTTTATTGCGCTTTACAGTATGAAGAGTGGTTGTTCGATTTTAAAAATGACTATTATTTTTCAATTAATAATTACGTTGCCAGTTTTGAATGGAACAGATTTGATAATTTTAATATCAACCAGGCAATAGAAATATTCTATGACGTACTTTGCAAAGCCATGGATCTATTTACTCCTTAAAAAGGATTCAGGAAAACCAATTTTCCATTTTGGTACACTTGAGAAAACTATTACTGAAAAGAAAAAAGCGTACAAAATCTTTGAAATGTCTAATAATTACGCTGATTACATTTTGTTTTCTCATTTGCAAAGCCAATGTAAATCACTCACAAACCACTGTTATAATGAACATTTAAATGAATCTGAAAATAACTTAATTAGCATTCCAAGATCATTCTGGAGTTTTATCAACAAAAACAGAAATTCATACGATTTACCCAACATGATACTACCAATTTGAAAAGTCTGATAAGTTGATTGACACTGTAGATCTGTTCTCCAATTTTTTCTCCACCGTTTGTACACCAAGTGACTTCGTGGGGATACCAAACTACCAATAATCAAAATCTATTGATGTGAGAACTATGAATGTTAATATAATCGATTTGATAGATAGAATACAAGATATACCATACAAACTCTCTTTTGGTCCTGATGGCATTCCTACTTTCTTTCCGAAAAACTAAGTGTTCACCTTAGCCATTCCCCTCACAAAAATCTTCGATTCCTTCATAATTTCTGGTGAATTCCCTGAATTTTGGGAAGACAGCTTTCTAATGCCGATATTTAAATCCAGCCCAAAGAAAATATTGAGTAGTCAGTACAAACTGACCCTAGCTACCTAGCTACCAGCTACCAGCATACACCGGTTATAGAGGCAATGAAGAGACCAATTCACTAGCCCGTGAAGGGGAAAGTAAGACCCTGGATGGCCCAGAACCGTTCTGCGGTATGGCAAATCTATACTTAAAACAAACCCCAAATCGTGAGTCAAACAGAAATATCAGAAATGGTGAAACAAATCACCAGGAATGCGACTGGCCAAAGAGTTTATCAAACAACTTTTTTTTTTCGGAAACGGAATGGGATATCATTGTAGCAATTTTGTTCTTCGTGGAGATACTTTCCTCAATAAAGCTCTCCGCTACTATACTACTCTTCCATTTTATATGTAATTTTAGTGTTTCAAATGAAGCACCACCTTGAACAAGAAGCGTTGACGACGTTCGGTGTAGTCTATGTCCAGTGTAACCTTTCAGGTTTTCCAAATTAAGGTATTTCGCTATGATAGAAGAACCACTTCCTAAAATATTTTTAGCTACAAGTAACTCTGCATTTATTATTTCTGTAGGTTAAAAAAAACCTACGTTGTTTACATCCTTTTGGTGGTAGTGCAATGTACTTTTCAACTAAGTTCAAGGCTCGGTTTCTTCAACAATGGAGAAACTTTTTTAGGTGCATGTCTTGGTTTCTGGTACCTTGATCAGTAAAATGGCTCCTCTGTCTTCACTGTCATCAATTGTCATCTTGACCATTTCATCACGTCTTAAGCCTCCAAATACGCCCATTACCAGAACAACTTTATATAGCAGAAAAGTATCATCCGGAGCTTTTCTTATGAAAAGTAATACTTGTCCAACTTCCAACACCTTAGATTTTTTAGGAATGTATCCATTTGAATTAACTTTCAGAAAGGCCATCAGTTGACTGCATGCTGATATATTAATGTTTTCTTTAAAAATCAATGTTGATTTCAGCTGTGAGTATTTGGTCCATAGACTCTTTGCACTATATTTTTCAGACTGAAATAATGTAAGATAAATAAATAATATTGATATTTTTCATGAGATAAACCCACCAGTTCCTGGAAGTATGCCCCTACGGCAGTGGTAAAATTTCGTTAATAGCCACGAGCTATCAACATTATTTTTTTTGTAACTTACGTAAACTGGCCTCATGAACAAAAAATCCAAATGAAATTTTTGGTGGTCTTAACTAATTTCGGAGATATGGGCCTGTTTTTGAGTGATGAATGGCATTTTTTAGGACATATTTCTACTGCGGAAAAACACTCAAAATTCTTCCTTCTTCAAACTAGCACAATTGCACCCTACTGTTTCACACTCTTTCCTTATTGGAAACGTTACTTTTCAGGAAAAAAACTCATCCTTTTATAACCTACGAATCTAGGCAAAATGGTTAGTAAATTTTATTCATGTCAAGTTGGTTTCTGGAAAAAAATTGAGTGAATATTTTCCTTTTCATGTTGAAATTAAATGCATAGGAAAATTGGCTGTACAAATATGCAAAGTTCAAAGTTACCAAATTGACATAAATAAATTCACTAAACATTTTACATAAATGTGTTGTTTTGGTGTTTTTAAAAGAAGATTGAATTTTTGTTTGTGTTTAATTAAAAAATTGTGTAAAACGGGTGAATTAGGTTGTGTACATTGTGTTAGTTAAAAGAAGGAAGAATTATGAGTGTTTTTTCCGCGGTAGAAATGTGTCCTAAAAAATGCCATTCATCACTCAAAAATAGGCCCATATCTCCGAAATTAGTTGAGACCGCCAAAAATGTTATTTGGATTTTTTGTTCAGAAGGACAAACTACGTAAAAGTACATTATATTGATAGCTCGTGGCTATTAGTTAACGGAATTTTACAGTTTCATTTACTGTATCCACTGTTTTCATCTTTCCATTTCAAAAAATTATCATACTCCTTCTCGTATAAGTATTTGGATTTCAAAGGCTCCTAACAATTTTTCAGCTTTGACCGTCGCATTCTGTGGGATCTCCATAATTATTATGAATACAACCGTTTTTAGTTTCCTCCTTTAACATTTTATTAAATAAACAACCCTTAGCAACCTCTTCAATGTTTCCATGGCAATTGCATATAAGCTAACTTGTGCTCAGTTGCCGACCAGAACGCAGTAAATACTATGAGAAGAAATTTATGAAGAAGTCGTTTAAGATAATTTTTTCGTGAAAAATAAAATCTTGTATGCACCACCAGCATTACTAGATCCTCCGGGCGTTAGGATCTATATAACGACTTGGTACATAAATAGCTATTGTCGGACTTCTCACAGGACATTTTAGGCTCAACAAACATATGAGTACCATCGGTCTGGCAGAAGAAATGCTATGCAGGTTCTACCAGGAAGAAGAGGAAATATCAGTACATATACTACACCACTGTGGGGGCTTGTCAATGCTAAGGTTTGTAAAGCTGCGAGAAGAAAAACCAAGAGCTCCCAGATACATCGGAGTTCTTAACAAAGACAGGGCTAGATAGAGAACTCTAAACGATTTCGAAAGCGCACATAATAGATCTGAAAAGGTCGCGGTGTAGAGGATTGTAGCACAAAAGCCCCAAACTAATCTAATCCAATCGATCCCACCAGCACTAGTGGTGACGTAATTTTCGCTTATGTGCAATCAAAATTTGAACAAGGTATCATCATAGGAAGTAAGCCATCCTCTTGTAGTATATTATTATAATCCTTAAGTTTTTCCTTGATTTTTGAAACAACCTGAAACGCACTGTTTCGATAGGCTGTCAAAATGTACCCCTACTCTAATATACGACCTAATGTCAAAATACATGCAGATACTCTATTCACGTATTGGAGTTTGTTTTTGAACCCAAAAGTGTCAGTGAGTGTGGTCAAACTGAATGTTTGGCCTAAGACTCCAGTACACGTATATAGCGTATCACTTATTGAAATCCAGAAACACAAAATTATTTTACAATAGCCTAAATCTAGTATCAGGAAGTTTCAGAATTTGTCTTAATTGTGGGGAAATGGAGTATCCGCACGATGATTTGAACACTTTTCAGGACTCCATTACAAAAAGAACTCGGCATAAAACTCCATCCAGAAATGAAATCGCAATTTTTTATTTATCATCGCTAGCAGTCTCCATAATTATGAATTTTCAGAATTTCCTGCGACATTTCCTCGAATTGTAGCGCTTATCTTTCTGTTCATTTCAGAAGTTAAATGCTGCACGAAAAACATGGATTTCGTGTTGTGAAATGACAAAGGAAACCAGCAAAGCAGCCGAAAGAGCGCGTTGGCATAAGACAGAGCGTCGTCCAGACATCGATTTTCGATGAATTTGTCTGGTGCAAGGCTTAGAGTGTGACGGTTGCATTTTACACCAATGACCCCAGGAAATATCCCACCTCCCCATCCATTACGCCACGTCTTTATCCCTGCGGGGATGAAAATGGTTAAAAAATGGGGGTGGATTCGTTATTTTCCGAGGATGTTTTCTCCAGTTTGTCACAGTTTCCAGTTTATCGAGTTCATTGAGGTTTAAGACGATCGGATTCGTTGCATCAGGAAAAACTGAATTTATATGCTCAGATGGGTTATTTCTGGTAGATCATTTTCAGGTTCATGTAATCCAAGACGAAAAAATACATTATAACAGAGTTTAGCTGACATTATACAGACTGCTTGTAAAACTTAAACAAATACTTCACAATCCAGGTACATTTGTTTCATAACTCCAAATTTTCATTTTCCTAACAATTACGGAAATAGTACTGTAACAATACTGGAGCCGGACCTGACCACCATATTGGAATAATCGAGGTTGGCTTGTCAACAACGCATGACATCATCTATCACATTGAAGAATAAACGAGAGCCATCTAAGAAACATGTAGACGAGTCACTAAGTGTTCCAAACCAAGTGACGACGACTCCTCTCGGCGTTTCTGGAACGTTTCCAACAGAAGCCTATCACGAGTATAATTGCAGAACGCTTGATTATAGATGGCAGTTTTCACAAATCACAGTTTACAGTTATAGAGTCAGAGCTAGGGGGGCGTCCATAAATTACGTGAGGTGTTTTTTTTAATTTTCTGCCCCTCCCTCCCCCCCTGGTGAGATGTCGTGAGATTTTATTCAACCCCCTCCCCCATCTCCCAATCTCACGTGAGATTTTTCAAAATGTGAGTTTCTTACGTAAACGTGTTGGATTGTTATTGTAAAAAGAAAAAAACAAATTTGCTTCGTGCTTTTATTTACGACTAGTTATGACTAGTAATCAATGTTGCTGAGAGTTTAATTATAAGTGTAATAAAAATTCGAAGTCGAAGTATGAATGAAATTATTTTCTATTGAACGAATTAGTGAATGATCTTTATCGTATTACGATTACGCTTAAGATTAAATCTTATGCATGTACAATCTGGATTAAATGGACCAAAATAGTATAATTTTTTTTTGTTTCAATCAGAAAAAAAATTGCGTGATATTTGCCGAGACCCCCCCTCTCTCCAACGTAAGATTAGATGAGATTTGACTCGACCCCCTCCCCCCCTTAAACACCTCACGTAATTTATGGACGCCCCCTAGTTCAACAGTTAGCATTAGACAGACTTGGCTTAGGGTTGTTTGATAGATATTTATTGTATAGACTTGTGAAAAGTGGATGTTTCAAACACGGGTGTAAGGGAAGGTGGGGGAATTGAAGTGATTTCCTTTCGAAATGAAAGCGGGGAAATGGTGCGTGTAAATGCGCAAAATTCCCCCACATTGAAATTAATTAGATGCAAGTATCGACAAATATTCTGAATAATTAAATATAGAATAAGTGAAATTAGCAATGAATAACCTTTTATCACAAAAATTTCGATCACAATACGAAGCTGAATACTTTGATTATCAATGATTTAGTTCAATCCGCACTGGTATGTAAAACTGACATTTTCACATTGATATCAATTTTCAACTGAAACTGATACCAAAAGAACAGACATAGGCACTTAAAAAATTGTTAATCACACAATTATATGTGTGATTAACAATTTTTTGAATGAATGCCAGGATGTTGAAAAATCTACAAATATAGTCACAGACACAATCAAGAAATACGTAGAAGAAACACGAAATTGATCAAAACAAAAACGATATAAAGTAAAAGTGAATAACCATGGGAACCATAAATTGTATGAAGAAACTGGACACACTATACAAAAATGGCAAGCTAATAAGAATAACATACCATTACTGAATTACTTTAAAGAATACCGAAATAGTTTGAATTCATTAATAAAAAAAAGGAATTATCACAGAAAAATTATTGATCAAAACAAATACGACCCTTAAAATTTATGGAAAACCATAAATGATGTATACTCAACAAAAAAAAAAGGAGAAAGTGTGTGAGATAAACTGAAAATTGCTACCACTCTGTCAATTTGATGTTTTTACTGATATCGGACAAAAATTAGCAAGGAATATTATTACAAATAATAATGAAAACTTCTGGACGAATATCAAATTCTCAGTGACAGACAGTATGGTTTCAAACAGTCTGAATGTACACAGGACGTAATTGCATGTCTAACCTCAAAAATATACAAAGCTCTATATTAAACTAAAGTGGCAATATATATCTAAAAAAGGCTCTCGACACAGATAGCCACTCTGAAATTCTTCAAACCTTCGAAAAAAAAATAGGATTCAGGGGGAATGTGTTGGCGCTATTACGGAGCTATTTCTGACAGAAAGCATTTCGTAATAATAGATGGTATGCAGCAAAAAAAAATTAGTTAAGTATGGAGTTCCCCAAGGAATCGTTTTGGGCATTACGCTGTTCAATATATATCTCTAACCATTCCGGCAAAACTTCTCATATCAGATAGTAACATTTGCTCTACACTGTTAACGAGGATGCAAAAAAAGAATTAAACTAATTTTTGAATAGTTCACTTCAAAACTACTCAAGGTAAACTTGGAAAAAACTAAATAAGTACCTACCGTTTCAAATTCAGGAGATCGACGAAGACTTTCCGGCACTCCTGATGAACGATCATCTCCTGATGAATGAAATGAAATACCTAGGAATCATACTAGATAATAGTCTGTGGGACAAACATATCAATGCACAGGTACAGAAAGTAAGGAGTTGTCTCCAAGCTGAACATGTCGCAAAATCTTTGGTGAGGCATGGGGTCTGAAACCCAAAATGATTTATTGGTCATACCAAACAATCATTAAACCCATGGTCACTTACGCCTTACTGGTATGGTGGCCAAAAATTCAACAAATTTCGGCACAAGTCAAGCTGCAGAAAGTGCAGCGGCTAGCCTGTCTGGGAATCACAGGGGCAATATTTACGTGCCCTACTGCAGCCTTAGAGGCAATGCTCAACCTTTCGCCATTGCACCTATGTGTAATGAAAAGCAGCAAACAGTACCTTCAGACTGAGCCAGACAAAAAACTCGAAAGCAGGAGATCTGATCGGACACTCGAAGATTTTGTAACACATTTTCCTAGAAGCCATGTCTAACGACAGATTTCATGCCAGTTAGGTACGACATCAAAATGCAGTTTGAAGTCGTCATAAACAGCCACCAAACTTGCACAGAGAACGGACCTCAACTGGGAAGGGCTTCATCAGTGTGGTACACAGATGGATCTAAGTTGAACGAAAGGGTTGGAGTGGGCGTTACAGGACCAAATTTCAGGCTCTCAAAACCCCTTGGTAACATACCAACCATTTTCCAAGCAGAAGTACAGTTTATAGAATTATGTGTCAAGGGCAGAAATCTATATACTGTCAGATAGCCAAGCAGCACTGAAAACTCTGAGTTCATACACCTGTAAGTCTAAGTTGACTTGGGACTGTAAATAATCCCTAAGACAACTGGCAGTAAACAATCAGATAAACATGATGTAGTTGCCAGGTCTCAGAGGAATTAAAGGCAACGAAGGAGCAGATTGCCTTGCCAAAGAAGGAGCAAACACACAATTTCCTGGCCCAGAACCCTCACTCACCAGAGCCAGAGCCCACTTAGAAGAAGAATTCCGACGCTGGGAAACTGATGAAATGAAATCTCACTGTAATGAAGTGCCAGGACAAAGACAAGCGAAAAGACTAGTGTGTCTATCGTCAAAGAAAGCTAAACAACTTCTCGAGTTGGACAAGAAAGACTTAAAAATGGTAACGGGACTTCTCACTGGACACTGCCCTCTGGGGTACCACCTCAAAAAGATGGGTAAATCAGAGAGTGATAGTTGCCGCTACTGCGAGAACTTCGCGGAAACTTCAGAACATTTGCTGTGCGAATGCCCAGCGCTTTTCTGCAAGAGGCTCAATTTCTTGGAAGGGGCCTTCTTAACGCCCTCCGACATCAGGAACTAAGCTTCCAGGAAACTAATAAACTTCGCAAGAAGTCTCGGATCACGGGCCTCGAATAGATCAAGGGTCACGAACAAAAGAACTCATAGGTCGAAGTGCTTGTGAGGCTACACAGCCTGTATGACCTCATTACAAACTACAAACTACAAGGAGATGTCTAACTGAATTCAAATAATGTAGAAAAATAATCCAAATAGCTCCAGAAATGTATACTATACATTCGAGTGTACAGTTCCTACATATTAGATATAATGCCGTGTCGGGTTTTCCGTTTCCCTTCTATAGGCATACCAGCCGTGAATATTGTAAGGAGGTGTTGTGGGATTATCACCTTTGTCCTTCTAGGGTTTGAAAGTTTCTAACATTACATCCAAATGATATTGTAATAATGTCGCTGATTTTTTGAGGCCAATATTGTTTCATGAAAATTCCACCAATATTATTTTCCAAATGTCCACACAATATTGGACCAATAACGCGCGAAATGTTCACATTTGTCTCTCACCAATACTACGGTTGAATATGTTCCCAAAAAAGTGTACCTATATTGCTGAATGTTTTGAGGCCAATACTGTTACGAGAACATTTTTGCAGTATTATGCAAGTAACATTGACCAATATTGCGAAATGTTTACATTTTTATTCTCGTCATTGTCACAATACCTATGGTGCCAATATTAATGGGCTATATCTTAATGGGACGAGACGTTTTAATGTCTATTTCATTATTGTTCAGTTTCACCCTCTTCCCCTGCATTTTTTGTTTATGGAAATTATTATTGTTATACTATTGTGCTACTATATATTGTATGGTCTGACTCACTTTCATATAGCTATTCACAAGTATATTATGTTTTTTCTTAAAATATCACATGGTCTATTCGAATTTGTGAATACTATTTGCATTTTAGAAAAAAATTTGACGTCCTATAACTCTCGTATGTTTCAATCAATCAATAAAGTAATTGATAAAAGCACAGATCTGAGTTGTACTGGAATGCTATCACTATATAGGATGAGTGCTTTCAATCATACCTTGAAACTTCTAGATTTTATAAAAAGAGCCATTTTTTTCGTTGATTACGATTTTTTGAAATGAACGTACTCGTATGGTCAGTCTTTTTGCATACAAAAACTAATATAATAATTAATTTTCTTTCATGGCCACCTCTTAATAAAATCATTTAGAATATCTTAGAACATAAGAGCAAGGTTTTTCTTGAAACACTGTGTTTTTCCGTTTGAAGAAACGAACGTTGGTAGGAAAGTTGTGACTCAAGGAAATAAATTTAAAAAAATAAGTACTGTAAATGTTTGTAAAAATTGTCGAGCGTTATCTGGCAAGATAAGTGCGGCCACACGTGTAGCGAGAATCTCTGTTTCCATGGGCTATGTAAACGAGTTCTTTACGTGTACTTATTGCAACTGATTAGCGCTAGAGTAAAAATTTGAAGCCGCGCGTGCTTCATATCATCGACGGATAAAAAAATGCATGAGCCATATACATGCAATTAATTTTAATGCGCATCAGACTTGCCAATTGCTAAATATTGGGGAAACGCTGCTCATGTCCCGAACAAAAATCTTTAAATGTTTTACTACTCGAATACACGAACCAAAAATGTTGAGGTTATTCACCGATAAATTTGACGAGACAAATTTCTCTATGATGACTGATGAAGATCGATTCAGTGAACTTTTGCTTTTTGTAGCTGGCGGTTCCCCATCACCATGCCCAGCAGCCCAAATTGACTTCAAGAGGTAATCAGTCCTTACTAGACAAAGACAATCCTGGATAACTCGGTGATTTTTTTCCTCATCTTGCATTCACGGTTTGGAATTGCTTTCAGACATTGTAGATGGAACCCTTGTTTCAACTATCGTCTATTGAACACGCAGTTAGTATTTGCAGAAAGAACTTTCGATCTGGGAGGTTATAATATTTTGTGCTATTTGAAATAGCAATACCCTGTTATTTTGGAACTCATGGACTAATTTTGGAAAATAAAAATTTCAAGTTATAGTAGATACTCGACGAGATTTATTCAAAGATGATGACAGATATGAATAATTCTCTTTTCATTTCAAGGTCTACAAGGTCTAAATGGGTCGAAATTTCGAGAAAGACCATTAGGAATTTTTTTTGAAAAAGTGGATAGCCTATTCGACTTGGGCTCATTTTGAACATCGATATACCAATTTTCAGCCTAATATCTCATAAAGGATGTTAGTTATATGACGACAACAATATTGAACATAGACTGTTTGAGAATCCAATATACTGGGCAATGAAGCCTTCATCATGATTGTCTATCCAGTCTGACTAACATGATATTTTCCCTCGAAAATATCACTCAACGTCATAGCCATTTACGTCCGGAATATCTTGAGGCTCCGTTCATTTGTTATGAAGGAATAGTTTTCGCACTAAGCGGATCGTTGTATCTTTTGTATTTACTTTTTTTTTCATATTGAGTCTTATACATTCTCTCTTCTCGGTGACTTGAATTTTTATATTCATTTCTAATCTGATACTTTCATGTAATTCTTTCCATATATGTAAATTTACTTTTTTTTTCAGCGGTTGAATTATGTACTTATTATCGAACTCTTGCTATGAAACTGAAAGTTATTGAACCGTTAAATGTATTATTATTTATATTTTTTCTTTACCCATCAGGAATTAACCAGTCAGGCCCTATCTCCGGATAGGGTATCCTCCTCTGTTCGTTTCTATGTTATGAAGGTCAAAAGTCCATGGCCTTCCCGTTGTCTGGGGAAGTATAACCGTGGAACAGACGATTTTGGATGCAAGCTCCTATGATTTGCTAGTTTTTACGTCGAATTGTCGCAGCTCTTCATGAGTCTATTTCATCACTCCAAAGAAGTGAAGTAGAATCGGAATGGCAAGCATATTAGTTGCAGCAACTCTGTTCTTCTCCAACGGTTCTGATGACCAGATCTGTAGGAGTTTATGCTGATACTTGCCGTGGAGACAATTTTTAACAGTGGTCACCTCTTGGGTGTAGCGTCCAGATGATGTAGGATGCTTTCATCTACAAGCTGAATGTCCTCTATTCCTCGCGTCATCCTCTTTTGAGATGAACCTGTGCTACGGTTCATTTGTCGATCCCAAACTCCATTTCGATAACATGCGTGTACTCTTGCACCACCCTTAACGACTGATAGATATTCTTTTCTCCAGAGACATATATAGTTTAGGATCAATTATGTAGAACAGATGGATGTTTGGATTCTGACTTGACCAGATGTTATGGTGAAGCGAGTCCTCCAGAACGGCATCAGCTGTTCAATGCATCTCACTCTTTGATTGGGTACCGCAAGGCATCTAAGCAAATGCATTATGAGCTCATGCGATGTTCGAATGCCTTGCGATAATCGATACAGGTCATTGAAAGGTTACGCTTATACTACATGGAGTATTGCGTGATACATATATGTCGATCAGCAGGTTCTCCTTGCAGCCAGTAACCCCCTCTTTGCTCATATATCCGTTCAAATACCGGATCAACTACACTTAGTATTTGCATGTATAAGATGCTGGTGAATATCTTATAACTTGCGATCAAGCATGTTATCGGTCTTAGTTCGCCCCTCGACAAACCAATCAGGAATCTGCTGCCCCCATCTAGCCACTCTCAACAGCTCTTACTAGATGGTTGTAAATACACAGAATATTTTTTCACCGATAGTTGACCCATTAGGGCCAGGAGCAGCAAAGTTCTTCGAGCCTTTGAGGACCCGTCGAACTTCTTCCGGAGTTATCGGATTGCACAGTTCATTGAGGTCAGGCTGACGAGTCCTCCTGCAAAAAGTTTCCAACTGCGCTAGGACTGGTGTATCTACGTTAAGCGGTTGCGGTATGTTTTTCCAGAAGGTTTCCACCCTATCAACCGCCAGCGGGTTATCCACAACACGTGGAGGCTCTTAGAATAGGTGAGAAGGGCTTCAAGGGCTTGGTGTGATGAAGCGCCCCGCGGGTTCTGATGCCTTCCGTGGTGGTATGATTTGGGCCTCCGCTACTGCCAGACCGACACGTGGCATATCTGCCATTCCGTTAATCGGTTGAGAAAAGGCTCTGGACATAGACTCGAACCCGAACACAATCCCTCAGATTTCAGGCGGTGAAGGCAGTATGCTTTGGGTATCTTTCAAACCACAGAGCATGTATTCCCGCCATGAATCCTCTTCGGGCGGGCTTACTACTCTCAAAGCAAAGCAGAAGACCGTCCCTTATTTGTTCACTTAAAACGTACGTTTTCTTTGTGGTCGACACAATGCGGCAATCCATCGTTTTGGGCCCCACCACCTTTCCTATGGCCCTTATTCCAAGGGGGTCGGTTATGGGGGCCTCTTCCTCGATAATCTAGAACCTAGTATTAGGGTATACTGAGGGGTTAGCCTAATATACACACGGCTGACTTCAGAGGGAATGAGCATTTTCTCCAGGGTGCGCCTTGGCTGCCGGTCTGAGAATCAATTCATACTATGAGATTGAGACATTCAATTGGTCCAAAGAAATTTTGAAAAAATTCTAACGTGGTGCATAAAAAGACGAATCATGGATCTATGCTTATGAATTCGAAAGTAAACAATAATCGACTGTATGAGTCTTTCAAAATGATCCAAATCCAACAAAAGTTATTCGCACACGAAGAAAGCAATTAGGAACAAATAATCGCCTGTTCACCAGCATTTAGTAGTCCTCCTTTGACCTCAATAATTTCTTCTTATTTTCGCAAATCAAGAATAAATTGCGAGGTCAACGTTTTTTGACTCCTGAGGAAGCGGTTGATGCGTTCAAATCATATGTTTTGGAGTTACCTCCATTGTAAATGAAAAAACGCTTCGAAAATTGGTTCAAACTCATGCAAGTGTGCATTTCCGATTATAAATATTTGTTTTATTTGTCTGTGTCAAAACTTAAGTAGCAACCCTCGTATATCGATGAATGAATATTTCCATTTGGACAAATCCAAACGTTCAGATTAAATTTTTCATTATTTGTTCATTATTTTGATTTTATTAAGTTTGTATTTGATTTCGTTATTTTATTTCGAGAAAAATGGAGAATGATGTAACTTCTTTCAATCGATAAATACGTGATACTATGCTGAAAAAATTCAAAAGTTATTATACCAAATTAAATTTTGCATCCATTATTATCATCATTATTGTAACATATTTTCGAGATCAGCCACCGAATGATAAAATGAAAGTCAAAAATACTTTCTCATCTGAGTACCTTTCTCTTAACGAATCAATTTTCTGGAAAGAAATCAATTATCATGACTGCAACCGAAACCCAATGCCTCGAACACACTGTAAATGACCGACCAGAAATAATCCCAGCATGACCGCCTGAAAACTGCCGTTCTCCGGGTCAATGAAATTCGCGAATCAATTCTGCAACAAAAAAATCCAGACAGTGCCATAGAAATAGCTAACTGACTTGCACTCCTTATTACCATTAGAAACGCTTCAACGCTACGAATTTGATGATACGAACATTTGAAATTGAAATTATGTATTTTAAGAACCAGACACGCTGCGCCTAGAACTAGTTTTTTTTGCCTACATAATTTTGCAGTTGGCCCCTGCAAACATCTACTGTTATATAACCAAGGTTATCGCCTGCTTTTTTGTCTATCATAATAGCTTTTTTTCAATAGGAAATAGGTATACCTACTTCTTACTGGTTTAATGTCCATTCCGCATTTTGCAGAGCCGTATTCCGCTTGAATTTTGAGGTTTTGTACAAAAGTTTTACTAATTTCGTTTTGGTGCTGATATAAAGCCTTGATATGACATGAAATGAGTTCAATGACTCAATATTTTCAAGCCCAACAATAAGTGAAATCATCATTATTATTGGAAAGATCAAAAAAAACCTGGCAGGGACAATCTGGAATCAGAGAAAGTTGAACAAATTGCAGTGCAAATATCAAACCGATAAACATAATATATTCAACAAATCCATCAAAATGGGGATATATCCTTCAAAATTCTAAAATTCTGTAGTAGGTCCCATTAACGTGCTAGGAATCGCACGTTAAAAGGTAAGACCTCGTTAATCCTTAGCTCGCACAATTTTCAACTTCTGAGGGCTGTCTTTCGTATGGGGATGACAGCTGGTTAACGGAAAAAACAATTTTAATTTTAATTTAAATGTTTTAACAAAAGTATTGGCAAAACCGGAGTGACAATCTATAGGCCCATTTCACTACAATATTCAGTAATCAGTAATGATCGAAAAAGTCTTGGAAGCAAGACTATAAAATTGTCATAATAAAAATATTCCACTTTGTTCTATGCAACTTGGTTTTGAAGAAGGTAAATACACTTACTCAGGACAGCATATTGGTATTAAGATAAGATAAAGCCCTCGATGAAGTTTTTGCCGTAGAGTTCTTTGAAAAAATTACAGAATTTGGAGAGGAGTTTCCATTATTTTTCCTCATTTTCCACTCCTATGAAACTCCGAGGAATCGTTGAAATTGACGACTGATAATGGTTCTAAACCCATTTCTTCGTGTCCTGCAGAATGTCCCCACACGGGATTCCACAGGTTAATTCTAGTCTAACGAGAATTGATGCTGCCCCCTATCTTGCTAGGGCATCAGCTGCGCTCTCATTCCCTTGGTTGCCGATATGATCTGATACCCAGGTAAGTTTCATTTACCCTTTTTTGTGCTCCTAGGTTGTTGAGATTTTTTTTGTGTCTCCCAAACAGTTTTGGAAATTAACCTCGCTAAGCCTTTATTGCCGCCTGATTGTCGAAGAGAATAACTATGTGTTGGTTTATTGGATCCCTCCTTGGAATCTTTTTCGTGCAAAAAGAAAAAGCCATTACCTCGGCTTAGAATATAGTCACACTGTAGAACATCTCGTTCTATGTCCGTATTTTCCAGACCCCACTGCTTGTCTTAGAGCCTTCCGTATACCAGATTTCCCCTCTTGACAGCATTAGTGTGGCTTTTCCCTATCTTTCATGATCGAGGTGTATGTTCCATCAAAGGAGTAAGTTGGAGTCATTTTGTCTGACGGCATCTCATATATTTCACTCATATGATCTTAATTATGTGAGAGTAGTTAGGTTGTTGCCCCTCTATTGGCCCCTGCTATTTAGTCTGGATACTTCTATTCTCGCCTCCACTTCAATATGCAAATGCAAAGGAGGTTCACAATAACCTCCAGGCTGATTGTTGACATACTGGACACCGAGCAAAACCAGTCTTTTTAAACTTGCAAGGGTTGCTCTGGTTGTCCCTTTGGCCACCACAGTAGAGCTCCGTACGTTTTCAAGGGGCTCACTAGTGTATAGCCAAAGGATTTATTTGTTTCCAAATCCCCATATTTGCCAAAGGAACGCCTGGTCATTTGTAGTGAAGTCCTTGCCCATCTCAGCACAAAAAGTGCTGAGATGTTTGTTCCAAGTTAGCTTTGAGTCCAGATTTAACTCCACGTATTTCTTCTCTCTTGGCATTTGTAAGTTCTCACCAAATATACCAAATATATTGTTCTCTACGTTTCTTTTTCTGGTGAAAAGAACTATTGTGATTTTTTTGGGGGGTTGATCTTGAGGTTTTTCCTCATTTGTACGTCTGTGAGAGCTGATTACATTAAATCCACACGAACCCCCATAAACTTCCCGTTAACCATTATGACGATATCGTCATCGATGTCTGGTTGAGGTCTGTTAGGTATACGAGGGTCCACATTAGTGGGGATAGTAAGTACTACCCCCTGAGGATCCGTAGCTTGTGCTAGGTACGTACCTAGGACTAGGATCACTCTGAAGTAGTTATGGAATTAGAAGTTCTGCTCCTCCCTGTACTGGTTGGATTTCGTCTGACCCTGCTGATTTGAATGGAATGAAGATTGCTATATCCCATTCTACCTTTCTGTAGCTGATGACCTTTATCGCTATGTACCAGGTTTCCTTTGTGGCCTAGGCTCGACTAAGTCAACTAAGTGTTGATATCAGGCTCAGTTGCTCATATTAGTCCGGTGCCGGGGAATAAATGGTTCCAATAAACAGGAATTTTCATTCTCCTTCGGAGACTAAATATTACCTGGTCTCTATACCGTTCGACTATAGTAGCTAGTAGTATAACACTCGTAGCGGCGCGTTATGTCTTCGGCTTTAGGCTGAGATCACATAAGTTGATCAAATGCATCACGGTCTCAGGCTCCCTCCGGGACCTCTGATTATGGTAGACCAGGATGCTGAAGGTAACATCCTGGCAGGCCATTATGAATCCCTTGGATTACGACTTCCCTCTTTGACGTTCCTCCGCTTTGCGTATTTCGGGTAACGGCAGTCACATGTGGGAATGGTACTCTTTCCGTACTTGTTAGGATAATAAAAATTGTTGAAAAATTGTTTAAAATTGTTTTTTCGTTAAACAGCTGTCATCCCCCTTCGAACGACAGCCCTCAGAAGTCGAAACTTGTGCGAGCTAAGGATTAACGAAGGGTTTACCTTTTAATTTGCGATTCCTAGCAATAACTATATAACAATCAAAGTAGAGCGCTATCGACTGGGGAAGTCATCATCAGTGCTTACCTGAAAGTAAGTAAGTAATATAAATTTGAACAATTAAGTATTTTTTTCTGCAATTGTGATTATTGAAGATAATTTAAATTTAAATATATATGGATATATGGGATTTACAAGTCCCAGACTTTTAATGATGTTGCGCCTGTAAGTAGACTAAGCTGGGAGTAAAACTAAACGTAAACTTAAGCTAGGGCTGTTGAAAAAATTCTATTTTTGAACCCTACCGTTTAAAAGTAAGTGATGGATATGTCGGAAAAGATGGGAAAACCTGAAAAATCGTGGAACACTCACTTAAAATCTACATTTTTCGCTGTCGAGATGTAAACAGTCCGGATTTTTTCAAAAAAATTATTCTTTTTCAGAACTTGAAGGCTCTCGCTTAATACCAAAGTGTGGGAAAATCGGAAAATCAATGAAAATACTGAAAAGCTTGGAAAACTCATTTACTTTGTTTTACACGAGAGGAAAAAATGCCTTTACGCACGTTGTGCCGGATTCGGGTATATACAGGTTGCCCGGTATTGCGCCTCCTAAATCCGGTCAGTTGGCTATTTAAATGCCAGTACTATTACCGACTGAAAAAAATCTCTACATCCAGCTTGCATTTTGCATTACTCAAGATCATTACGTGGATGGATATTGTATTTGTGCTTGACGACGTGCATATCCTAAATACCAGAGTAAGGACGCCACATGAGCACAAGTACCTAAGGTTCTTGCTCCTGCTTTACAAGTACATTAATGACCTAGGATAGAATTAGATTTTCTTTGATTTTCCGATTCTTCCTCACTTTATTATCAAGCGAGATGTTTCAAGTTCTGAAAAAAGAATAATTTTTTTGAAAAAATTTAGGTTGTTTTCATCTATTCGACAGCGAGTTTTCACGATTTTTCAGGTTTTTCCGGATTTTTCGACATTTTCATCAATTACTTTTAAACGGTAGGATTCAAAAATACTATTTTTCAACAGACTTAGCGAAAGTTCACGTTTATTTTGACTCCCAGCTAATTCTACTTACAGGCTCAACATCATTAAAAGTCTTGGAATTGTAGGTTCCATACCTCCGAAATTACTCATAGGATCGTTTTGTGCCAGTGGGGACTTATGTTCGGGATGCCGATAACTTCATTTTCCCAAAGTAACAACCAATTCGACAGAGGTCCAGATTCCCATATGGTCTGTGCGGGGTTCTTTGAGGTTACTTACTCGTCAGGTGTACAAGAGGAGAAGCCATAAAATCATCGTATGTCCTAGTACGATTATTCAAATCATTTTTAAAAAATGATTATGGATTAAAACCATGTCTATTTAAAAGAAGTCTTGTGAAATTAAGTGAAATTGAAGTTTGACAATGTGTGACAATGACAACTAAAACTTTTGACATGGAATCGAAAGCGTTGGTTGAGTGGAAGAATAGCGAAAGCTAAACTCCGCCAAAAAAATAAAGACCATTTAATATTTTTATTTTTTTCCATTAGGAATGTACCAGTCAGGCCCTGTCCCCGGAGCTCCGATACTACCGGAGGGCGCGCTGGTGTATCATTAACCCCAGCAAACACTCCCCACGTCCGTGGGGTGAGTGATTACTGGGCCTGAGAATCATGTACCCTGAGTAAATGGAGTGAACCAAGAATAGCGGCCTTCTGCATTATTCCGGCTAGGATTTCTGCATGCCGGTATGATTTTTAGATTCGAGAGCAGCGTGTCCATCATTCCGCCAAGGACCCCTATTATCAGAACCACCATCTTGACAGAATGGTTTGGATAAAGCCTGCGGAGTTCAAAGAGTAGATCTCGATATTTAGTCCGTTTTTCCTCCTCTTTTCGGACGATATTCGTTTCGCCAGGAGCTGAAAACTCAATGACGAAAATCGTCCTACTTTGGTGGTCGAGAAGGACTATATCGGGCTTATTGGCTTGTATTTGCCTGAGGGTGGGAAATGAGTAGTTCCAATAGATTCGGCACTTCTCATTCTCCACAACGGACACAATATCTCCCGGAGCATAAGACAACACCGGTGTCTCGTCTACACCGTACGAGTGTCGTAGATGGTAGTACAACACCCGTAGGGCCGCGTTATGCCTGTGGATATACTGAGACCGCATAAGCTGGACAAGCTGACAGAAAATGCATCATGGTCTCAGCTGCCCCACGACACGCTCTGCATCTAGTGTCAGGGACCTCTATACCCATATATAATATTATTATTATTTTTTATTTTTCTTATCCGTTAGGAATTACCCAGTCAGGCCCTGTCTCCCGAGCCCCGATACTTCTGGAGGGCGCGCTGGTGTGTTATTAACCCCGGTAAACACTCCCCACGTCCATGGGGTAAGTGATTACTGGGTCCGAGAATCATGTGCCCTGAGTAGGCGGAGTGAACCAAGAATTACGGCCTTCTGCATTCGCCAGGCTAGGATTTCTGCCATGTCACGGCAAGCCGGTATGATTTTTAAGTTTGAGAGCAGTGTGTCCATCATTTCACCAAGGACCCCTATTATCAGAACCACCATCTTGACAGAATGGTTTGGGTAAAGCCTGCGGAGTTCAAAGAGAAGATCTCGATATTTAGTCCGTTTTTCTCCTCTTTTCGGATGATGTTCGTTTCGCCAGGAGCTGAAAACTCAATGACGAAAATCGTCCTACTCTGATGGTCGAGGAGTACCACGTCAGGCTTAATGGCTTGTATTTGCCTGAGGGTGGGGAATAGATTATTATTATTATTATTATTATTATTATATTCGTCATCTGTGACAGAATCAAGACACGAATATCAATCTAATGAGGACTTCTCATAATCAGAACTGTGTCAAGACAAACCAAATAAAACTCATCAAAATTAACTGAGTAATTTTGTTTTAAGAATGTGAAAAACGATTGATCGGGTCATGAAACAAGTTTCTAAAGGTAACGGAAAGACAGCTATTCGGTCTAATGAGCATCAGATGAGGTCAAAATATACCAATGAAACAATCATGATTTTGTTACTTTAAGCTTTAAGCAAATTAAAAATTCAAAATATAAAACTCATGGTCATAGTATGAGTCTGATGAGAAACTTCCCAGTATCAAAAGAATCAATGGCATCTTCCGAAATGGAATGCCAAAGTAACAAATATGGAATTTGAGAATCGTTAATGTGACTATCTCTGAGGTTATGTTTATCAAAAACCAGAGAACCGAGATGCTCTTGCGAAGAAACAAAACTCAGAGTTGAAGTCAAATTTAATCGAAGGAACGAGTTTAGAAGGGAAGGGCACATACAAGCTGCAAATTGGGTTCAAGCAATTATTGAGAACAAGTTATAAAAAGATAGTGTGGAATAAATTTTTTTTGAATGATTATAATTAGTTATATGTGAATTTTCTTTTATTCGACTATCGTAAAAAGGAATCGTGACAAATCAATGACAAGACGTTTATGTGATGATTTTATGGCTCCAAACAAAGTCTGGGTATCTGTCGGCTGTCAGAGAGCTTTCTGTGGTTTCTACAGATGGCTCTGTTGCTCACTTTCTTGCTGGGTACTGGGTTTGTTGTAGGGCCAGTTGACACAACCAATTAGAAATCGATTGAAAGATGAAGGGTTGATTAGTGGCTCTCCTTCCTGACAAGATCTGCACTGATGATAGGCGGAACTGGTATGCAAATTTTTATTACTTACTTAGGGTTTTGGATGGATGTTCAGCATTTACCTGAAGATGATTTCGGACACATGCAATTGAAACGCTGTGAAAAAGTAAAAGAAATCAAAAGTCTTTCAACCCATCAATACAATGAACGTCTGGAACCACCTGAGTATACCTTCGCACAAATGGTCACCTGTTTCGATTAACATTTGCTAGTTCTTACAGGAAGCATTGCAAAGCATATTGATTGTTGAAGAAAAACTTGGTTGGGCGTTGGTCAGAGGTACTGTCGCATTGTTTTCTGTTAGACTTTTGCCGACAAAACTCTTACATAATATAGGAAATATAGGAAAGGGCTGGATAATGAATGATCTTTTTGCATTTTATAAAATACATGTGATAGAATTATCCACACCCAACAGTCCACAAAACTGGAAAGTCTGGCAACATTGTCGTAAAATTGTTTATTGTATATTACGCGTTACGCGTGTGTCTGTTCGTAATGCCATTATCAGTTACTGATTCGCCAAGGTCAAGTGCACTAACATTGAACTTGAACTTCCATCGCTGCGATAAGAATTGCATAAATAACGTTCTAGAAATAACATGTGTGCCTGATATGCGTTTTGCGAAATATTCACTGATATCAGTTTTATTACTTCGTTATTCAATTTTGCGGAGAAAAAAATGTCAGACAGGAAATGTTTTCCATTCATTCACAGAGGATAAGCAATGACGTATAACAACTATTGTAAATTCAGAAATTATCTTGGTGTTGGTTTTCGTACCTGTGTAGGTACTCTGTCGTGATAATTATTTTCATAAATTTACATACCTACTGAGCGGATTTTCGAGGAATCTTATGCAAATTTATTATGGACTCCTCCCAAACTTTCTGAAATAATAATGGAAAGTATAGAAAAATGACATACTTACAAACCAGTACGATCGCACTAGAATAGTATATTATGTAACAATTGTTATAAACGTCCTTTTAGTATCGAGCATTCTAATCGTAAATGAAGGACCTAGGTCGATGGCCATGTCGATCAGTCTTTCACGAGACTCTCAAAATTCGAAATTTGTCGTCCCGTCTCGATTTCGAGAAGAGATCGAGACGAAACTAATGCGTTTTCGCTTCGAGATTTTTCGAGATCGAGAAATTATTTCGAGATTTCTCGATCTCGAAAAAATATATGCTACAATATATCATTATATTTTTTAGATTCAAACAAAAATTTTTAAGTCTTGTAGAATGCTATTCTATATTTCTTTATTACAATAATTAAAAGATAATTATTAGTACTTTAAAAATTTATTGACTGGACACTATTCGGCCAGTCTGGCCTTTCAGGGTAAAGAAATTCCATAAAGGGAGAGGGCCATGAATTCAACTTAATTTCCATTGTATTCCTTGAATATGAAAGTCCAAGCTTATTTCTATACTATTTCTAAGGATATTCTTATGGCAGACTTATGGTACCAATTTTGCATAAATTTCACTATGCAATACTGCGACCCCTACTATTGAGATAAAATAATTTAGTATTATCGACAATTTTTTTTCAACAGACGACTGTTTCCATTATAAAAAATGAGTTTGTTACTGGTGCTGGTACATTCTTCTCTTCGCGAACGAAGAAACAATTTAAAATTTCACCTTTGGTACCTAGGTAAATTCTAAATGTATGATGGATAAAAGATTAAATTAAAACATCAAGGATTCGTTTAATTTAAATTTTTTGGAACAATATTGTTTATTTTTATGCTGATACTCGGCGGTTTTTTTGCTATACGTGGCTTTTGGTTCATAGTATATATCCTCTGTATTTTAACGTAATTTTTTTATAGAAAAAATTCAATACCCTGTATTATGGTGCAGCCTGAGCCTTGTGTTATACGCAGTTTTTAATAACATTCAGTTTTTGTTTTCGAGACTCTCGAAATTTCTACTACTACCACTAGAATAATAAGGAAGTCATACAGAAACTTTCCGATGAAATTGGACGGTCAATCTCTATGAAAGGTGATATCTTCGACGTTTTAGTTACTAATGAATACAATAAACGCGGCATGACGAATTCTTCTCGAATGAAAGAGTGAGAGGTAATAGAACTTCCGTGAACTGGTAGACAGACGAGATTGCAAAAAAGCGAAAGACAAGCGCAAAAGTTAAAAGAGAAATGGTAATGATGAATCATAAACTGCAGAAAATGCAAAGACGAGTAGAATATATAAAATAAATGAATATTTGGAAAAATCACATTATAGTAAACGAAATAACCTTGAAATTGAAGCATACGATGTTTTCAAGTAACTCACATTATGGACATAAAAATAAGCAACACGAAAAATGGGACGATTTTCCATTAGGGCCCAGCACATTGAAAAAGTAATCAGTGAAAAACCGAAAAGGAATGCTTTGGAAGTCATCAACATTGTTGAAAACTTTTTCTCTCAACCTTTCGAGGATGCAAAACTGTACCTTCTGAATGAAGGTCTGAAATTTGATATGGTATGGTAGGTGTTCCCGAACGAGACCTGGAGGAAGTGGTGGTTAATTTTGAGAGTGCCATTCCAGAACTTGCCTGAAACCTCTAAGGGTTTCTTCTAGAAGCATGTAAGAATGAAATTGCTGAGATTATTAGTAGAATAAAAAAAAATCCAGATCGAAGAAGGGAGAGAATACCATCAAAAGATTGTAGGAAACGAACGTTTACTATCTGATGAAGACAGTAAAGTGGTGATTCTTGATTAATCCGATTATCAAGAAAGGACAAGATAGCAAAGTGGCTCAAAGAGTTAGAGAATCTTCCAGTGGCACAACCAGGCTTGAGCGCGAAGATCTGGAATTTATCGACCAGATTAGGCATAAAACTGAAGAAGGAGAAATCTTGACCTCTTCTGCTGAAACTTCTTTGTTTCCAAGTGTACTAATACCAAAAGCGTTGGAATATTTGAGAGCGTTACTGCTGGACAACGGGAAGAAGTAGTTTGATAATGAAATTATTCAAATAAAAAAAAGCATGTACATTTTCAAAAGTGGCTACAAAAAATTTGCTAGTTTTCCCTAGGCTCATACGTATTCAAAACCTCATACATCTAGAAAAATTTTGTTTGTGAATTTTTAATTTTATTAATAGTGAATAGTTATTAACAATTAAATTACAACGCGAATGATATGAATTATTGTTTGTGTTTTCTCTACAACAGTATTGGTCATATTTCAAGAAATCAGGGAGTATGCCGTGGAGGAGGACAACCAACCCATATTTTGCGAAAATTGATACCACATGCATGCGAATTCGCCAAAATAGAAGAGACACCAGAAGAAATGGAACCGACTAGCAAGAGGAACTAACGACGAAGAAATTAAAACTACCATAATTAACATTTTATCAAAACCCCTAACACAAATAGAGGAGTCCCTGCTGAAAAAAGGATTGAACTTTGCAGATGCACCAAAAACGATACCTATCCTGAACTTCGTGAGCTCTGTAGAGTCAACGAGTGATAGAGTTCAGACAGAAAGTGAAAGAAGTCTTCTAGAAGAAGCGAAACCCACAAAAAAACAACAGTGCTTCAGAACAGAAGGCCCTGAAAGCTCTGCAAATAAACACCACCATCCAACTTCTCCCTGCAGACAAAGGAAATGTTACAGTCATAATGGATATCCAGACGTACAATGGCAAAATAGAAATTGTACTCAAAGCAAGCTAACTACAAACTCCTATAGGAAGATCCAACTTCCACGATAGAAAGGAAAATCTGAAGCACTCTTAGGAAATACAAAACATCCAATCCAGATAAGGAGCGGACACATCTGACGCCACAGTATAGTAAACCACTTCATCTCTACGGTCTTCCAAAAGTTCATAAACCAGAGATGCCATTGAGACCGATCACCAGCTCCCGGAACTCACCGACCCATAACCCGAAATACCTCTTTCCGATATCACAATTCTTGCCGAGTACTAGCAGTTCATTCGTCAAGAATTCGAAGCACCAAATAGGTTAAGTAGGACCTGAAGATTGTTTCATCAACTTTAACGTGAAGAGCCTTAACACCAATGCCCCCATAGAATTCCCTAGCATCATCAAGAGGAAACTGGAAGAAGACATCCATTTTCATGAAAGAACTGACCTGTTAGTTCTGTAGAGGCAAAACACCAACCAAAATTATAACTAATATACGTGATTGACACCTTCGTCATATGGAAGGAACCACGAAGATGAACATCTTAAGGACTTCCTCTCAAGAAAAAATAACATGAGGAACTCAATCAAGTTCATGATGGAAAAGAAAAGCAATATTACCTTGCCGTTTCTCGATGTGAACGTCGGTAAAAAGAACAGTTACTGGCATCTGCACCTCTCCTTACAGAAAGAAAACCCACAGAGGAAAATATCTCAACTTTTGCTCCAATCACCCAAACTCCACAAGGAGGGGGGTTAAGTTAGGTTTGAACGTGAGTGGGCCCATATCAGGCCTTCCACTGCGGCCAATGGCCTATTGTGGCTCACCCTATGATTATATTTCTCGCAGTATATTCAATTTCTTAACGAATTTAAGGAATGCATTAGGAGAACAATAAACCAGGTTATCTGGCGTTACTGTTATAATGCTAAATGTTGAGAATCTCGTTCTGGCCGCTGCGGGGCATGTACATAAAATGTGTTTAGCCGTTTCATCCTCCTCCATGCATAGATGGCACTCTGCATCTTGTGCAAGTCCGATTTTATGCATGTGGTATTTGAGTTTGCAGTGTCCAGTGAGTAAACCTACTATAACTCTGGGATGTGCTCTACTGAGTTCTAGCAGTTTGTCGGAGTCCTGCTTTTTCCTTGTGTAAGCAATATATGCTTTGGAATGGGCTAGGCCCGGTAGACTACGTCAATACTCGAGTATTTTATTGTCTGCCCAGGATGTTATAACATTCTTGTGTCAGTTTTTGTTGGCCCTTTCTCCACCATACTACAGAGCCATACGTGATTATTGGTCATATGACGATCACGTACAGCCAAGGAGAGGGGTTGTGAGAACGTTGGTGGAAACAGCGCCAACGATGCAAATTTGCAATAATCAGGAGTCACTGGATGCGGAGATCAGGAATGACCTACGCCAAAATGGATAATTTAAAAAAATCCTAGGATAAGTACAGAAACAACTCGTACAGACCGAGACGATAGAAGAACGACCGCAAAATCAAATGAGTTATCATCCTTCCATACCTCCGAGGTATCTCCGAGAAAATCAGGAGGATCAGAAACAAGTACAACATTGAGAGCTGCTTTCAATCCAAAAAGTACAGCAGAATCCAACAAAAACTGCATTTAAGAGGTCCCGCGTGAATGTGGAGATTCTTACATCAGAGAGGCCAAGAGACCGTCTAGATCGGAAATTGCTGACCATGCCTGGGCTGAGCCCATTGGGTTTTTTGAGACAAGGCTAGTGTTCTTCATAGCGAGGAACATTGATTCAAATGAAAATTCATAGAAATCGGGTATATCGAAGCCAAAGGAGCATGGAAATTTAAAAGCTATGGACAACACTGCCATAATTACACCACATTAACAGACCTATATAGGACCTCGTAGCTTCAATAAAATAAAAATTAATAGTTGAGAACTACTTACCTGACTGATATCATAAGAGTCAACTGAACGAAACTACTTACAAATAAAAGTTAGGTAGTGAGTGAGCACATAGTTAACATTGTTTCGTTAATTACACGCTCCTAGTTCCTAGTTTGCGCAAGAGATCGTGATCTCGGCAGTTCACTCCGGCACAGATGGCTATTAAATAGATTAGTTGAGAAATATCGAAGTTTTTTCAAATATTTAACGATACGTGCTGCTCTAGAAGTGTAAAGATAAAAATGATTTTAATAGAAGTTTGAAAGAAGTTCTCACGTTAAATACTTAATCCTGAAAATAAGATTTTTTACACAAAAGCATGAAGCACTTGTTCGGTCAATAATTTTACGAGGATCAAAAAACTCCTCTTTCACTAAGTAATAAAAATTAGAAGCAAATAACTGCTTTATGATGTAAACTTATTCATTTCCGTTACTCTGTTTTTTTGTTACAGACATCATAAAAAATGTAAGCGATATATGGCGTAGTTTGTTGAAGAACAAAGTATACATATTTTTGGTTCAAAGTAACGTTGCATATAACATGAATATAAAAAAACAACCTTGAAATGAAATACATTATCTCAAATGACACAATACCTAATTTTTTCAAGTACTTACAATGTTTTACTAATTTCAAACATTTTGTGAGAACATTAGCGGACATATCAACTATTTGCAAATATTCAGATTCAGTTACACAATGTGTACAGAAAATAAGGAAGAAATTCTGACTACTTCTTGTTGGATGAGTGTGACATACGTCAACTAAACAACTAACTCAGCAAGGTATCAAAAAAAGTATTATATCTCTTTTGTAATAATGAAAATGTTGTTTTTTAGGACTTAAAAAATACGTTCTCATCAGTAGCTTTTGAAAGAGACCTTTACAAGTCTAGAAAAGACTCAATTAATTAGTTTCGTTAATGAAGAAAATTAATTATGAATCATTATTTAAAAATTCCATTATTTCATCTGAAGAAATGTGCAATGTGCTCTGTGCAGAAAAATATGCTCTTTGTCAAGTATTGAGGTTGCATTTGAAAAAAATATCGATGACGTCATATCCGGAACAGTTACGATATTACCAAAGCGACTAGAAGGTCAAGGTATCTGGGGATTTTTCCGACAAACTTTTTTTTTCTAGATAAAAATGTATTCCTTAGTACACACTGTATTATTTGACAATAACTTTTCAAATTTCTTCACGACGAATTTGTCATGTATAGACCTTTTGTGAATAGTATGATTTACGGGCAGCTTTAGGTGCGCTTTGATTATCACTGAAATTCGCACATTTTCTAAATCACCTATTAAATCATAGGCACCTTCTTTTCCCACTTCTATGTTGATGATGATGTTCTGCAACTTTCCAAGATGACAACATATGGATGTAGAGATTAAATTCAATCCCGCCGGCACTGATTTATGGTATCTCAGAAGAGCATCGCCAATAGAAATTTTTATCAAATCGCGACAGATTATGAAGTGGTCTGTTTGATATTGATCACATTTCTCCCCCGCTCATTCTTGGTTTCATAGGCTTATCATTTGCAAAACTGTGAACTGAAAATGAAGTTGTTTCCAATAACTCGTTGAGATAGAAATAAAATATAAATGATTTTTTTGTTAATTCCGTCAACCGGCTGCACCCTTACAAGCATAACCTTCAGAAGTCTTTGAGAGACTTGTGCGATCTGGGGAGCTACCCTTTTAAACGTGTGATGCCATGCACGAGACTGGTGATCGTTCTAATTCGAACCCTTGACCAACGGTTTTGAGAGTTAATTTTGGTAATGGACCTCATATCAATGAACAAATGAACGAATGAACGGATGAACGAAAGAATGAATGAATTAATGAATGAATTGATCGAAGAAAGAATGACTGAATGAATCAAAGAATAAAAGAATGAATCCATGAATGAATGACACATAAGCAGCATGTTATTTGCTTATCTCTGATGAAACCATATTGACGATCATTCACAATTCCTGAGCGTTCTAAATATTCCATGACCATCGAGAAAACATCTACCTTTTTAATTTTTCTGAGGCTGGTTGTACTATAGCAACTTTCCAGTTGAACGGAAATACCCCCAAATCATAAGAGATATTAAATGATTTGCACGAAGAATTGGTGTTAGTTTGGGAGCATATTCCTTGAGCTTGAGAACGATCGGCGGGAATCGAACGATTGAAATTTCCACTGTAACAAAATTTTATGATATTCCTCACTGTTGTAACTTCTGCCTCGTAAATCATCTCCAAATGGTGAAACACTATTCACATTCCGGTAATTCAATAAAGTAAGCACGAGGGGTTTTTGTTCATTTTAGTTTGATGGAATTTTGAGTCCGTTCCTGATTACCGGAACCGGTCCCAGACGTTACATTATGTAATAGACGAAAACTTTTAAATTATGCAGAATTCGTTCGCCATCACTTGCGTGCATAGATTTTCAACGCGCGAAAGAGATGCCGGCTTGTTTCGCTATTTCGTTTATTTTCAGAGACGAATTTGCAATATCAAATGAATGACAGAGGAAGTTTGTATGTCCAATATTTGGTCTTTAACTTTCCTTAATATCTGAGGGTACCTATCTGAAAAATCTTCATATCTGGTTGAAGAGAAAAATTATTTATGATCATATTTTTTCATTCTTCGCCTGACAATATTTTCCTGATGCGAGATAATAGAATTGGATATCAGTTTACTTTAACATTACAACAGTATAACTGTAATATACTGATCATTACATTCGTTTTGAGAGCAGCATTACTTATATTTTCTGATAAATGTCTGATATATTCTAAGAGTATATTTTGAACATTACTTATTAGTTTCATTGCTAGGTGTATCGAGTACAGGGTGACCGACCCATCATGCAATTAATGAAAATGTTTCATCTAATCCAGTCTTTCGGTTCAACCTATACAATACGTTTATTCGTAGGCAATTCTCACATTACAAACTAACGCAACAAAAAACAAATACTGTCCTCTACAATCATTGAATTATTTATGTTTGATACTTGGTATAGTTTTCCACAGGAACTACATTGCAATGCTAGAAACTAAAACTGAGAATAGTCTCAACTATGATATTTGAAGAGTTGTTATTGTAGAATAGGTATCAACGGGATATAATTCAACTGCCGTAGGAGGCGCTTGTTTTATTTTGGAGACTTTTCGGCGAATATACCTATTGTATAGGTTTATGCGGGAGACTGGATTGCATAATCCATTTTTATTACCAGTTGAATAGTCTTTCGCCAAGTAGTATTAACAGTTTTTCTCATGGCCCATTATGGCCCCATATTGTGGTATCTTGACATATGAATATCAAAACCTATAATTAGGTTTCCTAAAGAAGCACAAATTGGGCGGAGCAAAGAATACTATTGAAAAATAAAAAAATTTGAAATGAGGGAAAAAAATTTTTTTTAAAGGAAAAGACCTACGATATAAATGAATATTTTTTTATGTAATATGTAACAGAAAACAATTACTTCCCTGATTGAGGCCAAGCTGGACATTGAACTACATATGATAGATATGGTTACTAGAAAAAAAAAAATGTGATAATGAAAATTTGTATTCCGCATCTGACCTCATGAACATTATGCATAAAATCCCATGAATGTTCAAACAGAATTCTGCAATGTTTTAATCTAATTTATATTCTCAATTTTCCCAGCTGTTGTTGAAAAGCGAACGTTTGAGAGTGTTTGTGGAAAAAATTGTTAAAATATAATTTGGAACCGATTTTACAATATAAAGAAAATGCCACTAGATTTTGCCGTATATTTTGTGTTCATCGTGTAGTCTACTTGTTTGTAGCACTTTGATGAAATAAGTGAGTAAGTAATTCATTCAGGTTGAATGTACATATTTTACGATAACATTCAATTTGACAAAATGAAAAATAGAGTTATGTCTGGCCAGGCTGAGCTATCTGATTGAGGATTGAGTTGTAGTCATTAGCTTGGGTATAATTGTTGAGATAATTACACACACAGAGAATATTTTACAAAGAAACTGTTTGATTAACGAGAAAAATGAAAAATTATGAGAGAGAAAAAAGCAAAAAATCTGATTAATATCAAACTATATGAGAGCAAGAGGGAGGGAGAGAGATAGATGCACAAGAACATGCTTTTACATTATATTGTACCTCGTGAGGAAATTTGAAGGTTATAAAAGACTTTAGTCAGTATAAAATATTGTTTTCAGTTTATCATAGTTAACAATAACAAATTCTTTCATTTTGTGTTTATTGGAACTTGTTTGAATAGTTTTGAACCAATATAAGATACAGATCTTTGTGTATGAGTTAATC
This sequence comes from Chrysolina americana, assembly GCA_958502065.1. Classification (NCBI taxonomy): domain Eukaryota; kingdom Metazoa; phylum Arthropoda; class Insecta; order Coleoptera; family Chrysomelidae; genus Chrysolina; species Chrysolina americana. The sequence goes on from OY293414.1 coordinate 76,639,563, forward strand.
TACAGAGTAGGACATTTAGGTTTTGTTTGGGTATGGTAAGGGTGTTGTGGTTATGATATATAAAGGGGATTATGTTTTTTTGCGTCCAAAATTCCGAGCAAACCAGTTTCTTTGTGAAGTGCCTTAGTGGAATATCTTCGGTCCTTCTTCAAGATGATTTTCAAAATTGTATTTTGCGTATAACTTGTGGCACGCTTTTTGTCTCCAGATTTGAAGATACTGCTTTGTTTTCGTCATAATTTGTTAACGCAGAGAAACTACGTTACTGTTGAAATTACCTCCGAATAGAAAGGCCTAATCAAAAGTGAACAAGCGAAAATCCTAGGCACACGATGTAACTTCGTCCGAGACCGGCCTTTGTCTTTTGTCTCGATGAGGAAACAATAGTCTAATATCGTTCAGAAACAGAGTTACGGACATTATCGGCAGCAATATCATCGCAAGAAGCGTCACTGCCCTAAGAAAAATAAGATTGCATTTCACGGTTGAGCGACGCGAGTTCGCATTGACGCTAATTGCGAGCGAGCAAGGGGGTAAGGATACGTTATAGTTGCTCGAAAAGTCGACTTGTCACGCTCTGCACGCCCGAGATACACGCTTCTTCCTGGCCTGATGGCTGGCTTGCTGGCGAGCAGCTAGATTGCCTCATCGTGAACTGTAATGTGTTATGCACAAGAGTCTGTGGGACAGATTCGATGGAAATTATGGAGGAAACAGTATTTGTCAGGTTATCGTTTAATGTCTGGGAAGATGGGTAATTATTCTCCGAAGAATTTATTGCAACGGATAACATTAAAAGCAGATTTGTTTCATCTTTCTCATTACTGTGTTGAAATACATTTATGTTCTACTAACAGTAATTTTGTGTTGAAGTTACATATTTAAAAATTAACATCAACTGAACACTTCACAAACGATATTATAAGAAACAAAACGCATTACATCAACGCAGAGGGTGTGCATCATATACGTGAATCGACAAAAAACTGATTAAATACATGTTTTTCCTTTCATAAAATCAGTAACTTAATTTTACAGGCTTCCTGTACTTGTAACACAAGCTTGATGAATCTGAATCTCTTGAAGGTCTCGAAAAATATTCCAAATTTGGCAAGACTCATTACAAAATGAGTTATTCCGCGATCCTGGTTATTACTAAATCACCATCATTTGAATATGAAAAAACAATTCACAGAAGCAGATCAGGATTTCAGAGAAATTTTTCATAATTACTTGAAAGGCCAAAAATAACATATCGCATAATGTCATGCATTATTTGAAATTGATAGAAAAACTTATTCTTCCAAAGTGTTTACGTTTTGATATGCTTCGTTTAATTCATGAGGGCCATTTTGGTAGATATAGAAAAATATAAGTTTTAGGCTCGAAAATTTTTTTTATTGGCCAAACTGGAATGCTGATATAGAGACATTATTTATAAAGAATTGTAGGGTTTGTGAAGAATTTGCTGGGGAAAAAAAACAGAAGGAGGAACTACTTCCATTTGGACGACCTTGGCAATGCCTGGGAACTGATATATTTTCTTATGAGAACAGAATTCATTTAATGGTTTAAGATTCTCATTCTAATCGGTTAGAACTTGTTCAGTTGGAAACCAAAATCAGCTTCAACAGTCATCAACAACCTGAAATCGATATTCTCAAGATTTTGTAGCCCTGATACACTAGCCTGTGATAATGTTCCTTCCAATCGTTACATATTCAAACAGTTCGCAATTAACTGGAATTTCAATATCATAACAAGGAGTCCGTATTATCCCCGTGCTAATGGTCTGGCTGAAAAAGCTGTTGAATTGGGTAAAACATCATTGAGAAATCAATAGATGACAATAATGTTATAATATACAGGGTGATTCAAATATGGCACTTGAGTAAAATGAAATTATGGAATTCTTCAAGAATATGAGAGTGTATTGATTTCTAGTTAACCTATACCGGTTCCATAGATAAAAAAAATATTTTATTACCATAGCAACGATCAATAACGTATCAGAAGTATCAGTGTGAATTTTCGCGTTAAAAAGTTGAAACATGAAAATAAAAAAATTGAAGTATTGAGCCACCATCAAATTCCTTTATTTGGAGTGGTTAAGAGGAAAGTAGATTTATGAAGATATTGTTAGTAGCCTTGGTGATCAATGTTCTTCGTTTGCTACCTTGAAAAATTGGGTTGCATGCTTCAAGAGAGGCAAAATTTCCATTGAAGGTGAAGAGCGATAAAGAAGGTCACTTTCAGTTTCTGTCCACGAAAATATCGATGCAATTCATGACATGATTTTATCAAACCGTCGAATTGGGCCAAAACAAGTATCTGAGGCTTGAATATTTCACATGAATGAAAAATTCTCAAGTAGATGTTTCTATATGCATGAAACTTGGGGTACATTTTCACGACCTAGCAACAAAGCAGCAATCGATGGAATGAAGATCCAAGGCATATGAAGTTTCGTGTTCTAATATCTTCGAAAAAAGTTTCCAATTATCTAGATAAGGGTTGAATAATAAAGGGAATTACTCTTCGACAATACTGACCACTCTACGAGAACAAATCAGCGAGAAATAATAATAATCGAAAAGTGGATACCAAAATTGTTTCGAAATAAATGTGAGATAATTGATTTGAATTTGAAATTCAAAACAATCACCTAATAATACAAAAAGCATATGAACTAACAAGTTAAATTTCACCGTACAATCAGATATATAAAATAAAATATAGTTTAATAAAACTAAAAACCACGCTTTTATAACACATTGAACTAGAAAGTAAAAAATAATTGTTTATATAGGCAGAAAATAATAATATTAAGAAAAATAATAGAATAACTGTAGAAAAAGCGTGGGGCGCTTTGTTTCATATGTTCGTATAGGCACCCGACGATTTTTTCACAGTGAAACTGATATTTTTCATTTATTATTATGTTCTGCCTATATAAACAATTATAACTTTTTATTATTATTTCTTTATACTTCAATGTGATATAAAAGATTGTTTTTTACTTTTTTTAAACTGTATTTTATATATCACTTTTCAGCTCTGAATTTATTATAAAAATAAAATCTCCTGAATTAAAAAATAGTGACCCTATCCAAGGAAGGCGCAGGCATATTCATTACCCATTCACGACGCAGATTTTTAAAATTCTGGTGAAGGCTCACAAACAGACTATATACAACTTATTCAATTCTGGCGATCCTGATCAGGATAATGAGACAAACTCATCAAATTTTCGTATTGTCACCTGTTCTAGATGAGTGTACAAAGTTTCAGTTGTAATATCACAAGAAAGTGAGAATGAAGTGAAAATAATTTGACAGACTTTTTCGAAAACATGTTGAAAAGTTTGAGATAAAATCTAAAGAATTATTTTCTACTTTATCGAACTCTCGTGTGGTATTCGATAGATTATTTTTTGATGTCCCAATCATAGACCTATTTTCTATACATATAACATTTTTATTTCAACAATTTACTTGAATCACTGTACACAGAATGAAGTTTGGAATCATGAAATATACAATTATTATGGATGTTTTGTCCTTGGCTGGAGGATTCCGTAACATTGTTTTGTTCTGTTGGATTGAAAGCTATTGCTTTCTCTCTGTCTCTAGGTTATCAACTGTTTCCAAATTGACACGTTACTCAAAATATTATTCTTCCTTGCATTTTCGTTGATTTTCTTAAAATTTCATCAAATGATGATGTACTAAACCGTTTTCGAATAATTTTTTCCTTTTTATGCAAACTGATGACAGACGTCAGATCAAAAGTATCAGTTGTCACATAATAAAAACAAAATTCCACAAAAAATGCCCTCGGCAATTTTCAAGGTAGAAAATTCCCACTATAATAATGCTGTACATGAATGCTTTGAATTGATGGTTTCGATTAGTTGCAAGAGTTGTCAAAAAATAATCAATTAAATGTGTCCGTTTGAAGTGGGTCAAAATATAATAATAATAAAAAAAATAGTCACTAGTTGAAATTTGATTTAAAATGAACCATTGAATCCAATGTTAGATGATTATCTTCTACTCATTGATAGGTAGTCAACTGAACTATACAGGACAGATTGAAATATTGGCTGAAATATTGAAAAATTATCGATTTTTTTTATATAAATGGGAATGGAGTTTTAGATTTTCGGAGTAATATTACAGTGCTATGATCGCCGGCTGGTCAATAGATTTTTTCATAGGTAGAATATTGTAAAATTACTTTTTAAAAATTTGGTAATTATAATATGAATAGGTATGTTTGAATTATGGTTTTTGCGACAGTATTTCATATTGATACTATTAAAAAAAAGCTGACTAATATCGAATTCATGATCTTCATAAAATAGTAATTCAGATGGATATTTGCAGTCTTCAGACATAATCAGTTTGAGGAACCCTTTTTGCAGTATTTCCAGCAGATGAATATGTGTTTTCAATGCCCGTCCCCATCCTACTAAACAATATCGCAAGTGGCTGTCAACTAATGCATGATACAACAATTTGAGCTGATGGAAATGTAATATATCTTTCAGATATTTGACCTTTTAAATAATTATGCGTAACTTATTACAAACATAATTGATGTGAGAATTCCATTTGAGATTCGTGTCTATTATTACACCCAGATATTTAACCTTCTTTTTCAGGCAGGAATAATCATACTGTTGCCCCATTGTGGTAATCGTGAGGATATCGAATGATGGCGACCTGGATCGATTACAGCTGGAAGGTAGGGCGGGTAATACATTTTTTGCAGGTTGACAGTAAGTAATTTATTTACTAACCATTTTTTCATTGAAGCAAATTCAGTTAGTAATTTATTTCTAAACCTTTTTTTTATTGAAGCAAAGTCAGTTTCCACTGTGTTTTTCAATGCTTGCATAATAAAATATTGCTATGTCATTATTCAGCCCTAGCATTTCTCCCCTGATCTTTATAGAAAACATGCAATTTAAGAGGATTGGGCCAAAAACGGTCCCTTGGAGAACCCCATACTCAACTTGCATTCGATTCTTTGAACATCATCCACTCTGACAGATTGGAATCTTTTGGCGATATAGCTCTCGAATAGTTGTGAAAAAAAAATTCTGACGCCAATATCTTCCAATGTTTGTAAGAGGAGACTATCGCTCACAGTGTCGATTGCTTCAGACAGATCAATATACGTAAAATAGATTTTTGTTGTTAGTGCCAAAAGCACATCTTAGGAGGCATTTCCTCCAAAACCATACTGTTTACTCGACATAAAACGTGTAAAGTTGTCCAGAGGTGTTCTGTTTTCATAGGACAGCGCCTCTTAGCACAAGTCGCATTTTCCATGCGAATAATCCGTCGTTTGAGTTTCTAATTATTCGAACACATCCCTCATTCACCAGATCCGGCTCTGTTTTTTGTAACAAGAAAAAGAATTTAAGAGGTCTTGCATTTTTTTAACGAAAAGATTATAGAATCTGTAGAAACGTGATTTGCAGAGAAAGATAAAACATATTTTTGAAAGGATCATAAGTTGAGTAATAATATATTTTGATTTTCAAATTTTGTTTGCATCTATGGAAGACTACTAATTTTTTTATACGTCCTCTTTCCATAGAATGCAGTAAATGATTTGCAGACAAATTGTTGGCAAGGAAGCTGTTGTAGCAGTGCTTCTATAACATATCGAAAGCATTATATTGTGTCAAAATGATATGTCAACTTCAACAGTATGTATTCAGAGGAATCACGCATAATAAGTACCTAAGGTTACATACTCCTCTAGTAGAAAGCAGTTTGTGAAACTTCACATATAGTCAAAATTCAATGTGAGTTTCCCAAGGATCTGTACTGAGTCCAGTCTTATTTTTGTTATATATAAATGATATAGCCGTGGAAACAATTTCCGTAAGATTCACTTTCTCTGAGGCACTATAGATATGAGTGAACTGCACGAAATTATATCTACTGAAATGGCCAAAATCCAGTATGGTTGCAATTCTAATGTACATATGTTTTTATTTTGTATATCAGAAATTTGAAGTTCTAAGAGCATAATTTATTTGAATGAAAAACTGTCATTTGCCTGTTGTTTATTTATTACTTTATTTTTTATTGGTACTATACATCAAGAAGCCAAGTTACAGGTGTATACAATTAGCATTATAAATAATTATACATATAATAGAATCAATTCTGAATGACACGAAGAATCTCTTTTTTGAATTGTTTGAACCTTAGAAAAAATATATCTACACTAGGAACGTTATTAACACTTCTAGATGTAGTAGTGATAGGAGAATGAAAATGATGCACTGATTTGTTTTGAGATCAGTACCGAAATAATTAAATCTGTTTATTTTGTACTCTTAGACTTCCATTCACATTATGGCATAGCTTTTCGGTGGGAATTTATGTGATAATCAACTATTCCAGTCAATGTTGACGATAAGATACATTTATAAAGCAAAATGGAAAGAATCGTGTCATTATTTCAAAGAACATCATAACACTTGTCTCAATTTCTATACTCAAAACATGTATCATCTATTGGAATATGAACATCATCTATTTTTTTTATTTTATGCACACCATAGGTTCCAAATAAGTATTCACTCATTTAACTAATTGTTCAATTTATTATCCATGTATTATATTTTTTTATTTAAGTGTCAAATCAAATGTGTTTTGTCTTACAATTTTGAATTTTATACAAAATATCCCATTTCTTAGTTTCCGTCGACTTCATTGAAAAATATTCCCTATTTTGTGAAAATCCCATATTCCACAGACATCATATGAAATATTCCTCCATACAAATTGAATAAGCTTTTGAACTATGGAAATTTAGTCCCAACCTTGACAGGGTTTTAGCTCTTAATACATTTCAATTTTCTCTAGTTCCTTTGAAAAAAAACCCAGAAACTAGGGAGGAATAGTCAATTTTCGAAGAAGTTGGAATAGCCGGGTCCAGCGGAGTTAGTTGCAAAGTGCATGAATATAACGATGATGGAGATGGCATCGGTTGAAAGTTATTGGTACATGAAATAATTTAGTTTCTATATTTTAGAATCCTTCAAGTAACCTTCAGAAACAGCAGTAACTGCCAAGACGTTTAAAGTTAGTTATCTATTTGCATAAACCTGCTAGAAACGTTGCAGAGACACATCTGAAGCTGTGACTTATATATATGTAACATTCTGGGTTACCTAATGTGTTCACACTGAAATTTTTTCATACTTAATTGATTGAAAACGACGGTGCAAATAGGTAGAAAGCCCACAATGTTCATAGTTTCTATAGAGCTTTAGAAGGGTTCCTTTACATCCTTCAGATATAACTATGAAATTTTTATGCAACCGTTAAACTTTTTATTTTTCCACATTAGAGCGGTAAAGTGACACTTTCAAAACTGAAATGCATGCGGGTAAGCGGGTAAAAACGTAGGGTTGCAGAAAAAAATATTTTTGTGAGTCCTTTGAATAAGTGGACTTGAAGCAATTCTGATAATCCCCATATTTGCCAAAAAATGCTTCAGGTAAATGATTTGAAGAGTTTCAGGGGTGGGGCTCAAATATCTGGAAGAAAATAAATAAGCAAAACCAATATCTGAAAATTACAGCTTTGGTTAACAGTCCCCAGCAATTATTAACCTCGATATTGAGGCCAATAACTGTTAGGTTTCTTCCTTCACATTAGAAAAAAATATATGAATATTTAATAAGATAATTATATGATTTGAATTTAAATGACCATGGTCCAAATTGGAAAAGTGAAATTACAAAACATAGGAGAGACCGGTGTTAGTTGATGGGTACAGAGGTAAGTTGACACAGTCTAATTGATAATAATAATAATAGTAATCTTTATTCATAATAATTAATTTTTAACAAACATTTTGTTACAGAATTGAAAAGGCGAAGTTCAGTTGATGAAGCAACATCATCGAACTGTTCTACCACTTAACCTTGATTCGACTTCCATCCACCAAATAATTTTTTTTTATACGATATGCAATTCTTAATTGAAAAAAAGTAACTGACGTTATTTTGATGGTTATGGTGGCCATATTTAAAATAAATAACTTTTAGGTCTGAGGTTAACATAATTCACGTTAGAAATTACCTCCACCCCCAGGCTAACAACACAAATGTAAACCAGCTATTTATAAGAATTATCCTTGAGAATGTCGCGTTTATACACTTGAAAACGACTGTAGATCTCAACAGTCGAAACGTCGTGAATAAATTTCAGAGAATTGAATTTTCTTTCTTTTCTTTGGCCGTATAGACAATGGAAGTCCAGAATAACCTTACCAAAAGGGAAACATTGTCAACCACCTTCAAACATTCATTGAAACTGTTTTCGACTTTTGGTCATCCACAATCCATGTCAATTTATAATTTGCTAGGTTATGACAGCTCTATATCAGAGTATGTTCCTCTATCCCTGATATATTCTTCGATGCAGACTAAATGCTTGGTAGTTCAGAAAAGATTCCTATTAGTCTAGTACCGCCAATAGTTCAACTAGATAGCTAAAGATTGACGAATGCGTTTGGGACAGACTGAATATCTTTGAGTATGCTCAAATACTCTCTATCAGTTTTGATCCTTCCCATACCGAACCCATATCATTAAGTTTTTATCTGTAAAATGGATATTTTCCAAAAGCTCTAAGAAAATCTATAGTATGTCCACTTCCGAAAGTTTTGGATCCAAGAGTAATCTCGGATCTACGCCCTATCTGTATTCTATCTTTACTTTCCAAAGTGTTGGAAACATTATAACATTATTTCTCAGTGTTACTAAAGGAGTACCTCAGGGATCCATACTGTGCCCATTTTTCTTTATTTTATATACGGCAGATATATTTTCTGAAACAGACCGCTGTATATTCCATCTATATGCTGACGATACCCAAATTTAAATAAAAAATCACCACAGACGCTTGTTATGGAATCTATAATAATTAGTTCTCAGTGATAACCTGAAAAAAGTTATGAATCTTTCCAAAAATTACAATCTTCCAATCAATCTATACAAATCGCAACTTATTTTATTTAGGAATCAAAATAGATCTTCTCACCTGTTAACATTGTTAAAATTTTTAGTGTTATTGATGGACTTGAAATTCTCCAATCATGTTAGCAAATATATTCGACGAGCCTACTGCTTTCTCAAATTATTATGTTGCTGAATAAATTGATACAACCTATAGGATAAAAATGAAGATTTTTATTTGTAATATCTAACAGAAAACAACTACTTCCCCGGCAATTGTCATTTGAGAATATTTCTTTTTTTGAACATTATAACTTTATTGATTTTCTGTTTTATGGTTATATTTCACAAAATATTCTGACAAATACCTACGCATATTTGTCCAGAATTTTTTTCTCAATATTTTTCAAAGCCAAAATATTTTTTTGTTCACTGTATAACCCGGGTTACGTGTTAGTTGTTAAAATAAACTTCGCCCAATAAAAAACGATCAATAATAATAATTATTGCTACCTATCTCTGAAGTTAATCAAAGTAATTCGGGAACATCTGCAGCTACAGAAATAACTTTCGCTGAGTCCAAAGACCTTTCAAGTAAACTGGTCCTAAGAAAACAACTTTTAAAGGAAGAAAGAGAAGGACTACTACGATGTTGAACTACACATCTAGTGAAAAAGCGTTCAGTGTTGAAACATAACCGGTTGTACAAAAAAAAGACGACTCGGAAAGAAAATTGGGGAAATTCAGCAAGATTCACTAATTTAACGTATTATGTAACTTTTTCTTTAACATGCTTCTTATTTTGTTACTACTTAGCCTGGGTTGAAACGCCACTGTCAGTTTTTCTAGCTCCATAGATACCATATTTTTCGAGTAATATATTTAGTATTGAGAGATGATTACATTTTTTGATTTAATCAGTAGATAACGGTTTGGAATAAGAGACCCCTTACCTGTCCTGGACCACCAACAAGGGCAATTTGTTTTATCTCATTGAGGCTAGACAGGCTGACAGCATATACCTCCCAGTCTCAGCTAGGAGCCCCACGACATGCTCTGCTCTAGTTTCTGATGGGACCTCAATTATACCAATCGCGCGACTTCGATAGACTAGGGTGTTGAAAACACCATTCTGGCATGCCAATACGGATCCCTTGATCTCATTCAGCCCACTTGACTTGAGGAATCAGAATGTCAAGTTTTTGAATAAGCCAAGGTATACAATGGTCGTCAAAAAGACGCCATGCATTAGATCATCCTTGTATGGTGCAGGAGTACCTCAGTCTCCACAGCTTTAATGTGTGCTTGTTATTTGAACGTGTTTCAACTCGGTGACAGACTTTGGGTCACCAAGTTCATTGTCGAATAAGAGCCCGAGCTAATTGACTTGACATGCTGCATCCACCAGTGCTCCACTACCATACTGTTTTGTAGATACTCCAAACCCAAAAGTTCACAGCATTCTCGTTGTCAGGAAACTATAATGGTGGAGAAGACGATAGCAGGGGATTCTATAAATGTGTATCGTTTTGCAAGTTTTCAAGTCGAGTTGTTGTAGCTCCTCTTGAGTCTATTTCACCACTCCAAAGGAGTAGAGTAAAATCGGAATGCATGGAAAGCACATCCGTTGCAGCCACTTTGTTGTTCTCAGACAGTTCTGATGATCAGATCTGTCGGAGGTTATGCTGATACTTGTCTCGGAGAGACGTTTTAACTGTGATTACCGCTTGGGAGCGATGTTGCTCCAACCCTAGGCGAGTATACGTCTATCAGGTATCAAAATGATGAGCTGAATGTCCTCTCCGTGTTCCTTGCCTCGTCCTCTTTTGAGATACACCTTGGCACGTTTGTCGATTCCGAAAGCATGCGTGAACTCTTCCACCACCCTAAAGGACTGATACAGATATTTTCTTCCCGAGGCATATAGTTTGAGATCATCCAAGTAAAATAGATGAGGTTGTTGGAGTGGCGTCATTATTATCACCATTATTTGTGACAAAAAAATGAAAGATGACAAAACGTTATTACTGTATCATCTTACTCCGGTCTCCCCTATGTCTGAGCGCCTACTGAAAAATCATACAAATGTGAAACGCATATATTTTGGCAATAACTGCACCTTTTCCAGTGGCAAGGTCTTTAGTCAAAATGTGCGTAAGTTGTTGGGGGTCCCGCAAAAAGTTAAGTTCTGATTGGGATGCTATAGAATCAATCATATCGTAGGTGTCATATTTTCAAATAGAAACTTTTTTGGGGGACTCAACCCTGAGTTGCTAAATGAAATCCACTCCATGATTCAAGATATCGTAGATGCTAATTTGGATTGGAAAATGCCAGGAAAATATTTTTCCTCTTAGACCTCGTTTACAACGAGAGTAATGTATATGGCACTCGGTGTTTAATGAAGTATTCCACGAACTGTGACACCTCCATAAACTCAAATGTAGCATCAATACTCTTCATCAGCTTTTTGTGTAGTTCGAAGATTAAGGAAACCATGAAAGTCTTGATAAGGTGTCTGAATTTTTGTGTCTTCTACTATGCCATCATGATAAATCTCAATTTTTTTCATGAATATTGGACGACAGACATTCTTCGAAAGCTCAGGAGCTTGAGCCAAAAACTTGAACATTATTCGCGAAGAATGAATAATGATATTGTTTATTAGCCAAGAGTTCCAACATAAGAATATACAGTGCGGCTTTGGATAGTCCCCCTCCTGTTAACTTTTGAACGGTTTTACGTACAAATATAAAAAAACCGTTTGGAGGGTTTCACCGATACTACTTTTCAACGATGTGACACATGACCCCCCATGCCATTTAAATTTTTTTAGTTGATGTGGCCCCTCCGCGCTATCCATCGAGCAATCACAATGTGTTTTATTTCAAAAAGTAGTATCAATGAAACCCTCCAAACGCTTTTTTTTCATGTTTGTACGCCAAACCGTTCAAAAGTTAACAGGGGGGACTATTAAAAGCAGCAGCAAGTGTATATAATAATAGAGGGCTAGTGAACAAGGCGATCGCTGAAGCAGCTTGGAGTTAGTTAGCTGATACTGAGCCAATCAAAATAAAATAAAAAATTTGTAATTACAACACAATATCAAATATATTTAAATTAAAATTAGGTGAATAAACATCTTCACATTACATGGATTATTTTAAAATCATGAAGTAAAACAAATAAAAGCAGGAATTTATAATTCATTACATAGCAGTTTCCACAATCATATATATTTTTAAATCAATTAATCATCAATGTTCTATGTCCAGCTGAATATAGGTCAGTTAGGAATATTTTGTGTAACAAAATCTTGAAAAATTGATCTATCATTACCCATAATCCACTTCTTTTTTTTTTCTTCAATATTTTTTTACTCGTGTTTCATTTCATTGGGAAGCGTTTGAAAAAGTCGAGGTCCTAAAGAGGCATTTTTTGTCCGATTGCTTCCTCACAACGTGGTGTATTCAGAAAGTTTTTTTTATTTCTTGAATTGTAGGAGTGAATGACTGGTTCAGGATGAATGTTTCCTTTTATTAATATTATTTAACACTAGAGCGACTTTTTATATACGTTGTGAGTAGAATACCTCTTACCTTTGTGTAATATTATTTCCAAAATCCAGTTCTGAATAACATTCTAATTCAACAGGTAATAGTCAATCACTCCTCCCCACCTTATTATACCGGTATGTTAGTTGGGACTGTAAGAGTGCATAAATACACTCTTTTCAAATATTCAGTTTCTAAGTAGTTCCTCACGTATTTGAATTTAGATAGGGTACCTGTTAACTTTCTAATTAGATTTTTCATGAGTAGGTCCCATCGGAAGTTTTTAGCAATATTGATTCCCAAGTATTTTATGGAGTCGTTTTTAGGTATTTCGTAATTATTATTAGTGATATTTAGATTCTCCATATCAAGTAATTCATTGGTGTAGGATGGCAAGGCTAAGTATTTCGTTTTTTCAAAATTAAGTCAGTTTGTTATAACAGAACCATCTTCCTGCTGTTATTTTCAGTTTTTGCCAAGTTGAATCTCTGTAGAGGGGGACAGTGTCATCTGCGAAACTCAACACTTTGCCTTTGGTTGGTTGGTTGGTTGGTTTGAAGCTGACGGGCCAGACTCAGGGCTCACTCGTGAGGATGTCCCTTAATACTGAGATCTGCTGGGGTGTATTGTATTATTCTATCGTCAGTGGTTCCTGTAGTTATATAGGCCTGTGTCTTCTACCAGGATTAAAAGTTTATTCACAAGGTGTTTTGGATTTATGCCTATTTCTAGGTTGGTTTGTCTGAATATTCTGTAGCGCCTGTTGTGTAGTGCGTCGCATTTGAAGATGATGTGAGAGGCTGTTTCCTCCTCGTCGCCACAAAGTCTGTACTTCACGGTTTATCTGTTTATTCCCATAGTGTGCAAGTGTTTCCTAAGGCCAAAATGTCCGGTAAGTAAGCCGGTAATTGTGCGCATTTTAGATCTGTTTATTTTGAAAGTGTCAGCCGTCAGTGTTTGGCTTAAGTGCCTCACCATGGCTGCACTGTGTCGATGCTCTTCGATTTGGTTCCAATATGTTTGGTGTTTTGTTATCTTCCACTCATTTATTAGGTTTCCGCATCGGGACTTGATAATTCCAAACACTGTTTCTGGACCTGTGAATGGTAATTCAGATGCACGTCTTGCTAGTTGTCTGCTTTTTCATTACCATCTATTCCCCTATATCCAGGCACCCATACAAGTGTTACCTTGTTGTGTTTTCCCAGTTCATTGAGGCTCTGAAGGCATTCCAAAACCGCATTTTTATTAACCGTAGCTAGAAATCCAATATTCCTAGCATGAAACTCTAATAGCATAGGGGACAAGCAAGCTATCACCTGTGGTTATAAAGTCGACTTTGCTGATTAAAACTCACTTAGGATAAATAGAAATTGTCGGATAAATTAATTTCTCGAACTTTGCTACCGCTCTGGAGTGCATTTACCTATGGCTAGTAGACAATGTTTTTGTAGTAGCTGGTAAACTTTGCTACCACCAGCGAGTGCACCTACTTATGACTAAAAGGTATCACTGTAGTTGTAGGAATCTGACGCTGCTATCGCTGGTGTGTGCAATTATTACCCATATAGGGCATTATTCATGTTGTGTATAGGTATGCTATGGTAATACATATATCTATATCTGTAACTGTATAGTTTTCAATGAAAAATTATTGCAAAAAGTCTGTCGGAATGTATTCCAACAGTGACAAACAAGAAAGAAGTTTCGAAATGAAACATGTAAGACAATGGGTCAGGTGAATAAATTTCAGCAGAAGCTCTTACTATTGATTCATATTCCGCATACTTCGTTAACACGAATATATATGTCTCGAAAAACCTTGAGTAATAGCATTTGATAATATTCATTCACTTCACCCATTATCACATAATTCCTATGTTGCTTGTTTGCAAGGAACACTATTCGGCACTATGGCTGGACTAGAACAGCTGGAAACACTGAAACAACAGTTCTTTGTTTTCTCATTTCTAAACATAACAACCTTCAAATGCTCGTTGTGTTCGTGGAGGGGGTAATTTCCGTCAGAATTTCAGAAAAACATCGAATAACCACAGCATGGAACAAAGTAGTCGTAAGTGGGTTCTTCGAGTAATATTTTAGTGGCAGGTTGACAAATGTATTACCGTAAGTGGATGAACTTCTATGCGATAATCCACTTATCGTAAGCGAAAACCTTACGGCCATAGCCATGTAATTTATTAGTGATTATTCACCTATGAAATTATGATTTTCTGATTGAAAAACTTACTGTCCTAGACTGACTGCCTAGTAGCGACAGCATTATACCTACCTGTGGCAGAAAAATCGTTTTTGCTGCCATAGAATTTGAATGTGCTACTTCCATTCTATAATTTGTAATAGTAATAGTATTTCTTACTACAGTAGCAAGAAATATCCCAACAAAAACTTTACTCGCAGAATTTTCCTCAGTGTACCCACTGTCTAGATTCACCTGTATGTATGTCCTTAGGGCATGTGTCTAGTTTGGAATACTGTGGTGTTATTGACAAGTCGAAGTATAACGTTCCTTTCTGGCCTCACTCCATGTATTCCTGCTCCAGTTCCTACCTTTGTTTTTGAGCCATCTGTATACCAGATTATGTTTACCTCTAGTATTTAGGCGAAGCAATTCGTTAATATAAGTGTTGAACATGATTGGTTCCACCAGAACGGTTCCTTGTGGAACGCCAAAGGATACTTTAATAGGATTGCTCATCATGCACCGTCAATACAAACTCTTTGCATTCGGTCAGGTAGGTACTTTTTGAAAATAGTATATGCTTTACCTCGATTTCCCTATTTTTCTAATTTCTTCAGTAGTTTGCTTTAGAGAGATGGACAAAGATACACAGTAATGGAATTTTTCAATCTTAGGATTCAAATGTGTTCGAAGTTAAAGCATGTACAGCATCTTTATGTCCAAACCCATACTGATGACTTTCAGAAATCAACCTATTTTTCCGCAAATTTTTGCAAACCTTATTTACAATATATTTTCTATTACCTTGTGTCAATGGCCTATAATTAACCATTTAAATTTTCTTTCCCATTTTTATTATTAACTGCAATGGAAGGGAGAAAGTTGGTAGAACTATGAATTTTCAAACTATTCATTACATTTCAACTCCTGACGTTTATTCAGAAACGTCTTTAGCACCTAAACCACCCCCTTCAACCTACCCCCCTGTAGTGGCGCCCAGAGCTTAACGTTAACGGTAATTTAGACCGAGGACACACTGATGGCCCATTTCCTATTTTACCCAGATCAAAACAATAAGGAATAAGTATCCAACAGCTTCAAACCACGTTTTAGAATAGCGTGGCTCGGTCAACTGAGCTAGGGGTGGAAGCCTCCCCTACGTAGAGCGGATTATTGGCTCCGCCTTTTATAGAACGTCCGACTAACTCTATTGGATCGAAGGGTGCCTAGACACGCCTGTGCGTAGGTGATGGGCAAAGGGGTCGACTTACGACCCTTTGTTTCAAACTTCCTGAAAAAATGTTATGAGGGCATTAAATTAAATATTTTATAGGGAAGTCTGAAGGAGGAGACTGTTTTGTTTTACTTTTCTAGTGGTACAAGGTGTCAGTGGAAATGGAGTTTACGATGGCTTTTCTTTTTGAAACGCTATGATGGATTGAAAGGGTTGGTTGGTGAAAAATAAATGGAGCATAAGTATGCTTTGGTGCCAGTCGAAATGAACGTAAACAACATCTACAATTTTGACAGGAAGTGCACAAAATTGTATAATCAAAAGTCTGCAGTTTACTATTTTGTATAGTTTTATATTTCTAATATTTATTTGAACGCAGTAGTCGATATAACTTAAACAATAAAATATCCCTTGTGATTAAATGTAGCTTGTACTTTATAATAGTCGAAAAGTCACTTTTACTTGACCAAAAAGATTGAAATAAGATTCATAGATTAGTCAGATTGTTTAAATCATCTTCAGTCTGTTAGGTCTCAGAATGATATTAATAATGATATTCTTCTACCTATTCCATGAAAGCATTTTACTTTTATTTGTGAAGTACAAAACAAAATAAATAATGTCAAAGAATGGAACTTTTTAATGTACCTGTTTACATAATGGATAGGGTATTATATAGGTTGATCGATAATTAATCTTTTATCATATTTCTTTAATTTTCATACATGTTTTTTCAATTTGAAAATTAATGAAGTACCTTATTTTTGAGTATTTTTCCAACATGATACATAACAAAAATATTTTCCAGATATAACTTTTGTGCAATTTTGTGATATTGGCAAACTGACAATATATTAATGTCATCTTGACGTTTCCAACACAGTGTTTTCAACTATATGTTTATGTAACATCAAAATAATGTAACCGATAATATTCATTAGGTTATACATATAATATTGATTATATGTTGCCCAGATATGTCTTATTGTCTAACCTTCTCAAAACATTAATGACATGTGTACAGGGAGCCTTGAAATAAATATTATCTTAAAGGTTTCTCAAATGTGATTTTTGGGTAATGACCACGTCATGACGTCATTCATATGACATATGACATTTCAACATAACCTAAAACCTAACCTCCTAACCATATAACAACATATATCATAAATGTCGACAAAAACTCAAAATCTACGTAACTTAAAAAAATGATATCCACGTTCAAACAATATTACCCTGTAAAAATGAAATAAATAATATATCACTGACGCCATCGTTAATTTTATCCTAATAATCATGGCGGTCATGGTAGTAGTTTTGAGTTCATAAAATTAAAATATAATTCAAACTACTTAAAAGTGGTTGGAATCAATAGGATTGCAAAACTCCCATCCACTAATTGTTATTTTATCATTTAGGTTATGTAGTGAATGTAGTGATATCTACTATTGATTAAAGAGTATCTACATATGATGCTATGAATAGTAGAAAAGCTATCAGTTGTGGTTCCTGCAAATCAGATATTGGACAGTATGGAAATGGTTGCTGACATCTAGAGCTGTGTCAAAACATTTTGAACCGATTGATCAAGGAATTTTTGGAACTGAAACCAATGAATTTAGCTTACTAAAACAACAATATTGGAGCTGCTTAATTTGTAAGTGAACTCAAAATTATATATTTTATACAGAGTGTTCTGATCTTTCTTAATTTCATTAATCTATGATAATATTAACATTTCTTGAGATTGTAGAGAAATCACTTGAATTGTTTAATAGAAATTATCTATAAACTAACTGCATTTTCTCTTTCTTTTCAGTTTGGTAGTGTCCTTTCACATTCCTCTATCAGTTTTGATGTACAAACTGGTACTTATTAATAATAATAATAATAATAATACTCCCTCATAAACACTCGTTGAGTGTACCCAAAGGCATAGCCTGTGCGGGTAGAGGACGGCTATTATTATTATTTGCCGTGGCGCTCCGGGGCGACTTACTGATGTTTTAGGTGATGTATTCACTTTTCAGCTGTAGGAAAACCCGGAAAACCTACAGCACCACCTCGGGTGGTCGGTGTGCACTCCAAGCTAGCACTAGACGAGATTGGCATCTAGACAACTCACAATACACTTGGTTTTCAACAAGACATGCGGCCGCCTATCGAATCCGATATAAAGTAGTTGAGAAAAATTCTCGTACCTACATCGGAATCGAACCGACTATCGATATGATTACAAAAACTTAAATAGCAGTTGTTGTTTCCGAACTAATCGAAGATGAGCCCTTCTGGACTGGGCAAAGAAAAAAATCCAAAAGTTTTGAATTGATAATTATGGACATACTGAAACGTAAGTAATTATTTTTCTTTCACCTCTAAGGGCAACATAGAATTATTAATAATTATTGGATGGTCGTTTTCTTATATCATAAAGATTAATATGAGTTTTCAGTGACTGTAATGACTATATTTTCAGAATATGTAAAAGATGTTTGCAGTTCAATCACAGATGAAGAGTTTGACTCATAGTGATGGATTGGATGACATTAGCAGAGCAGAAACTAAAAAGAAAGGAGAAGTGACCGAGACAACAACCATATAATTATTGATTCAGTGATATCTGTTTTTATTTTTCAAAACAAATAGGTTATCATTCGATATTATTCTTCTAATAACACTTAACTTTGGTAGATCTATCAATAAATTTTTCATCTGATTCAGGTGGTAAGTCATATTATTAGGTACTTTGGTATGTTCATAGGGATTTAAGATTATATTTTTTATACTGCTAATTTTAATTTAATTGTTAATGATGTAACTGTCTTGTTTTATAACGCTTATCCATGAGATTTTAACCATTGACAATAAAGTTTTTTGATTGATTGGTATGTTTTACATTATTGCCCCCTTATATACATATTTTATTTCTTAGTATACAGTGTGAAGCTTATACTTATTGTTTACCAACACTTATTTTTCTACACTTAAAGTTGTATTTCTGGAATTTCAATCGCCACTCTTTGGTAGATGAATAACTTTGTTAATTGCTATTGTTGTTATTTATCTACTGAAAAGTGACTACTGAAATTCCAGAAATATACCTATAAATATAGAAAAAAGTGTTGGTAAACCATGAGTATATGTTCCACCCTGATGTTACAATGTTACATTTTACAAATGTTGCATAGATGTTATGAGTAACATTATATGTATGTAATAAAGTCACATTAAAGTTACCCAAAATATGATACATTTATGTAATGTTAAGTAATTAACATTACATTGTAATATTTAAAAGAGGCACAAAGGCATATGGACGCAACGTGTCTGTAGCATCAAGCATATCTCTGAATAACATCACCAAGTCACAATGTGATATAACAGTTATGTTTAAGTTATGTTTTTATGTTTACTTGGTAGTTCTTTTAAATATGGTAATGTAACATTTTCGATAAAGATTTTTTACGAATTTTATTGTAATTTATAAAGATTTTGTGAAATTTTCAAATTTCCTGAAATATTCATCTCATTTGGAATTACAATACTTGGCTGTTTCGTTAGCATTTTTTGTCCAATATTGAATATCAATTTATTTTAGAAAGTAATTATTATAATGTGTAGGTAATTGCTGTCATGAATATGGATTGTGAAAATTAAAGGCAATCTCTCTCAAATTTTTGCATATTTACCTATATAGAATCGGTAGGTACTAAGTTTGTTCCACTTTTTCACTATATTCCTACCATGCATGGAAGGATTTGCCGTTATTGAATATAATCTGTACCTTGGTATTGGTTCAGTTTAAATATCGATCATGATTAAACCTCACATAATGATATCAAACTAGAAACTAACTTGAATGGATATACGACACCAGTCCAGAAGTACAGAATATATCGAGTATAATTTATCTATCCTCATTAAAATTTCAATTCAACTGTACCATTATTTCACCTTTATATATTTTCTATTCACTTTTCAATGAACAGTTCACGTCCAGTTTATACAAGGTGTCCCCTATCGTTATATTCACAATCAGATATGTTCTTGATTTTTCAATAATTACTGAAAATTTGGTCTGGGTCAATTCTATAATTTTTCTGTAAATTACTTTTAATTATTTTAATTGAAAAAGCTATGGACCGACCTGTGTGTTATGATGGTTCATGCTCAAATGACATCCACTTCTGTTGTGATCGATGTCAGAGTTGATCATCTGATTTAAAAATTTATTGGTTTCAGGTTAAACTTACATCCAAATGCACCTACCTGTCGAATTGTTACAAAAGAAAGATGGTCCAATGATTTTGTTGTTGAAAATACCGCACTAAACATTAACTTTGAATGAATATTAATCACGGGTTTTCACTGTGAATAAACCATTTGAATTGAAGGTTTTGTAAATGGTCTGTTTTTTGAATTTTTTCCTTCAGCCAAAAAGAAAAATACGATTAAAGGGGATCGTGAACTCTGTCTTTGAAGGTGTGAATAAGCTAACAATTTATGAAATTACATTCTTGGGGTTTCAACTACATTATGATTCCCCAACAGTAACTCAAAGCTCATATTGTTTCATGAATAAATTTTCCATGGACCCAGTATTTTTGAACAATTCTTCCCACAGTTATCTACATGTGAAATAATCTTATTTGGATGCCCTCGTTGAAAATCAGTGTGGCGTAATTTCATTTTATTTTTTTATATTTTAATCTGTCAATATAAGTTGAGTACTGAATAACTTGAAGATTGTATTGACAAAATTTTCACAAAACAAGATCAATATCAGACATAAAATAATAACATAAAAAAGACGTTTCCAAATTGACGGCAGATAACAGAATTAAACTACCTAGCACAAATGTTCTCAATTATATACAACCTAATATTTGTTAATGAATGAAGTCCTGAGACTGATGGATAACCTGCACTAAAGTAGACGAGCAATGGAATCTCTTCTAGTGATCGATCTATTTTGTCGGTAATTGCAAGAATGTTTTCTTCTACAAAAACTTAAGAGAAAAAAGAAATTCGAAGAGCTACAAAAGAAAAAATATTAAATGCTTGGTTGAAAGAGTCGAATATGAATCGAGAGTTTACAGATAAGTATCTTAAAATTAGTGAAAAAAATACCACCTTTACAAAATCTATGGCAAATATGATGCTGAAAACATTGGTTTACTATAAAAGGATGAAACATGGTTCATTATATATCATATGTATAATATCCAAGTTATCTGTACCGAAGCCTCGGATTTGATATTCAGAAGAATTTTAGATACTTCTTACGTGATGTCGAAAGTACAGCATGAAATCATAATAATTCCACTGCATAATCTCCCCACCTGGTTGATTATCAAAGAAACTGGCAAAAACCTATTCAATGTTTCCACAATTCGTGGACTATCTCCTATAACAGATCAGCAGCTGCGTATGAGTTGGTAATTTCAATATTTCTTGTGGGTTCCGTACGATATCAATTATCGACTACAATCAGATTTGTAAACGCCTGATTAACTCTATATTTGTACTTGTCTTCTAGTAATATGTCTTGCACGCCAATCCGTGGGACATATTTATCTTCATCTACATCTACATGTGGTGACTAATTATTATTGATATGGTCTCAGGTGTATAGTTGGACTCAATCATTTATAAATGTACTTCTGTGGCTTGATTACATCTACAGGGAAGAGTGAAAAGGCCTTGAAGTTCTTTATCTATGCATGAGACCTTTTAAGTATGTATGAATATGCACATTCTCGAGGTTGTTCTTGTAGTCTCAGATTTCATTTCAATAAAACGAATATGGTTTCGAAGTCGTGCGTGCTTTGAACACTTGCATAATATAGGTACACTTCTTGTACCACAATATGTTGATATTTCTAGTAGGCTGCTGTCCATCCTTCAACATGTTTGGTGACGAATGGAAAAGAGTTTTTAATTGTCACATGTGTGCTCTCAAAAGGTACAATATGGCTCGTATTGGGTATAATGATGACGATTTCGTAAATTTATTGGCGATTTATGGCGAATATATAATAACGTTGTAACAAGATCATGTGATACTCTTGTTGATACTCTCCAGATATTATTAGAACGTTAATCTTCAATCTAATGAACTTTGGTTCATCCGAAAGGGAATTACTAAACCTAAAACGGTGATGGACAATGCATATAATGCAATCACAGTGCTTGGGTACTCCACAGTTTTTCCAGAAGAATTCTTGATAATGCGGTACGACATTTAGGATTGAATAAAATGTCCATGCAGACAATCAGCCTTATGCTGTATCACTTCCGTTAAAAATAACGTCACCGTTATTCGACATTTCCGTTATTTTGCTATTGCTTAGTAATAGTCTCAAATTTAAGTCCATAGCCCAAAGCTATTCGATTATAAGAGAAGGATGAACTTCGCGGAGTTCGTCATTAAGAGGAATTAAGAGAACGATACATTTTTGAGAAATATATGTGGCGACGAAGCAAAATTAACCAAAAATGAGATTTGCTACAAGCGGAATTCTCACTACTGAACCGAAGGTAATCATATATGGCTACCGCGAACGCCAGATTTAACCCTAATGTTGTTTATTTGGGGTTATATGAGCTTGGTCTATTCTTAACAACGAAAAAAGATTGCCAGCAGAGAATTCGTGCTGATTTCAACTCTATTCCACATGCTAAGACGAGCTGATGTAGAAGACGTCGTACAGAGATTTTGAAAATGCTTGGAAGTTGAGGACAGAGGGTTTGAACATTTGTCGCAATAAAAAAAACAGTTGATCAAAAATTTCACACGTTCTTGTTTAGCATGGAAACTAAATTTGAAAATGTTGTATATTCTAATCATGATATTGTCAGATTGTTTTCTCAGGGATTATTCAATGAATATTTTTCAAAAATAAAATTGTATCGATCAAAATTGTGGATTAAGACGTAAATCCTCACGTGAAAATAACTTCTATTGCAACGTATCTCCAAAATTATAACATTTGGCAATAGGAAAGTGTATTATTAATTTATTATTTCTTTAAACAATTGAACC
Organism: Chrysolina americana; assembly: GCA_958502065.1. NCBI lineage: Eukaryota > Metazoa > Arthropoda > Insecta > Coleoptera > Chrysomelidae > Chrysolina > Chrysolina americana. The sequence continues at coordinate 76,662,594 of OY293414.1, forward strand.
TTTAACAAATAAGGATTCCTAATTGAAAAAGTAGAGATTTTTTTATTATTCTCATTTGCTTATTGGGCTTTACTACCTGCATATTTTTTAAAATTTTTATTCACATAAAAATGGGTATTTGTGATGCTGCATCTGTCACTTTTTTTCAAAAAAAAACTCGAATATCTTAAAAACATTTCATTCAGGGTATAGAGTATGATTTATGAATTTTATTAAAAATTATGGGAAGAATTCAAAAATAAGATGAAATACAAATAACAAAGAGAGAGATGAAAACGAAAACGTCACAATAATGACAATATCTCAGTTGAATTCTTCATTTGTCCTATCCTCCCCCTTACTAATTTTTGAACCACCAGGTATATCGCAACGAAATATGGAGAGCTTGAATAGGAGATAAAAATCAAATTTTTCATGGAGGAAGCTCAGCTGAGCGCCATCTTAAATCATATTTTCAATAGAACACCCCGTAATATTCTACTTCAGAAATCTGCTCAGAATCCTAAAGCGTCATTCCCATTTAAAATGAAGTATAGATTTTGGTCACTTCCGGTAAAACATTTCGCTGACTAAACGTTGTTATTAATTTGTAGTTAAATCTCTTGCTGAATTCGACTGATAAGAAGCGTAAAGAGATTTTATTTAGGATAAACAGTACCAATAACCAGAAAATTCTCGAAGCCTACGAAAATGTTCTGAAAATTCATGATCAAAAAAAATTAGTTGTCAAAAAAATTAAAATCTATTTTTGAATAACACTTTTATTCAACTCCAACAATGATTTCATCAAGTGTTCAAAGTGGCCTCCTCCTAAACCTTGCCAATAAAGTGCCCTATTATAAATAGCTTCTCTCCGTTGATGAAAGTCTGTTCATCTATTTCTTCATTCAGTGCCGTAGATTTTTTACTTCAGATACCTCCAAAGGAAAAAATCTAGAGGTATAAGATCCGGTGATCTTGGTGGCCATTCTGTACTTGCCCTGCGACCTATGTATCGCACAGAAAAGTTTGTACCAAGAAACTCTCTAGCTATGCGATCAGAATGGGGAGGTGCCCCACCATGCTGAAATATGATTTCACGATTTTCAAACTCTTCCTGATTGTTTAATACAATTTGTCGTATTCGTATATTATAAAGGGATGCCACTTTTACAGGACTCTTTGTACACTTTTTAAACTTACTCCATAGGATTCAGCAACTGCAGACGTCGCATCAACTGATTCGAATTGATTACCATTTCAGCAACAAATTCATCTTCTGAAAGAGGCGGTCTTCCTGATCTTCGAGCATCTTTCAGCTTATCAATTGCTTGGGGATTCTTTAAAAGTTTGCCCGAATAAGTTGAAAATGTATCCCTTCTTCTCCAAAAATCAGAACTGTTTCAAATTTATCATCTAAACCACGACCCATGGTCACACATTTCATAAAATGATTGGGCGCTTAACGGACTATTTGACAGTTCGAAGTTCAGCGTAGCACCAAACAAGATGTAAATTCTATTATAGAGATAATTATGAGCAGATTTTGAGAATGGAACATTATACGGGATATTCTTTTTAAAAAAATAATGAAGATGCCACTTAGCCGCCATTTCAAAACTCTTAGCTGTGATTTTTTCATGAAAAAGTAGGATTTTATCTTCTATTCAAGCCCTACAAATTTCGTTACGATATACCTGGTGATTCAAAATTAAGTAGGAGGGAACGGACTTCAGAATCTATATACAGTGTATAGATCGCGTTATCTCGTCGATATACCCCGTATAGTCAGGATGTTGTCATTGTTTAATTCTGGGAATCAAGTGTCAATCGAAGCTTCTTCTTCTTGCTTATTCTTCTTTTTTTCATTTTTCTCTTCTTCTCTTCTTCTCTTTTAGAATATCAATGAGCAATACTGTTGAGTTAATGTTTGTGAAGATTATTTATTATATTGATATATATATATATATTTCACATGTCAGGACTTAACTTTCATTATGAAAACCTAATGACGAAACCATAACAATTGTTCCGCCATTCAGTCATTTCTATGAGCTACTAGTTTACAACAATACTCTTGAATACGTGCAGCAGTTTATCAATTCTGGATAAGTTTTTTCATGCAGTACCTGAAACTGAATACCTGGAACTAAGTGATAACTTAATAATCAAACAGGAAACAATCAGCAAATTCACCGAAGAAATACAACTAGTTACTTGTTATTGTAGATGTTTCAGTAGATATTCCTTGAGTATATGAGATATCCTCTAGAATTTGGCACTCCGGTCTACTTCTTTCTTATCTGTGGATATTATAATTTGTTTTTGACGGAAATATCAATAATTCATTTTCATCATCAGATTGACGCGATTCTTATCCGATATTTTCAACTCAACAATTTGTTTTGAATAGGATTACTAGTAAATAATATTTGTACGTAAGTGATTTTCAAACCGGAATTTTATTATCGTTAATATCAATAAGTAGTTCGTTAGCATTTTTTAGAGTACACTCTTATTAAAACGGAAATGATTTTGCATTACAGCAATTAATTATTCAGAAACGTAAACTGCATACCCTTGAATGAATTCTTAAAAGGCTCATTTTATGTATAAAGTTTTCGACTTTAATGGTCGAACCACTAGTTGTAATTTCCGAAACTCTGTACTCCTTTGTAGTAATATTTACTTGGCAAGTTGCCGGTGTTGTTAGTGTGTGAAATATGTTTGCCGTATACAATAAACTCCCTAATATGGAAATATTTCAACCCTCTCGGCACCTGTGGTTTCATCCTCGCGTTTATTCACTCATCTAGCTATAATTTGCTGGAGACCAATCCAATTGCCATTTGTTTTCTTTCATTTCATTTGTAACACGAAAAAGAAAAGTTGTCGAAAAGTAAGAATAGTTAATAAACATCGTCGCGAAAATAGTACATGATAATTAATATTACCCAGATATTCACATATATGCTGACACTGTGTTAATTCAGATGAATTTCAAAACTTTTTTGTATCATTTTGAGTTCAGAAAATTGGAAAAAATATCAAGATTACAAACAATCTCATGAAGTTTGGTGTCCAGGTGAGGGAAAGACATATTCATTATTTTATACTGGATCACTATATTAATGTATACCCTGAAATTTAGCAGTATGTCGATCTGCTGGTTTTGCTGACTACGTTGGGTCCTTCCAAAAAGAACATATTTTTCCAGAAGAGTGGAAGACGTAACATCCAAAGCGTCCTATATTCATCGCATTCCTTCAAATTCAATTGCAAGGACATTCTTTTTCTGCATGTGATGACTGGATGCGATACCACCTCAGCCCTATTTGGAATTGGAAAAAAGAAGGCCCGAAAGTGCTCGGAAAACACCCGTGGCTTTCCGATACAGTCAGCATTTTCTGGGACCCTGATGCGATGCCATATCAAATTTCTGATGCCGGGGAAAAATTCCTGGTTACGCTGTATGAAGGAACAGTTGGAGTGGACAACTTGAACGACATGAGATATCACATGTTCCAAACTGTGGTGGCAAAGCCAAAATTTCAATTAGAAAGACACGCGATTCTGCCAAGTTCCACTCGTACAGGGCCGATCTCCATGTTCAAACTTGGTTAGGGAATGAGGGAGTGCAGCCGAAATTGCCATCTGCATGGGACTGGAGGTTTACTAAACAAGGTTGGTATAACTATCACATTTCGATTGTATAAACATTTCACATTTTCCATCAAGAGAATATTAATAACGATTTTATTTTCGTTTTTTTCCAGGAGTCGTACCCACAAGTATGGAGTATGGATGCTGCTACATATGTCATCTTGTCATCTATTAGATGCAAGTGTGAACTGGATGCAGTGCAGGAAGGTGTTCCTGCAAAAAACCAGGCCTCTTGTGCACAACCATGTGTGAGAAGTGCGCTGGAAATGGCTGCAAGAACTCTCCAGAGGCTGAATTGAACAATGAAGAAAACGATGATGAGCCAACCCTCTTTGATCAGATGTGTGCTCGCGAGGAGGAGGCAGTCGAGAGCGGAGACGACTACCCTCTTCCTACTAAGAAACTGTGTAGTGAATTGTAAATAATTTATTTTAAATTCTTAGTGCACTATATCTTTTTTGATATTATAATTGTAAATGTGTTTTAGCCAAAAACTGCATTTTTCTGCATTTTCTCACATTTTGAGAAATTTCATCATTTTTGACCGCTTGTATCTTGATTATTATTCCATCAAAACGAACTTTTGACCAATGAATTTCAAAGGAAATTTAATGTATTTTCACGTAGTTTTTCCGGATTTTCGCTATTCAGCATAGTTCAGAAAATGTAGGCAATACTTCAAAAAATTCTGGAACAAATTGCCAACAATAATTTTGAGAAATATTCATGGATGCAAGCTTTGCTTCCAATAAATATGGGAGGCCTCAGCATTCGACAAGCATCTTTTCTTGCTTTGCCAGCATACCTTTCTTCCTTTAATATTATTAGGCAATTGATTGATTTTGTTTTACCCAATTTCTTCTTTGACATCAGTGATTCATTCTATTCGGACTGTGAAACAATTTGTACTGAGAAATCGAATTTATAGATACCAGATAAGACGTGCTCCCAGAGATCCTGGGATATTCCTTTGATGCAAAAAATATCCAAACATTTCATTGATGCAGCTAAAGACCTCTTAATAGAGCAGGTTCGTCTCAAGGCAGTCCACAACGAAGGATTCAGGCGCCTGGTTGAACGCAATTTCTGTTGCATCTCTGGGAACCTTGCTAGATGATGAATGTTTCAGAATATCTGTTGGGATTCGCCTAGGTTGCTCGCTCTGTGCTAGCCATAAATGTCGATGTGGTTTCGTTGTTGATGAAAAAGGCACCCACGGTTGCAAACTCAGTTCTGGACGCTTCCACCGAAATTAAGCTATTGTTACGATATTACTAAATAATACGCCGAGCACCCACTGAACTGTTTATTTCTAACTTCGCTAAAAACATACAACTACTTCACCTTATATACTCAATTTGTCTAGGCCAGACTCTTCGCGATGATTTCGAGAATTCTCAATACCGTAAAACATCTGCACATTTCCAGGAACTAATCATTGACGAAATTTAACACTCAGCGGTGTAGCTAGGGGATTTTTTATCGATCCCGATAGACTATTAATGACCTACTAAAACACGAGTCATCGACTGCAAATATTCCTTCTCTTCTGGAAACTCTGGAATTGAGCTGAGATGATGGAAAACTTCCTGATGGAATTTCTCATTCCTTGGAGTCACGGACAATCGTTGATATGGGACTTCACTTCACGAGAAGCTGGTGGAGCTGCGGAATCTGCGGAGAAGATGAAACGTAGAAAATATACTATTTTGGAGAATCGCCTTTTTTATCAAGCCTCTCCAACAAAAAGGAGAATCATCGCATCGGTGATAATATGGAAGAAGACAGTACTGAAGACCATAGCACAAAAAGGTTCAACATCAGACCCGTTGTACATAACACATTTAAAACTGTTGGGCTTGACGGGTTGGAGAATATCGGCAATACCCGCTTTATGAAAAATGTTTGTGTAACATTACTAGGCGACGACACCTATACCGATATTCCCAGCACGAAGAAGTCTTTAATCGAAGCTTTTACAAGGGTAAATAAAAAACTCTGGTCAGATTTGCGAAATCATGCGTTGAATACAGTTTCATCAAAATACCATATTCAGCGTCTCGCTCCTCACCTAATAGGATATGCTCAACAATATTCCTAGGAGTTCTTCCGTTATCTGCTGAAGGTCTACTCGAAAACATTAATTTGAGAAAACTAAACTAATCCTGACTGAAATCGTCGAAAAGCACAAGAGGCATGGTCGAAAAATATCTATGGATGAATAATTAAATAATTGTTGATATAGGATGTGTTCTGAGATCTTTCTCTCTCAATTATTCAAATGACCAGTCAATTAAAATTATCACAGTGTTTAGGTTCATTCAACAGAAAAAAAAACTTGATAATGACGAAAAACCAACATGTCCAAAATGTAGAGATAAAAGGAGGTTCATGAAATCTTTATCCATAAATAAATTCCCACAGATATTAATTATACACTTAAGAAGACTTTCTTCAACGGAAATCTATACGATAGCATCAATTTTCCTTTGGAGGGGTTGGATATGAGCAAGTATACAGCTGACTAAGCAGTGTTGAATCATAAAGGAACTACTCTTAGTGGACACTACACAGCGTACTGTAGGCACCCATATGCCGGTACGTGGCATGAATACAACAACTTGCTCGTATCAGCAATCTCTCAAAAATATGTTGTGAGCGGAGAAGCATACGTCTTTTTTTACGAACAACAGACACATAATCGAATATTTGACATGATGTAGTTGTAGTGTGAGCGATTCTGAACCGTTTTATTTATATTCATTAAATAACTCTCCTTTTTTTATTTATATACGATGTAATCAAATGAATAAATATTTCACCAACAACCTAAAAAAAAACAAAAAAATTTAAATACATCGATTCAATTAAGTATAAGATGAAGGCTCCCAGTTATGGAATTATTCACTTTAATCTCGTATTGAAAATTCAAGAGTGATTTTCATTTTGCCGAAATGCAGGTAACTTTGCATAAAACCTTACTGCTCCCCGCTGTCGGATCTATCTCGTAAGTACTCCAGATCTTCTGATGAACTCCTGGAGATTTCTTACGTTTTCTGTGGGCTGTGGGATGATATCTCCTGCACTACAGTGTCCGAAGATTCATGCGAGCCAGGACTTCACATTCTAACAGTATGTGTGAGGCTCTTTCTCCCTCTTTATCACAGAACCTGCATAGTATGGAGTCTTGGTGTATTCCCAACATACGCAAGTGTTTTTTCAGGTGACAGTGTCGTGTTATTAGTCCTACCATCTTCCTAATGAAGTTCCGGTTCTATTTTAGAAGATGTCTTGATATCCCGTCAGTTGGCCCCACCACTATAATTTGGGGTTGGTGTCATTCTCTCCGACGGCATCTCAGATTCTCATGAACTAGGTTGTTGCCCCTCCAAGTCACTGGACATTGCACGACTGACTCCGAGCAGGACCAGTTTTTGTGAACTAGCCGGCTTCTCTCTGGTTGTCACTTGTTCTGCCTTTGGTTACCACAGCAGGGCTTCATACATTATCGAGGACCTCACTATAGCTGTGTATATCCAAATCGATTGTTTGTGTCCTAGTCCCATGTTTTGCCAAAGGACCACCTGGCTCCATCATTAACAATGTCCTTACCCTTGTCAGCACTTTTCCTAGATGTTCAGAAGTTCAGCCCACAAGAATTTTGACTCTCCTGACATGTGTAGGCTTTCACCAAAGATTCGAAGAATAATCTCTAAGTTTTTTTTCTGGTGAAAGGGACAATCGTGGTCTGTACGTCTGTGAGTGCTGATTGCATCAGATTCATACAGACCCCTATATACTTCTCGTTCATTATTACAATATCGTCAGTGTATATATCCTTTCTGATTGAGGTCTATGACGTGTCTTCCACCTTCATCGTATCCCTTAGAGCTGAGCATGGCAGATATTCACTGGATCAGAACTGGAGCAACGTTTCTTTTCTTGAGTGCTGAGCACATAATTTATTACCAAATGCCCCTTCTACGTGTTAGAGCGACATCTGTGTAACGGATGGGAGACATGACTCGTAATTTTGACAAACTGGATTTGTTAGTGAAGTAGCTTTTCAGCTAGGGTAATAACCACGATGGAAACTCGATTATTTCCAATTTACGATTCAAAAACTCGTGATTTACGCTACCGTCAATTTTATTTTAAGCTTCTAGAGTACTTACAATATAATTCTGATATAATAACACATTAGTATTTTATGCATTTGAACAAAATATAACGACTACATATAAAGGCCTTCAATTGGAAGTAGTTTGAAAACATTTCATAAATACTGTGTTTCATGCATTTTTCTTACTATTCATGTTGATTTGCATGATTTTTCCTAGAACAAATGAGCGGTAGATATTACCTTTTATCTCACTGTCTCTATCCATTCCATACCTATTTAACTTAAATCAAAAATGAATCTGGAAAAAAATCGCACCACACTGTCTAATTCAAAGAAACATATCTTGTTAGGGTGATGTTTGTTCATTGCCACAATCTTGTGAATAGTCCTGCCGAGAAACTGCCGATTTTGAATGTTGCCACAGAGAGCTAGCAGGAATTTGTCGTGACTACACACTCACGATGGCAAGCCTGCATTGATCTAAATCGAGTCATGGGGGAAAAAGTTTAAAAATGCCATAATGGTGAACGTATCTCGGTGTATTGGGTGGTCTATTCATTTCTTCGACGAATATGAATTTATAATTGACAATAAGCAACGCGAATACGAAGTAAACTTTTGTGATGGCCTATACTTGACTTGCAGCAAATTTTTCACGTGTGTTCACAGTGTGGAGGAACATCTCAAAATAGTCTGTTACTGGCGCATTTAACATTATAAAAACCCTTTTGTTTTAAGGTAAAAACGTTACCAGAGATTATGTGTCGTTTGTGACAAAATCACAACTTTATATTTTGTTTTATCTTTATGATTCTATTTGAAACGAAACACCAGATACAATGACCACTCATAAAATCAAGATCAATTCACTAGAATGTATTTTTATCGAATAGTATGAGTAAATTAGAAGTATAACCAAAAACGAATGTTTTTAATATTTTCTTTTTGGGATTTTCGCCACATATTATTTTGGAAAGAATATTCAGCTAGTCCTATTCTGTAAGTTCGGTTGATACCTTGATTATTATGGATCCAATGGACGCAAGCAAAAAAATTGCAATAATTCATTGTCAGAAATGAAGATACCATCAGAATAAGAATTCTAGGAGGATTTCAATCTTGATGACAAGAATGTTATCTTTCATGCAAGAAATTCATTGAGTTCAAGGCAGTTCTAATAATGGAAGGCAATGTTCCCATTCTAGTTTTTTTATACAACAGTTATTCGTTGCATGTAACGAAAGTTCTAAATGGAATTATTCACGAGGTATTACTGGGCTGAGAAACGCTATTTTTGAATTGTTGGGCATAGGAGGTAAGGATGTTCCTTGTTAGGTTTCATCAGACAATATCTCGATAGGCGTTCAAAAATCGACTGTATTTTTATAAAAACGAATCTGAATTACAGCATTGTTTTCCATATATATTTATATCAATGGAATACATTTCAAAAACGAAAAAAAAAATTACTGAACCTACTTCTATAATTTTACTCTACCATATTGTTGGGTTTTCGTAATTTCCTACGATTCTGACTCAAATTCACAAAAAGTTTTCAAATACTCATGTGAGATAAAAGAATGAAAAGGAAATAGTTATTCATAGACATACGTTAAAAGATAATGGGCATATGTCATCAGTTGGTACTGGTAATTATTATTTGGTGCTTGTAATTGAGGAAGAAGCTTGAAAGATTAAATTGAAAACTAATTTATATTTCAATCAATCGCCTGTATAGAACATCCAAAACATCTATAAATTAAACGTTTATACAATCTTCATTGCTCGTACTTAATTTCAATTCTTGCTTATGCGAGCCGGCCTTCCACTGGGACCCGTAAGGGTAAAGTGTGACTCATACCAATTCATATTTCACCAAATAAAAGCAGGTTTTCGACGAAGCCGATATTTGGTGCATGATCTTTTAGTTCCGAACGAGAGAGTGAAACTTTGCCAAAGATCTAAAATCTGATTCGGTCCGCGGCGGTGCAAGCACAAATTATGTGCTCTGTTGTTTCATCGTCTTTAAGAAAGAGACATGTCAGTTCCTCCGACAGTTTTAGTCTTTTTATGTGATAATTCAAACGACAGGTTCCTGTGAGTAGACCTGTAAGACATCGCAGGTCATCCCTGTTGTAGTCTAATAGTGTTGAATCAATCCTGGTGTATTTTGCAAGAAGGTGCGCCGTTTCATCGCCCTCCATTCCAGAGTGGCCAGGAATTCAGACCAGAGACAGACTGTTGAGTCTTTCTATTGGCGAGAGTCTTCTCTGGCAGTTTTACACCAGCTAAGACCTCTCAAGTGATTTCAAAGCCGTTTGACTGTCCAAAAAAATTTTGGTTGTTCTTTGTGTGAGGTCGGTTTATTCCAGTTTCTCTACACATAGATCGATGGCGTGAATTTATGCCGGGAATACTGTTACATATTTAATTGCAGACAGGTTGATATTTCTGTACTAGGTATACGACGGTATACACCTGCACCAGAACCTGGGGGTCTTTTTATCCAACAGTAATCTGCTTGCAGTAGTTGCTCTTCTTAGAGGACCCAGTAGTCTCTCTTCAGAATTAGAACGGTATGAGGCAGATCAAAATTTACTGTTATTAGAGGTCATTCTAGAATGCTGTGACTTTCAGTGTCAATCAGCAGTCTGCTATGCTCTGTATGAGTATGTTGCATGTAATTGGCAATGTGCAGTATTCTGTAGGTTGTCCATCTAGCCTTTCTTTTCAGGAATATGTGGAAAGTAGGTAGGTCTAGTAGGATTTCCATAGCTGCTGATGGTGTGGTGTTGATAGCATCTGTGATCGCCAGACAAGCTTGTCTCTGTAAACTTGAGAGCTCTACCTGGGCCTATCGCTGTGAAGTTTTCGGCCACCAGGCAATGGCACCATATGTGATCATTGGTCTAATAACCATCATATATATCCAGTGGATAGGCCTCAAGACTTTCCACAAATCCTCCTACTAGTCCCTAAGGATATTCTGGCTTTGTGAAGAACCTTTTCCAAATGAGCTTTCCATGTGAGTTTTTTATCAAGGGTTTCACCTAGATATTTCAATTCTGATGCAAATGGAAAAACCTTACCATTAAAAGAAAGTGGAGTTATGTCTCCCAGATTGTTTTTCCTGGTAAAGGGTATTATCACAGCTTCTCGGGGGTTGACAGATATCTGTTCCCTCTGGCACCAACTGTGAACGTCGTTCAACGTTATTTGGGGTATAGTAGAGGCAACCATTCCCGAAGTTTTCCTTGTCAGAATGACAAGGTCGTCTGCATAAGCCTCAAGCTCCACCCCTCTCCTCTCGAGGACATTGAGCAGGTTGTCGATCAAGAGTGACCCTTGTAGGCATCCCTTGGAGACCCTGAACCTAATGACCTCATCTTGAAGAGATGTAGTGGCAGTCCGGTCATGAGCATGGCGTAGACCTGATATGGTTGGTTTTAGTCTTCTTTCAGTCAAATATGATCCAACAGGCCGTGGTAGTGCGTTATCAAAGAAGGATAAATAACCAAGTCGCGCCCGATTGAGTACAGTCATAGATAGGCCTACCAAGGAAATTTGAGAAATAGCGCTGTTAGGACTATTAAGACCGGGTAATTATGTAACTTCGTAAGAAATGGTTTCGGAGACACATTTTTTTGTAAACCACTGCAGAGACCGTTTTTTGAAGGGGTTATCATTTATGAATTGAAGCCTTCGACTTGGTAAACCATGGCTTACTTCGGGCTGGGCTATTCAATAGTTGAATGACAGAGTTCAACAGAGAAGAGTTATTTTTTGTGAAATTTCTCACTGTAGAATGCTGGATCCACTTCTGAGCTTCTCAACCACAATGTCGAGGGTTCAAATCCCGTGCATGGCATCACACGTTAAAAGGTGAAGGCCTTGTCATCCCTAGCTCGCACAACTCTCTTGAAGACTTCTAAGAGTTGCTCGTGAGGGTGCAGCCGGTTGACCGAAAGAAAAGAACCGAACTGCAATTTTCATCGGCATGGATATCGACAAAAGTCATATTCCCCAAAGGATGCGGATTTGTTGGTCTCGTGTCTCAGCTCAAGTATATTGCGATAAGCCAATGGTCCTTAAACAATGGCCCCAACCTATATGAGAATCATGTCCTATGATTGATTGTTCTCATTTCAAATTGTTCTTCACCTGATTGAAAATAGAGGATTCCAATTGGCTTAGCATTCAGTTCAACATTGCTTCCATAAAGGATTCTAAAATTGAAAAAATCGCTGAAACCCAGCATCTTATGTTTTGGATACCAGGTTCCTTTGTACGTACGCCCCTCACGTATTCATGTTACGCAATCTGTATCTGAATCCAATATAGGTACGATCTAGTGAGGAACGTAACATACAAATAAAGACATATCATTTCCTAATAAAAATAATTACCGCCTTGACACCGCCACTTCGATTTGAAGACGGCAAAACTTCGCGAATTCGATGCATTAGCGATAGTCGCAATTTGTAGCCAACCTTGAACGTTCTTTATGAAATTATTTACATTTTTTGTGCGTCCTGTTTAGGCCCACTCCATATAGTGATCACTTTATAGCCTAGTCGATGGAACAACTGTTTATTTCACAGTTTCAATAATTTACAACGAGTGAAAGGCTTTGTCATGCATGTACTCTAATTCAGATGTATTTGGAATTGTTACGATACAAGATCTTCTTTGCCATGCCAAAGAAACCGAATGTATGATAAAAAAGTAGGTATATGTTAGTGAATAAACTGTCTGAAATAGTCCTTTGCACTCAGGAAAATTATTCAGATGTAATAAAAATATTGCCTAACCAAAAGGTATATTTATTATGCAACAATTCCTGTATAGTAACAAGCTGGAGCCGTACTCATAAGTGCCCCTCGTCAACCGGGGGTTTCTAGTGGAGTCGAGATTGGACCCGTTCAGTCGCAACTAATCTATAACGAGGACGGTGTAGTAGTGAGTACTCTCATTGTTCGTTATTTTGCGACTAGAGGGGACCAATCTCGAATCTACTGGACACCACTGCAACATAACATATTTCCTTGAATGTCACTTAGGCCAGAAGCAAATAGGTCATCTTCACGCCACAGTTCATCGCAGGATTGCGTCTTGGTCAGTAGTTTCTAGAGTCGACCAAATTTTTTTGAGAACACTAGAGCGATGTATCTGGATATTCAAAGATCCCCTGCCTTGTGATAGAGTAGAGCTAGCGTGAAACCAGCCGGTACCTTGTCCCCCCTATTACTGTACGTCTTGGTGGCGTCTCAAACTTCAGGTCATAGTGTAGTCGCAGCTCTTAGCCCATTTCAATACTAGCGGGGATTTGGCTGGTTGACTAATGTACTAAAACATAGGCCATCAGAATTAGGTGGAGGTGGTGGTCCCAGTCTCTTTGGTGGTCAAACGTTCACCATCTCTATTTGGTGGTCGAGACTACCTTGGATAAGTTACCGTTTACTATTCTACTATTCCATCGGAATGTAGATTTAGAGGAGATATACAACATTCTACTCATTACTTCCAAATGCAACTCCAAAAAACAACGAATCGACTCATCAACTCATTTACCAAAGTATCGGCAATGGAAGAACCCTCCTGGCTGGGCAGGGAATACGCTTCTGTCCACTTACTAAAATACTTTATTGCCACAATGATGTAATGTTTTTGCCTTGGACAGATTATGGAAACAGGACGGCGACAGATACATGGTGATTCTCACCAAGAGATTGCCTACATTGTAAGGGATCATCTAGGCCTTACAGCGTGTCTAGGTTTAATGCTGGCGCACATACAGCACACTTGACAATTGGCCCAATCGAACCAAACTTTTTCGAGAGTCTTCATCATATCCAGATGTCGTTATTATAGATTTTCCGAAATGAGGAAGTTTCCTAGTGCACAGTAGGATTCGAAGGCTGCCCAATAACGTGCGGTTTCCTGACATGGGGGTCTTCGAATTTCTCTTTTTCCATCTGATAACTGATCCAAGAACTAGTCTTTATCTTGGTATATCTGGATCTCGTTGTCATTCTAGTAAGCTTATGTATATCTTCAGTGCCTTGATCTTCTATTAATATACTTATAGTTCTTCCCCAGAAACAACCTAGCCAAGATGTAATTTATTCTGTAACAAACGGCATTTCTTACAGATCAATTTCAAATTTCTTACACGGAGAAATACCTTCTCAAAGTTTCTCATTTGATCCTCGAACAAGATGCCAACTGTAAATGTGGGGTCGAGATAAACCAGCATCGTTTTACAGGAGAGTTCCTTCAGAAGGAAGATAACTGACTGGAAGCATAAAAATTCAAAAGTGGTTGTCCTGGTTGGAGACAATCTTCTTTTGATACCATTCCTGTAAATTTTATAACACGGTACCAAGTTTGAACTTGACGGTAGGTTCGACATTAATAACCTGTGGGAATCCATGTAGAAGTGGAGTGGTATGAATTTATGAAGTAGAAAAACTCAAAGTAATCTCTTCTTCACGAAGGACCGAAGTTCGGTCCTTTTATTTGGCTGAAGGGTTTAATCCTCCAGAAAAAAAGGCTCTGGAGAAATAATGACAATGACAATGACAAATTTCTCTTTGTAACTTCTCTTTTACTTCACATTAATTCTTTTAAATGTGTATTTGTGACATATATATATATATATATATATATATATATATATATATATATATATATATATATATATATATATATAAAGTAGTTATTTTGTGGGGTTGCAGCTGCTTTTCAATCAAACTCTTTTTTACTTTATTGTGAGAGCTTTCGAAATTATTTAATTTCTTCTTCAGTCACTCTAAAAGAATAGGTATAACTGCTAATGAACATATCAAATAAAGGTACTTACAGTATATGAGTATAAGATAAAATAACATTCAGAAAAATAAATGGTTTCAAGACATAAAAGTGAAAAGTCAATTTGAAGTTTATGAAAGATGGATATAGGGTGTATAGAATTGGTATAAATTTTATTGTAAAAGGTCGATTTAAGTTATTGATGAAATTAGCAGTTATACCTATTCTTTTAGAGTGACTGAAGAAGAAATTAAATAATTTCGAAAGCTCTCACAATAAAGTAAAACTGTTCTCTCGAAGGAGTAGGCAGATTGAGACCTTAGAGAGAACCAGTGACGAGACATGGGGAGTAGGCAGATTGAGACCCCGACGTCAAGTCACAAAAACCTAACGTAATTATACCTGAGGAGTAGGCAGATTGAGATCTCAGCGTAGAATTACGTTTCAACCATTTATTAATTTTCTTTCTTTTTCAGTTCTTGAAAATGTCTCCAAAATCGGAGCCGAAACGTCGAATTTCAACAAATTCTAGACGCGGTTCAACCCGAACTTTTAGTTTTCAAATATCTGACCGCGGAAACCTATCTGAACACATATATATATATATATATATATATATATATATATATATATATATATATATATATATATATATATAATTATTGGTCATTCCTCCTTCACTTCTCTCCATAATTTTAACTTCAGCCGATGATGAACCTATATAGGTTAAAAACATGTACTTTTTCGACCATCACCTAACTAATCGATGTCGATATTAAATTGTGGAGATGACTGAGTTTTTCTACTTCGACATTAATGCTGGAATCAATTTAGTTTTTGTTGCCGATGTGGTGAAATGTTTTTGAGAAGTACCGTATACTCGTCTACAATGTTTGTGACATATTAGTTCAGTCGACAGGTAGTTTCAGATAGAAAATGGTCGGAAGTTAATGAAACTTTAAGATGTTGTTCAGGGATGGTTGATTAACATTTTCTCAAGTTTTGGACCTCGAGGACTCTGTGCTAAGAAGTAGGGGGTGGGAAATGCAAATTTTTCGACCTTGGTGTGGTTTTTCCTCAATAACATTAGAAACCTTCAGCTCTTGAAGTGAATAACTTTGTTAGCGAAAGGAGCATCGAAGTGTTTGTGACAGTTTTGGTTTTTGGATTATTTTTTGAGATGGCGTCTACATCTCGTGGATCAGACTTGTGTTTTATTTGTAAAGGAGGAGTTGAAGCAGGTGAAAGCCAGAGGAGTTGCCAGACTGTTGGAGTCCAGTGTAAAAAGGATATATTGGATGAAAACGACGACAGCGACTCATTGACAGCCTTATCGCTCAGGAGGACGACGAGCTGTTCCGAGCAGAACCAGCGGCTAAGAAATCTCGGCAGGAAATGTAATGAGTACAAATGAGTACCTACCAGCTATGATTAGCTATAATATCTTATTATTCCTCAATATAATATATGCCTTGAGAATAACTTAATATTGTTAATTACATTAATTTTTTTCACGAAAGGACTACTTCTTTTTTTCTTCCTGTCCTGGGATTATTATGTAGGGGAACGGGGGGATATCGATCCGAAAAGTATCTGATATCAATACCAAAATGATGTGAATAGGTATGGTTGGCTTTCATCAGAAAGTTAGCTTTTGAGAATTGGGGTTGGGAAGGGGAAGGAGGAGTGGGGTGTCCAAAGTTGTTGACTTCAACTAAGAACCATAATTACTACAACAGATGAAATAAGCTGTAGTTTTGCATTTTTTGTCATTTCTTAGCAAATTTTGAAACATGACCTTTTTTTTAAGTGCCATATCTCGGTAGCGAATTCACGTACAAACATGTTTGTATAAAATTTTACTCTCTACAAAAAAGTATCGATATGTTTTTTCCGTAGGACGTAAGAGAAGAAAGTAATCGAGGAAAAACCGGAGAGAGGTAAAAAATTTTGCAGTTTTCCCCCATACTTTTTTCGCACAGGGTCCTCGAGGTCCAAAATTTGAGAAAATGTTGATTAACCATCCCTGAAGAACCTCCTGAAGTTTCATTAACTTCCGACCTTTTTCCACCCCACCCCACTTTTTTCAACCTGTCGACTGAACTATATTTCATGTCTGTGAAATGTTGTTAAAAAACTAGATAATTTTCACCAAACCAAGTTAAATTATCATTTCTCAAATCTCCTGTGAATTTTTCTAAGAAAAACCTGCTTCATTCAGCTTCCTGCATCTCAGCACTCTAAAAGTAGTTTCTGGGTACATCAGCTGTTTCATGAGTTGAACGAAACGAACTGTTTTGGTCGATATTTCAATAAATCAAAGAAAATGGGGAGTATTTCTGGTTTGTCACAAATAAAGATGAAACTTGTGATACGTATATAGGTCAGTTCAAGTAAGTAAAGTTTTTCTGCCGATACTTTATAAACATCGACAACAAGTGCAAAAATGAAGATAAATTATTATTATTTATTCTTTGAAGGTTATCCCAGAACCTGTCTCCAAAGCCTCTCTATAGATTCACCCAAATAACTACTCACCACAGTCCCCACATCAGTGAGGTAACTTATCATTGGTCTGAGAGTTGTGTCCTGAGCTGACGAAGAAAATCGGGATTGCCGATCTTTTGCATCCGTCTGACTAAGGTTTTTTGTCGGCAGAACGGTACAATTTTCAGATTCAAGAGCAAAGTCCAAAGATTAAATTTAAAAATGGGTAGTTCTAACAGCATAAGGCAACATAGATGTTTCATCTATACCGTATGAGTGTCGTAGCAGCTTTAATATGAGGTTATTATTACTATTATTGTTGTTTTGAGTTCAGTCGCAGAATTAGATTATTGAAGCGAAAACAACGCACAACAAAAGTCGTGTACTGAGCAAACACCAATTAAGGGCCATTGTAATATGAACTCCCACTTTAAATTCAGCGTTAAAGCAATATATTTATGTGATGAATAAAACTCTCTAAAGGCAACTGGAAAAATGGATTCTCCTTTTATTGATTGACCAGTTTACCTTCAAAATGAATATGCTCTGATAGCCCTTTCTAACAACCAATTGAGAAATCTTTCAGTTTGACCCCAGAAGATTGAACAATGCCCACCCATTATGCAGACATAACAACTAGTATTCTGCGAAAAAGATTGCACGAAAATTCACAGTGAAATATTCAGTAGACCGAGAAATTGATGGAAGAAGGTTTAGAATATTTGAAGACGATCGATTTGTCGTGCGTGCAAAGAAGTCTGTAAGTATAGATGAAATGCACCAGTATTTATATTTTCATCATGGGCAGTTTGTGAAAAATTATCATATCTGATCAACGATTTTCAGGAACGTGTTTAAAGGGGTACTTATCAGAATCTCTAGCAGATGAACAAATGCATTTTAGTTTTATTGTATTCATTGAAGAAATGACCATATTACTTAAAAACACGATTTCTGTTAATGAATTTGTTTTTCAAGATTCTGAGTGATAGATATTCTAATTTCATTACGAAAAATATTCAAACATTTCTCACATATTTTTGAATTACATTTGGTGTTCGCTACAGGAAGTATGCATATATTCGTATAGAAAAACTTTGCCAGGCGTTGGAGGAAGTGATTCGGCAGTCGTATGGGGCTTTTGAATAGTTTCATCACTGCTGGCTTGTAGTGCATATAAATTGAAATAGCACGTCCTTATAAAGGCAAATTTTGATGAAAATAGCGATTCTTGTGCAATCTTGGGAAGACGAGGTCCTTATTTATAACACGTGATGCCATGCACGAACACAATTCAAACTCTTCAAAACCGTCCAAGTAGGTCGGTAACCCATTCAAATTGATGACTGCAGTCAGAGTTGCTTTTATTTCTCAGCGATTCTGGATACATTAGTGAGGTTTATGATGTTTCTAAAGTAACAGACGATATTCCCAGAATATTCCATTGTGGTAACTACTTCAAAATACGGCGGTCAGAGCTACATGCCTCTTTACGCAGATTGAGAAATTAGAGGAATTAGTGAGCAGGACAGCACAGAGAAACAACTGATTGAAACCACTTGACGAATAATGAAAATTGAATGAACGAACGAAGTGAAATTATTCCTTGTTTGTACACCTTTTTTGTTGAAATACGTTTGGGTAATTTTATCACACTCCGTAATTTTGTACAGAAGTTGTTTGTGGAATGAATTGCTCCAAATCCCTTTTCAACAAAATTAAATATTTTATTTTGTATGAATGCAGCAGCCAATCGTTTGTTAAAATCTTGATCTTTCTGACGAAGGAGTATTTTGGATACTCATGCGAGCTATAGGGATGACAAGAGCAAAACCCTGTGCGATCCCAAACAAGTAGTATATTTTTTCTAATAACTGGCTTCTATAATGAAATCATACTGAGGAATGCATGATTTAATAATCATCTGTCGATGCAATTAGTGTCACATTAACTCTTATTGACATATCTTATCGTACCACTCTGTAGTCTGTGGTCAAGTATTTGTCTACATGTCTTGGTTGTCATGATGGTAGAGCGTTCGCTTCCCATTCATTTGAGCATGGGTTCAAATCCCAGTACGGTCACCGGTCCCGGATCTTCTGAGAGGTTTCTCAGAAACCTGAAAGATTCGAAGTTGGCATTCTTAGGAGCTCAAAAAAGCGTACTAACTACTATTACCATCGTATCCTATATATAAAAATTAATAAACAAATATTACAATAATAAGTTTTGGGTAGTTTCCATTTCTTGAATTTATTCACACCAAAGGTTCCAGATATTCTTTTAATTGAGACACACTATGATTTTTTTTTCAATGCAATCCTTTTCTCTTTCTGTCTGAGAAATTATGTTGATATTCTTTCAAAGAAGAGCAAATCCGAAGCACAGTGCTTAGTGCTCCTAAAAGCACCCAAAGCACTTTCGTACTTCTGAGCACTGTGCTCCCGATCACACTCTCGTGAAACGTATTGCTTTGTTATCCCAAAAAATGTTCCGTAGCAGAGTGGAGCAACTGTTTACTAACGAGTGTCTAGAGAAGTTTACAAACGCATTATATACCGTACTTTTTCTGCGAAGCCATATTATAACAATTTTTTTTTATTTTTTTGAGTACTCTTTCAGGTTTTCAACCATTGAAATCAACTTGTAACTATTGATATTGTTACGTTCTTGCTAAATAAGAGGCCGAGCACACTACTAAATTGTTTATTCACTACAAACATACAACTACTTCACTGACTAATTAAACACTTAGATCTATACAACAATACAACTAACTAAATATTCCAAACACTTCTATGCTCCTTCATAATCTTCTTCATCCCAGTCAAATGTCTCGCGTTTATATAGGTACTCAAGTGCAACCAGAATCTTCGCGATGCGACGGTTTGGTTATCCCGAATATTCATTACCGGCAATTATCTGCCTTTTTCTAGGAAACTATATCGACGATACGCGTGCAAGTTTAACCAGCGGCGTAGCTAGGGGATTTTTATCAATCTCGTAACAATATCAAATATTGCTCTTTGATAATTTGCGTTACTGATTATTCATATATCTTCAATAACTCCACCAAAATTCTAGTTTCTCCAAGTTCCAGGTATTATTCAGGCATATTATGGAAATTTTTGAACTAATCGTCTTTGTTTTCAAAGCATTTTTTTTAAAAAGCGCTTTATCTGTAAGAATTTTAAAAAAACTGGAAACTAGAGCCCTTTAAACATATGATTCTAAAAATGCAATAAAAAACAGGGTATTCCATTAAAAAAACATTACCTGTTCCGGTATAACCGGAGGTCGGAGATAACAGAGACGAGCTTGTCGAGAAACTCCCATATACAAATTTCGAAAAAATGCTTCCAGTAGTTTTCTATATACATATCGACTATGATCATGACACAATCTACATCCCGAATTCGATTATAGAGATGGTATTGACTTCGATGCCACAGCGAATTTCAAACCCTTCCCCAACAAGGAAGGATTCTTCGGTCCTTGAGAGTGATCGGAAACTCTCAGTCACTCTTTTTTTTTTCAAAAGCTTTTTCCACTTGCTCATGCATATTATCGAGATTCTGACGAACCCATGTGCACTTCCAGTGTGTTTCTTTTGATCTCCTCAAAGCGGTCTGTAGCTCTGATCGCTCCCATCGATGATGGTTTATTTGTGATCTTATATGCTCAATTAGCATTTTTCAAAATACGATCGGCACTCCTTCGAGGAATGGGTTGTTTCGCAACGAAAACTGATTTTTTTTCTTCCGTGAGTTTGCCCATAGTTCTCTTGTATCCCCGGAATTTGTCACTGGTGCTAAGTTCATAACAAGTGTTCAATGTTTGTTTGAAATTGATTCAAAATAAGAGAGAAACTTATTATCTACAGTCCAATCACGACGTTTCGATTTTTCATATCTACAATCGCTTTCAAGTTTATTTGGCAAATTCCTTGAAAACTCTAGTATTTAGCTTAGCTAGTTTGAATTCGACAAACACAAGTTGCGGCGAAATAATTGTCGTGATTTTTACAATCATAGAGATAAATGTGCTGAGGAAAGTATTTGAACAATTAGTAAGTAGGGCTTGAGTCAAATCCCGCAAATGCGAATATTTTTCAACAAAACTACCTATATGTTTTTTCCATATATTCAGCTGAGCCCCAACACATTTTCCTTCTTCATACCAGCGAGTTTCCAGCCATAGAAACCTTATCGGCAGGGTGATAGTCCGGAAACCACCCACAGCAATTTCCGCAAAGCAAACCCAGCGCCTTGAGGCCAGATATTGACTGGTCTATCGCAGTTATTCGACAAAATGTAGGAGGTGGGAAAAGAGAGAGAGCGTCGCGCGTTTACGAGTGAGACGGGGCGAAACGGTGTTTGGTCACTGGCGCATAACAACTATTCATTATGCACGCATTTTGGCCGGGACTGACCGTCTCAAGGATAAATCTAGTCTGTTAGGCTCGGCTGGGCTAAAACTATGCGAAAAAAATTAAGCGGTAGCAATAACTTGTTTTTGGGCAGACGATGAAAAAAACTGTGGGATTTTGAGTAACTCTTCGAATTGCTTGCTCGATTACATTTCCTAGACATGGCAATTATTATGATCATTATTATATTTTGTTCTGATGGAACGGAGTATACGGGGTGCACGAATTAGACACTATGCAACTGTTTTTTATTCTATATTTCTTCAGTTTTTATTTACTATACCGTTATCCCATTCATGTCTGTAACAACTACCCAAAGATACTATGCCTATCTCACACCAAAAATAAATAACACTTCTCTGGAAATTTTGAAAATATTCCACTTCACTGAGGCTCTGAAGGCATTTCCAAACCTACTTTGACTTAATCTGTACTAAATTCAGAGCTTTTATTGCGCTCTGACTATCAGATAGAATGTAGATGTGTTTTCTTTTGTACCCACTGTCTAGATTCCTCTGTATGCATGTCCTTATGGCATGTGTCTCAGTTTGGAATAAATACTGTGGTGTTATTACCTATTGAAAGTATAACGTTCCTTTTTGTCCTCACTCCATGTATTCCTGCTCCAGTTCTTACCATCTTTGTACCAGAT
The DNA here is from genome assembly GCA_958502065.1 of Chrysolina americana. Taxonomy (NCBI): domain Eukaryota; kingdom Metazoa; phylum Arthropoda; class Insecta; order Coleoptera; family Chrysomelidae; genus Chrysolina; species Chrysolina americana. Next base: position 76,684,737 of record OY293414.1, read on the forward strand.
TATGTGGAGAAGGAAATCTTCCCTAGAGGAATATTAAGTATTCAATGTCAATAAATACTATGAGAGTCTCCTTATTATAGGCATACTCACTAAAACCTCCACCTCTGCGTAGGTCCGGTCCAGGCTATTGACTCCGGTGATATTTACGCCTATTGGCTCATTGTATCTTACCCATGTTGTAATGTCACAGTACCCGATCCGATACTTCTGTGCCTTGTACGAGTTTGTACAAGTTCCGTATTGAGTCGCCAGAAGGCAGCCCGAAAATTGCGGTCTAGAGCTTCGCAATAGCACATCAGTATGTGTTTCCCGGTTTCTGGATCCTTACCGCATAGTCTGCAGGTCAGGTCTCCATCGTATTGCCCCATTTTTTTGAGGTGCTCATTCACTGGTGCATGTCCAGTCAGGAGTCCCGTAACGGTTCTCAACTGTCTCCTGTTCATCGTCAACAGGTCTGCCGTTCTTTTGTTATGCGGTATATTCTTTCCCGGGTTTGTTTCCTGGGACATTATTCCAGTAGTTTTTGTGCTTGTCCCTAATCCAGTCTTTTACAGACGCTCTCATTGTACACTTCGGTACCCCTAGCATCTGCCCTTAGTTTGGGAGCATTTTCGATCTTCTTCGTGCGAGTTCGTCAGCTTTCCCATTGCCTGCGATTTTCTGATAGCCTGGGACCCATATCAGTTTGACTTGATTCCGGTCTGACAGAGTTTTCAGTTCTTCTTTGCAGTCCCATACCAGTTTGGACGTTACTTCCTTGCTAGACATGGCCTTCAGTGCCGCTTGACTATCTGATAGGATGTTGATATGCGCGTTTTCAACGTTTCTCCTATTATTCTCCTTTGCGCATTGAAGTATGGCGTACATTTCTGCTATGGGTGCCCAGTGAGTAACTGATGCCAATACTCGGATTCCTGGAAAACACTCCAGAGCCCGCTTCATTCTCAGTCTTGGATCCGTCTGTGTACCAGATCTTCCCCTGTAGAATGTCCTTGAGCTGTGAGCCGTTCCATTCAGTTCTGTTTGGCGCCAGTACTCTTAATTATTGGTTTTTGAAAAAGTACCATCTCGGAGTATGGCCCGTTCTCGTTCCTAGCGCATCCCCGATCACAATTCTAACGATTCCCATGAGTCCCGTTTGCGTAGATATTACTTGCCAAGTTATTTTTGTTGATCCTTTACCAGAGTCTGTTGAATGTCAATACTCGGTCGTAAAGAAGTTGTTCAGTTTGCATCTCTACAAAGCAACCGTCACCATCCTCGGCCAAATGAGCACAGATTTAAAAATATTTACATTCAATAATTTCTTCTGAAACGGGGATTCCTGTCATAGATAGGGGGCAACATCGGGCCAAGGTTAACTTACTTAGTTGGACCACTTGTAGGAAATTTTGAGTAGTTAATATACTCAAGCCCAGTTAATTACATCGAGGAGATGGTGCTTTGAGTTGATTGAAATAGATGATTTCATCAACTCATTCCCCTAACTCTGATATACTGTCAAGAGAAACAACCCCTTCTTCAAACGTTGATAATATAAACTATCTAGCTGATCAGCTAACTCCAAGTTACTTCGAACATTGCTTGAATTAGCTTCTAGTACGTGTACACCCCAGGAACCAGGGAGTTAACAACATCCATGATTAGTCAGGACTCTTTCAGGAGTTTTAATGATCCCGGTTACCATCCTCAGTAACTTTTTCAGTTTAAGCCTCTTGGTAGAACTGGAATTCATACAATTACAATCGCACATACACATACTCAGTTCCGTCAGGAAGATCTTGATTATAGAATCCAACTCGTTACGGTTTAGGCCCAGAAAATCTTCATTTGTTTCGGTTTTCCTACACAGGTGCTCTTTATTATTGAAGACCTCTTCTACCCCCCACTAGCCCTCAAACGAATAACCAGTAATTACTACGTGAATAGCTAGAGAAACTTTCGGAAAAGCTCATTCTGGTTTCATAGTCCGAATCTAACTGTCTGCTTTGAATTTGTGGCGTACCATTATAATAAAAAGTGTCGATCGTTTTTTGTTTCAGGAGCCTAAGGTGTACAAAAACTACCTTGTATAATATTTGTGTGAATGGAAGCTCTGCATGTGCTATAGAAATGCTTGACTGTTACTGTCCAAATGTTTGGGTCAGATTTTCTCATGTTTGCAGCACTCCAAGTACGAAAATTTCAACAAAAATTTGGTATTTGACAGCTGAAGCTTTCAGAACTTCTCTCTTCTAATTATTTGTTCTGAATAATTTCTTCTGCTTGGTTACCAATCCCTAATTATTTTAATTTTCTTGATGTTTATAGTGGGATCTATTTCTGTGATCATTAACCACACCAACCCCAAATATTATTCATCCTACCGGGTAAAAAGATAGGAATGTGTAATTCGAGAACTACAGTGAGTGTATCGTGGAGTTTGCATGAGCATTCAAGTGATATTTTCTTGAACAATACATTTCGTTCTCAAACCTGGTGGAAAGTGATTCAAAGTTCTCATACGACCCTTTCCGAACAGCTTTTCCTTGCCAAACCATATTTTACTACCTTTTTGTGCTAGGATTTTGAACCAGATTTTTTCATCTCAGTTTGATGACTGAAGTATCATTTTCCATTTAGTCTGAAAGAATACTCAGAATTGGACTGTGTATTGTTGAAGTCAAACTCTGTCTGTTTATCCACTGCTACTTACAATCCTGTTTCAGGGCCCTGATCAGGAACTTTATTGTTATCATCTTCTCAAGTGAGATCTTACATTTTGAATGTAGGCATGTTCCAAAAGGAAGTTTAAACCAACAGTGAAGTAATGTTGAATTCAAGCTTCTACGGATTATCTACCTGTGAGTATTTAAAACTATTTACATTCAGTTAGGATGCACTGATATGAATCTCTTTTATGCGGTAATTCTTATCTGTTAATGCTAGACCACTGCTTTGAAGTAATGTGAGTCATTTTGGAGGTTTTTATGAACGTTCTAACCATTACCAGTAGGTGTTTGAATGTTCGTGCCCAGAGGGAAAGTTTGAGGGGTCCCAAAATTTAATGGATTTACACTACATGAATCGACTTTCAGGTGTGAAAATACAAAATACATTAAGTTTTTGGCATCCAGTCCAAAAATGTTTATCTTTTCACCACGTGCACCTCGGAAAGGATATTCTCTACACTCAGATGCATAAAAACCCCCCACAGAATTCATGTGGGCAAGAGAGGCTAACCGGATTGGCCTTGATGGAAATTCACAGAGACGTCATCATCCCAAAACTGATGATGTTATAACGGAATTTACCCGTAAAAAGTCCAGAAAGCTTGGCTTTGCGTTGTGAATTCACAGAATTGGAAATTTGCTGTTTTTATTTCGTAGTTGTTATTGTTATATCCGTCAACCGGCTACAATGTAAGGGTAAAATTATTGAATTTGAATGAGTAGGTTTTTTTGGAGACATGGGCATGGACTTGGTTGTTTTGATAGCCGGCTAGTCGACCCCATCACCATAGTCTTTCCGTGAGAATTGTCTGAGGCATTCTTCCATTCCAGGAGGATAGGTAACGGTTTTTGTACCCTGTTTGACGTTCCCAAACGAGATTCCGCAGGCTGGTTCCAATAAGAGTTGTTTCTGGCCTCACTCTTGCTATGGCGTCTTCCGTCTCTGTCACTGGATTCCTTTGTGACTTGAACCTGAACCTGAACCTGAAACCAGACAAGTTTTTTCTGTTAAATGCTCCCAGGTCGTTGAGGTTTTCTTCTTGATTAGTCTACGAAATATCATGAAGGATGAGATCATTCCACGAGTAATTTTTGGATTATTACCTCCTCTGGTATTTTTGTATTGTTTGAATGGCTTATATTGACATGTTAATTTTTACTGACGTATCCCATGTCATTTTTATGATTTAAAAAAAATGTCCTTGTCGTTATTATAGTTTCCAGAACAATTCTATGTAATACATAATAGAGCGCGAAGGTGGTCACATAAAATTTCTAAAATTTGTACCTGCATTGTTTATTGAGTTAAATTTTTTTCAAATCTACCTTAACAATGCTGAATTCAATTAGGATAAATACTGTATAACTACGTTTCATTAACAAATATTAGTTGTTTTAAATTTCATTAACGGGTTGAGAATATTGTGCATCAATATACAGGGCATGACTATACCTCGTGACAAGACTAAATCGTGCTCTCATAATTTAATCTTCCACAAAATGTCTATTCCACATATATTTGATTGGTTTTGACCCAAACTTATGCGATTATGGTTATTAAATCTGTTTCTAGATGAAAGAAAAATGTTCTTTAGTGAAGGTCCACAATTGATATACGGGGGTCCTCGTTGGATTCCAAACATATTTTTTCAATAAAATTTTTCCAAAACAAAATTTGATAATAAAAATATTCCAGCCTTTCACAAATTTTCCTATACAATAGGATTGTCGGCAATCGTCGAACAGAAATAATTTAACAGCCCCTTACGACCGCCAAATCACGTCTATTCAACGCCTGGCAAAGTTTTCCTATACGGATATACTTTGCAATCTTCCTGTAACAACCACCAACTGGCAATCAAAAACATGTGACATCTGCAGACATCGTATGGGGCTGTTAAATTATTTCTGTTCGACGATTGCCGACAATCCTATTGTATAGGAAAATTTGCGAAAGGCTGGATTATTTTTATAATCAAATTTTGCTTTGAAATTTATTGCCTTTCGTCAAGTACTCTTAGTTTCACAATATTTAAATATTTTTCATGATGAAAATTTAGATATTCGACTCAAACAAAGTCGTGGTACTGGTCGGAATCTTTCTGTGGTTTCTATAGATGGCTCTGCTGCTCACTTTCTTAGTGGGTGCCGGAGTTATCGTAGTGCCTGTTAACAAAACCGATTGGAAATCAATTACATATTGTGGCCGAGTCTGTACTCTTTCATGATGAAAATTTAAAATTTTTCCACATCATGTCAATGCATTTTTTTTCATTTTCTGTCAAATTTGACTTCACGTAAGGCAAGTCACAACGGATTTTTCAGTTGTGAGACATGCAGAATCGAACCGCCATTGAGTTTTTCAGATATTTCAATTAACATTTTTTTTCCATATGTGCCCAACTTTCCAACATCGACACCATTTTATTTTATGCTCTGATTCCCATTAAAAGGAAAATCCTGTTATCTTACAATTTTTTTTCTGAATGAATTAAAGGTATATTACAGGGTTTTTCTGTTTATGTGAACCTGAAATTGAAATAATTAATGAAAAAATATCTCGCAACATTTCACTTTGACCTTGCTTTTTGGATAATATTTTAAAAACGTATTATTATACTTCTCGTTTCCCTTCACTTTCAATAACTGCTCTTAATAGACACAGTATTTGCCTGCCAGAATAATTTAGTTAAACAATTTTTCCCCACTTTTTACCACTTCTTATTTTGACGCCAATTACATTACCGAGAGGTTCCTCAATTTTAAAAAAATTATAAGTTGGTAATATGCAGAAGCGACTACTGGTTATTAGAAACTAAGGGCACTGTTTACCGAATGAATTAGAGGTTTCAAAATATACAGATGGACGGAAACTGTGTTGTAGGAAAGTGTTTCAATGAATATATTTTGTTTTGTAGTTTTGCGACGGATTTGAAAAATTGTCATTTTCATAAGTTCAAAATCAAACAAATAAGTACAGCAATCATATCCAACGTTCAAAAAGTTCTGTAACCTATAATTAGTGTTTTGATGGCTTCTCTTTTCAGTTCTTCATTCGAAATTCAAATTAATGATGATGAATAGAGGTTAATAGCCGTTATTTTTATTAATAGAACAAAAGTAGAACGAAAGTTCGTCGGATATAAAATTGCAATCTGAATTTTGTTAACTGCATCAAATTCCGCAATATTTTTGAAATCTGAATTGAAGTAAAATACATCTTCGAATATTTGAAATATTGATAGAAATGAAGAATTTTGTAACGCATATTGGGCATTGGAAAAACATTTCATGTCGTTTCAAAAAATTTAATACTTTTATAATTGATAAAATCAGAATTTCAGATTTCAATCATTGACGTAATCTGGCAACCCTATCAGAATTTTCTCGAGATTAATTCAAAGGTCAAAGGTCATTGCTAGCTCACTCAACTCCCCATATGACTTTCCAGGGTTTCCTCTGAGGTTGAAACCGGTGAACAGACGAAAAAGATCTCCTGAGAGACTTTACATATTTGCAATCGCACATTCAAAAGTAGTTGTTAACTCGCTCACTCTCCAGACGACTTTCCAGAGTTTCTTCTGAAGTTGAAAATGGTTAACAGGCAAATAAGATCTCATGAGAGACTTTACGCATTTGCAATCGCACATTCAAAGGTCATTGTTAGCTCGCTAAACTCTTCAAATGATTTCCAGAGTTCTTTGGAGGTTGAAACCGGTTGAAAGACAAAAAGAGACCACTCCATCATTCAAGTGGTGCGATGGTAATCTTAATTTTTCTGACATTTCTTGTCACAAGGCCACTAAATTGATACGGAATCCAAGGTTTCCGCAACCTATCCAATGGAAACTTCACTGGCGAGTTCGCGCAAGTCTAAATAAACGACTTATGGATCGCAAAATGTATGCTACCCGTGCTTATTCTCTAGTGGGTACCATTTCTTTTCTCAGATCAATTCAAATATAGGTACCAGAATCATGTGGTATCTCGAAAGTAAGAAGTTGCAGAGGATATCAATGTTCCTCACTGATGAAACTCTTGAGGTAGGTCTGCAAAAAGTATTTGGTGAGTCAACCTTTGATACAACGTACTTTACTTTCTCTGAGAGAGACCCTGAAATAAATAAAAGTTAATTCGGTCTATTCTGTCATCCATAACCAGATGTTTACAGCAGTTCGACCTCGTCAAATTATCTAAAAGCTCATATTGTAAAATATACGCAGTTGAAGGTGCAAGTCTGTACAAAAAATATGGATAGAAACTTCTTATTTTTAGGTAGACGTTGAAAAAATGGTTCGAAGGCTGTCTGTTGTTGTTTAAAAATAATTTTACCAGCGGTTCGAAACCTCAAGGTCAATTTTCAGTATTTTGCGTCGCGACTGCGAATGGGTGAATGACGCGTTGACGCAGATTCCTGCTGGCAAATTTGAGAAGAGCTATCTGCCGACCTTCGGTAAAGATACAAAAAAAAACGATAAAAAAAATTCGCAAGCTATGAACAAAAGCTCAAGAATGCAATGAATAAAATTGGATTTCATGCCATTTCTTCATAAATCATATTTAAATTGCTTTTAAACCACTCCTCTAACTTTAGAGTAGTCATTATGATTTGTTCCAAATTCTGATCGAGGTTAGAGTGTGTTCTGGTTTGATCAGCAACACCCTTGTATTTATTTGAGACATTGCTGACAAATAACTGCCCTGGTTGGGATAATTTTTACAGATATGTTCCCTATCAGATTTTTCTGTTATTTGCAGCTAGAGAGAAAGGTTCCATAATCATTCAACATTCAAGGAACTACTGAAATATATCGAACTATTTGAAAAATCTCGATCAGAAAAGTGACTGAGAATAATATGCAACAGAAGACTTCTAGAAAAATTCGTTTCGCGTGCCGCATAAAAAAAAATACAGTTGTTGTAAAGAGGTCTAACAATAATCCATAAACAGCTATTCAAATTCGTTCGTCCATCAAAGTGACTGAAAAAAATTAAGTTTTTTTTTATTTGGAATACACTCAAACTCCAAAATCTCCCTACTATATCTATCAGACATTCATGAACATAACTGAAAAATAAGGCAGTCAAATTTGAAATACCTAAGAGACTACTTTTACAGTACAGTCGCACTATAAAATATTTATTTTTTGATGGAAAAGGTCGAATAAAAATAGTATATTGTGTATCTAGTGCGTGAAGTATACTTTTTTATGAGAGTGTGGAAGTTTGTGGAACGAGCCGCAGGCGAGTTTCACAATCCGCACGAGCGTAAAAAAGTCTTCACGCACGTGGTGCACACTATACTTTTTCTACGACCTTTTACTTAGAGATTGAATTAAAGGAAAATTTGACTAATTTTCTTTATTACAATAATAATTATTATGAACAGTTATATTGCAATTTTGTAAATTGTCAAAATATACATTTACTTTCTCTTTCTCTACAAAATTAGTGCTGCTTGTACTGTTGGTATTGACAACATAACTACGATTATTCTCAGTTGTTAATATTTTATTGCAGACATCTATCTTTTTAGTTAGGGATTCTTCCACTTAGGCTTCTGGCACTGAGGATGATTTCCAGCCGCTGTTTTTTTTAGCGTTAGGAGATCTCCTCCACCTTCGACTAATAAAGACGCAGATGAACGCCGTAGGCTGTGCCCGGTAAATTCGTTGGGATTGGGGAGTTTCAAAAATGTGGCAACTTCTGAAGGGACTTTTCCTATCTTATTTATACCAATCACTTGCCGAGTACATTTCCCTCGTTGATAATTAATAAAGAATTTATTTTCGGCATAATCCTTGGGACGAAGAGCCACGTATTTGTGATATATGTCCAAGTATTCAGTAACAGTACATTTTCTAGAAACATTAGTCTTCGAATCATTAACTGACACAATAAGAACTGTTCCCAAATTTTGAATGTCATCCATTTTTAATTTATAGAGCTCATCTCTGCGCAGGGCTCCAGCTACCCCAAACAACAAAATAAGCTAAAAATTTGAAGATTAGTATTTATCGATATTTATACAAATGGACTTACTTTGGTTAATAAATATTTTTCATCGGGTGCCTCTTTGAGAAATTTTAATACGTGTTCCTTTTCCAAAACGCGTGATTTTTTAGGAATGTATCCCTCGTTTTTCCGTTTCAAGAAAGCGCGAACTTTCGGATAATCACCAATTTGTACGTTGTACTTAACACTAAGGGTGCTTTTCAACATTGAGTAGTGACTCCATAAGGTAGAAGATTTAACCTTTGTTGATAATTCAGATAGGTAGGCTAATATTACCCTTTCGGAGAATGATTGGACGTTGTTTGTATTGCGCCATTGCATAAACTTTTCCAAAGTGTTTTGGTAAATTCCCAACGATTTTTGTGGCAATAACGATGAACTTGCTTCACTGGCTGCTAACGTTATATTTGGAGGAGTTGATGGGAGTACTTCAATGCTGTCCATCAGGAATTTGCGTGAAATACACGGCTAATCGGTTTAAATCAAAATTTTGTCGTACTATTTATAAATTCAGAGGGTAATTAATTACTATTTACGGTCTATTAACTGATGTAACTCTGAACTTCACTCTGCGGGAACTCTCATATTTGTCAATTTCTCTCGCTACCGCTACCTAGACCAGCGACCGGTGTGTGAATTTGTATTGACTCTTATGGCACCGGTGCGTGAAATAAATCCCATAAGAAAAGCATGGCACTTCACACACCGATTCGTGAAATGAAGCTCTACACATTTTTATCGATGTGTGACGTTAGTAATTCACATACTGGAGTAGAAAAAAGAAATTGTAGTGTTTTTCACACTTGCCCTTTCTTTCCATTACTTTACCGCTAATTGGTTCAATAAATCTGATTAAAATTGCAATTTTTCTAGAACATCAAGATACCCGAGTTTATTATTTCGTTTTCAAGAATAGTCATGGTTTCGCACGAATTATTAAATATCATCAGTTCGATTATTATCACTTTACCCGTGCGTCATCAAGTTATGCATATGAAATAAGTCGAGACGTTTAAGTTAAATGACGTCTAAATGTAGAATGCCGTGGCTAATATCCCGATAAAATTACAACATGTAGGTAATAAGATAATGAATTACTGAATTAACATTTTCAAATTCACGGAAATGGCGAACCACCGACAATGAGAGTGTTTTTTTGTGTACCCATGTGACACACTCATGGGTACACCCTCCTTTTCTCCTTTCCTTTTCTCCTTTGTTTTCCAAATATTTCAAAAAGTGCCGTTCAGTGAGCACATTCAATGTTCCAAATTTAAAAAATATTGCTGGATATTGAAAGCTTTTCTCGTTTTTGAATGAGCGATTCGTTGTGTTTTACTCATTTTGCCCAGGATTCAGTGTTGCACTTTCCTAATGCTTCATTCCACATACCCAATACTTTTTCATCACTGTATCCATCTCTGCCAATATGATTGTTGCAGTATGTCTCACAATTAGCCCAAATTAATTCAATATTATTAAAGTCTGGGTGATAAGATGGTAATCTTAATACTTCATGCCCATGATCTCGTGCCAGTTCATCTATAATATATATGTTTTCCTTTCGGTTCATCTTAGCCAATTGCAATAACTCTGGTTTTGTTGATTTCTCATCAAAATCAATATTATTTTCCTGTAGCCAACAAACAATTTCCGATTTTCTTGAAGAAGTGGTAGGCTGTTTATTCAAAATTTCACTGTGGTATGGTGCATTGTGCATGATTATCAAAGATGGCTATTCCAAACTGGGAATTAACCGTGAAGTGATCATTTCTCCATGATAATCTAGAATCAAAGATTTCGAACAGAACAATAAACTGGCTTCTGGAACAAAACCTTTTGCAGAACCAGCATGCACAACAATAAATCCTTCAGGTTTGCGTACACTTTTGACATTATCATCCTCCCAAGAATTTGTTTTATTTCCTCTAGAATTAATCCATGTTTCATCTTAAAAAACCACTTCTCATGGATATAAACTTTTTCGGTTTTCTTGCTATTTACGTAAAAAATATGCTCTTTGTGAAACAATATGAGTCTTTTCAATCAAAGCTCTTCGATTATCGTCTTTTTTAAATTTAAATCCCAGCTCTTTCAGTTCATCGTTCAAGGATTGAAGGGTAACATTTTTCTGGAAGAAAAAAATTTAAATAAATATAGGTACATGTCAAAATTCATACGAAGTGAAGTTTCAAATTAAAAAGAAAACTAGATGCGACAATAAAGTTTGACTTTTCAACTAATATACATAAATCCAATTACTTTCCTGATGAAGTTGTGATTGATGAAAATGGGGCGGTTACATTTGTTCAGAAATTTTTTTCACTAGTCAGTGTCACGTCCATCGAATGAACAATCAATATTATCTTCGTTTCCCTCACCAGGTGATAAGGAGGTATACTCACTTTTTTCATACATATCGTACAAATTATTTCGTACTGCCATTTTCTGTCCTTCAGGTAAATCAGCTGTTTTCTTTTTGAGACGACGTCTACTTTTTCCTGTAGTTGATGGAATGGGTTTATTTCCGTTTCGTATTTTGATCTTGTATACTGTTTTTCGAGATATTTTAAGTGCATCTGTAACTCTCTAAAATACAGCAAAGAAAAGTTATTAAATTTTTTTTGTGGTTTTAATTGTTACCTCTTGAACAGATGAAAGTGGTAAAAAGGGTCCACCATTCGCTCTTTCTCTTTCAAAATACTGGCACAAGTTCAACACAAATTGTTATGCTTGTGATGTAATGTTGTGTAATGTTTTTTTTCTCTCAATAGGGTTTCCACACTATGAATAATTGTTGTGTTAATTTCCCGGTAGTACGGAATTATAGTCACAAATGTCAATTGTGAGGTTAAAAATTTTGAATATTATTTGTGAATAAAACACATTGTTGTACTTACTTTGAAAGAAATGATTCCAGGAGACGTTTAGCTTTAAAAAAAGAACTGTTTTTATAATATATTCGACTGCAAAACAAAGTAAAACTGACGACAAATAATACCCCAATGACAGAAAACATTGACGCAATTGATGGTACACGCTAGCCAATACAATGTTTGCCAAGTTTAGTTGAAATGTAAAAAACTGTCGGTTTTATGGCTATCTCTTTTCACTGTTTTCAGTTATGATCGATCATCACAATACCATAATTCTTAGCTTAGAAGACAAATGTTAACGATCTTTGATTCGCTCATAGCGGTTGTTAGAAAGAGATGTTCGATAGAGGGTGTGTGATTTCTTCGATCATAAATTGATGACGCATGGGTAAAGTTATAATAATCGAACTGTACGTGAATATTGTTCCCTGACAGTTTGTAGTTCAATGAACAAAATGAGATATTCCATAGAAGAAAATTGTCTTATGTTCGATATTTATTTAAGTGGTAGTGTTACAAAAGCTCTTGGAAGATATAGATAATAGCAATTTCCAGATAGAATAGCTCCATCTAAAAAAAATGTTTTATAGACTTAAGAAGAAGTTTTTCGAAACTGGTAGCCTGAATAAAAAACTGTAAAAAAAGGTTTTAACAGAAGAAGCAGAAATTAATATTCTGGCATATCTTAGAGCCAATCCTCGAAATTCATTAAACGATGTGGTTTGCTAGTGTGTATTGGATCAGTGATTGAAAAATACAACTTTCTTCCATACAAGCTCAAAAGGGTGCAAAAGTTGACACCAGCGCCAAAAGAATTCAGACTGCAATTGTCCAAACATATCGTAGAAATCATTCAAAGGGATGCCACATTTCTGCATAAAATATTGTGGACCAATGAGTCGTCGTTTTCCACTAGCAGAGATTGCCATCGCCAAAACACTGTTGGTCTGATTCAAATCCTCATCAAATACAGGAAATTCACTATGAAGGCAAACAGTTCGTTAGTGTTTGGTGCGGATTAATTGGCGAACGTGTTTGAATACTATAATTTTTTATGGAACATTGACTGGTCAGTTTTGACGATTCACCTCTAGCTATACCAAAATCGGGTACTATTAGATGGCCTCCTAATAGTCCCGATCTAACACCTTGTGATTTTTTCTTATGGGGTCACGTTAAAAATATTATCTATTCTAGGCCATGCTATCCTCTGGACGATCTAAAGATGAGAATAAAGAATGCCATTCGACAGGAGGGAAACAACAGAGACACTTTGTTAAAAATTAGAGGACAGAAAAAGTATTTATTACGTTCATTGAAAATGAAGGTGGTCAAGTGAAGCAACAGTAAGTGCAAAAAAGAGTTTTAATTGTTTCAAATTGTTCGCTATTTGTAAATTGGATTTATTTTACTTTTCAATGAATTTGTGGCTCTTATGATATGGTTTCGTTTGAGCGTCTGGCGGTAGTTTCCGGCAGTAGCGGCTGGCGAAATCATACCTTTGAACTTGAGTAATTTACTCGGCGAGTTTGTTTACTATCTATATCATAATAAATGCCCAAGAACTATAACTATAAAAACCATGACAATAAGTATACGTTAATAGGTATTTATGCAACAAGTGCAAAAAGTAGGTGTTTATTGCACTCGACGTGAAATTGTCCGACGAGGCCGTCAGGCCGAGTTGGACAACACGTCGAGTGCAATAAACATTTTTTGCACGAGTTGCATACAACATTTTTTCTACATTCGTGCAAAAAGCAAAAAGTTATTTATGTAGGTTCGGCACTAGGTGAAGGAAAATGAAATACGCAATTTAAATAAATAATTATTACTATCACCATAATCTAGTTTTCCATTAATATTACTCATTTTAAAACTTTCAGTTCTGTAATTGTCAGAATTAAATTTTGACTGACGTTTATATAACCACAGTTGCATTATAAAAATCAAAATTATAGTAGCCATGAGCGCGTATGTTATCACGAGGTGTGGTCATAGTACAGGCAGTTTGCTCTATGCAGGTAGACGGTTTAGAACATAGCGGATCGGTTTTGACAGCACGTTGAAGTAGAATGACATATGAGTGCAATACTTTATTGCACTAGTGCAATGAAGAGCTTTTTTTCCACTGAATATAGTTCAATAAAGATTTGCTTTTTGCATGAATGTAGAAAAAAAAATCATTAATTACCATCATAAAATTTTGAAAAAATACAACTTTCAAGTCTTCGGTCAAAATGTGAAAGTGTGGAGGAAAGCAGACAGAAGAATCATTGAATTACCATATTTTGTAACTACTTATTCAATTTCAATATATCTCTTCATCTTCATAGTCCAGGAAATTGACCAAAAATGGTGATTTTACCTCTAAATTCGAATTGAATTGCAAGATGAAGAAAATTTTCCTGATAATGCCTAAAATATTGAACCATCTCTTCCTTTGATGCATACGGTCCAAAACGTTTTAACATATGGCTAACTACACTAATTCAAATGCTCATAGAAATAATTTAAATAATGCTCTGGTGATGAAATGCTTACCTTATCATCATAGTTGACTTGTGCCGGAGGGAATTAAATAAATGAAACGAATAATTACCGACATTCCGGCAGATATTTGACAAAAAACAAGTACTCCCCCTAACAGACTTTGAAATAAATCTAATATAATGTTTGTGCTAATTGTAATCAAGCACTGAATATTATCGAACGTCCCTGAGGAAGGAAGGAAACGTCTGTAACAAAGCAAAACGGAAGTGACAAAACCCACCATGATGAACAACCGTAATATTACCTAATTACTTCTTGATTTGACCTTGTATCTTACCGTCTTTGATTAGTTTTACTAGTTGTCAGTTATCAAATATACAGTGTGTTTTACTTCTCATGGAAACACCCTCGTATCTTCTGTAATTTTTGACGAAATATCATGAAATTCTCAGGATCCATAGATACACTAGAGATGAACTTTTTGCACTAAAGTGGTCATCCTACGTGATATACACTGCTCGCCAGCAGCGATGAAACCTCCCATTTTTCCGGAAAGTAATATTAGGGAGTAAAATTGGCCCAAAATCCCTTCGGATTCGTATTCAGGATCCCCAAATTACTACTAATACACTTGTCTCCTGAAAAAATTTCAGTTCTGAAAAATTTAATTTTTTTTCAAATACTTCACGGATGATGACCCCTTTCGTGCAGAAAGGTCATGCCTAGTGTATCTATCGATCCTGGAAATTTCTTGGTTCTACGTCAAAAATTATGGAAGATACGGGGGCGTTTCCATGAGAAGTGAAACAAGTTTGCAATTTTCAGGACTGAAAATTTTTCAAGGGAAAGGGGTATTAGCAGTATCTCGGGGGTCCTAAACACGAATCCGAAGGAATTTTTGGCAAATTTTGCCCCCTAATATAAGTTTTTGGAAAAATGGGTGGTTCCATGGGCTGTTTTCGTGCAGTGTATATCTCGTAGGATGCCACCTTTTTTGCAGCGAGTTCGTTTCTAGTGAATTTATCGATCCTGAAAGTTTCATGGTTCTACGTTGAAAATTACGGTAAATACGAGGGTGTTTCCATGAGAAGTGAAACACACTGTATAGAGTACAGTAGGCAAATGAATCTTGGCAGAAAAAATCCGAAAACTCTGATATATTCATTACGTAGATATATGATATATAGTATCTGAAGAATGGAATTTTTGGGACTTTGAATGTATGAAAAACTTTCCAGTAGAAGAACATCAAAGTCAGTTAGTTTGAAGTTACTCAGAAGAAGATGATCAGAATATTGCTAGAAGACTCTATGAACATCTTGTTCATATTTTCAATGAAATCGGGATATTGGAATTTCATATCGAGAAATATTTATACAGAAGTCATCTGTATGGCATAGTATGGCAATCAAATTGTTATTCGAATAATCAATTCAAATATTTTCAAGTAACGTTTCAATCATTCTACTATATTGCACGAATTGTTATCCAAAAAACATATCACAAATTTTAATTCAATATTTCATAATATTATGTTTATTCTCAGAATCCATCACGATCGTTCTGACTAAGTCTCTTTTACAGTAATATCTGTATATACCTATAAAGCATGGGAATTAATGGCATCGTGAAGGGTTCCTTGGGGCATACAGCCTACAGAAATTCAAGAAGAACATCAATTTTTATCCACTTTCCCTCTGCTCTCACGATGTTCTCTGGATATTTCTCCTTTTTGTGGGATCCAGAACATAATAAAAATAACAATACATATACTTAGTACAACTATTTTCTGGTATTTATTTAGATCACTCCATTGGAATGATTTTTTATAAAAACATTCTGCATTTTCAAATACCTACTGAATCTGTTGATGTTTCATTATCAGTAGGTATAGGTATTATGTTTTGATGATGAGAGTGCGAAAGAAACTTCTTTTTCTTTTCCGAAGTTGTTATTCCTCATTAGTTTCAGTACAGATGAATGTAGGTATAAGTATACGTAACCATGTTATCTTATAATTAGATACTCATTTGTTTGAAAGGCAGTCTTCTCCAAGTGAACAGAGAGAAATACCACTTCCACTCAAGCTATCGTCCAAGATTATGGTTCCATGGAGCCAAAAATTAAAACCCGCACATTTCTCCTCAACGCAAAAAAACTGGATTGAGGCGTCATCCAGCAAGTTTCCTGTCTGACATAACAAATGTACGAAGAAGACCTGTTTGCATATCTCTTTGTCTATTCGGAATAGGTATTATAAATTCAAACAAACCTTGCTCTCCGAACACGCAGTTCATAAAAACAAATTATAATGCAGAGAAAAAAAGTCGTCTGGGCAATAAAATCCAGTTAATTACAATGCTCGAAGAGAGTCCAGTCCGCGTTAGAATTCAACCGTCAAAATCGGCTGAACATATTTAACACTGCTGTTGCCATAATGCGAAATAGGTAATTGGTAGACGGCTGAAACGTGAAGAGAGAAGACAAGAGAGGCCCCCATCCGGGTTGATATTCCTGCGAGATTATCGCTATGATCTGTGTATAAACTGTGCGACGAAAGTTAGGACACTGTCTCTCTCGAAATGTAAATAAAATGTCATTGCATCTATTGATATAATGAAATTCTTCAATTGAAATGAATAATATACAATTCACAACGTTTTTCATTACTTTAGTCGATGGAAATTTGGAGAAAACGTCGCTGAATTGGCAACCTGTCTTTGGGTAGTCCCAAATTTGGACTCAAGATTAGTTTGGTTGTCTGCATTCCTGGATGGCATAACAAACAAAAAATATTGCAGTGCAGTTTAATTTTCAGTCTTGTTGTTAACACTGATGAGGTACCTATATCTAAATGATAGGATCGGTATGTCATACAAGCTATGTTCCACGATTTTCAACATCATCATACATCATCATCAACATCATATATGGATTCAGATTTAAGTTTCATGTCTCCAATCTCCACCGATTCATTTATAATTATTATTGTTTGGCTGGGCTGGGCATCTAACGAAATGCAGGTAGTTCCATACAGAATCCCAGGAGGATTGATCGTGGTTCTTCACCCATTTCTTTGTTTACTGTTAATGTCCCCAAAAAGGTTTTCACAGGCTGGTTTGGGTCCAATAAGAGTTGTTGCTTCCTCCGCTTTTACGGTTATAAGCCCTCTTATCTCCTTGGAAATATCGATGTATAGTTCAACTAACTCCATGCTTGGTTATCATATTTTAAATAGGAAACGCTCTGGGCCACTTGCAAACATATCCTCTAGCCACTATTGAGTATTTTTCTCCACTGCCTGTTTAACAAAATTAATCCAGAATATCATTTGCCATTTTCCAGAAAGGTATTGGTCCATGTTACTCCAACTTCCAGCTTTGATTCCTTCTTTTGAAGAGCACCATTCTTCAACATAACTTCTATGAGTCACTATGTAGATTCTTCTCGAATTCTAACAAACTCTAGGCAACTTGCAGAAAAATCCAATAACCACCATCGGGATTTATCTCTATTGCCTGTCCAACGAAATTCATCAAGAATGTCATCTGCTACAGAAAGCTTTTGGGCTTCAACTTCTAGCTTTGATTTCTTCTTTCTGACAGTATCATTTTTAGATCAAATACTCAACGAGAGTTCTTACACACCATTACAACAGTGAACTAAATATATTTAAGAATATTATGAAATATAAGAAATAAAACTTTCTATCATTTTGTTCCACTTGTATTTGATAACTCTTTTATAACAACACAACATAACTTCTATAAGTCACTATAAAGATTCTTCTCGAATTCCAACTTGCAGAAATATTCAATAACCACAGTTGGGTAGTTATGTCCACTGCTTGTTCAACTAAATTAATCCAGAATGTATTGTCGTATATTTGATGGAACAAGACCAATCTCCACCGATTCATTTATTATTATTATTGTTTGGCTGTAGTGGCCATCTACCGAAATGCAGGTAGTTCCGTACAGAACCCCAGGAAGATTGATCATGGTTCTTCACCCATTTCTTTGTGTCCCGTCAATGTCCTCTAACAGGTTTTCACAGGCTGGTTTGGGTCCAATAAGAGTTGTTACTTCCTCCGCTTTTACTAGGTTATAAGCCCTCTAATCCCCTTGGAACTATCGATGTATAGTTCAACTAACTCCATGCTTGGTTATATTATTTTAAATAGGAAAAGCTCTGGGCCACTTGCAAAAATTATCCTCTAGCCACTCTTTTTTTTTATTGGCTTTGACATTTCGTCATTCAGCCAGCCACAAGTGGAGTATGAAGTAGTGTATTATTTCAAGTTAATACCTAAAAGATTAAAAAAGAAATGGAAAATTGAAATAGAAGACCGTACAACAGGAATAGACAGGTACGCACGCTTCACGTCCAGGGGTCCGCCGGGACGACTTTTTCTACGACACACAACTATTAGACCACGGATTGATGGGTATATAACACAAGGAAACCTTTCAGAGAGTGTATATATGTACTTATATGTAATAACTTGCGTGTTTGATCAATAATTATTCAGTACTATATGCTGTTTTAGAAATATGAATTTATATTTTTACTATTATTATACAGTGGTCTCGTTTTTCATGAATACACCCTAATATCTCAGTTATTATAATGTTGCAATTTTCATAAAATTTTGGTGGAAATTGTATTTTAGAAAAAAGAAGAATTTGGCATAGTGAGCATTTTCATTTACCATTGCCGTGCGGTGTTGGGGGACTCAAAAAAGCCTTTTTATGAAAATAATAGTGGGGCTTATTTTAAATAACTTTTTCTATCAGAATCAGCATCTTCAAAAAAAACATAATTCATATTTTCAAAATCTCAAAATTTTGGTAGAACAAAAAATTCAAGTATTTTTTTAATGAGTTTTTTTCTGTAATGGTGGTAGCAAAATAATGAATCATATTATTCAAGATTCTTGTTTTTTTCTGAAATAATAGATTGTTCAACAATTCTTTCAAAACATTCACTTTTCTTAATGTTTGGGGAATAATTTTCTGACAGGCTTGCCTAATTTTAATAAGTTCCATTACACTTTATTATTCAAGTGGCATCACAGAACAAAGTCACAAGGGATAATATCCGGCGATCTGGGAGGCCATGGTTCTTAGGAGAAAGTTGCATTCACAAAGTTCCTATCAAAGAATTATGTGCGGGGGCACCATCTAATTGAATGATTAAAAATTGTTTATATATTAAGGAAAATTTTTTTAGAGAATCATAATTATTATTTTTTGAGAAATGTAGAAAAATTTGTCTGATCAGGTTATCTCGGAGAAAATGGCCTACAATTCGTTCGTTACATAATATGCCACACCACACCTTCACATTTTGGTTGTTGGCTTTCACAATTAATTACCCAATTCTACTACAATTTTGACTAGATATCAAACTGTTTGTGGTGAACGTTGCTTGGTCAGGTAACATCATGATTTTTAGAAAAAGGTAATTTGGGCAACAGTATTGTGGGAACTTGGTGCTCGATAATGAGCCTTTCATTGAATATTACAACAAAACGACGCGTAGATATTTCAATTTAACCAAATGAGAAGATAATTTCTACTTTTCCTCCAATTATGAGAACTACTCTTCGATTTTGTGCCATTTTATTAACAGTTAAGTAACACCGTTCGACTTATTGACAATTCGTACGAATTACTGAATGTCGAGCAAAATATTTGATTTCGAAGCACTATTTCATTAGATTAGATCCTTTTCCCAAAAAACCTTTTATCAACCCCTCCCGCCCCCCCCCCCCACCAAGGCCGCTTACCAATAGTAAATGAGAATGTGCAGAATGTGCACTATGCTTCATATTCGTAACATACGCCAAAAAAAATTAAGAAAAATCGCATTACTATTAATTAAGATATTAGGGTGTAATTATGAAAAGCGACACAAACTGTATATTGGGAAACCCAACATTTTATTAGGAACAAGTCAGCAGTATCACCGTGGTTTTGTTTGTGATATCGGTTATTTTTTAATTGGAGATGACGGGATTTTATTAAATGGAAAGATTGTATTGACCTCTTCACTTCGCCTAATTTTGAATTGAACAATAGAATTTAATGGACGAACACGTTCTATCAATGTATCAAACATTCCAAACTATGTATGGTCCTGAACAATGAACAAAAAATGTAGGAACCTAACCGTTCCGATATTTATAATAACGATCACTTTATTAAAAATCGCGGGTAAGAAGCCCACCGTGTATATTACAGTCTCAGACGCCTTACCGTTTTTTATGTGCCAAACCAACTCAGCTTGACAAGATTCAATATGTTAATATGGTATATATAGTGCGGGTCACGGTCGAAAGAAATGGATAAGCTATCTTTTTTTACCATAAATAACGTTTTTATGTTATTTTTTTAGAACTGACCTTTCAGATTATATTGTTAGGTAACTTGGTGAATATTTCACCACCATTTTCCAGAAATAGCTTCAGATTATTAAAGAACGATACAAAATGAAGCCAAACCGATTTTGGCTTTATGATGTAATGCTTTTTAGAACCTAGACATGGCGCTGGTCTTGGGATTCCGTTACAAAAACTGACCTAGCTTGCACAAGTATATCGATCTAAGGGTTCCGCCAACTGGCAATTCCACCGATCGGTGAAAAAACGGAATTATCGATCAATCGGTACTTATTTCTCACTTAAGAAGAAATTCATAACGGAGAAAATGGCCATAAGGGAGGTGGAGGACGGTTATTCTGTGAACTTCGTGGACAAACTGATTAGAGGAAACAGTGCCCAAACATGGAAATGAAGATGGAAAATATACTCATTTTTATTCTCAGCTTAGAAACTGTTTATTAGGCTATATGATTGTTTGTTATTTTTGATACACGATTACTTAAAAAAAATGGAATCTAAAAGTACCTAGAACTAGGAAACAAAATCCAGATTGAATTTTTTTCTTTTGATAAGTTCTGTCAGGAAATATTGACTTAAACACACCGACGATTTTTTTAAACTAGACTTCACACGAAGTGTGAACATTTACTGTAGGGTCTAGGCTGAATTCATTTACTGCTGCATACTTCTCACATCTTTCTTAATTTTTTTCAAAAATAACCTGTTCGGGATTCGCGTATTCTGCTCTATTACTCAGTCATAATGATGCATAGATTATTACTATTTTTATTATTTCATTAGTTCCGATTGGTCAGTTACAAGATTTCCCCCTGTGAACGCTTCAGGGCGATACTTATTAGACAGCGATAGACGTTTCCATGCCAAAAAGATGTTAATAAAAAAAGTGCGTGTCATTGTGACAATTAAATTAATACTGTCACGTACTTTCGCCTAAAAAAGTAATAGAATCGTTCCCAAGAGAGAAAAAAAGAGAGAAAAAAATACATATATTTGCCAGGCTGCTAGTGGTTCATATCCTGAACATCGAGCCCAGAAGGAGTATTGAGCTGTTTTAATCAGAAGCTAATCGTGCAACTGCCAAGGTAAGGATTTCTTGTAATCTGTCGTTAGCTTTCAAATTAAGAATCAAAAATACTACAGTCCACTAATTCATACTCAGACATAACCCATTGTGGACCTCAATTTCCTACGCAAATGTCGTCTGATACACTAGAATTATATTTTTGACATTTAGGTATTTGAAATGTTGAACTTCTATTTCTTTTGATGAAAGCGAACTCAAATGTACTTTGTTTTCCAAAAAGTGTATTATATTTAATATTGGCGTTGATTAACGCTTTATCTATGAATCCCCAAATTAAACGGTGCCATTACTTTCTTGATCTACGGTTCATTCCGTATGTTCCTTTAAGTTGATTTGCACGCTCTACTCCCCCCAAAAATGTATTATAATGTGTCACGATTAGTTGCTATTCATCGTTTTATCTTCAGTAATTGATTTTGGTAATCCCATACTGTTTTTTGATGGTACCATATCCTGAAACTTTTTGAAGCCGAAGTTGTTACAAGATTTACTGGCGTAAAACAATTATCTGTAATAATAATTTTATATTTCCCCCAATCAGGCTTTGTCAAAAATTGTACATTACGTTTCTCAAGGCCTATTGTTTTGAACTTCTTCACTATGTTTGACCATTTCTTCGTCAAACACATCTCAAATAATTTCAGATATAATTATAACTCATCCGTGGAACTGATATAACTGAATCTCTGTTGCACTGCAAATTATTTCACCTCAAACTAAAAACTATTCATCAGAATTATCGAAATATGAAAAAAATCATAGATAATAAAAAACTAAAACATATTTTAAGTGGAGAGAATTGGCTAGATTTATACTCATTAAATGGTATTGAAGTTGCAACCCAAACAGTTGTTAAATTGTGGAGCAGAGTATACAAACACAATAACAGTTAAAAAACAAAAAAGAATTCCTTGGATTACTGATGGTATACTTGAATCAATTCATGAAGAAACGAAGCTATTTTCAAACCAATGAAAAATAATCCATGATAAATGAATCAAGCAAAATACAAACAGTATAGAAGAATCGAAAATATAATTGAATTTAAACAAATAAAGCTGGAAAGATACTTCAAAAATTTTCTGAAAAAAGATAAGTGGAATTTGAATGAAAAGACAAACAAAAACATAAATGCCAATGCAATTAGAGTGGCAACGATGATTGTATGATTAATGGCCCAAAACAAATAGCCAAAAAGTTTGTGGAACATTGAAGCGGAGATGGTGAAAATATGGCTGATGATATACAAAAAGGGGCAAATTACAAAATAAATTAAATTAAAGCAAGAGGATGAATTACTTTTTTCTAGAAGACACTAACGATATCGAAGTCTTGTTCGCAATTCAGAATTTAAAGACTGAAAAATCGACTGGAATTCTCAAATGTGCTTCAAAAAAAGATGGAAATATTTTGTCGCATGCCACAAAGGGTAATAGACATTTGAGAATCAGACCCCTGTTCTCATTCTTCCCTCCTCCATTAGTTGCAGTACGAATGTTTTTGATTAGTCTGTAAGTCATAGGTATCGCATGTTTGGTGGAAATCGGTAGATATGTTTTTCTAAGAAACAAAACCTTTCTCCAACTGCAGAAATCAACGATTCAGTTTCAAGTTTCAACCGGTTGGTGGATAGAACAGAACAAAAAAGAAAAGATAACCAACGGTGACATGACATGACTGATCAGTCTGGTTCACATAACACCAAGATTTATTTATCTTACAATATGGAATACCTCATACTACTCCATTGATTGCAGTATCCAAAGTGTTTTTGATAAGATTGGTGGAAATCGGTCGTATGATATAGAGGTAAATGTGGAGACACTAAATCTTCAACATACAAAGACTGATTTGAACAAAGGAAATTCATTGTATGCATACTTGCATGTTTAATATTAAGATGATCTTGGTGAATTTGGTGTAGCCAATTTACTGTGTAGCAAATCACCCAATGTGTTTTGGAACTTTAGGCTCTGTGTAACGACTTCCTTCTTTGATGATCCACAAAATATAATGATATTCATCATCTGGAAAACTCTTTGTTCCAGAAACTGTCACTGGCTCTTAGACTAAGAGCTGTGTTGTAAAGTCAAGACGTGAAGATGTCCGGGATGCAGCGGCAGGGGGGTCTAAGGGAGTTTCAGGCCCTCTGCCTCGTGCACCGCCAACGAAATTAGTGGGTGAAGGTGGCCTAGATCAATACCTAGTCTAGGCTAGTCCACCGACACCCCTCCTACTCTCCCCCTTGCTCCAGACACTGCGTCACACGCGTCGTCTACCAAACTCGCCCGCTACTGCAATGTTGCCAACCGATGCACCGCGCTAAATTATAGAAGAGAATTGATATATTTGGCTTTTAATATTAGATGGAGTCCACGTAACCCCAATGGTGAACTATGGAAATTATAGAGTAAGCCAAGCAACGCAGATGTGTTGCTCTACTAACATGTCGAATGACTCAATAATTGGTCGTGCAATTTACAATGTACATGGCTGTGCGCTAATCAAGTTTGGAAAGCAACGTCCAGATACTTTTTTTATCTATCACCGTTGTGTGACAATCGTAACAATTATTATTTAATAATACAGAGCAATTACTTTTTTCATTTTTGGTCTTGTTAGCCTGGGTGAAAACTGTTTAGGATTTTTACATGAAGCCTTTTCGGGATGTAAGACCGATGTTGAGTGCGAGTTTGACTCGACTTTTCGTTAACACGAGTAGTTGGCATTGTCAAGAGAGACTTTTTGTTTTTGACAACTACTCAATTCACTGTCCATTGATTGACATTTGACATTCGTTGACGCAATAGGCATCTGATTGGTCCATAGCGTTAAGTAATATATATATATAAATGAGATTTTATGTGGGTAACGGATTGTTCATCCCTTCGCAAATTTTCTCAATTTTTGTGCGATTCGCAAATTGCAAGAAAATCGCCGCATGATCGTTCATACCCATGCGGCAAAAAAATTGCGGTAAATGATGAATCACAATATGATAATGATGATATGATATATAGGAATTGTATTTTTTTTCCTTTTTCTAAAATGTTATTATGTTATTGATATCTCCAGAAGCTATAGGTATCTTCAACAACAAATAACAATGCAGTTACAGTATAGCTAAAATGAAGGATCTGTGGTGGAAAGATTCAGCAGATCGAATATTTAATACAGTGTCCTTAAAAAGTCAGATCCAAAGTTTTGAACCCCGCTTCAACAGTAACGCCCAGCAAGATGCTCAGAATTTCTTAAGATTTGTACTTGGTAGTCTGCATTGAGATGTTATCATATCATTGCAAAAGCGAGATGTGATTTCAACAAAAATATTTGAAATTGCTACAGAATCGTGGTCTAGATACTTGGGAGTTAGGAACTCCGTAATTTTGGATAATTTTGTGCCTCAACTCAAATCTACTTTGAAATGTACATGTTGTGCTCGCTGTTCAGCCACCTTTGATCCATATTGCGATCTTTATCGATACCACAAAATACAGTTCAAATAATACTTTCCTAGTGTTTGGAATCGTTCATTAAGAAAGAAACTGGAAGGTGAAGTGACACTTAAGTGTTCGATACGCGAAAAGAAGGGAAATCAATATTGATACGAAAGTTTCTCAATATTTCAGTGATCACACTGAAACGATTTTCTAATGGAGATCCTGAGTGAAATTGAATGTCGCTTCAGAAAGGTTAGATCTTGGCAAATATGCACTGTAACCAATTTACAACCTCTTGTCGATATGATCTATATGCATTATCCATTCCCAGCGGGCACAACACAGCTTATGGTAGACACCTACTATACATAATCACATGGAATGAGTATAATGATTTTCGAGTGTATCCAATACCGTCAAAATTTCTTGTGGATGAATAAAAATGCATCTTCTTTTACTAGCGAGCAGCAAGAATGCACAGAATCGAATCGTCTAGATATTTTAGTTCATTTCAATTGTGAGTGTGCAGATTGCAATGTTTCCAAACCTGAAGACAACCTCTATAGTTTTGTCCCCACTGTGGACAGCAGTTCATCACCCGAAATTAAATGAAATATGTATTGGAATCATACATTCGCATCTCCCTGTAATAATCTTGCTGATTTTTTATTGCATAGAACATTTGACAAACACAACAGACAACAGATCTTCCATAATTGGTTGTTAAATCTTATAAATGCAAATGGAATCATTTTGCAATCAGAATATAAGATTCAACATTTTGAGATATCTTTCAAGTTAGTTGAATTAAATATGGCGGAGGCATAGAATAATTTGTTTTGAATTCTGTTGTTCCGTGGTTTGCGCGAATTCGCGAAAAGTTACAATATTTGAACTTTCTTGCGGCAATTCTGGCAACTATTTTATTAGCAGAAAAATCGAGAAATTCGCAGGGGTGTGGTTTCGCCTTAAATAGCTAATGCAGTATTTTTGAGAACCGGTAGCCAAGCTTTGTTCAGTTGTAGGTAGTCCTTCTTTGGTTCTGTTGGGATTTTGTGGTGTTTCTGGATTTCAGTTGCTATCCGAAAGAGTCTTGGGTAATAAGCAGATGTTGTAGACATGAGTTGGGTTTATTCAAATTTTACCTACTCTGTGATTATCGTTGTGATTTATCTGTGTGTCTCAACCGACAATTGGAGTGCTCTTTAATTCTTGTTTCAACGGAACGTTTCGTGGTTCCGATTTAAACGCTGCCATATGAACATGGAATGCGGCATACCGCAGAAAAGCTCAGAACGTCTCGTTTGTCCTTCGCTGATTTCAAATAGTCTTTCAGTTTTCCGTCTAATTCGATCTGTAACATACGGTAGGAATGCTTTTGTTCTGTCGGCGTGAGTGTGCAGAATGCAATGTTTCCAAACCTGAAGACAACCTCTATAGTTTTGTCCCCACTGTGGACAGCAGTTCATCACCCGAAATTAAATGAAATATTGGAATCATACATTCGCATCTCCCTGTAATAATCTTGCTGATTTTTTATTGCATAGAACATTTGACAAACACAACAGACAACAGATCTTCCATAATTGGTTGTTAAATCTTATAAATGCAAATGGAATCATTTTGCAATCAGAATATAAGATTCAACATTTTAAGATATCTTTCAAGTTAGTTGAATTAAATATGGCGAAGGCATAGAATAATTTGTTTTGAATTCTGTTGTTCCGTGGTTTGCGCGAATTCGCAAAAAGTTACAATATTTGAACTTTCTTGCGGCAATTCTGGCAACCATTTTATTAGCAGAAAAATCGAGAAATTCGCAGGGGTGTGGTTTCGCCTTAAATAGCTAATGCAGTATTTTTGAGAACTGGTAGCCAAGCTTTGTTCAGTTGTAGGTAGTCCTTCTTTGGTTCTGTTGGGATTTTGTGGTGTTTCTGGATTTCAGTTGCTATCCGAAAGAGTCTTGGGTAATAAGCAGATGTTGTAGACATGAGTTGGGTTTATTCAAATTTTACCTACTCTGTGATTATCGTTGTGATTTATCTGTGTGTCTCAACCGACAATTGGAGTGCTCTTTAATTCTTGTTTCAACGGAACGTTTCGTGGTTCCGATTTAAACGCTGCCATATGAACATGGAATGCGGCATACCGCAGAAAAGCTCAGAACGTCTCGTTTGTCCTTCGCTGATTTCAAATAGTCTTTCAGTTTTCCGTCTAATTCGATCTGTAACATACGGTAGGAATGCTTTTGTTCTGTCGGCGATAGTTTGACTGCTACCCTATTCCTTTTCTGAGTAAAAACTCTATCTACCATCTATTCTTTCTTTTTTATTCTGTCTTCTGAGTTTCATACACCTATCATATTTCTTGCTTTGAACTTGTTAGAAAAAAGAGCGTTTCTTAAGTGATTCAGTTTCGCTTCCAGGTGTTCGGCTTCGCAGATTCTTCTGGCTCGATCTTTTGATGTCTTATTTGTACCTTGTTTTTAGCATGGATGATGGTTTGATATATTGTAGAGGTATTGATCAGTGTGTGTTGGTTTTCTATATACCGTATGCACCAGGCGTCCTTCTTTTCGAAAGTCAATTTCTTCTCATCTTCAATTTCCATGGTGAATGGAATATTCTAGTGTATGTTATTGATATGGTTGAGGAATTCGTTGAGTTTTTCTAGTCTATGGCTCCAAATTATGAACGTATCATCTACATATGTTCACCATACCTTGGGTTTGGAATTTTCAGTTTCAACTGCTTTTTATTCTGGTTTTCTGGCCTTTCACGATTTGTTAAGTAATTTGTCGATTGGAAGGAGTCGTGAGTAAAAGTTCGGAAGATGGAGTCGTAAAGTCAATTCCAATGAAACTGTGCTGATAGTGGAATGAGTCGGACATTTCAGAAGAATATTACTCAAAAATTATAATGAATGTGTCATACAAATAGGACGACTTTCTACTTCCCTACGATTTTTTAGATAAATAAATAGCAATTCAACGAATAACTGTAATGAAATCTTGAAACTAGTCACGGAACACCTAATCTACACAGAAGCGTCACTTGGAGGCGACTCTTTGGTCTTTTGCGGTCAAATTTAAAATTTGGCTTGTATAATGTCATTTCTTAGCGGAAAAATTAAAACTCTAGGATGGAATATATTAACCGCCTTTGGAAATATCCGATGAGCAGGCTTGTTCAGTTTAATAGTTCTTGATAGGTAGAAGGTATACTTAACTCAATTTACGTATTGGGTCTTCCTGAACACAAACTCTAATTGAAAATGAGGCTTTCCGGTTTGAATTCACCGCGCCAAAATTAAATTATACAAGTCAACGTGAAAAAATATTTTGTCCTGGCGTGATGCTCGAATGACGCTTCTGTCTAGGAAGAAATATGTGTTCTGTGTTTTGTGCACAGAACACTAACACTCAGACCAGAATCTGTCTGTGTTGTATTCCGGGTCACAGTTTCTAACGCCAGAGTTATCCGTTCCGAAAACTATTGGCGTTTGGTTCTTCCATGTACGAATCTACTATGGATGTTTGGTGGTGCCATCTCGTGGCTAAAGCTATAACCATGTGAAAAGGGACGGGTTGTTCAAAAATCTCATTTGCCACTCTCTAGCTTACCAACAATACAGTGTCTACCATAAAGTACGTACCGTATGGAAAATTTTCAATTACAACGTTTTCAGTTTTATCCTTCATAAAATATTTTAGGTTGTCACTATAGATTTTCGAAAAATTGCAAAGGCAATACAGGGCAGATAATATGAATTGAGCCAGTAGTACAAAATCTTTTATTCTGGACAATAGAGACAAGCATACTTTGAAAAGTTTTGATGGATGCAGTAATTTCCATTGAGAATACAAATGTCTGAAAAATCAGTAAATAAATATGTTTTCTATATGAAGCAGTACTTCATGCTGGCAACTAGACTATAATTATTTATTACTCAATAACTGATTTCCTTATTAGTACTGCGAACATTGTAGGGTTGCAGGGATTTGTTCAAGATATTTTGTTTCATGGCTTTTCAAACAATGTGGATATTTGTAATGGTAGCGATGAATTGAATAAAATACAAAGAAACTTATACTTTCCTGAGACTAGCGTCTCAAATTCATAGGGCTAGATATAAATATATATTTTGAGGTTTTATTCAGATTTGTATCAGTATAGTTGTTGAAAAACTATTGATTTTTGCTAACTTTTCTGATTATAATGAATTCATCATTAGGGCTCTGGAAAAAAGGTCTATAATTTTAAAGAATGAACGATATAATGCCATAGGTATTGTTGGCTAACAAGTAAATATAATTTCTATTCAGATTTTCGGTTTCCCATTTAAAAATTCAACATATTGGAATTTAACATATCACTTCGACATCTATATGAAACTTGCCAGTTTTGTTCACTTTGACATATTTCATGTTGACTTTTACATATATATATGACTTTGGCATTTGACATACTTGACAGTGACATATTTGCCTTTGATATATTGTGGTTGTTACAGGAAGTATTGCAAAGTATATTCTTGTAGAAAATCAGTACGTGTTAGCAACACTGCAAAGTATTTCCTCATAATGACTTACTGTATCTCATAATAATGAGATAATTTAACTCATTATAATGACTTAAGTTATCTCATTATAATGAGTTAACTATCTCATTATAGTGAGATTACTAACTCATAATTATTATGAGCTATCGTAGAAAAGACCATTGATATTTCTGAGTTAGGTTAATGCATGAAAATAAAGAGGATGAAATAGAACATTAATTTATTAAACATTTAGATACTCAAAAAAATATATGTGTGTACCCAAATAAAATCGTTAAATTGGTTTTGAGTCATCGATTAACTACATATATTGGTGTGTATTCTGTATAACCACGCTGCTGATAATCATTGACGAGCATGTTTCCACCGAATTGATTTGTGGTAAAGGTATTAATATGCCTGGTATAATTATGTGCTGTGTTTGATGCTCACTACTAGAAGAATATCTTGAAGCACTAACTTACTCTACTCTACGTGCCTGTCAGGAGGAGCATTTGCTGATGTTGTATTTACATCTTGCAACATATCGTCTAATGTCTGCAGAACCACTACTTTGAATCTGCGTTTCTGTGAATCGCTCAAAGCGCCAACATCAGGAAGAATGCTTTTAAAAAAATATAAGTCCGGATTTTCAGGTTTTCGTGTATTTTTTTGAGAAAGGTAATCAACGACAGCATTCTCCGTTTCACCAAATGCAGGTTTCAAAGCCTTTCTTTTTGTTGAGGATCTACTCGATAAAGACGGTGTACGTGACGGGGTACTTAGAAAAGTGTAACTATCATGATTTAGAACATCTGTTTCTGGATGATCATCAAAGGTGTTTGTTTCACGACCATCAGCTCTGGAGTCAATTTCATCGTCATCTATACTGAACTGTAAGGTTTCAACCATTTCATCTTCATTGTTGCTACTAGGCAAATTGCTCGATTGATGTCTTGATTTGGTGAATGGTAATACGAACTGCATAACATCCCATAAGTAATACTTTTTTTTTGATTTAGAATATCCACTTCTTCCAGAACACTGTTTCAAATATCTTGTCAGGCCGCCTCGGAGTGTTTTCCATTTTTTCTTGCATTCAGATGCTAAAATAATATGTGTGTATCAAATGAAGCTATATACATATTTTTCAATTATAAATCAATACTGGTAGGTAGGTATTGAAGGCTGGTTTAGTTAGCTTCCATGAAACTAGGAATAGTGAAGGTAAATGAAATTTATGCATTCGGTTAGATAGTTACCACCATTCTTATCATTATGGAAGCTGACTTATTCCCAGATTAAATATTTCATTTGCTTTTTTTCAGCAACTGTTATAACTAAGAGTTGTATAAAGGAATCTCAACGATTAGGTATCATTGCTGATACTGCTGAGAAGCTATAGATATTCCTTCAACTTCAGTATGGCATTACCTACAATGGGGCAATGGACAGATATTTCTAACAGATATTATGAACTATGGAATATGCCAAATTGCTTGTCTATGTCTATAATAGACGGTAAGTACATAAGAATTAAGTGTCCGAAAATATGAGGTTCTGCATATTGTTACGAGATTGAACAGAAATCCCCTAGCTGAAAAGAAGGCACTAGGAGGAAAAACAAGAAGAGGAAACGCGACGGTTGGCTGAAAAGAAAGAATTTTAACGAGAAGAGGTACTCCAGAAAATTCTCGAAGAACAGAGAGAAGCGCGAGAAGATGAAAAACAAGAAGAGAAAACACGACGGTTGGCTGAAAATGAAGAATGAGAAGATGCACTCCAGAAAATTTTCGAAGAAAAAAGAAAAGAGCGATGGGAAGAAAAAGAAAAACAATAACAAAATGAATATGAAGACCTAATTACTGCATTAAAGTTATGGTATGTTGATCAACGTCAAGAACAGATGTATCGGGCTCAAATAAAAACGCGCAATCAAAAATAATGTGAGAATCTGCAAAAGTTTGAAGCAGATATGAGACGCCTTATTCATGTGGCTACACAGAAGCACCGGGAGATTTCAAGGAACAGCTGAGGTGCAGTTATTCTAAGATGGACTGAGAGGCACCGAAATCCAAAGGACTCTGCGATTAACACATTTCAAGATGAGTAGCGATGCCTTGGTGCGTTCTCTAGAAGTGGAGACGGCCTTCAACACCTCGAGGTCGAAAGTAAGAGCGGTATCGATAGAAAATAGATGAGATTTAATATATGATAAGAGGAATAAGCACTCAAAAATCAGGCCGATTCAGATATTTGCGTGCCCATGAAGGGTTTTTGAAGCACGGAAAGTTCATACGCCTCTTACTCACGTTTCTATCAAAAGAACATTTAAATTTCGTTCAGTATGATATATTAATTACATATTTAAGAATCAGTGTCTAGTAGGGAATTTTCCAAATTGCACTTGTTTATGTATAATCGTTCCAAAGATAAGAGGGGGAAGGGGACTTTTGAGAAGCACTGATATATCTGAATTTCTGAATCGGCCTTTAGGGACTGCATGTTTCGAGGTTTTGCCTCTCATCAGTGACAGGGTAGGTCGTACCACATTATGATTGTCCTGTCCCTGCCAAATGAATAATAATCAATTGTTTAACCAATATTTCTCTATACCGATGAAGCTACGACCCACAACTAAGTTGATCGCAGCGCCTTCTGCATGGAAAATCAAGAAACACACTGTACGAGAAGCACAGACTCTAGGAGGAGTTAACTGTATTAATTCGAACCAAGTTTGAAAATACGTGCTGGTGATTATCACTATTGAAACGAATAAAATCGACAAAATCGGAATACCCTTTCTCTCCACACGTTTTCAAGTAGAAAAATGAGGCAAACATCTGTCAGGAAGCAACCACTTATCTGGCTAATATCACGACGGACACTGAACTGACAGATATTTGCCTCATTTTTGCACTTGGTGTAAACGTGTGGAGAGAAAGGGTACTTCGACTTTGTCGATTTTATTCGTTTCATTATCGTGATAATCTCCATCACATATTTTCGAACTTTGTTCGAATTAATAAAGTGTATATATAAACAAAACTCACCAGTGGAAGAATATTTTTCAGCAACTTGGTTCCAAGCCTTATCTTGTTCATTCCTGTTGCTGTATATCTTCAAAGTGTGATCATAAAGGCACGTGTACAACTCAACTGTCTGAACAAACGATATATTGAATTCCTCATCGTCTGGTAAACCTTTGCTGGACATCGTGAAAAATCGACGTACGCACGGTTTGGATTCTCGTCGCAAAGTGGCAACATAATAGGGCCCGTTCTATTCATTCAATTAGCACGTCGCTTGTTGCCACGTTGCATAATGCGACGCCACTCCGGTATGCAAGCAGTGCCGGATGAAGCCAGCGCGGGGACCGTATAAAATGTGAACAGGGAGCCTTGATTTGCATTAAGCTCCGATCAAATAACACAACCTAGATGAGTATTTCGCTGCTCACGCCTTAAACTCTGTTTGTAAGGAATATCTTCCCTCACCGGCAGTGTCGTGCGTTGTTAACAGAAATATTGAGGTGCAATAAAATAGAAATAATGGAAACCTAATATGGAATAGAAACCTGAAATTATGACGGAATAATCTCCACAGGATTTTGAGAACAGCCGATGCTCTAATTGACATGTTTTTTCATAATTCATTCAATTTACTCTTTTCCAATTCGGTTTCCCTTTCTCGATAGTTATGACATTGGTAGCCCAGCCAACACAGATACATCTCTGAGATATTGCTGCGATGTCACTTCGTGATCTGCGACTCGCATCGTTACGTCGCACAGACGTCCCAGAGACTCACTTTTGTCACCCTCATGTTGCATACTGGCGACGTCTATGCGATGTAGTTCTGAGACACTGCTAAGATGCCTCCTAATAACGTATCAGGGATGTAACAGAGCGACATAGCAGCGCTTTCTTCAGTTATATTCGAGAGACATCAACGTCTATGGACTATTCTAGACAGAAACAACAAATAGAAAAAGAAAATATATTTTCAATATGAAAAAAATTATTATAACAAAAATATAAATGGAAAAAAAATTCAACAATTGACAACATTTTGGCAAAACAAAGTACAAAATTAAAAATTAACAAAGTGAAAAATAAAAATTACTTAATTAAAAAACAAGTCAATTGCTTTAGTTCCTTTTCCAGTCGAGCCTTTGTTTGGTAATATCTTGATCGCTATCCAGAACACAGTTGAAAATACCAGAAGCGTTCTTTATCAAAAGCCTTTTATTTTAAAGCAAAGTAGAAATAATAGAATCTCACTTTGTTGATACTCAGCAACGATTTATGGACACCAAAATTCGCAAATGTGATCAGTTCCAGTTGGAAGTATCAGAACATGAACGGTATACAAAGCATTCAAAGCAGCAAAGCTTCGATCTTCGATCAATAATGCATTGATACAAAGAACAAAGAACTAGAACTAAATAAAATATGGTTATACGATACGGTAACAACCGGTCACGCGGTCGCCTCCCGCTTTCAGGTTGACCAACATCGCCTTCAATCTGTGTTGCCAACTTCTTGCCAAATTACGGCGTTACTTCAAGACAAACATTCAACGCAAATTGAGGATTCGACTTTTGAGCGTGGTGGAGGACAGATGGCGTCCTTGTGGTCGGCAGTCAAGTGAATGTGTGTGAAAGTCCTATTATTATCTGATCTGGAGATAACTCAATAAAAATATAGTAGAAGAGATATCTAAGTATATATTTTGATGTCTAAATGATGTCGCAGTATGACGTCTATGGCAAGTAACAATTTGACATCGCAGAAACATCTAAATCCAGCTATCGCTAATTTAGATATCACAGGGATGTCGTAGTATGATATCGCAGTAATGACAACAATATGACATCGGAGAGACATCTATATCCGGCTATTATTGATTTTTATGTCTGAGGGGTGTTGCGGTGTAATATCGCAGAAATGTCAACGATATGATATCACAAGGATATTTGAATCCTATTTTGACGATATTGACATCTCTGGAACTGTTTTTTTTAAATTATTTGAAATTGTTTTTTCCGTTAACCAGCTATCATCCCCCTACGAAAGATAGCCCTCAGAAGTCGAAACTTGTGCGAGTTAAGGATTAACGAGGTCTTACCTTTTAACGTGCGATCCTGAGATGTGAATGTTTGCCCAGTGTTGACTGGGAGCTTACCTATGAAATGACATATTTTTATTTCCAGCTTCAAATGGTCTTTCACACATTTCACAATGCTTCAACCATTGTATGATAATAAAAACTAACACAAATTAACTCAGAATTTACCCTTCATTTACGAAAAAACACTTCAATGAGCCAAAGATGAAAACAAACAGAAATATTTTGTTGTTGTTCTGTGAAATATCAAATACAGCGTTGCCGTACTGACCAGACTATACCGACAACGAAGAATCTCCGTTTGGCGATGGAAATACAATCGTTTTTACATGCTCCCAACAAGCTTCAATGAACGTTCCAATTGCATTCTAATTGTTATATATTTCATCCAAGGCACTATTTTTGGGTTTTCGTTGTCATGAATATATTCGACAGAAATCAAAATCTAGCTGATGTGCTTATTGTATCCTTAAAAAATTGCGACAAGGCAACAATGTTATGATTTGAGGAATAACATTATGAAAAGACGTCATCTTCAGTACTACTTGAGTATTACTCATCTAGGTTGTGTTACTTGATCGGAGGCTTAAGTATTAAAGTTCATAATATAAATCGAATCAGCACAAATATAAAAAGACTTTCCGTGATTTAATCTGGAAAAATTTAGAGATAACAGTCATCAAACCAATATTTCTATGTTCATTACAGTGAGGTCATTTAGACGTTCTTGTCCCATTGTGCTCCTTAATACATCTTTAATATGCTTCAGTTTCGAAAAAGAACATTCTCCGCTGCTCTCAAATAAATGCGTAACTCTTTCTACATTTGGGAAACACGATTCTGATAAATTTTACGCGTATTTTATAAAATTGACTTTCCAGAGCTTCGTGCTTTTTTTGCTGTGAATATTAGCAGCCAAATCTGTTTTGAGTAGCTCAGCAAACTGCACCAGTTCAGTGCCCAGAGTGTCTTACACATCGTATGGGTAAGAATTGGCGATAGTTGAAGTTCTTTTTAAAATCTCTTCTGCCGTTGAAGACTTCAATTGCCGAAGTATTCCAAATAGCTTCCATGCATTGCCCAGGTGTTTGATTTTCTTCAACTTCATCTAGTATAGTAGAGCAGGTGCTGCCGTGAACAGTTCATTTCTATAAGGATAGAAAACTTTGTTTACTCCCAGTATCAATTGCACCTGGTTACTAATAAATAAACCCAGATCAAGTCAGAAAATGACTCCATTACCTGTTGCAGACATCATTGTCACAGCTTTGATAGGTACGGCCTACTGAGTTCACATACATGTATGTCTATGCTGAACATATCGCATAAATGTTGTCCATCTTAGATTAATCCAATTAGATAATGTTTCACTGCCTTTAGACTGGGTATAATATACTGAAGAACAAGTTTCTTCAATCCAGGCGCTGGCTAGACCTACGAGGCAAAATAAAGCTACGTTCTACATCGAAAGTCTGACAAGTTCTGTGCGTCAATAGTTATTGTTACGATATTAATAAATAATACGCTGAGCACACTACTAAACTCTTTTCATTAACTTCGCTATAAACATACAACTACTTCACTGACTAATAAAACACTTAGGTCTGTCTCTTCAATTAGCTAAATATTCCAAACACTTATTAACTTCTTCAAAAACTTCTTATCACTTTTTCATAAAACTTCATCCCCAGTGAAATGTGTCGCCTTATATACTCAATTCGTCTAGGCCAGACTTTTCGCGATAATTTCGAGATTACTCAATACAGAAAAACATCTACACACTTCCAGGATCTAATCATCGACGAAATTTTGCACTCAGCGGCGTGGCTAGGGGATTTTTATCAATCTCGTTTATCATTATATAATTAGGGTGCTCGGTAGCGAATTCTGGAAAACGAGAAAATTTTTCTCAATTTCATAGGAGTCGATAGGCAATGTGAGTTGTCTAGATGCCAATTCCGACGTCTGGTGCTTGCTTGGAGTTCGCGCCGACCACCCGGGGTGGTGCTGTAGGTTTTCCGGGTTTTCCTATAGCTGAAAAGTGAATACGCCACCAAAAATCAGTAAGTCGCCCCGGAACGCCATCTCTATGAATATTCATGGGGGAGTACTATTATTATATTGTTATACCTGCACTGAGGAAAATTTTTATTAACCGTAGCTAGAAATCCAATAACCCTAGCAAGAAATTCTAATAGCATAGGGGACACGCGAGCTATCACCTGTGGTTATAAAGTCGACTTTGCTGATTATAACTCACTTGGGATAAATAGAAATTGTCGAATAACGTAGTATCTCGAACTTTGCTACCGCTATGGAGTGCATTTACCTGTGGCTAGTAGACAATGTTTTTGTAGTAGCTGGTAAACTTTGCTACCGCCAGCGAGTGCACCTACTTGTGACTAAAAGGTATTGCTGTAGTTGTAGGAATCTGACTTTGCTACCGCTGGTGTGTGCAATTAGGACATTATTCATGTTGTAGGTATGATATGGTAACACATATATCTATTTCTGTAACTGTATAGTTTTCAATGAAAAATTATTGCAAAAAGTCTGTTGGAATGTGTTCTAACAGTGACAAACAAGAAAGAAGTTTCGAAATGAAACATGTAAGACAATGGGTCAGGTGAATAAATTACAGCAGATGCTCTTACTATTGATTCATATTCCGCATACTTCATTAACACGATTATTATGTGTGTCTTGAAAAAACTTGAGTAATAGCATTTGAATATATTCATTCACTTCACCCATTATCACATAATTCCTATGTTGCTTATTTGCACTATTCGGCACTATGGCTGGACTAGAACAGCCGATAACACTGAAACAACCTTCAAATGTTCATTGCGTTCGTGAAGGGGGTAATTTCCGTCAGAATTTCAGCAAAACTTCGAATAACCACAGTATGGAACAAAGTAGTCGTAAGTTGGTTCTCCGAGTACTATCAATATTTGTGATGAAATAGACAGGTCCGTATTTAAAAAAAATAGTTGATGATGGCGGTGTTGACACGAAAGGTTTGATTAAAAATTTATCGTTAGGTAGTTCTAGTACATTTTGAATACAATAAAACTTTCCTCTTTCATTTTTGTATATTTTCTGAAATAACAATTCTATTCGTAAAAAACCGAAAACAGCATTTTCAGTTTTCCCTGTATAAGTCGGGAAGGGCGAGAATCCCCGTAAATTTTCTATGACCAATTTACTGCTCACCACAATAGTTACCTTTTTTCCTATTTATTCGTCTATGTATCTATTACGGTTTAGAATATAGCAATGTTACCACATGGTAAAAGAAACGGCCTGTATAGTCGCTATGTTTGCACTGCCAAAAGCGCCTTTCACATCGAAGAACACCCGTAATGTTACTTCTTTTGAACTTTAATGTCCTTTCAAACCTTCGCATTACAGTGTGGATGACCGATTTCGTCGAACTTCCCTGTCTATACATTCTGCACATATCAGATGTTATTCAACGTTTGTAGGGGGAAGTAGTTATTTAATGAATAATATTTGCCAACTGTAATCGAAAGTGTGAACGTTATCAAATATTGTTAATTGTGATCGACAATATCGACCAATGATTAAATGCTTGAGAACATATTTGTTCTAAAGGACCTTTTCACTCGTTTGTACCGTATATCAGTAATCTGTTTTGGAAGTGATCCTGTCGCGTTCCATCGCGGAGTGCACTACAGTTTCTGGTTTCTTGTATTATCGCATCAACCATTTAGAATGACGAATGACACCTCTGCGACTCCTAAGACCTCAGCCTGTTTCCCCAACATTTTGCGGTAGTCAGACTCGAGTGTGTTGCAGATTCTCGCTAGATAACAATAATGAGCTCACATGAGCAACACGCAAATGCCCCGCTTCCTCTCTCCCACATGGCCCCCCGCCCCGCCAACCAAGCCGAGCATTATACGATGATCGGACGTGACCTCGAAACGCATAGGCATCGCCTAAATTGTGAACGTGAACGTCTATTTTGCAACTCGCCAAAAAATGCTGGTGCAGAATTCCCTATTAGCTGAAGACAGGGGCGGACTCGAACGCTATTTGAAACATGCACGCGATCATTTGATAAAATGCATACGGTGAAAAAATCTCAATTCCTCAAATTAAGGAATGATTGAAGTTAGATTCATTAGTAGGTTTGAAAAGTATCCAGATATCATCGAAAAATGAATATTTCCGGGTATACTCAAATTGGCTGCCATTAATTTGGAGAAGATATTAACAAAATAATACCATGTTGAAGTCGGAGATATAAAATTGTATGTATGGCTGGAATGACGCTACTCTCAAACTACAGTCGAAAACTGTCACCGGGGCAAGTATGAGTATAAACAGATCCAATTATCAGAACCAACAGAAAAAAAACATTTGCTGTTTTGCCATATCAGGTCCTCCACTGCGGCAAATGGCCTATTGTGGCTCACCCTATGGTTATATTTCTTCCATCTTAACGAAATTGAGGAGTGCATAGGCAGAACAATTTACCAGGTTCTCTGGCATTACTGTTGTGTTGCCAAATGCTGAGAAACTGGTTTTGGCCTCTGCGGAGCATGCACATAAAATGTTTTCAGCCGTTTCATCCTCCTCCATGCATAGACGGCACTCTGCATCTTGTGCAAGTCCGATTTTATGCATGTGGTATTTGAGTTTGCAGTGGCCAGTGAGCAAACCTACTTTAACTCTGAGATGAGCTCTACTGAGTTCTAGCAGTTTGTCGGAGTCCTGTTTTTTCCTTGTGCAAGCAATAAATGCTTTGGAATGGGCTAGACCCAGTAG
The DNA here is from genome assembly GCA_958502065.1 of Chrysolina americana. Taxonomy (NCBI): domain Eukaryota; kingdom Metazoa; phylum Arthropoda; class Insecta; order Coleoptera; family Chrysomelidae; genus Chrysolina; species Chrysolina americana. The sequence goes on from OY293414.1 coordinate 76,724,228, forward strand.
ACTATGCCAATACTCGAGTCTTTTATTGTCTGTCCAGGATGTTATAACATTCTTGGCAGAGCTATGTGCTATACCGATTACCGGTTCTGGCCCAGTGAACGTTATTTCTGCCCCTCCTTTTGTTAGGGCATCCGCATTTTGGTTCCCTTCTAGGTCCGTGTGACCTGGTATCCAGACTAGGTTAACATTGTTGCCTTGTGCCAGTCGGTTTAAGGTTTCTCTGCAGTTCCACACTGCTCTGAATTTAAAGCAGTTGGTTTCATGCGCTTTCAGTGCTGCTAGACTATCTGAAAATATTAGTATTGTTTTTCGTGTGTGGTGTCGATTTTCTAGCTTCCTTGCACACCTCCGCCTGGAATACCGTAGTTAATTTACCCATGCTGAATGAGCGTTTCACTATACTGGGTTCATCCCGTATATTCCGGCTCCAACGCCTTCCAGAGTTTTGGAACCATCGGTAAACCAACGTTAATTTGCCCTACATAGGTCAGTTTCATTCCGAACCCATTCTTCTCTTTCAGGGAAGACCACAGTGTAGGGCATGTGAAGGTTGATAGTTTTGGGCATGGTGTCTGAGGGCATTCCTAGAATGTTGTAAGTAGACTCGTAAAGAACTGTCGGGCTATCGACACAAAAAAACTATGAATTAAAGCTGAAATCATTTCACTGCTGGACACTTTCACCCAGTTCTACAACTTCAATTCATACGTCCCGAGTAGACGATAAATAGGTTCATATAGATTATACTAACTCTACTCATATTTGACAAAAAAATGGGAGTAAGTCAATGATCTGTTAGTTCTAGAGCCTTTGTTATTCACAATGTACATCTAATTCAGTGAAATGTTCATAGAATTCATTCATTTACTTATAGTACAACCCCACACGTGGTCGTGGGCTATCACCCAAGTTGCAAAACTCGTGAGAAGGTCTGTACAGAATCATGAAGATGATGAACGAGCTCGTCTACCGAATCGATTAGCCACCCAGAAGAAAATCTAGAGTCGTCTATTTCAGTAGGTTGGCTTCTTACGCTGGAAATCGCGACCAGGACCGCACCTTCACATCTTCGGACGATGAGATGACGTTCCAGAAGTTCATACCCTGTATTCAAATGGACTGGAGATAAGCCACGATACCCTTTTAAGGTGCCTGCTGATTATGTGCAAGTGCACTGTGTGGGAGAAGACCTTCAAATGTCCAGAGGCATCACCGAGGTATTCTTCAAAAAGTTTGATCAACTCTAGGAACTACGGGCTAGAATTCAGGAGTTGGAAGGATGCTGCAATCGAAGAAGGGCCAGAGAAACATCTACTACCTGGTTACCAAGAAGCATTCTCGAAGTAAACCGACCTATGAAAATATCTAGAAGAGCCTCACCAAACTAAGGAATATACAATGGTGGGCCAGAATCTTGTAGACCTGGCAATTCCAAAATTGTCCTGTAGGATTGTAGAGCTGGACTGATGATTTATAATAAGAAGTATGAATCCAACATCAAGATCAAGATTTTGATATGCTGTAACCATTTTCCCGGGTAACAATGCATGACACTATCGGGGGTAATACCACGAGTGCTCGCAATACTATCGATAGTAATTCTGTCGGAAATCAACAAGATCAAATTGCTAATGTCATCCTTGCAAGCAAGATATATACTTCATTGTTGTTTACATGCGTGGTTGCCCATGACGACGTGGTATTACTGTCTCAAAAGGAAGGAACTGTGTACTATAATGAGATAATTTCAAGAGCCAATGAAGTTAGGAAAACGTATATTCTTGTTCATTTTAGTTCAATGAATGAAAGCTGTTAGACTGACATTTATAATATCATCCTTGCTAGCAAGATATATCCTTCTTGTTGTTTGCATGCGTGGTTGCCCATGACGACATGGTATTACCGGCTCAAAGCGAAGGAACTGTGTCCTATCAGTGAAGCACGATTTTTATTGGCTCTCATATCGCAGGAGGTGCGAGTTTCATATAGCGAGAGAAATTATCACTCAAGAATACTCTGATCTCATTGAAGAATAAACGAGAGCCATCTACAAACCATCTAGAAGAGTCCGAATAGGCGACCTCTCTCGGCGTTTCTGGAATGATCCAATAGAAGCCTACTGCGGATATAAATTCAAGAATCTCGACCAGAGATAGAAGTTCACAATTACAGATAGTCAGAGTTGTTGAAATTAGTAAGAAGTCTCCAATATATTATTGATGTATAATTGAGTTGAGGGTGTTTTCTCACCATTACACACAGTACTGTTGAGTGGAATGGCGCCACGTGGAGACGCCATTCCCCGTGAATTAGGCGGGTGTGTTTTGAAAAAAAAATTGTCATTCATGTAACTTAACTCGATTCAAACCTAGAAAGTGATATGACATTTACGTAATAAGTCTCAAAATCCGATCGGCAATTTATATGGGAGCCGTTGAGGGCCTTGGTAAGAATTAGCCGACTCTACTTCATCTTCTACAATGGCAACACGATTTCATTTCTGCGTCCTGATATCGGGCTTGCTGAATCCCACCTTAGTGTAGTACATAAATAAACAAGAGTTTGCCTTTTCATAAAAAGCTGCCAATTTTTGGTTTGTTACCGCGTTCGCCACCCACCCTTCTATACCTTTTGAGTGAGTGCCTTGAATTAACCCCATCTGCTGCCGATTAGGACTAAGGTTTTCCTTCTGCAGTCATGTTTACACAATACTATTTACCCATCTTAGACTAGAATACTCCGTTTGGTGGGTGACCATTCGTGACCAGTTACAGACCACTACCATGTTCTCTGGGCAAAGACCCGCCACCGGCTTTCAACCAGCCTGTCATGACAGTGGCACTGAAGTTGCTACGGGCACCCATCGCCCGGTGCTGAGGGCGAATGGTAGACCCATGGCCCGTTAGTGTGGTAGTTTTCCATTCTGTAGATTCGACCCCCTCGCGCCAACAAGTTCTCTACAGCCTTCACCATACAGTTCTAGAGCAAAATTCTCGCGCCGTGCATACATAAGCATTTCTGTGACCAGCATTTTTGGTTTTTCCGACAGCCGATCTTCCACATGAGCGACAGATTGCCACTTCCCCTATGAACACCTCATGCCATTTACATGTGCCAAGTTGTAGTGCACGAAGTAGCGGCTGTCACCCGACCCCTTAAGTCCTGAAATAACAACTGAGTTGAAACAGGTTCTTTCCGATGCTGTTACATTCGCGAGGCGGGCACGACATCAGGCTAACTTGATGTCGATCAGTGCCTCACCCGCGTATGCTATCACCTGAGGTACGTTCGACTCCCGCAGAGCCAGAAGTCGCTGAAGCCTCCTTTGTGAAAATCTAGTCCTCCAGATTTCACAGGGCCGTGGAAATATACCACGTCCTCATGTAAATGGAGCCATTGGCGCACCGCTTCTCTAACTGTCACGTCTAACCTCTTCAAATACCCGGACGGAACCTTCCCGAGTACCCATGCTTGGATGTGTCCCGGAAGTAGGTACGTTTGGAGTATATTGAGGCTACTGAGGTTTCAGCAGTGCCTTTGTAGTTGGTCACACGGTCATACGCTTGCAAGTGATCTTATCTACCTTTGCACCAATGAACTGGACTCCAAGGTAGCTCCAAAGATTCAAGACCACACATTGGCAAACGGCTTGCCTTCCGGGGGAGAACTGTCAGAACTGATGAGGCCGATCCACGATCTTGACCGTCTTTTGGCGACCGGACGCTACCATAAACCAAAACAGGCTAACTGGCCAGCATGATCAGATTGCTGTGAAGACTACTTTTGAGGTTCAGCCAAAGAATAGGTTTCTTCCAGTTACAAAATCTAAGAAAAAACGAATATTAATTGTTTCTGTTGACATAATAAAACATCGCGTTATAGATTTTTTATTAACTGCTATAAGGGAAAATCATCTGTCGATGTAATCGGAAAGAATACAACGGCTAAAATTCCATTTAAAATTGCAACGTTTTTAAAATTGAGAAACCCCCAAAATTATGAAGGGCGTTGTTCCCGAAGAACTTCGGCCAAGCTGCTCATCAATGCAGGTATTGACTTGGTGACACTTAAGCAACATGGAGGTTAGGAGTCTGGAAATATTTTGCTGAGGGATATGTCGCAGAATCATTGACGAAAAAAAGGGAAAAAGGTACTTTTCCTCTCGGCGCCGACGGGAGGAGAAGTACCCAAAAAGGGAGGATCTTTAGTGGTCATAAATGAAGTTTTCTAGTAAGTAGTACGAAAAAATCATCATTGTAAGATTCAAAAAGTTTCTGTCGTTTTTTTATCGCGAATGCCTAAATTTTAATATATAACTATAATAGCAATAGAGCAATACGAAAAACAAACATCTTGAAAGAAGACCGGCCCATTCGTAGTGTGACCCTGGCTTCTTGGCTAGATTAATTAACTCACCAACGCCAACGAAATTTCGCACAAGGAGTTGTCCACATTATGAGATTGTGTCTGAACAAATAACTCTCACGTACATTTGCATTATTCTTGATTGCAGTAAGAGAAATGTATAGTGTTCTATTTATAAGCATCATTATAATTTCCATCTCCTGAAGATGACAAAAATATCAAGCGAAGATTAAAGCCAGTATTCTTACGTGAACAACAGTTGGTATGAATCAGAGTTAATTCCAACCACACCTGAAAAGAATAATAATAATATAATAATACTCCCTCATAAACATTCATAGAGTGTATCCAGAGGCATCGCCTGTTCGGGTAGAGGACGGCTATTATTATTATTTGCCGCGGCGCTCCGGGCGACTTACTGATTTTTGGTGGCCTATTCACTTTTCAGCTGTAGGAAAACCCGGAAAACCTACAGCACCACCCCGGGTGGTCGGCACGAACTCCAAGCAAGCACTAGACGTCGGGATTGGCATCTATACAAATTAAATTGCCTATCGACTCCTATGAAATTGAGAAAAAATTTCTCGTTCTCCAGGATTCGAACCTTGCCAAATGCGAGCGGAAGTTTAGAAGGCCGGCATCTAACCACCTCTCTACCGAGCACCCTATTGATTAAGATGATGTCAAAATACCCTTTTCTCCACACATTTCCACGGGGTGGCAAATATTTGACCGAAAACCACTACTTCCTAGTCCTAGTCCATCAGGATTGTTCTGAATAGCATTGTAAGAGTCTGAATCATATCATTAGTTTCAGACAATGATGTAAATTAATTACTTTTTTCTGACTATACGTCAATTATATGACCATTTTTTGACAAGTAATAAATGAACTCTAGTTTCATAAGATGAACTGAGCTTCATGAATTTTGACCATAAATGGTTCAGTCATACTGTATATTTCAAAATGGGTACGATTTCTATAGAAAATCAATTCTGAATATATATCAATTTGGAAAAATCCACCGAGTGATTCGAAACAAATAAGCAAATTATAATTAAGCAATTATCGAGTGATGATATTTCAATCTACATCATCCATGTCATTCACCATCAATGGCTACTTTTTGAATTATCAGTCGCCAAAGTTACCACGTACATGGGTTGTGACAACAAAACGCACCAGGAAACTTTCATACAGGAAAACAAGTTGGTAGAAATCGGGAAATATATGTACATAATGAAACATATGAAGATATCTTTCGACCCTTTGTAGAAGATGGAACTTTGCCCTACTGCTTTTACCATCAATACCAATTCCACCTCAATACATTTCAAACTGAGGAACATGTACACATTGCACATTTTTCTCGATATTCTTATTGAAGGGACAAGTGGAAGAAGGAGTTATGTTAAAAATATGTGTTTGTGAGAAAAATAGGTTTTAGTAAAGTTAGCGTCCATGTTTAATGTAACATAACCCCTTCTACCACTGTGTATCTGCTCAGATATGAAGAATAGAAGGAAATCCTGACGGGGCAAGTTACATATGCACATAACACCTTCTTCCGAATATTTTCAGAAATTGTCACTTGACCCCTTCTTCCACTTGCCCCTTCAATTGTTTTGCTGAATTTATTACAATAATTTTGTTTAACCGAATTTCTTCTGGAATGTTTTCTTTCTTGTCACAATCCGTGTACGTGGTAACTGTGGCAACTGATGATTCTAAAAGCAGCCATAGACATATCATCACACGATAAATTGAAAAAAAATAAAACAATTCAACCGATAAAATTTTGAAATGTAGGGTCATTTCAATAAAAAACCATATATTGGAAATTAATTTTGCTCATTTCTTTCGAATCACTCAGTGGATTTCTCCAAATTGATATACATTCGGAATTGCTCCTCCATAGAAATCGTACTCATTTCGAAATATACAGTATGACTCAAGAATACTAAGCCATTTATGGTCAACATTTTGAATCGCCCATTATGAGATTACAAGTCTTGAATTATTTTCGATGAAGGTTGTTCATCATATTCCGATATATCTTTTACTGAAAAATATTATCGAAGGACTACAAAATATTGATGATCGATTAGGCTTATTTTACTTTGCAGATCACCCTGTAGATAGATGAAAAATTGGTCTCATTCAAGCATCAGAATACTGTTTGGGATTAAATGAATAGTGACTGCCAGGAAAAAAAGTTATTGAGTCTTCTAGTTGCGTACAAAATAATGAAATAAAAATGGTCACTTTAAACTTCAACACCCCATATCTCGAAAACTAGTCAATGAATCGTGTTGAGTCAATGGACACTTTTGAGAAGGTTATCGAATACTATAACATACTAAAATTTCAAGGAATTTAACCGAAGGCCATTTTCCATAAGGGAAGTGCGGTGTCCTTTGGAAGCAGGTATTTGACCAAGTTGTAAGTTGTGGAGTTTCTGGAGCTGGTTATTGGTCGTGGTATTTGTAGTTACATTTACATGTGTCAAACAGGACACGAACTACTAGTTAATTCATAGATTGCACCCTTTCCTTGTTTTTTCACTTGATCCTTGTTGTTGTCAAACTTAGGTTTTGTCAATACTAAAAGCATGATTCCAAGAAATTATCTATGTCATTAACGGGTTGTCCCATATAGGTAATGACTCTACCTTTCTTGGTCAATTCATTCCGATCTCCGATCAAATAACACAACCTAGATGAGTAACTCTTCGCTCACGCATTAAAATTTGTGTATGAGGGACATCTTCCCCCAACGGCAGTGTCGTGCGTTGTTAACAGAGAAATATTGAGGTTCAATAAAATAGAAATAATGGAAACCCAATATGGAATGAAAACCTGAAATTATGATGGAATAATCTCCACAGGATTTTGAGACCAGCCGATGCTTTAATCGACATGTTTTTTCATAATTCATTCATTTTATTCTTTTCCAATTCGGTTTTCCTCTCTAGATAGTACTTTGATTTCCAGCTTCAAATGTTCTTTTACACATTTCACAATGCTTCACCATTGCTTAATAATAAAAACTAAGGATAGTTTAACACAAACTTACACAGTATTTGCCATTTTTCCACGAAAAAACACTCCAATAAGCCAAAGACGAAAACAAACAGTAATGTTTTGTTGATACTCTGGTCAAATATCAAATGCAGCGTTGCCGTACTGACCAGACAGTATTTTTGGACTTTCGTTGCCATGAAAATACCGTACATGAATCGAAATCTAGCTGACGTGCTTATTGTATCCTTAAAAAAATTGCGAAATGGCAACAATGTCATGATTTGAGGGATAACATTATGAAAAGATGCCACCTTCTGTTCTATTCGAGTATGGCATCACACGTTAAAAGGTGAGGGCAGCGTCTTCCCTAGCTCGGACAAGTCTTTCGAAGACTTTTGAGAGTTGTACTCTTAAGGGTGTGCAGTTGGTTGAAGGAAATAACAATTTTAACAATAACAACACAACAATTACTCATCTAGATTGTGTTACTTGATCGGAGATTCCGATAGTGACATTGATTTTTACAAACATTTATAGAAGTTATATCTCGTTGATGATTCGTTGGTTCTGAACTACTATTTTGCACGTGAGGTGAATAATTCTCTTACCTGCTGCCATCTATAGCAATTAGCACATTCCTGGTAAAAACAACTTAACGGCTTGAAAATGATGTGACAAGAGGGTACTTTCCATAGCAGATATTAAGATGAGTTATTCTTGAACAAAAAGCAAATAATAAAGATTTTCGAGTAGCTAATTTAGCAGACAAAAAAAACAGTTGCAAACTAAACCCCGCGTATCTACTTACTAGAAAAAAGGTCGATCGATCATTTGAGGAAGCACCTGCCAAAGATTCATGAATGATAAAGGCAAATCGTTTTCTAACATTTTCTATGACTTAATATTATTCAAAAGCCAGGGTCACCACGTAAATTCATTGGTATTTGAATCAATCTTTTTCTATCGCTTCAGGTTATTCAGGAACAGTGGGAGCTTGTCTTTGGGAGAAGTTTACCAATATTACCTTGAATAATATCGAAGAACAAGAATCAATTGTAGCTATAAACATTTCTGGTCCAAAAATATATAGTTTTTTTCCTGAAAATGTTTGGTTTTTGATCAGATAAATGATTTTTTTCTCAAGATCATATGAAATATTTTACAAACAACATAGTAGAATTAAAATTTGTGAAATACTCTCGAAATGTTTTAGAACATTCGAACAGTTTGAGTTATAATGTCTTATAATATCTTGTAAACTATAATAGGTAATATCTGCTAGCATGTCATAATGATATTGTTATGTCATTGTATTTTAGTGACATAATGGAGTTCAAAAAGTCCTAGAACTATAATGAAATTGAAATGCAAACTTTCTGAAAGTTTAGCATAAAGTATTTAATATCAAACGATTTGATTCAAAATATAAAACGTCTCCCTCCAAATCGGAAGGTAAACTATCAGAATCACCCATATTCAAAGATTTAACTATAAATCCGATTGACAGCAGTGTGTGTTTGACATGGAATATATAATTTGTTGTGGAAATGTCACAGCTGGCTCTTTATTTTTCATAATGAATACTTGAATGTATTTGTAGATTCAGAAATACTAAATTTGGAGTTTGGAAATTTATTTATTGATGCCAGCAGATAGAGTCTTGCTTGTCATTCGAATCATAAACCATCTTTATGGTACGCCGTGTTATAATATTCACGGCTACTACCATATAGATCGTCATTATAATCCTTATTACATAATAATCATTATCCAACAGTGCTTTCTTTCTCTATGTCTGAATTTTCCAGGCTTCTTATAGCCTTCATGAGTTAATGAATCTTCAACTAGTGCCAATGATAATAATAATAATGAAATTTATTCTTGCTTGTCATTCGAATCATAAACCATCTTTATGGTACGCCGTGTTATAATATTCACGGCTACTACCATATAGATCGTCATTATAATCCTTATTACATAATAATCATTATCCAACAGTGCTTTCTTTCTCTATGTCTGAATTTTCCAGGCTTCTTATAGCCTTCATGAGTTAATGAATCTTCAACTAGTGCCAATGATAATAATAATAATGAAATTTATTCTTGCTTGTCATTCGAATCATAAACCATCTTTATGGTACGCCGTGTTATAATATTCACGGCTACTACCATATAGATCGTCATTATAATCCTTATTACATAATAATCATTATCCAACAGTGCTTTCTTTCTCTATGTCTGAATTTTCCAGGCTTCTTATAGCCTTCATGAGTTAATGAATCTTCAACTAGTGCCAATGATAATAATAATAATGAAATTTATTCTTGCTTGTCATTCGAATCATAAACCATCTTTATGGTACGCCGTGTTATAATATTCACGGCTACTACCATATAGATCGTCATTATAATCCTTATTACATAATAATCATTATCCAACAGTGCTTTCTTTCTCTATGTCTGAATTTTCCAGGCTTCTTATAGCCTTCATGAGTTAATGAATCTTCAACTAGTGCCAATGATAATAATAATAATGAAATTTATTCGTTTATCAGATGAATTACATAATGAAATAATACTTATAGTTGAAGATTTACTTTTATAATCATCTAATGTACAATATGAAGTAGTAATGCCAATAAATTTCAGAGGAATCCCACAAAAGATATAACCTAATCGTGGAAAAATAAATATATCATTAAACCTCAATAAAACATTGAGTAATTATCATACAATGAGTGATAGTGTAAGATCTCAATATAATTTATGAATATAGAATAAATCGATACAAACGGACGAGAAAAATCCAACATAAATTTGATAAAAGATAAATATATGACGAGAGGACCTAATAATAATTTATTTTGATATGTTTTTTTTTTCTGTCAATGATGAAATCGGAGATTAATAAGGCCAGATTGGCAGATGGCGTGATGCGTGTATAGGTAGAATAAAACTTATCAAGATGTTTTTTAAATAAACATACCATTTCCAGAACGAAACTCGCATACTGTTGATATTTTATGTTCAATTAGGAAGGGTTTGCAGCATTTATACATTTTCAGGAACATATAGTTTAGCAGAACTCAAAACTCAAGTGAGATTTTACTAAAGAACAAGTAAGCAACCTTTGACGAACATATTCATTCGATGTGACTCTTACAGCATAACATCCAGAAGATAGTTTTTTGGTAAAAATTGAAGCAAGATCATTGAATTTAAATCTGCAGTCAATTTTGATTCCTAGAAAACCTTTTTTTTAGTGTTATCTACATCATCACTCATGACTTTCTAATCTAATTCGAACTACATTATATTAGTTTTGTCCATATTCAAAGCTAACAGATTTGAATTAACCATTTTTTCACCTCACATTATTATGCCAGAATATACTTGTATCATGCGCGTAAACAGTGCTATTTTTCTTGAAATGTTTGTTTTGGCCAAGTCGCACTCTTGAGACAAACTACATGTTACAGACGACTGACTCATACAAGTTTGTTGTTCTCACAAGTTGACTTCGACCTGGGAAATAAGAACTATATTTTCATAATAGAACAAAAATGACCTGCAAACAACTGATTTATTTTTACAATAGAGTTCTCCTGTCCTAGCCTAACTCTAATGCTGTTCGGTAGGTTATATTTGCTTCAGTTTTTGGAATGAATACTGTAGTTGCTTAAAAGAACGAATTCATAAGCAAGACATCCTTTGAAAATAAAATAGAAATTGAGTAGATTTTTATATTCTTCTGGCTACGAGTGACAGCTGCAACCTGTTCTTTTTGTTAAATATTCGAATATTGCTTCCTAACAGAACATGCTTGAAGGTTGATGATTCTCTGGATTTTCAGAAACTCCACCGGGTTCTGAATGAAGATTGCACAGTTTTCTTGTCAGGATAAGATTATAAGTAGCTAACAAAAACTTGGGTAGGTACCTACTACCTGGATGGGAAATCCCTAGTCTCGATGATATTTTTTCTCTCTTTCTCTCTTCAACTGATTTTTTTTGACAAATGTGTACACTTATACATATCTAAAAATCAAAACCAGTATAAAATAATTCAAGTAGAATGAAATTATAGGGGATTGTCCACGTACTGAATATACTGTGAACTTTTATAGCTGATTTTGAATAATTCCAATCGTCGTAGTTGAGAATGCACATTGATTCCATTCCAGAAATTACGTGTGGGTGCAATGTAATATTTCGAAATTCTAGAATGGCTCACGAATTATGACTCGATTTGCCTTTGAAGGTATAGGGATAATCTTAGGAATTTGAATGAGTACTATTCAGAAACTCACAAAAATAATTTGCCAATATTTTTAGATTTCTCCAAAACTAGATCAGGCCTATCAGTTCGTCAATGTTTACCCATTCTAGATAACCCCCAACACATGTAGGTTATCGTCTGTTGGAAAAAAGTTGCAAAATTAGAATCTGTAAAATGGTCCATCGGTGATTGTATAGTGTTTTGTTCCATTTTTATTCTCTTTCGCATTACTTGGTATATTTTATTATTTGATGTGGAGATTTTGTTAAATTTCGGCTATGTCAAACAAATCTACAAACTAGGTGTAGATGCATTTTTATTTGTAGTGTTTTTGACTTACCATGTGAAAAGCAACATTTGAATATATCTTACACTAAATCCTTGTAATGTGTAAATATATAAATATTTTTTGAAGGCATTTCTCCCCGAATTTTTTCAAGTATAATTTCAACAAATTGTCTGCACAAGATTATTTACACTACCATACGTACAAAATTTTCACAATTTCTTTTTACATCAACCCTTCTATCATATATTACGCATAATTTTATATATATTTCATATATAATTTTTCTACATTTATCTGTATGACCTGTCCACTGCTGTCAAAAGTTGAGGTTTCTTGATTCTGTGGTTGAAGAGCAACTACCATTCATGTATTTTTTTATGTTCTTTCCGCCAACCGGCTTTACTGCTGTACCAATGGCGTAGCCAGGGGGCATGGGAGCCTATGCTTCGAAATAGTTCCAAGTTTCGATGATATAGCCATTCAAATTTCAAGATGTTATTATGTATTATACTTCTTATACTAACCCCTCATCCCAAAAAAAAAATTACCACACCACTGGGTTATACCCTCAGAAGTATCCCTCAGAAGTCTTCGAGAGACTTGTGCAAGCGAGGAAAGACGATGCCCTTACCTTTTAACGCATGATGACGGATGATAATGCAAACTGTGTGACACCATCTTAACGCTAAAGCAGTCTTCTCGACAATATCAATGATAATAATAATAATAATGAAAGGGCGAGGATTAGCGCAGTGGTTGAGCGCCAGCCTGGTAACCGAGAGGTTCCATGTTCAGTTCCCAGCCGGGGCGGGCTTTTTTCATTTTCAGATGTGATAGTCTGAATGATTAAAGCTCGTGTCGGCAGGGAATAATCCTCCACGATTCACTGTTGCGTTAATAATTAACAGTGCTTCTCCTAAGGTGGCGTATTGAGTTAGTAACAAGGCCTATCCAGAACACACGGCTAATGACCATAGCAGTCGATGCCAAAACACCAAGGAAAAAAAATAATTATAATGAAAATGAACACCCAGCCTCACAGTGCGAATAATTTCTAGAATTTCAGAATTGACAGAAGCAGGGCACTCAAAGAGTATATTCTAATATCGCGCCGTCCCTATATGGTTACATTACCTTTCCGTATGAGTTAGAATCAAGATTTAAAAAATCATATGTAGCAATCATATGAGCAATCTTTTTATATGAGGGAACATTTTTTCTACACTAGTGCTGGAAAAACTCACTTGAAACAACTTTAGCGTGCGCGAAAATTCTCCTCACACTAGCACGGGAAAGTGGCACCTCTCAAAGTAAATTGCGTGAATCACACACTCTTGCAGGAAAAAAATCCGAATATATCTTGAAAAAATCCAAATTCTACGATACGTCTTTAAAATCGTCAACATAGCTCATACGCTTTATATAAAGAATTTGTGAATTATAGTTGAAAATTACAATAGCTCGGTCTGGGATCAGGCTTAGACACGAAAATAATGATCTGATGAGTTCAAATTAAGTGATTTGACTAAAAGTCACCCGGCAAGTCACTCGGCAAGCAGGGTCTCGCCAATTACTTCAGTTTTGTCTATGATGAAACCTTGACTTAGGATATTAGTATAATTTGATCCAGATCAATGTGAATATCTGAACGAGTTTTTAATAAATTCACCTTCACCGATATCAAGGAAGCCTTCAAAAGATTGAAGCAAAAATATCCCCTGATTCTGACCATATATTGGATTAATCAATTCATCAAGGCCTGCAAAGATTACTACATCAATCCTTCAGTGATCATCTTCCAAAACATTTTTAGTTTTTCCTGAGGAATTTGAATTTTCCAAACTGACACCTATTCACAAAAAATTAAAATACCCTGTCGAACTATAGACCTGTAGCAATCTCGAATGGTGTAGCAAATCTCTATGAATTTATTCTGATAGTATACATAATCGTATCAAGTTCCACGGTTTCTCCAAAAATAAATCCATCTAAAGCAATTTGGCAACTTTCTAGACAAATTATTCATCGCATTGAACCAGGGGGAAAAGGTGATGTGATCTATCTATACTACCTTAAAAAAAGTTTTTGATAAGGTTGATCATCTTCGTACTAGCATGGCATACTTTGATTGTATCCTATTTGAAAGGCAGGTGGCAATATGTAAGTGTTCGAGAAAGGCAGCCAACATCAGTGGTCCAATCTTGGTTCCCTGTTGTTCTTTATATTTATCAATGACGCTCCTATGAGTTTGAATACCAACAGTCTCCTTAATGCTGATAATTTCAAATTATTCAGACGTGTTGAAGATTTTATTGATTATTTTGTAATACAAAATGATATTTACAATATTTTTAACTAGTTATTGACCAGTAAGCTGCATTTCAACTCTGATAAATATTCACTTCATTTTCCAATGGTTCTAGTCCAAACCATTCCATTCATAGAGTGACTAACTCTAATATTAACTGGTGGCCGAAATCTTCACAGCGAACGGCCCAGGTGAAGCTCTCAAGTTTACAGAGACAGGCTTGTCTGGCGATCACCGGTGCCATCAGCACCACACCGTCCACATCTTCCTGGAGAGAGAGGCTAGATGGACAACCTACAGAAACATGCATAATGCCAATTGCATGCAACAGACTTATACAGAACGTAGCAGACTGCTGCATTGACATCAAAAGTAACAGCATTCTGGGATTGACCTCTTATGTAATCCCTCCAACAGTGAATTTTAACCTGTCTTATACCGTTCCAATTCTGTCTAATTCTGAAAAGAGACAACTAGGTCCTCCAAGAAGAGGAACTACCAAGAGCAGATTACTGTTGGTTCACAGATGGTTCAAAAACACCCTCAGGTTCTGGTGCAGGTACATACAGTCGTATACCTAAAACAGAAATATCAAAACTATCTAGGATTATATACAACAGTATTCCAGGCGGAAATTCACGCCATCGATCTATGTGTAGAAAGACTGGAAGAAACCAACCTCAGGCAAAGATCGACTGAAATTTTGTCGGACAGTCGAGCGGCTTTGAAAGCACTTGGCACGTTTCGATCAACGTATAAGCTGGTGTCAAACTGCCAGAGAAGACCCTCCTCAATAGGAGGTTTAGATTCCTATGGATACTCCGGTATGGAGGGCAACGAAACGGTGGACCTTCTTGCAAGAGTAGGTACCGCAAGTAAGTTCATTGGACCAGAACCTGCCATTGGCACCTCACCAAGTTTTGCCAAATACAAATTGGACACCTGGACAGCAAGGAAAGTATCAAACTTCTGGCAAAACATGCCAGGATTGGCTCATTCCAAGGCATTCATACATTCCTCAAAAAATTGGACCAAAACACTGTTAGACTCCAGCAGGGATGACCTACGACTGTCGTTTGAATCATCACATGATTGGGCTAAAACTGTTGGAGGACCCGGCATGTCGTCTCTGTCTCGAAGATGATGAAACAAATAGAGCACATACTTTGTGCCTGCCCCGCCGCGGACCGAATCAGGTTTTTGACCTCGGACCTGACAAATCATACACCAAATGAACTAATCGATTTAATTAAGAAGCTGGGGTCATTTGGTGACATATGAATTGTTATGAGCCACAATAGACCCTTGAGGGTCGCAATGGAGGGCCGAGCAGACCCGCTCATTTTTAACCTAACCTAACTCCAATATTGGCAGGTGTACAAGTATTATTGATTTGGAGGTTATTTCCAATGTAACGTATCTTTTCATGAATATTTCAACGATATTTGAAGCAGAGGGATGCAATTAGTAGGATTTATTAAAAGATAGACTAGGGAGTTTAGTAACATATTTATCATTTATCTGTATAAAACACAGATTTGATCTTATCTTGAGTTTCTTTAAAATATGCCTATTGTAAGAAACGTAAATTAAAACTATTCAGCCTATTCGAGAAAAACTGAGGATTGATAAATTAGAACTGAGAACCGTTTTATATGTTCCATTCCAGATTTGAATGACATTCACTACATTATATTGTTAGGACTCCCATTCTAACCATCAGTAAGGCCATCCAGAGTTTAAAATAAACCTATTAATTCGGCCCTAAGGAGAAATACTTAAAATCAAATCAGAAATTCCCAATAAACAAACACATTGAAGCTGAATGTTTGTTTATCATAAATCGAAGTAAATGTCCCTTCATAAGCTCTCCTCGAAATCATATTTTTACTATCACGAAACGTACAAACTTTATAGTATCCAGCCTATTACTATGCAACAGATTAAGGTCCGATTTCATAATAAGCTTAAAGTATCATTTGGTTTGAATAGCTGTTACAAGCTGGCAACTGCAACTCAATTTTGGTAGTCACAGTCCAACAGCTATTTGAACTAACTAATACTTTAAGCTCATTATGAAATCAGGCCTTATACCCACCAACTCTGGAAAGTGGATTTTTCGACGTTAGTCTGTCAGAACATGAAATAATTCAGGTCTTAGAATAATAATAAAGGTGGTGATTTTGATTCGGATTTCAGAAAAACACAAATACAGGAGAATAATTCAGATTGTGAGGAATTCAGGATATTCAGAATCAAAGAATTTTAATTGTGGAGATCCTGAAGGTTCTACACTGGGACCAATTATTTTTTTATTATTCGTATTGTTTTTGCTGATAACAGTACTATACTTTGACATTACAAACACATGCATTCTTCAATTCTCTTATTTTTTGCACTTCGTTTATGGTTATATTTTCTTTAATTTTTTTAATTAAATCATTTTGTCTGTTTTTATTTTGTACTTTTTAATCTGCTCCTTAGTAACAACTGACGGTCTTTCTATTCATGCAATATTTGGTTTTCATTTGTTATCTTTTCCCGTCTTTATTTTTTATCCAACTTATTTCCTGAGCTGAGAAAACGTCAACTTTGCTTTGGGATCTGAAAGCGTCAAAGGCTACTTTGGTAAGCGGTTGTAGCAAAACAAAAATGTCATCTTCAGGAATATTAAATATAACATTTCTGAGTCAAGAATGAGTAAAAGCAAAGTATGCTGTGGCTCTCTGACAGTAAACACGGCGATTGACTTTTAAGGTGCAAAGTCGCCATATACGTTCATTGCACTTGATTGAATTTTTGAAAAATTAAGAGCGATTCAAGTGATATTAAATTTCCAAATACACCACATAATATTAAAAAAAGGTTTATCAAGTGGGTAGGAGTAGGGCTTTGCGAGACCAAGAGATTAGCCTTGGTTTTGTCTTGGTCTTGATACAACCAGCGACAGCGACCATCAGAGGGGCAGTAGTCATTGTATTCTGAAAGTACAAAAGTCGTATTTTGTGGTAAAAAAAATATTGTGCAGTCAAAACGCAAGCTTTTTTAATTAAAAAATTTATCGATTTGAAAATTATGTTGAACGTAAAATATGCATAAATGTAATGATGTAATTAGGTGCCTGCATTAAGAGAAGATTTTGGTTCCTATTTAATGGAAGAAAATTTGTTTAAAATTGTTCAGGAATGATAGCTTCTGAACTACCTACTTACTCAAAATTGAAAGTGCTAAATGTCATATAGATATTCGATTCCAGCTTCTTCGTATGTATGGAAATTAAATGGAGAAAGAAAATACTGTATTGTCAAAAAATATTATTCTAATCAATGAAATGTCAAAAAAATTCCGATTCAATTCGCTGTAAAATAGGCACTAAAATAATAATAATAATAATAATTTATTGCACTCATAACATTACAAAAAAGAAGTACAAGCCAGTCAAAAGAAAGTATAGTATAAGTATAAAAGTTATAAACTAATTATGGTTAGCTATAATGTTGGGCCAAGTATTCCTCAATAGAGTATGGCTCAAGATCACAGAGTAGTTTAATGAGTGGTTTCTTTACAGAATTGAAGTCCGGTGACGATTTGAAGGAAGAAGGTAAATGATTGAAGAATTTAATGCTTGAAAAGCGAGCACCTCTTTCAACTGAAGATAATCTGTGCGATGGTACATTATAGTTAATATTATGTCTGGTATTATGGAAGTGTTGTGTTTTATATTCAGTGAAGTAATGATTGTTGCGGAAGATAAACTTGATACATTCAAATATGTATAATGCCGGAATGGTGAATAACCCAAGTGGCTTGAAATGGTTTCTGCATGAATCTAAGTATCTAAGACCTGTCATAATACGGAGGGCCCTTTTTTGAATTTTAAAAACCCTGTCTGCATCGCTGCAGCCTCCACAAAGGATAATACCGAAGCGAGCATGAGAGTAAAAGTTGGAATAGTAGAATGTTTTGACCATATTGCTGTTAGCGTGTTTAGCTAAAACTTTGATGCCATGGAAAGTCTGGTTCAATTTTGAGCATACATTATTAATATGGTAATTAAATTTTAATGTTTCGTCAATTGTAATTCCTAACAATTTAACGTGGTCAGATAATTCAAGTTTATGTTGATTGAGCATAGCATAGACTGGTGTAGCCGAAGCTTGATTAACTTTAAACAAGATCATATTTGTTTTTTCAGGATTAATAACGGGCCTGGAATTCGAGAACCACTTTTCAGTATCAATTATCAATGAATTTGCGTTAGATATAAGCTCGGGATAATTGGAAGCTGTTAGCAGTAGAGTACTGTCATCAGCATAGTTGATGATAGCCTTATCTTGATCAGCAAGTAATGCAAAGTCGTTTAAGTATATAATAAAAATTAATAGCCCAAGGACACTTCCCTGTGGAACACCCATGGACATGTCCAGAGCACTCGACCGCATGTAGTTACCACTTCCATCTCTTATTTTTACTGCATGTTTTCTTCCTTCAATGAAAGATTACATACATTGCCATGGTAATCTGTGAAATAAAAAACAATTTAATTGGTTTAAACTAACTGAGGTGGAATTTTCATTAAAATGTTTCCCAATGGCGCACTATCGATTCAGCCATTGTCCACGCAGGCACATACTTCGCCATAGCAAAGAAATCATAGATAAAGAAATCCGCTCCTTCATTTTCAGAGCCCAAATCGCTCGGCAGTCCTTTCCAGAGCCAGACCGTCCGCCCGCCTAGGGCAATAAACCAGCTGGGCTCGCCATCGAAGGGAGTAAATAGTGGATGGCGAAAGACGGAAGAAGGAAGTAGAGCCCGACTGCAAGAAGATCCATCGTCGGATTGCAGATTTCGGGGGCAGTGGAAGAAGAGAATGCACGTCGAGACGATATGCATCGCCTTCGGGCGCCGCATTCACACGTTTTCGGTGGGGCTTTGCGGGGGCGATTCCTCTCGAACCGGCCCGACATTACCAGCAACTGACATCGCGTTAGCCGCTCAGACAGTCGACGATCGACGTCACGGCATGGCAGGTATCGTGGTAGAGCACAGCCACCCACTATAATATACTTTTACTTTGCAAACAGTAATCATCCTCTTGTGTTCAAAGCCGACACGTGCAACGGAGTGATAGTGATCGGCCATATTGTAGTTCCGGGTACCTACGCTCAGCCAGTACCGTTATTTCGGTGGTTCCTTCATGCCGTCTTTCAAATTTCGCGACGACGTCCTCTGCGAATCAGTGTCCGAGCTGCGTCGACCAGTGTACTGTGTTTTCAAAGTGCGTTTTTTGAAACGCATTGCATAATCAATGACAGAAAGGTACTTGCATTTATTCCATTTACGCATTTGTATTTTACGACGCGGGATTCGCAGGATACCACGGTTTATTGTTGACTTTTGTTTTGTTCATTTGTTTCCGGATACTGAATATATTCGGTTGCATGTTTCAATCCGCTTGGCTGTTGTAGTTGGAAACACCTCGGCAAATGCGTTAATTTATTTTTATACCGATTTAATCGTTTCAAATACTTATCGACGATACGCGGCATTTTTGCGGATTCGTTGCTAAGTTTGCCAGCATCACATTCTAACAATTGCATGTGCATAATCGTTGTTTTAGGTATTTAGGTGTCCAACTATTATTATTATTCTGTATTTTATCTCTAGGTGGCGAAATCACTGCAAGTGTTCGAGTGCACTAGGATCTTTGACACACCTACGTGCATCAATGAAATACATTACGTGTTACTTCTAATCATTTAATTCCCAATGCGGTTTGATTACACTTGAAATTACTCTGATATTTTCCGGAAATAATTTCTTACTGAAAATCATTGATTCATTATCATTTTAGGTGAAATACTCATCCAATCAATTTTGGAAAGTAAATACTGAATGTAAACAACAAGAAGTATTGTATTCGGAAAAATTACCTACTGATATCTACTTACCTAGGTATACAGGATGTACCGTTAAAAACTTCATAGCTATGTGAAATAAATGTATCTACCGTGTGTTGAAGACTGCATCCTCTACATTTCCGTCAGTGTTTCACATAGGTAGTAGGTATCTACTTCAAATTTGAAAACCAGGTTGAATATGCTTATCGCAGAAAAGTATTTCAAATTTTATCAATTTACCCAAACTTCAAAATTTCAATGATTATTACTTGCTGGTATCGCATTGAGGATGGCATAATAGCCGAAAGAAAGTGCTTCACAATTTAATAAATTTATCAAAAAAATAAAACTTCCATTCTGAAATAAATTTGCCGCAACTTTAAGGTCTTCATCCCTGAGAAAGAGGGATGTATGAGTGTATGTAGACAAAAATATAAAAAAAATATTCTAACGACACATTCTTGTAAACTTATTTACATAGATCGTTCATCCAAGTAAATGATGACTTCAATACTGAAATAAAACCACAAAAATATTTCTTCGTGAATGAGGGGAAATATACTGTTCATCCATTTAATACTTGAAGAATATTATTTTTATCTTCATACACTTATATATCCCTCCATCAATAAAAAAAATCGTTTCTGACCATTTTTTCTCAGGGATGAAGACCCTCGATGACTTCATACGAAATCAGTTTCCATGCTGCACTTGTCTTACTTATATGTCACTATATTATGCATATTTCAGTTACGAACGACGAAAATATTTCTACATCTACTAGTTTAAATATCACTGATTTTGTTGAAATTAGTGAACGTTTCCTTCTTGAGAAAAAAAAATATATATTGGGGAATGAATTGGATTGCAGATGTACATAGGTAAACAAGGATTGTGATATTACTAACTTTTCCTTTCATGTAAAACACTGATAAACTTCAGATGATTAATGTTAGTAATATTTTCTGATGAATTATCCAGAGAGGCTCGGTGTTAGATCTAGAATCAAAATAAGTGACAGCAACCAAAACCATTCAAATTCGATCTCATTTTCTTCGAGAAACCAATCTTCATGTATTTATTTGAAACTCGTGGATGCTGATGAACATCGATGAATGCAAACTAACGAAAACAATTAGGTATATACAGCGTGTCCACTTGAGTTTGCAGAATATGGAAAACTTTTTTATCATCAATTTTACGAAAAAAAGTTACTCTTTATGAAAAGTTACGCACGGTTACGCATGGACTGAAACCCGTGACACAATAATTATTAGGAATAATTTTCCTTTGTTAGTAGAAAAAACTTGTTCATAAAAAGTTCTACATAGATTTCTGAACGCAGTTTTCAACTCTAAATAAGTAACTTTTTTTGAAACAATTTTCGATATTGTCAAAAATAAAGGTACTTGGATTGATGTTCAGGTTTTAGACCATGCAGAACTTTTTATAAAGAATAACTTTTTTCGTAAAATCAATAATAAACAAGTTTTCCATATGCTGCGAACTTAGTGGACGCACTGTATACAGTTAACCCAAAGTTGCAGAGAAAAAAGGATCATTGTCAAATACAAAAATAAAGAAAATAATATCAGTTGATGAAACTGAATTGATCTGAATAAGAAAGCGTTGAAGAATGCTTCATCTGATAAGTATTGTTTTCTATTTTTTCTAGTAGAAATCGATCAAGACTCAGTTGCTGGTTTTCTCTGTAGGTATTTGAAGAAAAATAATCAAATCGTTTTGACGCTTTTTCTAGTTCTGTTCGAGAGGAAGAATATTTAATGTTTTTGAGATCTATTATGTATGTGGGATAGGTATGTCCTGAAAATCTCACTTATAGGGATCGTGAGAATCCTTGAATTCATTGAATCATCAAATTTGTTAGGGCCAGAGCGATTTTTCTCAGAAACTACAATGGGCAGAAATTATTCCAACTCAGTGGATGCCGGCTAGGGATTCTGACTCCAAATTGTGGTGGAACGGAAATTATTCCATCAACAAGTAATCATTATTTGGGAATATTTTTCAAAATTGAATATTTCTCATAGTTTTTTGAAGTGGTCTACTTTCAGTTCCATTATGAAGTCAATTATAATTCGATTATAGTTCATCAGAACCATACCAAAATCATCGTTTATGCTTCCCGTATTTGAAACTTTCAAATTTCCGATATTTTTTGCTATATTAACGGAATCCACAATTTTTCCAGGAACACTTATTAATTTTCCTATCTAGAGGGTTGCGTAATCAGGCACTCTCACCACGTAAATTCATCGGTTTCTATTTTGAGATTAATCATTGTTAATCATTGTTAACAGATATGATATCTTTTTGTCTGTACTTACTTGCTAGTAAGTACCCCAATTTGGAAAATCAAGTTTTCAACAAAACAAGTAATGAAATAATCCTCAGTATCTTTGGTACTCCCGAAGATTGTTTGTTTAAAATTGTTTTTTCCGTTAACCAGCTGTCGTCCCCTTACGAACGACAGCCCTCAGAAACTAAAACTTGTGCAAGCTAAAGATTAACGAGGTCTTACCTTTTGACGTGCCTTTCCTAGCAAGAGACCAGTGACCATGCCCCTGTGATTGAGAGGCAAGCGCTCTACCATCACGACCACTACGGCCCATATAAAACAGAAGAAAAGAAAATTCGGTAATTTGTGTAGTTAGCTGTAATGACCGCGGAGCGAGGGGGTGACCACTCTTCAGAAAACGTACACGTATTGCCGAAATCCCTTATGATTTCCTGAAATATTTTGGATTTCCGAGGATTTCCTGGCAATCTTATGAGACTTCGAGAGATTTCCGGAGATTTCGTGGGAATCATATAAGATTTCGAGAGATTTTCGATGATTCCGTGGAAATCGCATACGATTCCGAGAGGTTTCCAAAGATATCTTGGAAATCCCAACCGATTTCGATTTCCTAGAAATAATAAGAAAATGATTGCGACACGTTATTGGAAATGGAAGATTTTAAAGAAGATTTGGTGCCTGAATCACAAAAAATTAAAAGATTTGTTATTTCAAAGTCATTCTCAGTCAAATTTATTTCATTAATTTGGCCAAATATCACTTAATCCGAACAACATGTGTATTCTTGAGACCGAAATATTACTTTGCAGCAAAGTAATGGAGTCCTTGGTAAAAATTTTTTTTTTTGATGTACCTATCATTTTGAGAATATATTTATTAAAAAAAATCGAAAAGAAATAAATTCTGGTTTCATCCAAAAAATAATAATTTGGTTGAATGAAACAATCAAATTTGATCGAATCAAATTAATACCTATTGCACGAATTCTTGTCAAATTCGCCGTATTGATTCGACACTAAGATATACTTGATAAAATTAACAAAAAAATGTTACCTGGTTAGACCAACGAATGATTCATTTGAAACAATGAACATGCGCCTAAATCGAGGCATGAATTGAGAGTTGATATTCAATAATTATTTTTCTTGCTTCAACAAATTATTTTGTCGTGTATATATGACACTTTTATTTCTTTAGTTCGAATGAATTTTGTTCATTGGGACCAATTTTGTTGCTTTCGTCAAGTATTATCTCGTGTGTCGGACACATGCCATACATACTATACAAAGTTATAGTCACTTCCTAAAGGATTGTTATCGACTGTTTTACAGTCACTTGGACATTATTTGCTCCTTGAAACAAGTATTTTACATATACATATATATATATATATATATATATATATATATATATATATATATATATATATATATATATATATATATATGATGATATATGATGATATATAAATATATCATCATATATATATGTATATATATATATATATATATATATATATATATATATTGATTTTCCTCTGGATATATATGTATATATATATATATATATATATATATATATATATATATATATATATATATATATATATATATATATATATATATATATATATATATATATATATATATATATATATATATATATATATATATATATATATATATATATATATATATATATATATATATATATATATATATATATATATATATATATATATATATATATATATATATATATATATATATATATATATACATATACATATATATCCAGAGGAAAATCAATGGTTATATTCAATTTTCCTCTAAATTTTCCTGTTTGGGAGAATCTTTTTAAATGGATAGGGACTTTGTGCATTTCCTTTTCCTTTTGCAATTCAAACATGTCGGTTTTTCATCACCATCCATAGTTTCTTCCCTAGTGAATGATATGGTTGATATGGTCGAAATAATGAACTAGTATTGTTGTTTTGTTAAAGAATATACCAATATTTGTACAGTTGAACATTCTTTCAATATCCCTTTTCATGTGTTTAAATGTGAATCATTTGATTAAATGTTAGCGTAGTGGACTGGTTTTAATTAGGAGTTGGTGGTGCTAACGCATTCACTGATGGACAGAAATAACGCCAACTAAAATAATCATGATTTGCTGTAAATCGAACAAAGTTCGAAAAGTGTGTATACGGAGAGGATCAAACAAATCAAAAGAAATAATTCAGACTACAGCTGAACATACCCGTCTCTCCACATATTTCTACAAAGTGGGGAAATGAAGCAAACATCTGTCAGAAAATAACTACTTTCCCTTACGGATATTGAATTATGACATTTTCAATATACGGAGTGTCAACATTGTTTTTTTCGTAAATATCTTAAACTTTCAACCGATTTTATTGAAATTTGGCAGTGATATTAAGGGTCGTAAAGGGCTGATTTAGCCCTAACTATATCAGAAGTATAATGTCCAATGGTGTCTCGGAAGGCACCGTAACTAAAATTTTTGACAGAAAAAATGTGCGCTTCTATTTTTTTTGCAATTTTTGTAATTGTTCCACATTGAGCAACTGAAATTACAACTTTTTTATGTCCAGGATTTTTTTATTATCTTGGTTTGTTATTGAGATAAAACATAAAAATCACTTTTATGTAAGACCCTGGAACAAAACAATCAAACATTTCAACTACTAAAACCATCAATAACGTTGGTGTTACTGTTATTTTCTTCATACGAATAGTCTATTCCAGTCTTAGAATTTTTATCAAAATTAATGCAATAATAATAATAGTAATACGAAAACCATGATTTTACTTGAAAATTATAACACCCTGTTTCTTGAAAACGAAGCATTACTGGACCTATGTTTATACGAACTTTTCGTCTTAGAATCACTCAAAAAATCACTCCTTCAAGTTTGGCCACGTACTCACATAACACCCAGTACCTACATTATTTTGTCAAGATATTTAAAAAATTTTGGCACTGCCATTGAAACTTTTCATAGTCCATCTGATGTGATTAAAAATTATTTTCGAAGTATATCAGAAGTTGGGCTCAACTCAACTCAACTTTTTATTTTCAAATTTGGACCTGGATTCTCGAATTTGAATAGCCCTGTATATTTGAATTTCTTATGGACCGCAGTGGTAGTGCATCAACTTAGGTAACACCTTGTATACTCTGCCGGGTTTTCGAAAGTTACAATATGTTTTTTCCATTTTTTACTTGTTTTTAATTTTAACTTGAAGATATGGTTCACCAAGAATTTAAAATAAATTATTTACAAATCACTACACAGTCTCTGAGCAGAAAGGAGGTAGTCGTCGTCGCTCTCGGCTGCCTCCTCCTCGCGAGCACACATCTGATGAAAGAGGGTCTGCTCATCATCGTTTTCTTCATCGGTATCTTCGTCGTTCAATTCAGCCCTCGGAGAGTTCTCGCAGCCATTTCCAGCGCAGTTCTTGCACATGGTTGTGCACAAGAGGCCTACTTTTTTGCAAGAACACCTTCCTACACTGCATCCAGTTGCACAATTGCATCTGATAGATGACAAGATGTTATATGGAGCAGCATCCATACTCATGGTTGTGGGTACGAGTCCTGGAACAAAAACGAAAAGAAAATCGTTATTAATATTCTCTTGTAAGAAAATGTGAAATGTTGATACAATCGAAATGTGATAGTAATACCAACCTTGTTTAGTCAACGTCCAGCCCCATGCAGATGGTAATTTCCGCTGCATCCCCTCATTCCCTAACCAAGTTTGAACTTGGATGGAGGCTCTGTACGAGTGGAAATTGGCAGAATCGAGTGTAGGAGAAAGTCTTGTCAATTGAAATCTTGGCTTTGTCATCACCGTTTGGAACATGCGGTATCTCATGTCGTCCAAGTTGTCCACTTCAACTGTCCCTCCATACAGCGTAACCAGGAACTTTTTCCCAGCATCAGAAATTGGATGTAGCGTCGCATCAGGTTCCCGGAAAATGCTGACTGTATCGCAAAGCCACTGGTGTTTTTCGATCACTTTCAGGGCCTCATTTTTTCAATTCCAAATAGAGCTGAGGTGGTATCGTATCCAGTCATCGCATGCAGGAAAAGGATATCCTTGCAATTGAATTTGAAGGAATGCGATGAATATGGGACGCTTTGGATGTTACCTCTTTCACTCTTCTGAAAAAATATGTTCTTTTTGGAAGTACCAAAAGCCGTCAGCAAAACCAGCAGATCAACATCCTCATTGGTGATGGTGACGCTGTCGTAGCTCATAGCTTGGGTGATGGCAGTCCCCACTATCTTATTCGGCCTGCTTTACGTGAATGCCATTGGCTTCCATTTCCAAGGCGATGAAATGTTGTTTCTTATTAGTATCATTTGCCAGAAATTTTGTCTGTGGAATTGAACTGCTGGTGCACCTGCAAAGAGCACCTTCCAGCTGCTTGGTGCTCTGGTAGTTGAGGTCTAAGGGGTATCGGAGGGTATCCGCTTCAAAATACTTTCGACCAATGAATTTCAAAGGAAATGTTATGCTCTTTCACATGGTTTTTCCCGATTTTTGATAAACCACATAGTTTAGAAGATATGGACAAAAAAACGAGAAAAGTCCGGAAATATCACGTTTCCCTCTCCCCTCTGTAAAGAGCACAGGGTCCTCGTGTTCGAAAACTCAACCATCCCTTAACAATCCCTCAAATTTTCGATAACTTCGGAATTGAGCACACTCTGAATTATTTCACAAGGCTCCTGGATTACTTGTAATATCAGATTGTCCAATATTTTCGTATTGAAAAATGAACTCGGCATTGTTTAGCACTTAGCCTTAATAAGCTAGATGAATTTATTACTTATTGTGAACGTGAATATTACCAAAAATATTTTACCGTATTTATCTTCTTTCTTCTGTGATAACTACATCATTTTTGAGAGTTTTTTTGCATTTTCTTAAATCCATTCAATATTCACTATCATGTGAAGAAAGACTCTTATCACTTACAATTTGATTGATGAATGAAAATTCAATATTGCAACTGGGGATTTCAGAGACGTTATGTATGGGAAAACGTACCTACACTAATAGCTTAACGTAATATTCACATGACGTAAACAAGTTTGTTAGGCAATTAGGCAAACGAGAGAATTCAATCTCTGAATGAGTGATTCATTATTGATAATTATTTTAAGCGTGTTTTGCGCCATGTTGCCGCACTTCTCTTCGGTAAGATCTTCATTATTTTTCAACTTTCAATGATTTTATTTCGAATATTGATAATTATATTTTGTTTTTCTCTGCATATCAGTATTTCGAATTGAATGGTGAGAGTGCACAGTTTTTTCTCAGTAAATATTTAATGTTTTATATACATTTTTTTTTTCGACTTCGAACTGCTCTAGATTTACAACGATTGGATTCAAGCGCTCTCAGGACTACCTTTCTAAATGAAAATATTTTTATTGATTTTCGTAGGAGCGCCCTTGCACAATGACACGCATCTCTGCTTAAATTATCATAGCTAGGTTGCCAATAGTGAATGAGTGTTTTACTACTAGGTTCACCTCGTATATTTCGACTCTGACGCCTTCCATCAATTTGGATCCATCAGTAAACCAACTTCCATTTACCCTACATTGGTCATACTCGTTCCTAACCTAGTTAATTGTTTCTGGTAGGATATCTGAGTGCTTCTCTCTTTCGTCCTTTTGCTATCTCTCTCACTCTCTCTCCAGAATGAAATAGAAAGGAAGTACACCCAGAAGAGCGAAGTATGTAAAATCGGACCGACAGTTCATGAGTATTCAGGTGGGAAAATGCAATTTTCCCTCCGGTATCGGGCTTATTTTCCAGTAAACCCTTCAACTCGGTTCTTAGAGAACGAAGACTAGGTTCCCACAACCAACCCTATCGGAATACGGTCAAAGGCAAGGTGGTGGTGGCCCAAAACGATGGATTGCCAATCAACGACGACTGCGACAACAGCGGACAATTTGACTGGATAGATGAATTAAGAGACGGTCTTTTGCATTCAAGATGCAATCCACATGGACCATTCAGAACAGTTGAGGTGGGTATAGCTAATTTGAAAAATAAACAGAAGAAGGACAAATTCACCTGGAAAATTCAGAGAGAGAGAAGTTACAAATATTTTCAGTTGAAAACCTGTAAATTCAGCTAGTCTAAGCTGACCTGACTTGGAGAATGCAGCCCTTTCCGCCTGAAATCTTAGGAACTATGTATCTCATTTTCAGAATCGAGGATATGTTAGCTTGAATAAATGGTAGATATGCTACGTGTCGGTGTTGCTGAAGAAGAGACTCGCAACATACCACCAATGGAAGAAACCGCAAAGCCCTTCATAATACTAAGCACCTGAAGCCGCAAAAACTGACACAGGTGGATGCGAATATTCACAAATTTCCATCAGAAGAGGCTAACGTCTGACTGGCGAATCAACTATGACGTGTATGAGAGGAGGCCTATCGATCCTTTGATTACGAGGCATGAGCGGCGTTGTACACGAAGTCAAGCCAAGGTCAAGTCGGCGAGACAACACGCGTCTTGTATCCAATGTGTGGTGGACCAATAGACCTGTTACGCCCAAAATGTGGCGAACTACCCCAAAATTAAGACGAGCCCACCACACATTAAATCAAGGCTTACTGTACACTAAACAGCACTGGATACGAATACTGGTGGCTGCAAAAAAGTCACTAGTAAGGTAACAAGAAGTTCCACGATAAATCTTCTGGCTCAGTCCAAGAGCCTTCATGTGTTGTAGATAACCTGCCGAGCACTGATCGGATGCAAAACCTTCTGGCAGAAAATCAATGAGTATCCACAACTACTCAACGTAGATACTCCAGCTCTAGCGCAGATCTGCCTGAGCTCGATGAACTACGCAACACGATAACTTTGGATGGAAGAAGTTCGACGACCTTAAAAGGCTCGAAAAACTGCTGCTGCTGATGGTTAAAATGACTATTGATGAAAAACATTTCCAAGCACCTACCACCATATATGGCGAGAATTTTTATTTCATGGCTAGATGGAAAGAAACAGATTCCTCATTGGTTTGTCGGTGGACGAACCGTGCTCATTAAAAAAACGGAGATTTGTCTGATCCAAAGAACTACAGGCCGATAACATGCTTGAATGCATGTCAAGACCCGCATTTCATACATGTGAATACTCTCCGTATACTTGACCCAGGGTATGATGCTGATCCGGAGGATCCGCTTCACCATAAAATCTGGTACTTCTGGTACTTCTGGTCGGATTCCAAACAGAACAGGTTATCTCTATAAGGACTTTCAGGACTTCCTCAACCCTCTGAACATCTGTGAATACAACCTTTAGAAAACGGAGACATAAGACCATCATCTCTTTTACATGGAATATGCCTCGGGAAGAAGGGTACAAACTGTCGGAATGAAGTTTGGGCTCGACAAGTACGCTTTCAGTTCGTAGACTGAAACATCCTTAAAATCTACCTAGGGGTGGAACAATTCTGCTCTCAAGAGATAACTACACTTAAAAACTCTCTCTGCGTCAAGTATCAGCTGAAATTCCGACAGATCTGTACATCAGAACACCTGCTACAACTACTTTGCTTGCCGTTCCCATTCAACTCTACTTCTTTGAAGTGGTGAAATTGACCTAATAGGAGCTGCCAAAACAGAATGATTAATTTCAATAGAAGCTTGCACCAAAAAACGTCTGTTCTGCGATCTTACTTCCCCAGACAACGCGTAAACCATGGGCTTCCAAGTTTAGAGTGTCTACATAGTAGAGTAGTACTGGATGGAGTATTTAAAGTTATCAGGAGTTTGAATCTCCTTTTCTGCATGGTGTGCGATCATAAAATTGCAGTGCCGTCGATGAAATTTGTCGCGTGTTCAACACGGAATGTGTAATTTTAGAACTCACCCTGTTGACATGGAGGTCCTGATCATAGTACTTGGTTGATGGACACGCTGTTCTAGAATCGAAAAATTATATCAGTTAGCCGTGATGTCGCAAAAATCTTAGCCAGGCCTTCATTATCGTCTACTCAGGACACATGATTCTCGAACCCAGTAATCCTCACCCCACGGACGTTAGTGCCCTCTGGATGCATCGGATGGATGGAGGATGGAATGAGGTAATCAACGTTCCAGCCTCCTTTTTGTTGTGAAAGGTTCTATGACCATTTTGTGCGAGATAATTGACATTTTCTCTCTCTTACAATATTTATATATTGTAGAAAATCATCTCCAGATTAGTTACTCATTACAAGCACCTGACTGTTAGCATATGCTTGCAGATCAACCTAGCAGCAAGTCATCCACCAGCAGAGTGACGAAAACACTCTCCCTGGGGACAGCCCCTGGTTGGCTTGCAGCTCCTGTTTTGAAGCAGAGGTCTTGTCCTGTCACATATTAATGATTTGATTCCTACAAACACAGTGGCTTCATATGAAGTGTGTGATTATTTTTTTTGTCATTGGTCACATTTCTGGCATTAAAAACTAGTTCAGAAGTTTTACTCGCATTCATGAGGAGCTGGTGTTGTTTGGAGATTTTAGTAATAGGGGTATGTCGTTAAGCCATTGACGTGCCGTATAGATTTCCGAGGGATGGAAAGTAATACGTAACTGTATATTACCAGCAAAAAAACACGATTGAATGAGATGCTACATTATTGATTTATGCAGTGTACAAAATAGAAAAAGAGTACCTAGAAATTCTCATAAGATCAGAGAAATCATCACATATTTTCATTATCTCTATTGTGGCATTAAAATAACTCTTGAAAAGGTGTGATTACTGCATTTTTTGACAAATCAGTGCATTCCAAAATAAACAGAACATCGTAATTGACAGTAGCAAAGGCTTTTGAAAAATTCAGTAGTGAAAGAGCTGTAGTTCTATATCTATTCACTTCCATAAAGTAACTCCTCCCCTGTTAACTTTTGAATGGATGGGCAGTATTGTTTGATTTTTTTGGTAATATTATAGTTTATAACCAGCTCTTTGAATACAAAAACAGCATAATTTTAGACAATGATATTCATCTAGAATTCTTAGGTGAGGATCCTTTGTAAAAGATGGCTATTGACGAGCTCTAGTAAAATAATGAATAATTCATTGGTATTTACAAATGTGCGTTTTACTGAATCTTGGCGAACTTGAGGATATCATCTCCCATATGTCGTTCTGAGAGATACCAAAAAATATTTGATTCGACTAGAGCTTTCTTTTCCGGAGAATCCTCTTCTGAAAGTTCCCACATTATCATAATTGACGTTAGGAATTGTATTTGAAATTATTGAACTTGCCGACTTTTTTCCATACTCGTTGATTCCGTCAAGTTGGAGAATATGTTTTTTTCTGATTTTTACAGGCTAATGGATGAAGCCTGACTGCCTCATGATACTCATAATAGAAAATATTTTTCGATTTACGCCATCTGCGTCGCGCCTTATCGCGAAATTTCATTAGCAGGTGGATATGATCTGTGATCCACGGAGAATGGGATTTTGTAGTTTGGATGGTTCTCAAAGGTGTCTTATTATTACCTGACGGTAGTCCTAATTGATTTATAACTCCATGTTATGTAAGTAAAGATCACACACATTCCTTATACAAAATGTCTGTCGGCACACATACATTATATGGGTAGTTTAAGGGATACAGTGTTGGAGTTGTAGAATTCCACCATTATTAATACCATTATTAATGATACTTAACTCTATTGTGTATAATATAGTTATTGTTTTTTAAATTGATATTTCCGTCAACTAGCTGCACACCCCTTAAGAGTACAACCGTCAAAAGTCTTCGAAAGACTTGTCCGAGCTAGGGAAGACGTAGCCCTTACCTTTTAACGTGTGATGCCATGCATGAGACCATGCTGGGAATCGAACCCATGACCCTTAGGTTAAGAGACAAGCGCTCTACCATCATGACCATCACTTAATGGTCAGTGTGTGTTTGATCTATCCTATAGTATCAAACTTGTTCAGTACAACAGTATATTTACAGAGCATTTTTTGAAACAATTTACTGAGTTACATAAGAAGAAAATTGTTTGAAGCATATTTCATAATGACTCGTCACAAAACTGCCCTTAAGTTTTTTCCTTACTCAGATTGATGATGTAAATGGGAAATTTAGAAATACCCATGCATGTAAGGATAAGTTCACACTATAGAAGAATCCAATACTGATATATATATAGATACTAGATATATTCTCATTGAAATGAGAATTGTTTCTAGTCATACTGTAAAATGGAAAAATAATCCTTCACTGTGGAAATAACATTAAGGAAATGTGTGAATATGAATTGAAGGGTGAATAATATTCGTGATGAAAATAATGAACTGTTAATAGGTTTCCATATCTGCCATTGGATCATTTTCATATTGAGTCAGCAGAGAATGTATTCATGCCAAATCTTATTGCAGAACTAGCTAAAACTTTACTGAGAAAGATGAACGACGTTATTTTCTTCATTGCGAAGTATTTTTTTGATACCCTTTCTAAGAACGTTCTTCATCAATATAAATGGCTAGAAGCTGTCCTAGTTTGCATTAATTCAATTGACTCTTAGAAATAGATATCCATGGTGAAGGAAACAGAGGGGAGTTATGTTGATTATATACCTACTCATTTATTCTGATGTCATGGTGTGAATTATATATATTGGTAAATACTGCTAGTTCTGGTGGAGTATTTTCAATTTTAGAACTGTCGCTGTCCATTTTAGTTCAATCTCATTTAAAAAATTATGGGACAAGAATATTTCACAAATATTTTATGCTTGACATTCAAATGATTTGATAGATGTTGCTCCATTGCTTAGCAATGGATAGTGTGTAAGTAGGTGGGTATTTGAGACAGCAGTAGTGAGGTCAATGATTTTAGTTCGGACAGCAGTGGTGAGGTCTATGATATTTGTTCGGAATAATATGTATGTCAATTTCCCTCATATTATATAAACCAATAGACTTCGTCTATTCATTCTTGAAATGCCCTGATCGAATATCCCTTCAAAATGCACAATATTCAAAATATACTCTCACCATGCTGTCAGGAAAACTGTATTGCTTAGAAATTAGGTATTGAAAAATGTTGGTAAAGAAATGTCACTTTTTGGTACAGAAATGTCACTTTGCGGCACACTAATGTAAAATTTCCATTAACGTGAGAAATAATCGTGTTTGTGAACGTAAAACTATGTGGAAAAGCGTGTTTTGGAGTATGGTTGTAGAAAAAGAATTTTTGTGTCCCCATGCTAACTTTTGTTCAATAGACCGAGCCCAACAACATATGGAAATTTTGGACAATTTCACCGAAAGACATTTTACCTACATAGGAAGTTTGCGTTGTCCTTTCAGACTTTTAAGTGTACCATCAGCCAACTTGACACATCCTAATCGGACATTTCATCTCCGATCAACCCGTACCGTGAATAAACACCCAATATACTTCCCAAATCAAAGAAAATAATGTCACATACTTTTTTTTGGTCCATTGATGAACATTGGGAGCCATTACCAAATACGCTACCTTATCTGTGTTTCAAGAATGATTGGAATTGGAATACTAGTCCGGATCGTTAGATTAGAATCGAATAGGTTTGGTCACCTACCCTAATCATTCGTAGAGATAACTGCGGCCATATTCCAAACTAGGCGTCTCTACACATTGAGGCCCCGTCCTTCTTTGGAAATTGTCTCATAGAACTTCGATAATAACTTGTCAAGGTCAACCGAGCCATGTAAACGAATGTGCATAATATTTATCAAAGGTGACGTACAAATATTCAAATTTACAGTCGTATCTCACACCAATTCGTATGCGCTGCAATCATTGTCGTTAGAGGCCGACGGAAGCTTAAAACCGTCAATTACCAGAGAAACGCGATAAATACTTCTCCGTCTGCCATTTGAAACAGCGACCAAAAGGAATTTTATTGTGAAATGTTTTCGTGAGATGGCATTTGACTTTGAAGAACTAGGGGTGAGTTGTACAATACGAGTTCACCAACAGTTCAAGTGAACCGAGTTCAATTGCTAGGTTAGGTTAAATTTGAACGTGAGTGGGCCCATGTCAGGCACTCCTCTGCGGCCAATGGCCTATCGTGGCTCACCCTAAAGATGTATTTCTCCCAGTATATCCAATCTCTCAACGAAACTAAGGAGTGTATTGGTAGAACAATTCACCAATTTCTCTGGCATTACTGTTGTATTGCCAAATGTTGAGAATCTGGTTCTGGCCGCTGCGGGGCATGTACATTAGATGTGTTTGGCCGTTTCATCCTCCTTCATGCATAGACGGCACTTTGCATCTTGTGCAAGACCGATTTTATGCATGTGATGTTTGAGTTTGTAGTGGCCAGTGAGCAAACCTACTATAATTCTGAGATGTGCTCTAATGAGTTCTAGCAGTTTTCCTTGTGCAAGCAATAAATGCTTTTCAATGGGCTAGGCCCGGTAGACTACGCCAATACTCGAGTCTTTTATTGTCTGCCCAGGACGTCATAACATTCTTGGCAGAGCTATGTGCTATACCGATTACCGCTTCTGGTCCAGTGAACATTATTTTGCTAGGGCGTCCGCTATTTCGTTCCCTTCTAGGCCCGTGAGACCTGGTATCCAGACTAGGTTGACATTGTTGCTTTGTGCCAGTCGGTTTAAGGTTTCTCTGCAGTTCCATACTGCTCTGGAATTAAAGCAGTTGGATTCAAGCGCTTTCAGTGCTGCTTGACTATCTGAAAATATTTTCATTGTTTTTCGTGTGTGGCGTCGATTTTCCAGCTCCCTTGCCACATTTCAATGGCATATACCTCTGCCTGGAATACCGTAGTTAATTTACCCTTGCTGAATGATCGTTTCACTACTGGATTCATCCCGTATATTCCGGCTCCGACACATGCCAGAGTTTTGGAACCATCGGTAAACCAACGTTCATTTGCCCTGCATACGTCAGTTTCATTCCGAACCCAGTCTTCTCTTTCAGGAAAGACCACAGTATAGGGCGTGTGAAGGTTGATAGTTTTGGGCATGATGTCTGAGGGCATTCTTAGAATGTTGTGAGCTATTATGCCCTCCAGCATGCTGCTGCTTTTCATGACCACTGCCTGCGGTAGACTAATGGCCGCTTGGTGGAGTCTGTGTGTTGCCCATCTTGCCTCTGTCTCCAGAAATATGTGAAGAGGTAGTAATCCGAGAAGGTCTTCCATTGCTGTCATTGGCGTGGAGGGAATTGCCCCGGTAATCGCCAGATACGCTTGTCTCTGTCCGTTCAATTGAGCCTGGGCCATTTTTTGTTGGCCCTTGCTCCACCAGACTACAGAGGCATACGTGATTATTGGTCGTATGACGATCACGTACAGCCAGTATACTTGTTTTGGTGACATGTCCCATGTTTTGCCACAAATTCTGCGACATGTCCATAATGATAGGCTAGCCTTTCGGATAGTCTTTTCCAGATGCGAGTTCCAATTAAGCTTTTCATCTAGGGTTATTCCCAGATATTTTGCTTCGCTCGCAAAAGGAATTGTTACACCATTGATGGAAGGAGGTATTGAATGTTCCAGCTTCCTTTTTCTGGTGAATGGTACTATGACCATTTTGTGAGGGTTAATGGACATTTCCTCCCTCTCACACCATTTATATATGGTGTCCAATATATGTTCAATTACTAAGGAACTAGAAATTTCGTTGGCTAATCCCTAGCAACTGAACTCGGTTCACTTGAACTGCTGGTGAACTTGAACTGTTCAAACGCCCTTCTGTCTTAAGCTGTACTGTATTCAATCTGGAAAAAATATAAATATATAAGCAATATATAGGCATGTCTTCTGTAGCTGGTGAGGAGGCTGACTGCACATGGTTCAGTCGTAAATCCTGACAAAGGTTGACATTTTTTTATGGTTTGGTTCTCACGGAAAAGAAAGTCCAGAGAACATCTTTAGATGTAAGAATTGGAGTTCTTGAATTTCTGCAGCCTGCAGCCTGTTTTTCTCGAACCAGTGAGTTCCATAGCACTCCTGTTACAGTGTTTTTGGGCTGCTATTCATATAAGAAACTGTATTCCAGGACAGGTTAGATCTTTGCCTTATGAATCATTATTAGTTGGCGGGGAGTGAAACAGCTCTCACGAAACAGAATACCAAGTTTTTGGGAGGCAATGAACCTCACTTGGTTTTCCCATGAAAAGGTACTGCTGATGGTAATACCGAATTCGAAATAGGAAACTTAATATACGAAACTATAAACTATGGATGTGAATAAAACAAACACAATAAAATATATGTAAAATAAAATTTGAAATAGCACGCAGATAAATGAATAAATAATTTGAAAAATTGTATAATTGTCACAATTAAAATATTTGGTTTCGTTACAAATTGATTGCCTACTTCAAGCAATAAAGTAGTTGATGAAATCGTATGATTAAAAATAATAAATGAATAAAACAATAAAGTAAATAATGGTTTGTATGAATAAAAGCTAGCAGATGATCATACTATAGGTTTATCTATCTCATAAGTTGACGAAATGGGTAAGTCTGTTTCAAGAAACAGAAATAAATGCATTTGCTCCAGGTTTATTCATACAACCTAAATCTTTCACCATTCCAGTAGCTTCTACTCTCCGTATCTTTTCAATTTCAAAAGCTGCAGATAAAGTGATTTCAGACCTGTTACCTAGTGAATCACGAGAAAGATATGACCTGCAATACAACCAATTGGTGTAAAGAAAAAGGAGTGAATGGCTTCAGGAGCAGTCTCTGTGAAAAAACGCGCGTAGTCTGGCAACAAATAACCGATAAATAGTTGTAGATATATGTCTGCTAGTAGAGAAGGGAATGAAAATTGTTGCCAAACTCGTTAAAATATAAAATTAGGCATCTACATCTTAATATTCGGATTTTTGTAATTGTAATTTGTGGAATCTTTTTGAAGCTCTGTAGAAAGTATGCAAATTTACGGCCTACTACCACCATGCACCGTCGTTTTTTTATCAATAAGAAAAAAAGGAAATGCTCTGTTCAGTGCTTAGGCGTGAACACATTTGTTAAAATGCAAGCAGAGATCGCTACCAACTTAGGCCTACCTAACTCAGAACATAACACAGGTCACAGTTTCAGACGATACTCAGCAACGTTTCACGCAGATTCAACCAACAAAAAACGTCTTGGGAGGCTAAAAGTCAACTGCTGTTGCTGAAGGTTTTTTGAAGGACTCCGTAGAACAAAAGAAAACCATCTCGAATAAAATTCTTTCATGTACTGAGAACTTGCAACCGATGCCGTCTCCGTCATCATCATGCACTTTGAGTATTACTCTTAACATCCAATTACCACGCTATTCTGGCTCATTTGCAGAATGCAACAAATTGAAAATAAAAGTTAAAATATTTTCAATGTGCTTTTTGAATCTTTATGCGTTTGTAGAAAAAGTAATGTTCATGATTCATGCGTAAAGTATTTTTTCCTGCCCTTGACTGCTTGCCCGTACTCCGCTTCGCGTCGTTAGGATCAAAGGAAGTCGCTTGCGGGAAAGTATCACTTTAAACTTTGATTGGTTGATATACAATGCCAAGTATATTTTGGTCTGACCCACGTAACATGTGTCACAATTAAGGTGAGGACTTTTGTAGATATTATTCGACCTTCAATCTAGAGTAAATCTTATAGGATGCAACTGTTTAATTCGAAGTGGAATCTTCGGGAACAGTACTCACTTTTTCTGAAAACGCCCTGTTAAACTCCGCTAAGAAAAATAAAGTCCATTTATTATTATTTTTTTTTACATAAGGAATGTACCAGTCAGGCCCTGTCTCTGGAGCTTTGATACAGCCGGAGGGCGCGCTGGTGTGTCATTAACCTCAGTAAACACACCCCACGTCCGTGAGTGATTACTTGGTCCGAGAGTCATGTGCCCTGAGAAGGCGGAGTGAACCAAGAATTGCCGCCTTCTTCATTCTTTCGGCTAAGTTTTCTGCCGCATCATAGCAAGCCGGTATGATTTTTAAGTTTGAGAGCAGTGTGTCCATCACTCCACCAAGGACCCCTATTATCAGAACCACCATCTTGACAGAATGGTTTGGGTAAAGCCTGCTCCAATTATTATCAATATTATTGACTCGATTATTTTGATTGTTCTGCTTGGATAATTGTTCTCCATTGAATAAAATTCCAGTTATTCCTTAGTGAAAACACCAATTTTTTTTCCATAGGGAATGCCCCTGTCGAGCCCTGTTTCCGGAGCTCCCATACTACCGGAGGGCGCGCTGGTGTGTCATTCACCCCAGCAAACACTCCCCTCGTCCGTGGAGTGAGTCATTACTGGGTCCGAGAATCATGTGACCTGAGTAAACGGAGTGAACCAAGCATTACCGCCTTCTGCATTCTTCCGGTTAGGTTTTCTTCCGCATCACGGCAAGCCAGTATGATTTTCAGATTCGAGAGCAGTGTGTCCACCATACCACCAAGTACTCCTATGCTGCCGTCCTAAGCAAAAGTGCAGTATCTTCATTTGCTATTTTGATTAGAATTCGATAGGTCCGACCTTCTTACGTAGGAAATTCTTGAGCTTTTGTACATACGGCAAAATAATTGGTCAACTTTGGCTATTTGAACCGAGTATACTGCCTTTTTGTTTGATAAAACGCAAAATTTATAGGTTTTCAAACCTACATAATCCAATAATTCAATATGCATATTTTTTGTAGATACTGCGCTTTTGCTTAGGGCGGCAGTATGATCAGAACCACCATTTTGACAAAATGGTTTGGGTAAAGCATAAGGAGTCCAAAGAGTAAATCTCGATATTTTGTCCGTTTTTTTTTCCTCTTTTGAGGACCTACTTATTGGCTTATTGGCTTTTATTTGCCTGGGGGTGGGGAATGAGTAGTTCCAATAGATTCGGCACTTCTCATTCTCCACAACGAACTCAATATCTTCCGGAGCATAAGGCAACACCGCTGTCTTGTCTAGACCGTACGAGTGTCGTAGGTGGTAGTACAACACTCTTAGGGTGGTTATGGTTTCAGCTGCCATACGGCACGCTCTGCATCTAGTGTCAAGGTCCTCTATACCCATCACGCGACTACGGTAGACAAGGGTGTTGAAGACACCATCTTGGCAGGGCATTATGAATCCCTCGGTTTCCGACTTCAGCCCATTTGACCTGAGAAAAGCGAAGGTCAGGTTTCTGGATAAGCCAAGGTCTTGAAGAAGACCCCATGCATTGGCTTATCCTTATGTAGCTGTAGGAGCCTCTCACACTCCGCAGTTTTCAAGTGGGCTTTTTTTTATCATTCTATTTATCGCCGCAGTGGTCATGATGGTAGAGCGCTAATCTATCAGTCAGAGGGACGTGGGTTCGATTTCCCGCATGGTCACTGGTCTTGTGCTGGGAATCGCACGTTAAAAAGTAAGACCTCGCTAATCCTTAGCTCGCATAAGTTTCGACCAACAATTATGTACCAAATATCGGTATCATAGAATTATGTAAATTTCACTCTGCTTTCGTTGAAAAGCTTTCTTCTATTATTGACTTGCAACCCGATTTTTATATCACGATAAGTGTCAAAACGATTCATCTTTCATTACAATTATTATTGAGGATATGTATAATTGGTTCGGCATGATTCAAGAGATCAGATTTCCGCTGCAAATCGATAATAGATATTTGAAATTATCTATCCTCTTCCGACCAGACACAGCATTCAATTTCTCTCGTGAGACTTTCGTGATCCCAATGTTGCTGGAGGTGTTTTTCAGTCCTTTGTTCTGCCCACGACAACTTATCCGGACGTTCGATTTCACTCAGGGGATACGTACCTTTTATACAATCGAATTAAATTCAGTGTAACATGTGTTTTTGTTAGCAAATCATTGAAATAGTTTCCATTATTTTCTCGGATAGAGAAAAAATCAAAGAAACTATACTGCCTACATGATATATTTATATGAAAATGAGTTTTTTCTTCGCTAAATCATTGTTACAATCCTGTATATGCTAATGATATGACATTCTTGTTTTTTGTCAATTTACATATGTAACTATGCATATGTACATTTGAATACAACAATCACCACCTTCATTTCAGCTTTTGTATATTCATGGTTTGTTTGGGCCATGCAGAGCAGGGGTAGGTTAGGAGTGGATTAGAGAAATGATAGTATAAATATTGCCATGAAATTGGTTTTAGTTGGGAGAACTGATGAGCTGATTCAAAGGCTTTTAGATTAAGGAGATTTCATTATTTCTGTTCTGTTCTCACTTCATGTATTTGATTTTGATTTTGGTTGTCTCCGATCAATTTGTAATTGGCCTTTATTCAACATTGTCTTCTTGCTTGCATATTTATCTTGTCCAGAATGATGTGATGATTAGGACGGAGAACAGATGGCTTCAGAGCTGTCTGTATTGACCTACCCTTGCACTGATGAGAGTCAAAATCTCGAAACTAGTCTGCAGGTGGTCTCCCTGTCTGAATCGAAACAAAATTCTGCTACGATATTGCTGTCATCAATTTTGACAGTTTGCATGTAATTGTGCAGTGTAAATTTGTTATAAATACTCATCACAATGCCAAATTATACTAATTCCGACATTGCTGATATGCATTTAATTTATGGCCTTGCAAATGGAAATGCAAGAGAAGCCAGACGTCTCTACATAGAGCGCTATCACAATAGACTAATACAAGATCAATGAATATTCTCAGATTGGCTCAAGTTGTTTTGCGTATATTGCGTGAATTGCTATTATACCTATCTATATCACATTCAAAGGATGCAAGCTCCTTCCTTGAAATTTTCCTTTAATAGTTGATTTATGTCAGTGATAAAGCCAATTTTTCTAGAAATGAAATTATAATTTTTCATAACATCCACATGTGTGTCGAAGAAAATCCAAATGAATTGTAGATACGCAGTTTGCCAAGAGCAGTTCTCATTAAATGTATGGGGTATAATTGGATATCCTTCGATTGTTCCTTTCTGTTTGCCTGGTCGACCTACTGGCCATATTCAGGCATTTTTGGCAACACAAATTGCCTTTATTGCTTGAAGGCTTATCTCTTCTGCTCGAAAATCAAATGTGGTATATGCACGATGGCGCCTCAGCACATTTTTCTCTTTTGGCTTGGCAATATTCCAATAACATGTTTGACAACAAGTGAATAGGACGGAGTGGGCCTCAGTTATGGCCCCCTAGGGTCCCTGACTTGAATAGCTTAAAATTTTTTCTATGGGGGCATCTCAAATCTCTAGTGTATAATACCAATAAGTAGACGGAAGCATCCTACATCACCCGGATGCCGGAGAGACGTATACTTACCCAAGGATGGAACAACGCCACACCCAACAGATAAATCAGAACTGTCGGGGAGCAACAAAGTTGCTGCAACTAATATGCTTGCCTATCCGATTCTACTTTACTCCTTTGTCTGTTCCACGGTTATACTCCCCGAGACAACGTGAGCTTGGATTGTCTACATAACAGAATGGTATAGGATGGAGCCTGTAAAGTCATCAGGAGTTCAGATCCCCTTCTCTGCTCAGTATGCGATCATGAAAAAGCAGGGATTGAAGCATTTCTTTTCAAGGCAGCAACCCGTGCATCTGATGAACTCGGTCTCGTATTCGACACTGAACGGACGAACCCAAACTCTGTCACCGACTTGGAACCCGTTGAGCAAAAAGCTGTGGAAAGTCAGAGTCTCCTAAAGCTACATAAAGATAGGCCAATGCATGTGGTTTTCTTTAAGAACATTGAAGACCTTGACTTAGCCAGAAACCTGACCTTCCCTTTTCTCAAGTCAAGTGGGCTGAAGTCGAAAGCAGAGGTTCATAATGGCCTGCCAAGATGGTGTCTTCAACACCCTCGTCTACCGTAGTCGCTGGGTATATAGATCCCTGAAACTACATGCTAGCATGTCGTGCAGCTGAAACCATACATTTGCTGTCAGCCTGTCCAGCTTATGTGGTCTCAGCCTTTATCTACAGGCATAACGCAGTTCTAAGAGTGTTGTCCTACCATCTACGAAACTCGTACGGTATTGACGGGACACCGATGTTGCCTTATGCTCCGGGGGATATTGGAACTACTCATTCTCCACCCTCAGGTGAATACAAGCCAATAAGCCTGATGTAGTAGTCCTCCTCGACCATTAGAGTAGGACGATTTTCGTTATAGAGTTTTTGGTTCCTGGCGAAACGAACATCGTCCAAAAGGAAGAGGAAAAACTGACAAAATATCGATACTTACTCTTTGAACTCCGCATGCTTCACTCAAACCATTCTGTTGCGATGGTATTTCTAATAATCAGGATACTCAGTGGAATGAAGGGCACGCTGCTCTCGAATCTGAAAATTATATCGGCTTGCCGGGATGCGGCAGAAATCTCACCCGGACGAATGCAGAAGGCCGTTATTTTTGGTTCACTCCGACTACTCAGGACACATGATTCTCGGACCCAGTAATCACTCACTCCACGGACATGGAGATTGTTTACTGGGGTTATTGATACACCCGTGCCCCCTTCGGATGTATCGGGGCTCCGGAGACAGGGCCTCACCAGTAAACTCCTGACGGATCATAAAGGTAATGATTATAATTGTTTTTATTGACAGAATTATAAAAAATTCATATCAAAAATCAGGATTCAATATTTGCACATTGTGACTCATGGCACATATTGCTCTTCCATCATCCAACTTGAACAATGCTTGATCCAAACAGGCGACCAACTGCAGACTGGTCTCGAAACTGCTGTTCCCTATTTTACGTTACTCCTTATCGTATCTGCAATACAAACTGTAGTTCCAGGAATACCTGTAACTTTTATGGCATTTGTATAATAGGATATTTTTTTCTTTTTTATTATAACTAGATGGATGTTGAAATGTATCTGTCATACGTACATGCAAATACTCTCAATGGGGAGGTTCGAATAACTTTGCAACAGTTTTCTCATACAGATATCAGGACGTAGTCTGATTGAAACGTGCGACCAACTTTAGATCGGTCTCAGCGTTATTGTTCCTCATCAGTTTAGCTTACTTCATACCGCTAGCATTCATAATCACCACCTTACCTAACTAACTTAACCTAACCCTTAACCATAATTCGTTAATTTCGTTATTTTTATATTCATCGTTATCAGATTCTCAGATTATTTTTGCCACAACTGGATAAAATATGAACTCTCATTATTTTCTTTCTTCAATAGTTCAATATATATTTCTTAATATATATAAATTACGTGTCACGTTGTTTGTCCGCTATAGACTCCCAAACTACTTAACCGATTTCAATCAAATTTGCACACCGTGTGCAGTTCGATCTAACTTAACAGATAGCATAGCTCACATCTCAATTTATAGCCACAATATTATTTTATTGCAAATTATTTGTTGATGGCGAGAGAGTGAGACAGAACACATTACACGTTCTCGGTCTCCTCTTTGTGCGATGCTTCGTAGTTTCCACACTATCATCTACTAAGCATTATTTGTTTATTATTCGACAGTCACAATTATCTATCAGTCCCAAACGATTCTAACAGATGGCGGTATCTGCTGACTGGATAGAGTAAGTATTCTAACAGATGGCGCAGTGTTAAAAGTACTAACGTTTCACATAAGTTACAATTTAATGGCATAACCACCACGTGTTGCTGAGGCTAAAGTTTAATTTAAATTTATTTCGTAGTAAACGCAA
Source organism: Chrysolina americana (assembly GCA_958502065.1). Classification (NCBI taxonomy): domain Eukaryota; kingdom Metazoa; phylum Arthropoda; class Insecta; order Coleoptera; family Chrysomelidae; genus Chrysolina; species Chrysolina americana. Next base: position 76,768,455 of record OY293414.1, read on the forward strand.
TACAGTGAAGTTCAATTGTTCTTACGTTCTTAATTTTTGGTATTACCATAGCCGGCCACGTGTTATTTAGACTGAATTATAAATTGAATTCATAATATAGTAAAAGTAATACAGTTGAATCCTTCTTGCTTTTTAATTATTAGTGCTTCATTATTTAACAATCTTTAATTAAAGTATATAGATGTAAGTGTTACCACGTAGTTATATTATTATATATTTTATTATTATATATTTGCTATACATCAAATCACGATGTACGATATATGTATTTTGATGATTATGAGGTACTCAAGGCTCCAGAATCAATATCAACGGTAGTAGAAAAAAGTATTTTAACAAATGGCATCTGTGTAAAAAAGCATGGTAGTCCCCATGACTGGTGTTCTCCTACCGTTTCCCTTGAATAATTCACTACTATGTAATATAATAAAAACCTTATAAACAAAAAGAAAAAAACACCTGAAGGTGTGATTTGGTGTTGGTGCACTCATAAAAGATAACACAGGTTGCTTTTATCTATTATAGCCTGTAGTGTCCGCTATATCTTGTCCCAGAAAGAAAGAGCAAACAGGTCATAACGAAATGGTACTGCATTATCTGCCTCATAATTGTCTATGTCTAAACATTCAATAGTGATATCAATGATGGGCCGTAGTGGTCATGATGGTAGAGCGCTAGTTTATCAATCAGAGGGACGTGGGTTCGATTCCCAGCATGGTCACTGGTCTCGTGCTAGGAATCGCACGTGGAAAGGTAGGACCTCGTTAATCCTTAGCTCGCACAAGTTTCGACTTCTGAGGGCTGTCGTCCGTAGGGGGATGACAGCTGGTTAGCGGATAAACGAATTTTAAAACAATTTAAAACAATCAATGCTGACATTAAACATTTCATCACCTTCCAGAATTTTATTTTTTTTGTGTATGAGTCCAAACAATGTGACAGTTTTGAAGTATTTTAGAGTTGTTATGTTCTAGAAATTTTGCCCAATACTCTCCAATATCATCATGTTCATTCAATTTTCCGTGTATTATTGGACAATTTTATTTGAGGTTTTCATTTAATAGGTCAACATCCTCATGAAGACTTTGCACTAAGTATGTGGGAATTTCTTGGGAATCGTGTTGGGAGTAACCCACTAAAAGGAGCAAATCTTTGAATGTCACTTTTGAAATAACTAGAATTCACCACTCTATCTGCCAAATCTTCAATATTTCAGTATTTTCAGATACAACCCCTAATATTGTGTTCAGCTTTTCAGAAGAAGATTTATCCAAGGGGTCCAGTTTGCAGTGAATGAAAAATCAATCGAAGATAATTTCAGAAAGAGGATGTGTCGGGGAAAAAGTTTTAGCAGCTCCTTTGATGATAATGTGAATGACGTTATTTTACGAATTTTACAAATTCTTTATGTATATAGAAGGGAATTATCATAGACACCTCTATGAACGATTTTTAAAACAATTTCATGTTCTACAACTTTGTTTACTCAATGTTACTTTTCCTCTGAGTATTATAATATTCAAACTTTTTTGCTGCAACCCCCTGACCTCTAAAATCGGTCATAGAGACATTTTTGTTCAGGATGTCAAACTCTATAACATAGCAAAGATTCTGAAAAAGGAAGCCTGATTCGCAGTTTTATTCAAAACATTTACTTACTATGAGAAGTTTTTCATTGGTTAACCCATAACGGAACAAGGGCCTGCGTGAAAATATCAAGCATTTTTTAAACGGGAACATGCAGTCAGAATCGACGTGCAGGTAGTGTTGAATGTTACTAACGCACGGTTATGTATTTATTTCGTACTGAAACTATTTGAAGGTTACCGTGATGTGATGACAATTAATGTTACTGCAAAGACGATCTGAACCAAGATATATCCGTTAGAAGTAATAGATTTATGAAGGCGCGTATCGAAATTTAGCGTATTGTTCTCGCTGTTTTTGAATTACTTGTTTTACCTTGAACGGAGCATATAAGAACAATAAATAGTGATGGTGAGCATTAATGCTTATATCCGTGGGTCGATATTGAATGGATTTTGTTACATTCTGCGGAGATGCAGTTGCTGTCTCAATAAACATTACACCTGGCACTCATTACATGGGTTGGACGCCATTCTATTGAAATTTGGAACAACTTCTGGGTGAAATCCAACTTTGCAACAGATCAGAGTTTTTCATTAAAATATGTCTAAAATTTTTACAAAAAATCCAATATTATTTTGTTTTCTTTATTGCAGTAGGTAGGTTGAAAATTCCCAGTAATATGCAATAATTCAATTCACAAATCACAATAATGATTTATTATCTTAGTTTTGCACAAACAACACCGGGTGTCCGCGGAAGATGGCTCGTCACTATAACTTTCTTGGCAGATAGTGAAATGAAATTTGGATGATAAAGACGGCATATAATACTGCATTTTGTGACTCAGCTTGATGCAACTTCCGGAATCAGCGACTTTTCATTTTAAATGGGATGTCTGGTATATTTTTAAGTCTTTTGAGTTCTGCATACAATGATGTGCCCCTTTTCAAATGCATTTTTTTTTTATCCCTAAATGTATTTTAAAATTTGGGTTCAAATCACCAATAACTTCAGTCCTGAATTTTTGGGAAATAGTAATTTTTGTATTGAGTGCGTGAAATTTGTGTTTTTGTAATAGCACATGAGAGTCTTGCAACGAAAACACGAATTTTATACACGAAATACAAACAACCTTTTTTGTACAAATGTGTATGCGAATTTACATCGTCTGAAATATATTAAAAATAAATACGTCCAATACATCTTGAAGTGGTTTATTGTCCCGATGAGTTTTAAACGACTGTTGTCTTATAGTTATTTATGCAACAAGTGCAAAAAGTAAGTGTTTATTGCACTCGACGTGAAATTGTCCGACGAGGCCGTCAGGCCGAGTTGGACAACACGTCGAGTGCAATAAACATTTTTTGCACGAGTTGCATACAATATTTTTTCTACTTCATGCAAAAAGCAAAAAATTATTTATTTAGGTGCGGCACTAGGTGAAGGAAAATGAAATACGCAATTTAAATAAATAATTATTACTATCGATTTCATCACCATCATCTAGTTTTCCATTAATATTACTCATTTTAAAACTTTCAGTTCTGTAATTGTCAGAATTAAATTTTGACTGACGTTTATATAACCACAGTTGCATTATAAAAATCGAAATCATAGTAGCCATGAGCGCGTATTTTATAACGAGGTGTGGTCATAGTACAGACTGTTTGCTCTATACAGGTAGACGATTTAGAACATAGCGGATCGGTTTTGATTATGGAGTTATTCTCGGGAAGGCATTGTTTGTTCAACTCTGACTGCTAACGTTAATACAAAATAACATAAAATATGTAGCTGTTTAAAACGTATGGCCAATCTCACAGAATATCTGCTAAATATGTAGTGGGTTTGAACGTTTATGTTTACCATGATGACAGCACGTTGAAGTAGAATGACAGATGAGTGCAATATAAATTTTATTGCACTAGTGTTCTCACAGCAAGGAAAAAAGTTTATATCGGATTCATATACCTTGAAAAGGCTTTCGATACAGTGAGACGGAGAATCAATGGAAAATACTAGAAGAGAGGGTAGTCGACAACAAAATATAGGAATAATTGAAACATCTACAATAACAACTTCAATTGTGTAATATACAGAAACGAAATGTCGGAAGCTTTTTCAATACAATAAGAAGGGAGGCAACGAGGAGGACTGAGTCTATTATTATTTATAATTTTTTTTGATGAAATAATAAAAAAGTCTTCTAGCACAATGGCGAAACTATACGTGGAGCATTGGAATTTAAAAAGACTAGATATTCAAGGGGTGCTTTTGCAGATGATGCAATAATTATGGCAGAAAAAGAAAAAGGATTTACTGAAAAACTTGGAAATTTGGAATGCAGTTTGTGAAGAATTTGGAATGGAAGTAAATAAAGAAAAAACTGAAATTATGGCCATAGGGGGAAAACACAAAAAATACATAAATGTACAAATAAACGGATTGAACAAGTTGAATGATTAAATATTTGGGGGTGGAAATAGAAAACAATAGAGGACAAGAAATATAAATCAAAGTAGAAGAAACAATAAACTTGTACTACACGATGAATCAGACATTTATAAATAAAAAAGAAATATAAAGAAAAAACTATATATCGACTAATATTAACATTTGGATGTGAATCTTGGGTATTGACAAGCAGACAAAAACGAAAGAGAAAAATACAAGCAGCAGAAAGGAAGTATCTGAGACAAACTGAAGAAGTCACAAAGGAAGATAAACTTAGAAATACAAAAGTAAGAGAATACTTCGACATAGAATCAACACTCCAGTTCATTGAAACGGGACAACTAAGCTGGTGGGGTCATCTATAAAGGATGAATGATACAAGACCAGCTAAAAGAGTGTGGCAGTCAAAGAAAGATACATAGGAGAAGAAAAAGAGGAAGACCAAGACAAAGATGGAATGGAGTTATATGAAGCATACTGCAAAGAATAGGAAAGTCATTGGCAGAGGCAGAAATGACAAAAAATAATTGGCGAAGTATATACATGAATAAAAAAATTATTTTCTTATAAGAGTAAATAAGTTAAGATTTGAATTTTCAATATAAACTGATATGTATTTTTAGGATAGTACAATGTAATTGATGAAAACCCTACACTATATACTATAGTAACTGAGATTTTGATAATATACAGGGTGTTCCAAATTAAGTCGGCACCATTGCCAACTCCGTTATTACTGATGCTACGAATAGTAGCATTTTTAATGACCTTCTCGATGCCGAAAATAAAAAAACAATTGACAGTTGAGTTTTCAGAATATTTCATAAAATGATATTTCTTTCAATGGAACACCCTATATTTTTTCATGCATTTCGATTCGTAATAACATTCTCAACAACAAAGCTCATATCACCTTTCTTCCTAAAATGGAAAATGAGCGATGTAAGTGGAAATATTTATTTCTTTCAAAAATACAAAAAATTTCATTGTTTTGGCGAATAAAACCTCATGATTATCCAAATACCCAATTTTGGTACTTATACTAATAGCAAAATACGACAGAAGAATAAATTGCGCTGGGATGTGATCTCGTGAAACCAGTGATCATCATGTCGCACCACTCAATTAATTGACACCACTGAGCTATTTGGTATTAATGTACAAAACGATAATTTACATCTTAAAGCCATTCCGCTAGTCGCATTTATTTTGTGAATCAAAATATGTCCGCTGTAATGATAACTTTGAAGCCGTTTTTGTACAGAACAGAAAATACTGGAGGGTCATATGAATGTGATTGGAAAAAATGCGTTTGATTCGATAAAACAATTAATATGAGCAATGAAGTTGCCTTGAAACTTTGTTGAAATACTATTTGTCAAATATTCTCTAGTATATCATCATGACAATGTCATTATTGTAACTGTCAACTACTGTTCGAATATTTTTCGAAATACCGTTTTCCCATCAAGAAAAATTTGATATGTTAGAATCCTACTTGGTTTGCCAGAAAAATAGCGTAAGAGCACTCCAACACACAACACTACAGCAATTCGTTCCCCGATCGTGAATTACCTAATCGGCGTTTTTTTTTATAGTCTATTCAGGAACAATGAAAAAGTTTTTGAGAAGAGGAGAATTAAAACACTTTTTGTAATATCTGAAAATAGAGAAGTTGACGTTTTATCCTACATTGAGGTATATCCAAATAATTCCATCAGAGATTTATCTAGAGAAATAGCAGTTCCACTCCACTGTCTGGTATTCAACGAATTCTGAAGAAACATAAGATTTCTTCTTTTAAGTTAAGGCCAGTGCAAACACTAGAACCTGGTGATCCTGAGAGACGATCGCGGTTTTGTCGGTGGTTTATGAATAAATGCAGACAAGATCCAAACTTCTATAGAAATATTATATGGAGCGATGAGGCTAATTTTCCAAAATCGTGGGATGTTTAATAGAAAGAATTTTCATTATTGGAGTAGACCTAATCCATTTCTAGTCCATCCCCATAATCCGCAAAGACGATTCAGTATTAATGTTTGGTGTGGTCTCTTTAGAGGCAGAATTATCGGTCCATTCTTCTACCATGGTTCTTTGAACGGACCCCGTTACATTAATTTATTAACAAGAGTGTTGGAAAAATTCTTCGATGATCCTGATCTGGATGCTCGTCAGATGATCTATTTTCAGCATGATGAAGTACCAGCACATAATGTCAGTGGCGTATAAAGAATGCTACGAGGCTGTTTTGCAAACTGATGGATTGCTACAAATGGTCCTGTTAAGTGACCCCCTCGTTCACCAGACATGACACCTCTAGATTTTTAGGGATTTCTGAAAAATGAGGTGCACAAAATGAAACATAATAATGTAGATGAAGTGAAAAATTATATTGAAACTATAATTAATAGAACTGATGGCCGAAGTGTGTTGAATGCTACAAGTAGTGTCAATAGAAGGGCCCAAATATGTGTTCAACAAGAAAGCGGTGTTTTTGAACATTTACTCGATATTTTATAGCGCTTTATCAAATCCGTTTGTTATGTTTCCTATTGATAAAACTGTCTTATTTTCACCTTTACGAAAAAAAGTCAAATGAGATTTGTTGTTGAGAATGTTATTACGAATCGAAATGCATGAACAACTATAGGGTGTTCCTTTGAAAGAAATATAATTTTATGAAATATTCTGAAAACGCGACTGTCAATTTTTTTTTGTTTTTGGCATCGAGAAGGCCATTAAAAATGCTACTAGTTTGCACATTTAACCGAATTCGTGGCATCAATAATAACGGAGTTGGCAATGGTGCCGATTTAATTTGGAACACCCTCTATATAAATGTCAATGTTATGTAAAGAGACATGTTATTAGTTTTTGAATTAATGATTTTGTTTCTTCAGTTGTATTAGTCACAAGTTACTCGATGCATTCAAATAGTATTGAACTGTATTTAGTGAAAAAACTGTTTTTATTTGCACTAGTGCAATAAAACATGTATGGCACTCATCTGTGATTATGACAATTTTTCAAGTTTGTCCGTTGATATAATTACAACCCACTCTGCTCCTGGAGTGCAGATCCTAAACACACTGAAAAGATTCTGTTAAAAAAAGATCCATTTCTCTAGAAGATGCTTCGCTCAAAACATCGTTCACTTTTCTCTAACACCGCAGAAAGGTTGGCAATCTGCATCTGTTTCATGGATATTTTCATAAATACCATCAATCGTTCTACCGTAAGCGGTCCCATCGAGATTGACCCGTCCATTTGTCGACATATATGGATATATGCCGAATATTTCTTTTCCAGGGTTCGTTCTATAAAAAGCAATAAAACTTTGGAACTGACTGCCTCGAGATGTGTTCCCTGAGGCTTACAACTAGCAGAAATTCAAGAAGATCACTAACTCCTGCATATGTTCGCTCTGCTTTCATGATGTTCTCTGAAAATTATTATATTTTTATTTCGTGAGAACCAGAACATGTTACAAAACCAAATTTTCTGTGACACATCCTTTTTTTCATTTATACCTAGATGCACATTTCGATAACCAAGTTATTTTCAACGGTAGGATTTCTATGGAACAGCTGACAGTTATATTCCATTGAAATATATTTACAAATATTTAGATTAGATTATGTTTCGGGTAGCGAATTCTATTTACGCTAAATTTACGACGGAACAACATAACAGAAAAAAATATTATCTATGTGGAAATATTAGTTTTGTCATTTTCGCACCTTATACGCAAGTTGGAATATAATGAAGATTCGATTAATGTTTATACATTCTTGAGTTCACATCAGGTTATGATTATCCTTTAAGAATATTTCCATTCAATTTCCATTTCATCGTATGAGTCGAACATGCATACGAAAAAAAAACGATTATATTGTTCTCTCAAAAATTATGAAACCCTAGAGAAATATACGAAGGAAATATTGATTAGAGCTTGCATGACAGAACTTTGGAAATCATTGTCCCAGGAGGTTTCCCCTGAAGCATACGGCATCCAGAAGTTCCAGAACACCAATTTCTATCTACTTCTCTCGGTTCTGACGATGTTTTTTGAACATTAAAGGAATTTCCTTTCCATGGGAGCAAGGCGATACTTGACGCCCTTCTTGTCATCCCCTGCTCTTTTCTTGCATGGTGTTCTTCCTAACAATGAATTCAACCTGCTCTTCTTAAAGTCTATGTGCAGTGCTTGGCAATGGATTCGTTGCATTGGCATATTTCAGCATAGTTTTTGGAGTCGGAGACATCCTTACTGGTTTGTGTCTTGACTTAAAAACAGTACATCGACCGACTTCATCTGACTGTTGAGGAGAAAGCATCATCCACTACCACTGTTCATAACATGTTTGCAAAATCCAAATACGTACGTGGTTCTGTCACAGATGAGTTTTGTGAAGGTATTCCATCAACTGCTATTGTTTAACAAAATATTGACGCCATACGTGCAGTTATTGAGACTGATAGCAAGAGTCTTGAAAAATAGGTATTCTTGAGCATTGGTGTGATCCGAATACAAAACATTGAACTAAGAAGAAGCACGTTGGGTTCCGGATCCACACGATCTGACAGGATCCCAAAAAACAGGCCGGCGTCAGATGCAGTAGAATCAAGCTCAATAATTTCAACCGAGTTGTTCCAAATTTGATATTCAACTCCATAAAGGATGAAACTTAGATCAATTCGTACAAGTCAGAATCAAAACGATTGTTATCATGTACGCTAAGAAGTCACAAAACCTTCAGTAACTAATACTCTCTTCTTTGTAACGGGTTCATTTTGCACTGTAAAAACCTGTTTTTTTCGAGGTACCCAATAAGGTTGTGAAATTCTGTATCGATTGAGAGAATCATTATAATTATTCGACTGCAATAGCCAGAATGCAGATAGTTCTGCGAATAATATTTCCGCTTCCCGCTGTCGGGTCTATCTCGTGAGCATTTCGGATCTTCTAATGAACTCCTGGAGATTTCCCACGAGGTTTTTGTGTGGGATGGTATCTTCTGCACCACAGTATTGGCTACTAGCCAGCGTCCCTCTGGTTTTCACTTCTACCTTTGGCCACTTCATTAGGGCTCCATCCATTATCGAGGGCCTCAATATCGCTGTGTAGAGCCAAAGGGATTGTTTGGGTCCAAGTATCCATATTTTTCCAAAGAACCTGGCTATCATTAGTGACACCCTTGTCTTTGTCGTACGTGTCTTTAAGCCAGACTCACCCTGAACAGCTTGACTAGGTATGTAGTCAGACGGTCTGCTTCTCGCTGTAGTAGAACATATTGGATATCGTTTGGCCCTGCTCATATTAATGGACTCAAGTTTGCTATATCCCATTCTACCTTCCTGTATATAAGGTCCTCTTTCGCTATGTACCAGATTTCCTTGTGGGACTAGCCTCGAATGTTTGGACTCTTTGGAATGCGACTAGGTAATTTAATCCCCTAGTGCCAGGAAAGTGAGTATCAATGATTCCTGTCTTGATTTGTTGAATGATCCGTTTGCTTGCATTGACGTACCGACAGGATTCACCAGATTATTTGACAAACTGTTCTGAGTATTCGGCAGTGTTCTTGAATTGTCGCAGAAATTATTCCACGCTTTCCTTTTCTCTCCTTGTCTGCTCTACTCTATAGGACTTATTGAAGAGAGACCTGGACTTCCTACGGATTTCTGAAAATTGAACAGTGCTGAAGATTAGTTGTTTGGGATCTCATGTGCCGATGATCTGATAGGGATAGCTCATATATGTCCTTTAGTCTACACTGTCCCTTGTACTTGTGGTAGAGAGACCTTTTAAATCATCTCACTCTAATTTTTGTTCATCACTTGATGGATCTGGGGTAATTCATCGTTATTTATTTCATGTTTCTTTCTATTGTTTGCATTTGTTGTTTAAATATCTGCCCTTGCAGGATATAATCGCATAGGTAAGTATCCCTTTGTGGTTATCCCACCACTAAGCTCAATTTTTTTTCTTTATGAATTTTTAGCGTCATTCTTTATTGGTATACCTACTGGGAAAAGCGACTGGTTTCCTGATGTCACGGGAACTGTCACACTGGAAATCAAAATCAAAATATAGTGAAATTAGAAGTCAGACTGGTATTTGTACAATGTGTCATACTCATTGAGCAATCTCCAGCTTATTGCCGAGATGGAGTTCACTAAATTTTGTAGTAGCGTTGCTGACGTTTGAGAGTCTTTACTGAAGATACCTCCATTTACTTTTAATTTTATATTCCTTGATACATTTCCAGTTGCCCTGATGCTGTGGTTTAAAGTCGCCCGAGACGAAAAGCTTGTTGCATTCTTGTGCCATTCAAGATGGAGGAATCCTAGAATTTTATCCCGGCTGGTCCACAATTTCCATTTCTTGAATTTCTATTTTCCATTCCAGAAAAAATTGCAGCTCACATATTCTTCATATTGATTTACAGACACCACAATCAACTACTCTCACCGTCGCATTCACCTTTTATTGAATTGGAATAGACCCTTGAAGATCGTTTCATTAAATGCGGTTTTCACATAAATAGGTGCCTTGGGATGAAAATGATAGACTAACAAAAATGTGGTACTCAAGTTCATCGGTCGCTGAAATGTTTGAAAATGGCGGTTTGTATCAAAATTCCAGACTATATAGTAATTTTCAACTAGTCAAAATGTTTTTTTTTGAGTGATCACCATGGCAACGAATGTATTTTAGTGGAAACTTTTTCTCTTGAGAACACAACAGCAAATTGAATCGGAAATTTTTTTACGTTTTAATGACAGAATAATGTTTTTGACAAGAATGGTTTTCATTTCTTCATTTAAATTTGATACATTTCAGTTACATAGTTAAAATGTAGGAATGTAAGCTTTCACGGCAAAACCCGGAAAACGATCAAAACTTAGGTTAAAATGTTTTCTATATCCTTAAAGGCGAAAAAGTTTGACTTTTAATTGAATAAGTTAAATATCTATGTCTATTAATCATATATTTTTCAACAAGAGTTGAAATTACGATAATCACAGCCCTCTATGATGTTCGCTGACCCTGTTATGAATTCCATGCAATGAAGCACTTTTGGAAAATTGGTAAAAACCTAAAAAAGGCAATTTTATACCAATAATAGACGCAAGTTTAGTCTGTTATATATCTACCTTTATGGAAAACTGTTGAAATTATAATTTTCTACCACTTGTTTTAGCCCTGAGTAACTATAATATTGTACATCCTAAAATTGTGATTTTGTACTAACTACAATGAGTAGGAATCAACAATTCATAGGCTTAGAATTCATATTCATTCAAATTTATATTTTCCTCCGCTTATACAATCCCAAAGTTGATAAAAAATTGGATGATATAATATGCTACAGTGTAAAATGGTATTTCCTTGAAACTACAATGAGTAGAAATCAACATCTTATAAAGGCTGAGAAGCCATTACTGCCGAAACTTCAAATAACATAAATCATCCATCCATATATATTATGAACCTATATCGAAAATTTGTAGTGACCCAAAATTAGTATAAAATGGAAGAATGTAATATGCTACTTTCTAAACTGGTATTCTCTGAACTGACTAGGTATAAATTAAGAATTTATAGACTAGGAATCTATTGGTGCCAAAATTGCCACGTAAACTGAATAATTTCACGAAACTTCTAAAATTATATAACCCAATCTGGTGTGGAATGTTCTTAGCAAATAGCACAGGAGGTTTAATTATTACCGGAAATAGTTTAACCTCTATTGTAAGTAGTATTGTAAATGAAAATATCATATGCCTATAATGAACACTTAATTAAATAACCTACACTACAATGCCTTACTAATAATCACCGGTATGTATATTGAATCCTCTCTGTGAATTCATTTTGAAAAACTCATCAAATGTCAAAGCTATATCAGTTAGCTCACAGTATCATACAGCACAGCATCTTCTCCTTCAAACCAGTAAGTCCTTGCAAAGAGTATCTACCTATTCAAATGAATATGATGCGTGTAAACATAATCACATGTAAATGCAAGCATGTTGTCTGTTTTTTGTTGTTTTGAAGGATTAGCACGTTCTTCTCCCTCCATGAACCAGTCAGGAATTTATTGCTTTCAGAAAATTTGTTTAGCTTGTGATTGGTATTGAGATTATTCATTTTATTGTTTACAAAGTGTTATAATGCTCAACTTGAATGTGCCAAACTAAAAATTTTAATTACAAACAGTATTAAAAACATAAACATCGAGTTGAACTATGTCCGTGTTTTTAAAACATTAGATCGTGGAGTTATGAACTAAATTATATAACTTGAATACATATTATGTTATTTGAATGTCCTCCTTTGGACTTATACAAGGTGTCAATTTGAAAACTTTCCACCCTCAATATCTTCCTTTCAGTAAATGATTTGAAAAATTCGAAAGGATAGGTCGATTCTATTTTCAAGTAGGGCACTTGTAATGAATATTATTAGCTCTCGTTGTTCAATTCCCTAGGAGGGAAAGATGTTACTCTTTTAAAAACATAAATGGGATGGGGGGTGCCCTGACTTATATTTTAATGAGCAGTTTTCGAAAAATAGTGTTCTAAACTTACAGAAGCAATTAGAACTTGAATATGAGCTAGAACATTATTTTTTTGTTATTTTCGCGTATGTCGTTCTCGAAAATGTTCATTATTCCATTTAGAAAAAATAACATTTATCGTTGAAACACATCTTCAATATGAGATTAAGGATAACATTGACTCGAAGAGAACTAGTTTCACAAAACTCTATTCTTCTATAGTCATCTTTCCGTTCGACATTGGTTGAACGAGAGATCTTCGGGTAGATGGATTGGCAGAAGGGGAGCAGTTGAATGACCTCCGAGATCACCGGATTCAACTTCCTTAGATTTATTTCTTCATTTATAAAACATAATCTTCTGATTTAGATGAGCTTAAGAGATGAATGAAAAGGTCAATTCCCGGTGAAGTTTTCTGAAATAATAGAGAGGACTTCTTGAACAGACTTTATTACTGTTAAGACCAAAATGTACATTTTGAACAGTTTATAAGATGGGTGCAAGTAGATTCCATGTTTGAAATTGCTTTCTCGTATATAAAACGTAATTACGAGATTAACGTCGTAATTATCAAATCTCTTCAATATTGGATCTACCGATCGGTTTTTATGCCATGTGTTTTTTAATATTAGGCATCAAGCTATCGTCTCTTGGGATTCCTATTAAAATTGTTGACTAGGTGAAATCATACCGATTTATTATCAAATGTATATACAATGTGCAGTTGGGTGTTCCCCAAAAATCAGTTCTTGAACCCCTACTTTATGTACTATACGTGAATGATCTACCCCAATATTGTATAAATGTTCATGCACCAAGATATGCTGACGATACGATGATTACAATTCAAAGAGACCACGTAGAAGAGCTCATGCCCCCTAAACTAATTCTCAATGCAGACAAATCAATGACCATCAAGTTCCGTCTTATAGGGGGGATATAACCATCAACCCAAGCAATTATTACACTAGCGAATAAGTGAAGTTCTTCGGTCTACATTAAGATAAAAAAACTAATTTGGGACTCCCGAATAGTCATTAATTGCTCGAGACTAAACAAAGCCTATTTCACCACCAAACAAAAGAAAAATGGTTTGAATACCGCAGATTTTCTAAACGTCTCTTATAGGCCCCATTGCCTACCTAAAATAAAAATTGTCATCTAACTATTGATACGTCAAATATCTATTCTTCATGTCGAGTTGGACAACATGTATTTACGAAAATTTTTTAAGAACCCTGCAAACTTTTGGGACTATTACCAAGGATCTAAAAACTTCTTTCGGTAGGGCTAAAAATGGGTTAGTCCATTGTGGGATGAATGGTTATGTCTTTCTTAAGATGGAAATTGATAGTCATTGTTTTTTCCTCATATTGAGACTAAGTCGATATCGGGACACCAGCCTTTCTATATTATCTCCTGAAATTGTGACCGTCGTATCGTAAGCATATATGATTACATAGGCAATTGTAGAAAAGACGAGGTCCAAGAACTGATCCTTGGGGGATACCCAATTGCACGGTATATTCATTAGATCTTACATCGATGCAACTATAGGAATCCCATAAGATGATAGCTTAGTTATATTATATTTCAGAATACACGGTACGGACCACTGTCGTCTATAGATCTGATAGAAAAGACATCACAAAATTATTGTTGTGGAGTAATTGATTAACATAAGGGAGCAAATGACATGACGCAGTTTCAATAGATGTTTATCCTGAACCCATGCTGATTCTCACACAACAAATCAATCTATCAATCCGATTCAGATGTTAAGATTAGTCGATTTTCGGCATTCGTTATAGATATTTGGGTAGATTATCCACGTATTGTATAAAAAGATTGGAGTCTAAGAACTGATCCTTGGAAAACACCCATTGCACATTGTTTATAAATTTGATCTCACATCATCATCTTACTATAGTTTTTTGATTTGTCATATATGCTTTCGCCCAGTCAACAATGTTTATAAGAATCACATAGGATAGCTTTTTTGCCTGATATTTCAGAATACACGGAATCAAAGCTGTCTATAGATTTCATTATTTTCAAGTGGTTGATGAACATAACTGAGTAGATAAATTGACGCAATTTCAATAAATGTTTATCCTGAACCCATTCTGCTTCTTACAAAACAATTCCAATCATTCAGATTAAAATGATGCATTATTGTATCTGTTTTTTACGGATAATTTTGATGAGTTCAAAAGTTATATTCACAGGTAGGGTGAAATAACATATACGTAAGCCTCCTTTAACCCGCTGATTCATGATTCTTTTTTTTATTGTTTTTTCCGTTAACCTGATTGAAGTTAGGATTCGTACATCTCAGTGCAGGCAAGTTCTAATTACTTCTGTAAGTCCAAAACTCTAATTTTCAAGTACCATTGGAAAGAGAATTGAACGCCCTTCAGAATAATGTGCCACTAGACACCCTTCCTATTTGAGTTTTTCAGTGGAAACAGAGGTGGGAATTTTTAAGTTGACACCCTGTATAAAACGATGTGAATCAACGAAAACATGCACTCTTGAATTGAACAAAATTTGCTCCATACCCCCACGCTCTCTTAGGTATCTACAAAAAAAATCATACAACTTGCGCCCCCTACTGAAATGTGTCACTGCTACACATGTTTCGAAAATGCGGAGTCCCAAAAATTCAAATGAGCTCTCAAATTTGTGATACTCATAACTACAGTTATACGTCCTATTGTGAGAATATCCTTAGACCTATTCATCAGCCTCATTAATGAAATCTGTCCACTAACACCATATTTTTTTGCAGTGTGGTCGTCGTCAGGAGAGATGGGAAGTGAGCATTACTGTCTGAGGTGGAACAATCATCAGAGCAACCTTCTCGGTGTATTCAGTCAGTTGCTGCGGGACGAAAGTCTAGTGGACGTAACTCTGGCCTGCTCGGAGGGCCATTCAATCAGAGCTCACAAAGTAGTGCTGTCCGCTTGCTCCTCCTATTTCCAAACACTTTTTGTAGACCACCCCAGTAGACATCCCATCGTTATCCTGAAAGACGTGAGGTTCGCCGAGCTGAGGACCCTCATTGAGTTTATGTACAAGGGGGAGGTGAACGTGGAGTATTGTCAATTATCCGCTTTGCTGAAGACGGCGGAAAGCCTGAAGGTTAAGGGTGAGTTTTCAAATACAGGGATATTTAAATTCTAGTCTATGCATTGGGATCTCGGTAACGGTGAGAGATAGAAAGGTGGATAAATGGGGGCAAAATAGCGTATTTCATAGGTCAATGGATAGGTCAGACGACAATAGACTCGTCTTGTTCCACGAAATCATAACATTCAAAAGTCTTATAGTATTCCTTCACGAATGAAGCGGTGACTTACAATCACAGCACCAACCGCGAGAGAAAAACTAAACAGCATTCCTGGGTATCACATACTCCAGGAAGAGTTAATGCACTCAAAAAGTGTGTTCGGAGAGGATTAACGAAATCAAATGAAATAATTCCGACTACGTCCAAAAATAACCTCTTCACACATTTCCACGGAGGGGAAAAATGAGGAAAATATCTCAAAATATCTATTGGTCTGACCTACCCTTGCACTGATGAGAGGAAATTACTTCGAAACATGCATGTATGCAGGTGGTTATTTCCAACAAAATGAAGGATGATGTTCAATGGCTTTATTACAATCAGCACTTGCAAATAGTGTCCTCCTTGAGGACCATTGCACGAAAGGATGATTGATGTAATTCAATGTCCGTAAGGGGAAGAGCTGTTTTCTGTCAAATATTTGCCAAATTTTTCCACTGTGTAGAAATGTGTGGAGAGAAGGGTATTGTCGGCCGTATTAGGAATTATTTCTTTTGATTTCGTTGATCCTCTCCGAACACACGTTTCGAACTTTGTTCGATTTATTAATGATATGAATGAAAAAAAATGTCATCTATCTTCTTTTGCCTATATCTTTTTATTTTGTGAATGTTTCTTAAAACATCTTGCACTTTCCCATTGGAACGTTTTGTAGACTAAATTGGGTCACTCTTTATTTTCAACGCAGACCTTTCTTTCAATTGCCTAGACTCATATTTCATATTGACCTAGCAATTCCATCTGAACTATAGGGTGTATCGGAAATATTGAACGATTACCAGTAATATTTGAACATTTTCTCAATTCCATAAGAGCTGTAATGGTTCAATATTTTCTTGACACTTTATAATTTAAAGGAAAATACTACCCCAATATGAAACATGACTCTAGGCATTTAAAAAAATGTAACAAAAAATACAGTCTGTATTCTTAAATCCAAAGTTGAGGTTGGCTCAATTCGTACGATACCTTGTACATTTTTAATTCACCTATTTAGATATTGTACAAAAAGTTGCTGCGGCAAAATGCCAAAAGTTTTAAAAAATAAAAAGATATATACATGACTTCTTTCTATTCGTTACTGTTACCGAGGTCCCAATGCATAGACTCTAATTTGAATAGCCCTGTATATCAATATAATATATTTTTAATGTATTTATTTCATAAACAAAATTACAATTTATGGATTCTGAAACGAGTCAAAGAAAAATTGAAGTATTTGCTGAAATCATAAATTTCGAAATTATATAACATTGAATAACACATTCATGTAAAATTATTTTCAAAAGAATTGAAGTTTCGGAAAAAAAAGTGAGATTGACGTTTAACTAAGTAAATACTTCAATACTACAGAAAAATCTTCGTTCGTTTTGATGGTGGCAATGAACAAAAATGTCCAAAAATGTGTGAAAATAGGTATACTTTTTATTCATTTAATACTTGAAGGATCTTACATCCTTTTGTCTGTTTTTATTTTGTACTTTTTTATCTGCGCCTAGTAACAACTGGAAATATTCTTTCCTTTCAATCATTATTTCGTTTTCATTTTTCATCTTTTTCCCATCTTTATTTTTTATTCAATTTATTTCTTTATCTTTCTCTTTTCTTATCGATTTCAAAATAGCTTGTAAAATAGCTTTCAATTCGATTTACTATCTTTTTCCATTTTCTCGCCAAATTCTTTCCACTGATTTTGTTTTTGCTACTGTTACCATCCCTTTTACTGTTTTTCTTCTCTCTTTGTATATTTCATTATAATAATTTGTTCTGTTGTTTAGAGACATTTTCCATGACCTATTTTCTTAAATAATTTTTATAATCAATGTCTGTGATTTTTTTGCCTTTCGCGTTGTTCACAATATACCCAGGCTGTTTTGTTTTCATGATTGGACTTGTCAATGTGATATTTTTTATATTATTATATTCTATTTGTTTATTCGCTCATTTTTTCTAGAGTTTGTAATTTTTATTCAAGTTTTCATCTGGGACTCTTTAACGAAGCCAATTTAACTCAACTATTTCCTTTTATCATTCAACTCCTTGAACAGATTTATATATAATAATAATTATAAACTACTCTAGTATTCGACATTGAACAGTGTAACTCAACCTCTGTCAGCAAGGTGGAAAAATATCAGCAAAACGTCCATAATCCAGTTGTAGACAAAGCGGACTTTCTACAGCACTACAAGGACAATCCAGAGCATTGGGTCAGGAAACATTAATATCCGAACCAATAACCACTACTTAGCAGTAGATAAATAATTTCACCTCAATGCGGTTTAGCTATCGATCACAAAAAATAATTACATATTCTCATGGGAAATTTATTAATGTTGTACTCATCAGTCTTGGGTATATTGAACTCATTATTGGAAGCCATAGTCAGCAATTTTCATTATTTGTAATGTACGATCGATTTTTTCTCATACAGGGCCCTCTAGCAGTATAAAAGAACTTTCTTTCTGTTGAACTGAGAATTATTATTTATTTTTTCTACATTCATGCAAAAAGCAAAACTTTATTGAACTATATTCAGTGGAAAAAGAAGCGCTTTATTGCACTAGTGCAATAAAGTTTTTATTGCACTCATCTGTCATTCTACTTCAACGTGCTGTCATCATGATAAACATAAACGTTCAAACCCACTACATATTTAGCAGATATTCTGTGAAATTGGCCATACGTTTTAAACAGCTACATATTTTATATTTTTTTTGTATTAATCTTAGCAGTCAGAATTGAACAAACAATGCCTTCCCGAAAATAACTCTATAATCAAAACCGATCCGTTATGTTCTAAACCGTCTACCTGCATAGAGCAAACTGCCTGTGCTATGACCACACCTCGTGATAACATACGCGCTCATGGCTACTATGATTTTGATTTTTATAATGCAACTGTGGTTATATAAACGTCAGTCAAAATTTAATTCTGACAATTACAGAACTGAAAGTTTTAAAATGAGTAATATTAATGGAAAACTAGATGATGGTGATGAAATCGATAGTAATAATTATTTATTTAAATTGCGTATTTCATTTTCCTTCACCTAGTGCCGCACCTAAATAAATTATTTTTTGCTTTTTGCATGAAGTAGAAAAAATATTGTATGCAACTCGTGCAAAAAATGTTTATTGCACTCGACGTGTTGTCTAACTCGGCCTGACGGCCTCGTCGGACAATTTCACGTCGAGTGCAATAAACACTTACTTTTTGCACTTGTTGTATAAATAACTATTAACGTAACCTGTATCAAAACGAAAGGTAATGTTGAACAACTGAATTCATCACAAAGTTACTTTATTTTCTGTTCAATCAACAATACCAATGAATTCGTTTTATTAGTCATTGTAATTGTTTTCATTATAGAGGTATTTTCCAAAATTTGCAAAATTCATTTTTCCCATGAAGAGAGTTATCAAAATAGGTTTCAATCAATTAGAATAGACTGAATCTATGATGTCTTACGAAAATATGACTTTTTTGTTCTGGGATTGTGCTAGAAAAACGATATATTATCACCATTGAATTGATTATAATTGGACATGTAAACGAGTTCCGATGCATTTTCATTTGAATTTGTCTTATTTTGACCAACAAAACAGTTTTTTTATGTCAATACCCAACCCGTGTAACAGACTCTACCCTGACTCAAATTGATCATGTTTTCTCCAATTTCGCCTGTGTACATGACAACACTATATCAAATCTCAGAACAACCCTACTTGATTTTAATTTACCCATGAAAATATCCCGTCATTCATCTTATATGGTTAGAAACTTTTCAGATTTGGCACTAGCTAGTTTTGCTAAGGCTCTATGTGATGAGAACTGGAACTGGAATCAGAGACGTTGATGAGGCATTCACGTATTTCTGTGATATTTTCATTTTTTATTCTGATAAGTTCTATCCATTACGATTAAAATTCAGACAACATTCCGATGGCTCCAAGAATTAAACGTAGTAACGCCCGATGTTGAAAAATCAGCCTCCAGTCTCAAAGACCTGCATAGTATAACAAGAGGAAACCCAGAGTTTAAACATATTTATTCGGATGATACAAGAAATCATAATAAATTACCATCTGACTCTAAAAAACTCCATTATCAAAATCAAATAATGAATTTTAAAAACACGAATAAGGCATGCTGGAATGTAGTTTCGGAATTGTCCAACAAGAATACGAATCACAGAAATATTTCTATAAAGAGCTCTTTTGGTACTATCATAGATGATCCCTTCATCGTAGGTAATACTTATCATATTATTATATCAATAACTATTGAGTAAACTAAAAAATTGTTTATCCAGTGGTGCTAATGAAATTCTAAATTTTCTAGTGAACAAAGTTCTTCACTTTATGATCAAACCATTGACTTTCTTGGTAAATCTTCATTCTGCTGTGGAAATTTCCCCAATATGTTGAAATTTGGAAAAGTTATTCCTATTCATAAAAAATGAGATGTCACAGGTACAAATAATTATATAGACCGGTCACCATCCCAATGGCATTTTAAAAAATTTCAGAATACGCCTACCTAGAACGCCTCAGACTCCATCTGGATAAATACAATATAATAGGTATCTGAAAACCAACATGGGTTTTGTGGAAATAAAAGCACAACCACGGTAATACATTCATTCCACGAAAGGATTATCCGGCTGGTTGATGCAGGTGAGTGCCCTATTAGAATTTTCTACGATCTCAGTAAGGCTTTCGACTGTGTTGATCACAAAGCTCTCATTACGAAATTTAAACGTTACGGCATTACCAATACGGCCCTCAGTTGGCTAGAATCTTTTCTTTTTCAGAGGAAGCAGTACAGATGAGAACAATCTTCGGAGAAATGTAAATCCTCATTACTTGATGTATCTGTTGGTGTACCACAAGGCTCCATCTTAGGTCCAATTCTCTTTCTGATCTATATCAATGACCTGGAGGAGTCATTGGAGGATATACGCTTTACTTTCTATGCCGACGTCACCTCTGTAGTAATTTCTTATCAACATTATTCTTGAAGAGAAGGCTAACAAAACCTTACAAGATATTTCCACATGGTTTTCCAAAAATTGTCTGTACTAAAACAAATATGAGATTTAAAACGTGTAGAAGAATATGTGATGATATAAAAATCGCTACTGAAGATGAAGTTCGACATCCAGTATCAAATTTCTAGGTCTGAATATCGACTGCAATCTGAACTGGAGAACCAATTGTGAATCTTTAGTATCTAAACTCCATTCGCTTAATTTTATGATGAAGAACCAGAGAACAGTTTTAACCACAAAACAATTATGCACTATATATCATGGTCAAGTTGACTCTAATGATGTATTTTTCGCTCAAAAGCGAATCATTAGAACAATTGATATGTTCCCAGCACTTTTAGCTGCCGAAATCTCTTCAAGGAGCTGGGCATATTGACATTCACAAGCTTATTTATACTCGAAACATCAATTTATATTTTCAGAAATCGTTATAACTTGATGAGAAATTCTGGCGTTCACAGACAAGTTAACAGGAAGGACTATTAAAAGCCGCACTGTATAACAAAATTTTAAAACCGCATTTTGATTATTGTGCCACAATCATGTACTTACATATGTGTAAGGGAACATGAAAAATATCCAGATAGTACAAAATCGCTGTATGAGATTTATTCTGCAAAGTTCCATATTTACAAACATTTCATTTATGCAAAGGAAATTAATCTGAGGATTACATCAAATTTCACACATTTGCAGAAGGTTTAAATAAATTACTTTCATCTTATTTGAGTTAAAATATTGGATTCAAGACAGGTAACTTACCTTTTTTACTTGAATGCATTACAGCATCAAAAAACATTCTTATATTTATTGATAGAGCATTTGTCAATAATTTTGAATATTTAAGGTTATTTATTATGTGTATTTTTTAACTTGTTAGTTTTGAATTTATACTGAGTATGTTAGTAGGTACTTTTTTCACTAATTCTTGTATTTCTTGTTTTTGTTAGCTCATAGCTGAATAAATGACATATCATTCTCTCCATAGCATTGTGAGCATCAAGAAAGTAACATGGTTGAGAATTCCACCATAGTTATAACTGATTACCAATAAACATAAAATCAGAAAAGTAAAAAATTACGTTTATGTCATACTATGTACCAATATGAAATATAATTTATTGTTGCTTGGATTCGTGACCGACATGTTTGTATTTAGCATTATTGCGCAAAATGAGAAAATTAATTTTTTGTGGTACTATACTTCTACTTTCAGAATCTGTTTCAGAAATTGAAATCGGACTATAGCATCCAAGCACGTGCAAAAAAATTCAAATAGCAATAACCAAAACTGATAATCCAACAGCGCCTGTTTTATACACACATAAATTACTCATGGTTCAATAGTTTTATAAGGAGGGTCAACCCTACAACTTGAAAAATGGCGAAATAATGATTTTGTAAAAAAATCGCATAATTTTCCGATTTTTCCAGTTATTCTTCGTTACTAATAATCCGACCGGGACGTAAATTTTGTTCGTAATTCAATTGTCTACAATTGTTCTCATTGAGGACACCAGATTGCTGTAGAGTTTTCATTTTATAGACAAAAAACTAAAAAAAAATACAAACACGATTTTATGATTTTAAATGTTTCTATCAAAATTACACCCACCAAAATTCTACAAAAATTTAAAGATATGTAATCGGTATAATAAGACAATTTCAAACAACAATGAACCACACTACTCGAAATTTAATGTGCTCTTTGAATATATCAGTTTGACTCATGAGGTTTTACTCACTAAACAGAGAGAAATTCCAGAACAGTTTGTCAAAGAAATAAACTAATTTCAACTGATTTTGTTGCAGGCCTTGCCGAAATGACGAGGGAATACAAACCCCCACCAGAACAGCTGGAGCCCAAAGAACTGACCACCAGAAGAACGTTGAGTCAATCGCGGCCTTTTACTCCCGATGAAATGAACGATTCGCAACACTCACCTTCACCGGTTCAGAACCTGAGGATATGCAAATCCCCTTCAGAAAGAGACAGAGATCGTGACCGAGATCGAGACAGGGAGAGGGATAGAGAACGAGAAAAAGTGAAAGACGAAAAGCGATCTCCGTCTGTAGAAAACGCCCCTCTCCCCGCGTCTAGTGATTGTGGTGCTAGTGATATGACCATTCACAATAGTAATAATTTAGCTGCAACATGTTCCTCAATTAGTCAACCTCCTATTTGTAGTAGGCTATCTTCGCCTTTGAACTGTGAACCTCTCCCTGGTCCATCGAATTTGCCTCCAGTTCAACAAGTGCCTCTGGTGAGTTTTTAGTCCCTTATACAGGGTGTTCCAAATTAAGTCGGCACCATTGCCAACTCCGTACTAGTAGCATTTTCAATGTCCTTCTTGATGCCGAAAACAAAAAAAAATCACAGTTGCGTTTTCAGAGTATTTCATAAAATGATATTTTTTTCAATGGAACACCCTATATTTTTTCATGCCGTTCGATTCATAATAACATTCTCAACAACAAATCTAATTTGACTTTTTTTCGTAAAGGTGAAAATAAGACAGTTTTATCAATAGGAAACATTTATAACAAACGGATTTGATAAAACGCTTTAAAATATCGAGTAAATGTTCAATAACACCGCCTTCTTGTTGAACATATATTTGGGCCCTTCTATTGATACTACGTATGGCATTCAACCTCATTTTTCAGAAATTCCCAAAAATAAAAATCTAGAGGTGTCATGTCTCGTGAACGAAGGGGCCACTCAACAGAACCATTTGTAAGCAATCCATCTGTTTCCAAAACAGCCTCGCAGCATTCCACGACACTGACGTTATGTGCTGGTGCTCCATCCTGCTGAAAATAAATCATCTGACGAGCCTCCAGATCAAGATCGAAAAACTCTTCCAACACTCTTGTTAATAAATTAATGTAACGGGGTCCATTCAAAGAACCATTGTAGAAAAATGGACCGATAATTCTGCCTCTAAATAGACCACACCAAACAATAATACTAAATCTTCTTTGCGGATTGTGGGGATGGACTAGAAATGGATTATGTCTACAATAATGAAAATTCTTCCTATTATACATCCCATGATTTGAAAAATTTGCCTCATCGCTCCAGATAATATTTCTATAGAAGTTTGGATCTTGTCTGCATTCATTCAAAAACCAACGACAAAACCCCAATCGTCTCTCAGGATCACCAGGTTCTAGTGTTTGCACTGGTCTTAACTTATAAGGAGAAATCTTATGTTTCTTCAGAATTCGTTGGATACCAGACTGTGGAACAGCTATTCCTCTAGATAAATCTCTGATGGAATTTGGATATACCTCAAAGTAGGATAAAACGTCAATTTCTGTATCTTCAGATATTTCAAAACATTTTTTAGTTCTCCTCTTCTCAAAAACTTTTTCATTGTTCCTGAATCGACGATGAAGCACAGCAAAAAACGCCGATTAGGCAATTTACGATCGGGAAACGAATTGCTGTAGTGTTGAAGTGCTCTTACGCTTTTTTTCTGGCAAACCAAGTAAGATTCTAACACATGACATTTTTCTTGATGGGAAAACGTTGAAACGAAAAGTTGACAGTTACAATAATTTATGACATTGTCATGATATACTTGAGAATATTTGACAAATAGTATTTCAACAAAGTTTCAAGACAACTTGATTGCTCATAATAATTATTTGCACTGTACTGTTTGGAACCTTTGGTGTAGTAATGAATATACTACACCAGTTTTATCCCAACACCAAACCACTATTTTCAACACCTCGGCACGTGTTTCGGTCACCAAGTGACCATCTTCCAGAGGAAGATTCAAGAGGAAGTTTAATCACAAATGTTTGCTTGATAAATAAAAATAAATAAATCAAAATATTCTTCGGTAACATTTGATTATACCACACGTCAGATCAATGACCTCAAACT
Organism: Chrysolina americana; assembly: GCA_958502065.1. Taxonomy (NCBI): domain Eukaryota; kingdom Metazoa; phylum Arthropoda; class Insecta; order Coleoptera; family Chrysomelidae; genus Chrysolina; species Chrysolina americana. The sequence continues at coordinate 76,793,373 of OY293414.1, forward strand.
CCCATACCTACATCATCTTTCGTCCCAAGATGCCTCTCATTTCAGAAAAGCTACAAGAGACCTCTTCAACAAAAGACCCTATTATGAGTAGTTGGCAAGAATTTTATGAAGACACTTTTTAAAAATAATTTTTAAACTTGCAAATCTCTACATTTTATTTCCGTATATTATTATGGTTTTCGAAATTAGACTGTCATTTATTTATTACTCATTGTGTTTGTGCTCTGTTCATAAATGACTCCATGTTTTTATATATCTAGTTAAAATTGATATCTATTTTATTTATTTACTTCGTCAATAAGATTTATCCTCTGGACAATAAAGCATATTCATTATTATTATTAATTTCCATGTTCATCACATACTAAACATAATTTTTTACTTCTTAGTTTAATATGTGAATCAAAATTTGTTTGTAGTCTCTGATTCTTACTCATTTTCAAATGTTTCAGAGTCTTAAAAAAGAAGTTGATTGGGGAGGAGGGGGAGGAGGTGAAGATCAAAAGCCCCCCGGAGATAGCGTATCTGATTACAGTCGAAATCCTCAAGATTCGGTAAGTTCGATGTTTTCATACTGTTATCCCAATATTCGAACCCTCTATGTATTTCTTCTTTTCATTATGTGAAACATTTAATTATTGAATTAATTAATTAATTAATCTTTGAAAAAATCCACAAAACGATCTTTTCATCAGAAAATTACTGAATTTCTCAAAATCATCTATGAATAATCACTGATACCTAGTTTTATTGTAACAAAAACTTAAACATTTCTCTAAAATATGAATTTTCCAAGAGTAATTGGGTTTTAATAAAGAAATTATAGGTGTCAATCTTTCATATCTGACCATGAACAATCTGAAAACTATATGTTTTTTTGAGTTTTTGAGGTTTGTCCCGAATTTGAAATGTGAATATGGTACAGAGTGTTTTGGTTGGTCAATAAACTCATTATTCTTGAGGCATTTTCTCTCAATTCTGAATTCTGACCTAACTTATTTTGAAATGTATGTCTCAGTAGCCTTCACAAAGAGAAAGCTACTCAATAGATAGCAAATCTATACGTCCGAAAAAGATAAAGAAGGAAAAATTGAAGATACAGACGATGTACACAGCAGTAGTGACAGTGCCATGTGAAATAATACGGTTTTAATCACTGCAAGAATTTTTAAGAAACAAAGATCAGTCTTCGTATGCCTAACGGAAGCAAAAAAAATTATGTCCATCGACTAGGAATGTGGACCTGAACCTTTCCTCCACATCTTAGTATCTAGAGAGTGTGGGAAAAGAAATGAGGGCGGGAATCAATTGGCACAAGCTATGCCAAAAAAGTTCATGTTTGTGAAAAAATTCAATAAAAAGTTGAACTGATAGTAGAAGTGGTGCACAGGCGGCTCCTAACCAACAGAAGAAAAAAAAAGAGGAGGATATGAGTCGACGACCAATTACCCAAGTATAATTTTCGTAATGTGATAATTATTTGGAGTCTTGCATTTGGAACATTCCAATTGAATGGCCCTGTATATTATTCGAAGCGGATCAATGGCGGTTTTCAAAACGTGTAGAAGTTTGAATGCAATATTTTTGAACAGATGATATATTATCCATCCTGAACTGATCAGCCTTAACGTACTCGATTAGAAAATCGTTTGTCTCCGAAATAACAGCATACCTTTGCAGACGATTTGCCATATGAACAGGAAAATCTTTCTTTGGGCTGGTAGGGGTTTATGATCGCTTTGAAATATTACAGGGGAATCATATAGGTACTTTTCCTAAATAAATGATCGAGGGGTTTTTCCAATTCATAAATTTCCCATAATAATTAATCGCTCCCAAATATGAACGAACTGTAGGAATATCATGAGTCGGAGGCATATGGGTCAGGTCTTATGGAACTTAGTTTTCTGAATCTCATAATGAAATCCGAAATCTCAAATCTTCTACGAGACATCCATTCAGAAGGTTATGTTGATGTTCTTCCATTGTACTTCAAACAATTATGTCGTTGATATTGGCTGCTGGTACATCCAGGCCTGATATATACCTTACAGTAAACCATATCTTCAACTTCCATGATATTCGTTTGTGTCGGAGTTTGCCCATTAGTGAAAATTCAATTCCATTTTACCAAAATGTACCAACATCTGCTGTTATCAACAACGCAAATTGTCGATTAAAAAATAATATAACAAATCAAGAGGTCACAGATGTACCAATGTCAACAAGTACATCTTATGAGGCATCCTCACAAAAACTACAAGATAATCTGAACGAACTCATAGTATCATCTCCAAAAGTTGTTGATATTGATAAACCTGTGACTTCAAAATATGTCACTAGATCAGGTAGAACTGTGAAACCTCCTGTTAAATTTGACATATAATCTTTAGTAGGAGAGGAAAACTGTGTATATTGAACCTGCGTACAATTTCAATATGTGAAGCCTTCTTTAGTTCTTAAGAATTAGTGTGGTAACACTGGTATGTAGGCAGGCGATTGAGGAATATATTGAAAGGTCTTGTCGTATCAGTCTTTTTATCACGTCTATACATAACACATTCAAAGCCTGTTGGTATTGTGGTTAGATGTATTTTGCCCGAAAATGTACCTACCTATGAAGAATTTCTCGAGTGATTTCAATCAATGGTATATCAGTAAAGGCGGATTCATGCCACGTTCATTATAACTACATTTTCATTACATTATAATAGAGATTTCTAATGGCTTTGGACACCCTAATAAAAAGAGACGAAAGTTCTTGATTTTTCCGTCCTTGTTGTCAGGGAATGTACTCTGTGATTGGTTACTATAAGGTCACGGAGTATAAATATCATTTTCAACTGTCATTATGGTAACCAATCACAGAGCGCGCCCCTGGATGGAAAAA